>OY728126.1:397028598-398228598 GCA_963277665.1 Viscum album
TGTTTATCTACATTGATTCTTATTTGAAAGGACTTGATTGTATCCTAATGTAGAATGATTAGGTAATTTCTTATGCTTCATGTCAGTTGAAACCTCATGAGTTAAATTATTCTACACATGATTTGGAATCAGTTGATGTTGTTTTTCCTTTAAAAATTTGAAGGCATCATATGTATGGAGTAAAATATGAAATATATACTGACCAAAAAAGATTGAAGTATATATTCACAAAGAAATAATTGAACATGAGATAGAGGAGGTGGTTATAATTAATCAAAGATTATTATTGAACGATTCATTACCATCTTGGAAAATAAAATTATGCGGCTGATGATTTGAGTCGAAAAAGTAATGCTATATTAACCATTTTATTTTTGGAAGAAGATCCTTTGATTAATGATTTTATGAACATTGACATATAAGTTTTTGGTGTAGAAAATTCCACTTTTTTGTTTTAGGTTTCAATAAAATCATCTCTATCAGACAGAATTAAGAAATTGTAGAAGAAAGATAATGAGTTTCAGAAAAAGGTAGAGTTGGTTCAGAAGGGTTAGTTGCCTAAATTTAACATTGATAATAATTTTATTTTGAGATTTGGGAAGAGATTATGTGTGCCTTTTGATTCACTGTTAAAGAAAGTGTTGATATGTGAAGATCATAGTTCTCCATTTTCAGTTCATCCTCATAGAACTATGTAGTACATAGATCTTTGGGAGTATTACTGGTGGGAATTAATGAAAATATATATTACTGAATTTACTGTGATGAGTTTAACTTGTCAATAGGTTAAAGAAGAAAGTCAGGTACTGAATGGGATGCTTCATCCATTTCCAATTCCAGTGTGGAAATGGGAAAATGTATCCATGAATTTTATAGTGGGATTACCAAAGACTTCTCGAGGTAATAGTATAATCTGGGTTATTGTTGATCGATTGACTAAATATGATTCTTCCTTCCTATTCAAGATATATTGTCTCTAGATTAACTTTATCGATTTTATATTAAATATATAGTTAGGTTACAAGGAGTTCCCCTCTCCATTGTATCTTATCATGTTCCCAGGTTTACTTATAACTTTTTGAATGTCCTTCAGAAGTCATTGGTTACTAAATTAAATTTCGGTACAACTTTTTACCCTCAATCAGATGGGCAGTCAGAATGAACAATTTATACATTGAAAGATTTTCTACATGATTCTTCAATGGATTACCAGGGAAGTTGATACCAATATATTTTTTTGGTTGACTTTTCTTATAATAACACTTTTCATTTCAGTATATAGATGTCACCATTTGAGACATTATATGGAAAGTAGTGTCAAACAACAAATTTTTGGGATAAAGTAGGTGAAATGAAAATTATGGGACAAGTATTGGTAGAAGAGATGGTAGAGACAATTCAGTTGATATAGAAAGACATGAGAAAATCTCAGAGTAGGTAGAAAAGTTATGCAGATAACCGGAGGAAGGATCTTTTTTTTAAGGTAGGTGATCATGCCTTTCTCAAAGTTTCACCATGGAAAAGGGTGATGAGTTTTGGTAAGAAGGGGAAGTTTAGTCCCCAGTTCATCGGACCTTATGAAATTCTAGAGAAAGTTAGATCAGTTTCTTACTGAGTGGCTTTACCTCCAAATTTATTGCAGCTACACAATTTTTTTCATGTTTCAATGTTAAGAATGTATATACTAGATCTATCCCATGATTTGAGTCTAGAGGTAGTTCAATTGGAAGAGAATCTTTCTTTTGGGTAATAGCCAGTCAAGATTCTTGACTGCAGAGAGTAAGTGTTGCGGAATACAGTGATTTATTAGGTCAACATTTTGTAAAAAAACTATATGGTTGAATAGGAAACATGGGAATATGAAAATTCTATTAGGGATAAATACCCCCACTTATTTTATAAGTGACTAGAATTGTAGGGACGCAATTACCAAAAGGGGGGAAGGATGTAACATCCCATGTAAATAAAGAATATGATATTTTCCTAATTATTTATATTTGTGAATTAAATATTAATTTTACTTTAATGGGGATGATATGTTTTATGGAATACCCAACATAAAAAATGGGTTTATCTAAAATCTAATGTTGCACAAAAGGCTGAGTCGTACTAAAAAATAATAATATAATATTATTTTAAATGGTAGTTAATCCCTTACCGTTGTATTTGAAGGAAAAAAAGAACTAACTGCAATATTATTATACATTTTTTTCAAATATCTCTAAATTTATCCAATAAATTTTAGAGGCTTAAAATGAGAATGAATCCAATTTTATGTATAAATACTATAAATTTTTTAAAAGGTAGTTCTACAGCCTTTTGATAGAAAACCCTTTTTAAATTTTTTTTTCACTCTTATATGTTCCATTTAACAAAATAAACTTCTTTTTTATAATTGGTACATCATAATTTACTTTGGGTAAATTTCTGGTATTTCTCTGATAAAGTTCATTTTTAATGAATTGTGAAAAATACTATATTTTAAGTGAAAACTATATTTTAATCTAGTTTATTTATATGATTATATTGTCCTTTTATATGTTTTTAAAGTGTAATTAGATTATATTTTTATCATTTAATCCAATTTTGGTCATTGTAAATAATCTTACTTTGAAATTGGACATAAAGACATGTCAATCTTTTGGTAGTTTTTATTTCTTAAAAACACACTTTTTGGTTTTGACAAGAGGAATTAATTTTAAATTAATTTCCAAAACTTCTTTATTTTGAAATTTGGAAAAAGGATACAATATTTGTAATAAAAAATTCCAAACTTTTGAAATAGGGAAATTTTATTTTTAGACATTATAAATAGTAACATCAGTGAATATTTTATTTACCATGGTTAAAGGGTAAATCTGGTAAATTAGGGTAAAATATAATATTATAATAATATTAAATTACCCTAACAATTGTCATAACACTATTTTATGATATATTACCGACCGTGGTCATCCTTGGGTCTATTTTAGGACCCCATGAATCCAATTTTGTGTGAAAATGAAATTTAATTACATTTAATTTAATGTTAAGAAAAATATAATCTAAACATGTATCTTTTACAAAAATAATTTTAATATGGGGTTATATAAGTGATATCTTTGACTATAAATAGTAATTATAAAGATAAAAATATTTCATACATCATGGTATTTTATTTATAATCTATATAATTCAAATAAATAAATTTATTTATGACACAATGGTGATGTAATGATTACCTCATTAATGAAATATTTAAATAAATGAGATTATAATTATTAAAATAAATTTATTTTAAAATTTTTTATTCCATCCTATAATTTTATGGAGGCTTATGACATTTTATATTTTAATTAATGATGTTTTTTAGAATTAATAAAGTTGTTTTGTATTTTTAAAAAGTCAGGATATGAATAGTATAAAAATTGGCATAAATGAGTTTTTAAATAAATTAATATTTTATTAAAAGATATAATAGTCCTAAAAAAATAATATTTATACAAATTACACATATGATGTTACATATTTTATTAATGAACCATTTTACTATCTCTTGTCATTTTATTGTAACTATGGTAACTATATATTATGAATATACAAAAAGACATGGAAAAAGTTAAATAAGTTTACTAAGGGATAAAGCTAAAATATAAGGTTAATTATGTGACCTAAACTTTTCTAAAACCCCTTATCTGAGATTATTTATACCCATCATTATATTATTTTTTAAATATATTACTTTGGTGTTATTATAATCCGAAAATCAATTAATAATAAAATAATACTTTCCTAAAGTAACCCTCCTCCCTCTTATAAAAGGACACCACCTATAACCCATACTCACACCACTAAAGCCTCTATGTCACATCCTACCTATGCCCTAATAAGTTCTCAACATACATACCCTCCTACTATAATCCTTCCCTTAGGCATAATACAATTCAAGAAATATTTTGGCTCAAATCAATAGAAGTTACCCGATTAGAGGTAACGTCTTCTCTCAAGTTAATTTCTTTTAATTTATTCTCTAACCCCCTAAAATCTCTTTATTCAATTATTTTATAAAAAAATATTATATTAAATATAATATGTCATTTTTATGGGGATTATTCAAACTAATCATACACACACCTCCGTCTAATGGGTATAGAACATAATGTTTCTCTGGATGGTGAACTATCGCCACATGAAATGATGATTGTTCAATATTCTTCTACCACCTATTATGTGCCATTATGATGGAAATGTAATTATATATTATATATATGATATTTACTTTGTCTCTATGATTATTTAATTGTTATTTATAATATACCTTTAAGTTTTTCATGTTGTATAAATATGATAATTTCATTTGAAGAAGTGCGGACTACCGCCCCTTCAAGGTGACATGACTCGTTCATGCTATACATGGAACATATAAAGGCTGGAATTAATGACCTTATTTGACATATATAACTTATATATTATAATTTAATTAAAATATACCTATGTATTATTTAGTTTTCATTTCATTAAATAGGAAAAATAAATGAAAGTAGCGTTCATGCGTACGTACGACTTACCGTCTCCCTAAATGGTGCATTTCATTTATAATATCCAAATGTTATGGACTATTATAAATACTTATATACTTGATATACTTGATATATATGATATAAAAATCATTAATATAATTCCTGAGAAAAAGGAATTTTTACCACATGGACAATTTATAATTATAACAAGTTTTTTTACTATAGTTCTAAACATTAACAAAATGTACTTTATGAACTCAAATAATTAACTAATTGTTATAGAAAGGTAATAAGTGGTATAAAAGGAATAATAAACTTGAAAAAGGTTCTTAATAAAGTATAAATTAACTTAATTTTATTATTAAAGAAATTAAAGAATAACCGAGTCAAGTCAGACACGAGGTAAGAGACTTTGTCCTAGTCTCCTTTCTTCAAGGCATATTTTGATTTATACACAAATTTCTTTTAAAAGGTGTATAAAACCCATTTAATTTTAATTTCATTCAAATTGAACGTTTTTTTCTATGTATAATTTTAATAAATCACAAAAGGAATGATTATTTTTAACATACGTGGTGACAACGACCTTTCTGCCTCATCGAGCATTATTTAAAATTTGGCTTACATAACAAGCCGTGATGTTTTCAAATGGAAAATAAATACCATATAACATTTTTTACATATTTTTGTATTGCAAATGTTTTTGAAATTGGACTTAATATTTCAATATCTTTAAATTATTTTATTGTGATTGAAAATGAAATTTTATGTTCAAAATGTTGATATTTTCAATCTTTTATATATGATGATTGTATAATAGTACTTTGACATTTGACGGGTGGTTACATGTTAAACCAAATGAAGGGTGGTTCCATGATATTCCAAGAATAGGTGGTTATGTTATAACCTCCAATTCAATGGGTATGAAGGTGGGCCATATGGGTATTATATTTTTAAGAATGATTTGTTGAAGGCGACCGTATGATTATTCCATTTTAGTATCATTATGTATCACGTTTACCTTTGTATGATATATGTTGAAATCTATGGTTTTTTATGGTAATATTTTTATACTAAAAAGGTTAGTCAAAGATCTTATATTCAATGAAGTGTTTTTAGTACTTCTATAAGGGTAAAAAGTATTACTTTATGATAATGTTCTTATGGTTTACATGTTGTTTTGAAAACTAGTAGTTTTAATTCTTTATGTATCCCTTACTAAAATTTTTATTCTCATAC
This sequence comes from Viscum album, assembly GCA_963277665.1. NCBI lineage: Eukaryota > Viridiplantae > Streptophyta > Magnoliopsida > Santalales > Viscaceae > Viscum > Viscum album. The sequence goes on from OY728126.1 coordinate 397,034,337, forward strand.
CAAGTTTTTGAAATGTTTATTCACATAAAATAAAGTTGAATAGGGTCATGGATGGGATCAAAGAAATGTTATTATGTTTAAAACATGGAACTAAATATGTTTATTTTTTTAAGAGTTTTTATGTTATGGAAAAAATGGATACTGACTAGAAGTGTCTATATGTAATATTCAAGTAGTTAGGTATAAGTTATGAACTAATTCTCTATATTTTTAAACCTAAAAATATCCTAAATTTGAATTATTAACATAATTCTGGATTAAATAATATATATGGTCAGGTCATTATACTCCATACCTAGATCAAATGATTGACATTTATCTTATCCACACACCATAATACAATCAATGTAATGTAATATCTAGTAAAAAATTTATCATAGATTATGTTGGTTCATGAGGTAAAAATGCATGTTGTTTAGAAGTGGATAAAGGTGGCATTGACTTTCCTATATGGGAACCATTTTTACTACATTAGGTGTAATGGGGAGGAATATAATATGATCCATTGTATTGATACAACATGTGTTTATAACACATGTATGGGGATCTAAAACATTGTTTAAACACATAAATGGATGAAAATCAAGGCTTGTTAGGGTATCCTTTGACTAGAATATTGAGGATTATGCCACGTTTCATTAGTCTTCAGGATAGAAATTTCTAAAAAATTAAATCATTTTATTTGAAAATAATCATGGAAACTTATAAAGGAAGCTTCGGAACATTGAGAGGTACTGAGGACATAAAATCATATTCATTTTGTGTACATTAAGCCAAATATTTCTTTCACATTTTTTTGTAAAAGTAAAAAAACATCGATTAGAAAATGAAAAAAAATATTTCATTTCAAACATTTTTTAAAAGTAATTTATGGGTAAAAATGTCTGTTTAAAATTATTGGATAATATTAAAAAATTATTGAAACCATTTTTATAAAACATTGACATGGAATAATATATATTTTTTACCAAAGAGAGAAGTAAATTCGGTTTTAGTTAAAACATTTATATCAGTTTTCCATATACATAATGTGAAAAAAATTAATTGAAAACATGTATTTTGTAAAATGAATATATTTTAAAAAAATCAATGATATTCTTGATAGTTATATCATTAAATTTCATTATCATAAACTTAATCATAAATAATCCCAATAAAAAATGGGATTGTAACATAAAACTCATACCATTGTGGTATATATTGAATCATAAGCCCCATCAAAGACTAAAAGAAAAAATAGATATCATGAAAACTAGGAGAATCATGATATAATATTTCAAATGGTAATAATATAAACCTCATAAATATAGATAGTTTCATAACTTCAAATATGTATTAATGAAACAATATTGAGTCAAAGAACCCTTACAAATTTTGTAATATTTGAATCAAAACCTCATGAAAGTGAAATAATTATCCAGATCTACAAATACACATATTTTTAATGAAACTAATCATATTTTAAATTCATTTTAATTATATAAATGAAACAAAGTAAACAAGTGGTGAATAACATATATGTATTAATTAAATAAATGTGAGATAAGAAACCCTTACCTCAAGTTTGACTTTCTTCGAAGTTGGTCTAAAAACCTATATAATAAATTTAAATTCTTTATAATTATATAAATGATCCATTTAAATAATTATATTACCATATATGATCCTTTCATAATATTTTAACATCAATTTATTAAAAATAATTTATAGAATTCATTATTTCTAGGTGTTAATTCTCTAGTTTTTTTAGAATTTCAGTTCAGTTGGTCCATTAATAGTAATTCGATCATTGTTATATAATAAAAATAATTTTATATAGAAAATAATTATTATATATATATATATATTTATATTCATCCATAATATATAGAGATATAAAAATGTTACACCATTCATGGAGAGGGTAAGTTGTACATACGCATGAATACATTTTTTCCTTTTTGATGGATGGAATGATGGAAAGATAAATAATAATTCAAATTTAAATAATAATTAATTTGTCTTAAATATAATATATATTAATTAAATATATCCTTATTAGAATCCATTTAATGTGAAAATTAATAACGAATCACATCGCTTCATATAGGTGGTAGTCCACACATACACACGACCGATGTTATCATTTTCCAATGGCAGGGAAGGAACGAAGGTTGATATGATTTTATAATTTATTAATTATAATTATATTTTAAATATAATTTATAATAATTTAACATTCAATAATAACAATCAGTGTAGGATTGTGATGAAAAATAAATCGTATCACAATATGGTGGTAATAGTACACAAAAATGCATGAGTGGTACATTCACTTCCCATTTGATGGAATAAAGGATGAAAAATGGTGGTTCCATAATCAAAATAACATATAAGTACATTTATTATACTAAATTTATTATTTCATGATGAAGTCAAAATATTTAGATGAGGTAAAAGAATAATGAAATTCAAATTGGTCGGGTAAGATGATTAACTCTCCTTTGATAGGCCTCTTTTAGAGCCCTTCTTAAGAACCCTTGTAATTTTATTTCCAGAAGAAAAAAACATAGAATTACTATATAGAGATTCTTATAAGAGATTTTTTAGGTTTTGGTTAATCTATATGGATAAAATAAGTGTAAATAAGTGATATAATGAGTGTGCTTTTAAAAGAGAGGGAATGGACACACATTAAATTACTAAAAATTTTAAAATATAACTATATCATTTTCAAGAAAAATGATTCTAAATAAATAGATATTTTAATAAAAATAGGATAAGGTTGAAATATCAGTATAAAATGAAATTTTGATAAGGTTTGGGGACATTTTAAACCTTATATTTTGGTTGAACACCTTGGTTAACTATTTTTGACCTTAACAGTAGTAACATCTATTTCAATATTAGTGGGTTATAATGTTACATATAAAGTCACAATTGGATCATAAATTACCAAGGAAAAATAATTTTGTCCATATATTATCAAAAAAAAATTATTGAATCATTTTTATGTTTTTCTAAAAAATTAATAAAATATTATTTTCATAAAATACCATTAATGTAATTTTTGACACTATTCATTTAATTTGACTTTAATGACACGAAAAAAGATGGAATGCACATATAAACTTTTAAAACATTTATAATATGTTATAATTATATATAAAATTCATGGATTTCAAAACATTATTCAAATTTTTGTGCTTTAAATATCTTTAACACCATATATTATATATTTATACTAATTGAATAAATACTATATCAGTGTTGTGTAATCATTTAAGTTAATTATTCAGTCATAAAGAATTAAAAAAATTACCATGGTAAAATAACTAATTAAAATTTTAAGTATACATTTATGAAATAAAATATCATCTTTATATATTTATGTAAATATTTCATAAATATTAAAGTGAAGAGAGTGGCATTTTGGAAGTTTCTTTATTTAAAATAATAAAAAGGTCATTATCTAAGCAAAATAGAAGTGAAATGATATAAATTGAATTTATAATATAAATGGTTAAATTAATCTCATAAAATTAAATACATTAAAGTGTTATATATTTTTTAGTGACTTATTACATAAATCATTATCCTTAATCACTTGATTTACCATTTACTTAGGTTAATTTTTTTACCACAGTTACTATTTATAATGCCTAAAAATAAAAAGAAAATATTTACTAAATTTCAACCTCCTAATTCTAAAAATGTAATTTATTTCTCAGGAATCATATTCTATAATTATAATAAATAAATTTTATATAAAAATTAATAATTTAATGAAAAATAGTTTATTTCAAAAAAATCATACTTTAATTATAAAAATATTTTTATACCAAATTCAACTTTAATATTTATTTCATAGTAATTCATTTTAATAATAATGATATAAGATATGTAAATTTACTTTTAAACCCTAAAAAATGAACTTTATTAATGCCTTAAAAAATATATTTTTCAATAAAAATCAATATTTTTCATTATTCAATTGAAAATTAATCTTTTCAAAAAAAATCTCAAAGTTCACCGTAAGATAATTTAGATATGATAATATCGAAAATGAAATTAATTTTATGAAATAAATTATTTAATATTTATTTTAATTAATTATAATTTTTACTCACAAAAAGGAATTAAAAACAATTTTTGAATAAAATTAGTTTGAAAAATAAAATGGCTTTACCAAAAAAATTAGGGACTATTTATTAAGAATTAAATAATAATTCTTTTTTCTGATTATGAAAATTATATATATTTAATAATTCATTTAATTATATCTATACCCACTAATTCAATGGTTATGTCATATTTATTATAAAATAATAATATTGTGTGGTTCAGTTAAGCCTGGTGTTGCGTGTTGTACATGCTATCGAACATATTGTTCTTTTAAAATAATGCGGTGTTATATTCTTCCATACATTAATTAATGTTTCCCACACAATTTGAACCTATTCTCATTAATCAATGGTTTTAAATTTTAAAATAATTTTTTTGAAAACCATGTTGTAAAAAGGGTTAATAGAACTTCTTCTAAAAAGAGGGAAATATAAATAAAAATTTCATTTTGAATAACACATAAATATGTTTCTGAGTAAGTGAACATTATTAAGAAGTGAAAATATATACGTGGTGGAAAAATTAATGTCCAAATACTTATGGATAATGACATAGAACATTGGCCCAAATAAAGTGAATAATCATGAGAAAGTTAATTACCACAAAAACATAAATCAATATGGTGGGAAAAAGACCATCGATTCATAAAAAATGAATATAATAGGAGAATTTTTTTTTCAAGATCCTTTTACTAGAGTGGAGGAATTACTTTACCATCTAGACTAATAACATAAGGAAATATACTTAATTAGCATGTATAATTTCATCCTTTAATCAATTTCCTCCATAATATCATATTTTCCTCAAAATGTTTAGTATTAAAGATGATTTTTTCTTGACTAAAACTCTAAAATCAAATTCTAATAGACCAAATAATAAAAAAAATTATAACAATATATTCCTCTTATTTTAGACATAAAATCAAAATTGATATCCCAATGTAAGAAAATATCCAAATTCTATAAATAGTTTACTTCAAAATTTCTTCAATAACATTAATGGTATAACGTATGCTATTCAAAAAATAGACAATGCTACATCCCAATTAACCTTAATTACCTAAATTTTATAGAATTTATTAACCTCAAATATTATCTAATTCCTTTTATCATAGATCTAGAAAAATATAATTGTATTCTTCTAAAATAATCTTCCATGGTAACTGAAAACTTAAACCAAAGGGTAACATGTATCTCATCCCAAATAAACATCTCAAAAAATATCATTAATCACTATAATAAATAATTATATAATTCTATAGTGTAGTGAATCTCACCAAAATATCCTAAATTAAATTTTTATACTAACATAAAATGTAATCCTTAGCTAGACCATATATATCTCAAAAAATATAACATTTTTAAGGAATCACTTTTCAGACATTAGGATTATCTATATTTCAATATCCAATAGATCATTATTATCTTAAAATAAAATCATATATTAACCCATATGATTATTTAAACCTCAAAATACCGTTCTTCCTAAAACCTAGTAAAATATTCATGTCACTTCAAAATACAGACACTTAAAACATTAAAGGGGTATATATTCTTTATGATCAACCTTAAACTTATAAACTCATAATTTTATCCATAAATCTTATGTTAGTGTCACATGAAAATATATATTCTTTAAAAAATTTACACAACCCTCATTCATTAAATAAAGTTACAAACAGTTAAATATATTCCAAAATTCAAGAAATGTAATAAAAATCCACAATGATATCCAAAATCATGTTTTCATCAAATCCCCAACCAGTTTCAAGGTCACAAATACTATCCCATTTAGTTCATCAATGTAAAAAATATCCTTATCTCAACTAAACATTATAAATTTTTACTAAATCATTTTTCTTCATTATAATAACTATTTAAAATATATTTTCCAATATTTTAAGAAAAACGTTTATGGAATAATAATTAGATGTTTCATGATTGTTTTATTCATAATATCATTGATATAACAATTATAGAATATAATTATACAATCCTAATTAATAAAAACTTCAATCCTTTCACTTTTGATGTTTGACATAAAATAGGTCTTTCCTTGTTCAAAATTTTAACCTTTGGATTAGGGTTTTGTATTAGATAATTTTCATATTCCCCACACATGATACATTAAACTATAAATGGTACCTTAAGATGAACATTATTTCCCTCCATTTAACTCTTCATTTTCCTCAAAAATTAATTTTTTCATGCCTTTCATTTCTACACATAAACCATCTTCCCATTCTATTTATACATTCACTTAAGTACTTCTTACCATAGTTTTGATATGTGAGAAGCTGAATATTCATTCCTCTATGGTATTCAAGAAACTCCAAATTCTTCTTTTCTAATGTGTTAATAAACTCATTGAAGTTAACATTTTTAATCTTATATCATGATATCTAATTAAGAAAAACCACATGTTTTTTCCTTATATTTTCTTCACTTGGGTTTTCATGAGGAATATTATTCCATTTTTCAACACATTTCATGTTAATACAAATCATTTTGGTTCAAAATATTTAATAAAACAAAAAATAATTGCGTGAGAAACAAAATCATAGTTCAAAATCATATAATCATGAAAAATAGAATAGAATATATCTAAATCAGGGAACCATCTTTTCAATTTATGTCACCTTAGGTCATTCATGATGACAATTTCTTCAAATAATTAATAATGGTTCATAAATAAATAATTATTAAACCTAATAATATCCTTCAAGAGTGTCAAACTAGGTTTATAGTAAGTGAATATTCACCAGGAATCAAAATTAAGGTTGAGACATATTTGAACAAATCCTTTCGATGTAATTACTGTTGAAATAGTGGGTTCCCAAGATCCAACTATTTCATAGTTTTGATTACCATATCATATCTACAGTTAGTTATACATGATGTCATCTTACCATTATAGTGTATAATTTTATGTGTCCACTATTATAATGGTAATGTTCAAAGATTAATTGTTGTATCAAGATGTTATAGGAGATCCTGAGCTTTAATGAGAACCTTGAGATACTATGACATTAATGTTAACTATATGTTCTATGGTCTAGATAAATTTTACTTACTGGACACAGTAAGGGTTTAACTATTAGGTGCTGGGGGATCATAATCATTGAGACTTCTTCTTATTAATTTTACATTTGGTGATCAATAATAGTAAGATCATGAGGAAAGACCTTCCAATAGAAATACCACATGTTTTGGGTGCCATTTGTTGTTCCTATCTATGAACATGTGTATTGGTATCCTGAATCGAGACCATTACCATTGTGTAAAATTTGATTGCATACTTTGATGCAAGAAAAAAAACAGTTTATTGAAATCATGATGAGGTAGCCTGTGTTGGGTGCGTAGTTGGTGGTATGACATTGGTTGAATAGTCTAGAAAGGATTTGTCCGAGTTTAGAAAGTTGTATATCTTAGGCCGGATTGATCAGGATGGTTCTGCCTTATTAAGTCTATGGCCAAAGTAGTACATAGGTAAATCCATCAAAATATATCAATTAATAATAAAGTAAGAAAAGGGCGATGACACAAGTGGGCGCTCTGCTCTATGAGATATTTAATGACAAAGATATTACAGTACATAGTCAGTGTTTGTAGGTTGGTTGTTAGTGCTATGATAATCCTTGTCTCTTTAGGGGCGAATATGGGTTGCTAGAATCCACTCTTGGTCTATGGATTTTATACACTAATATTGAGATAAGGGCCTAGAGGGTCACACACAATAGCATATTCAAGAATCCTCCCAATTCTGTTGAATATGTATATGGACATGGTGGGCCCCACTAGGTGTCCAAGTGTTGTCCAAGTTATCGATCACAAAATATAATTAAATAAATTCATTAACATTCAAGTTATAAATATTTTTTTATTGAATTTATTTAATGTATTTACAAGTTTAGTAAATATGAGAAAATATTAATCGAACGAAAATTATTTTAATATTCAAGGTTCATTTAATATTAAGAGGGACAAAAAATTGAGTTAAATGGCATGGTTTTTATAAAAAATATATTTTATATATGTTAGAATTATGTTATAAAATAATATATATAATATTGACGTAGTTCAGTTTGTGAAAATTATTTATTTACTGGACTTTGAAATAAATAGGGTTTGGGGAACTCGACCGGGTATTTATCAACTCTACTATAAATAAAGGAGGAGTATCTCTCTCATGTGTGTCCATTCATACAATTCACTCATTTTTGTGGGAGTAAAATGAGAGCCTCGGTCTCCTACCGCTCTTTATAGAGATAATCTTGAAGGACCCGAGAACACCCTAAGAGGGGAGGGATGAATCAGGGTGCCATCGTTTTCTTTTTAAAGTTATGGATCTTGTTCCCACATTGGTGAGAACTTGTTAAATCTATCAAAAAATGAAGGAAGGGAGATGACACGACAATTTTACTTGGATCACAGTAAAGGGATACTTCAAAGAAGCATAAGCCGATAGTGTGTTAGTCATACGTAAATCCACTATTATTTACTAGTTTGAGGATTACAATATTTAGTCACAGTCATTATGTTCCAGGAACACTATCTTTACAAAGGATCAGGGATAAATCACTATGTCCCCCAGATCACTTCCCTTGACTCCCCCTAGCTCACTACGTTGAGAGAAGTCAAAATTAGTTTTCAATATGATGGTCGATTCAATATAATTGCATTGAATTCATTATCTTTGTTCAGCATGAGACACTTCTTGCATCGAAGTCCAGAAATGATGCACTTGAAAGCACTGAACCACTGAACTGGATATTCAAAAGCCTATCAGAATCTTAACACTATGATTTTATGCAATACCTGAATTTTCACACAAGAGTTGGGATTTGTCGTGCAAGTTGACTTTCATGAAACCCATTGCTTTCACGCAACCCTTATCCTTCAAGAAATCTCTCTTTCATCGAAGGTATATTGATGCAATGATCATCAGGATGTCGAAAGTGTCGTCAGATCACCACGCTAGCACCCAAAATTCAACGATCGATGCTCCCGTGGGTTTTTGAAGCACGTGTGGATGATCAAGAGGGTTTCTAATTTGAATCCTTCATTCAATGATAACCATCGATGATTTTCAATCGACCATGGATCTTTGGCGTCGACAAGTTCCGTCGATCCATAGATGAAAAATTATAAAATCTCTGACCCACCGGCTTCCGTTGCGGGACTGAGAACCTTTTAGTGGTATCAGAGCGACCACATAAATTATTTGTGCCTAGAAAATTAAAATCTCATTAAAATAATGTAGAGAGTTTAAAAATAGTATCATCAGTTCAAACCGCACGTCGATTTGATCTCGAATGGCCACGTTATGGCCATTTTAATATTTCAGATTGGATTGGTTTTGTGGTTTGATTACGAGTATTTAATTTTATTCATTCCAACAGACCGATCATGTTTAGATCATTCATCGTATGTGATTAAAATTTAGTGATAAATTATAAATTTTATAATTTTATATTATGTATAATAATTTTATTATTATAATAATAATATTTATTTTTATTATTATAATAATAAAATAATAAAATATTATTTTATTATAATAATTTTATCATTTATTTATTTAAAAGGCAAAAAAACCTTTAGAAAACTCTTAATTGAGTTTTTTTTGATATGTAGAATTGCACATATGATAAGAGAAGAATTCTTTATTTAATAAAATGAAGAGGAACTGACTTATAAAAAGGGGAGGTGACATAATAAAAAAATAAGAGGTGGGGGGGGGGGGGGGTGGTGGGTTCGCCTGGACCCATGGGCCGTCCCCTTTTTCAACGCAGCAAACCAAGGTGCCGCCCTGTGCCCTTCCTGGCGAACAAGTCTGTCGTCGCCGCCTGGCCCGGCCTGGACTCTTCCCCTTCACACAACTCCAGGCGAACTGCTTCCTAGGCTCCTTGTTATAGTCACCTCCACTACTGGACTCCCATACACCCAGCCGACCCAGGCCGCATCGCCGAAGAGACCGCCCTCTGGCCTTCCCGCCTCCTCCCAGTCCGCACGACGTACCACCAGCCAGGCCTGCTTCATCCCAGCAGCTGACCCCACTCCCACCTGGTGACCCGCACCAGCCAACACCGTCCTTCCGCAGTGGTAGGGCGCAACCCTAGCCCTCCCAGCCTCCACGACACACAACATCAAGCTGCCTCCGGGTTCACCTCAAGCCGTCTCTAGGCACCGCTCTGCTCGACGACACCTCCACCTTGAACCCACCGACAAAAACAGCACGATGCTACCCGCACTGGTCGGATCTCCCCAAGCCGCAACGCCGCCATCATCAGCCTCTTCCTGCCCGGTTGGTCTCCGCCCACACAGCCGATCACGACACCACATCTTGGGAATCCCCAAACAGGTGGCACACCATTGCACCCCTGTCCAGGCCGCCCCGTCGATGGCACAAGATGACTGAACCACCTCCATCTACACCTAAGAGGTAAATGTTTTTGCCTACAAGTTTTTTCGTAGGGCCAAATTGGCCTCGAAATAAGCCAGGTCGATCTTCCCCACCCGAGTCTCGAAGGTAGTTTGGCCCTTAAAAGGTCCGGTATGGCCTTGTGTGGGTTTGGCCCGACCCGCACAGTCATGTAGTGATATTTCGGTGACCATCCCATTAAATTATTCAAAATAATTAATTTAATTAATTTAATTTTAGTTTCAAAATTAAATTAATTAAATTTAAATTTCTGTCATTTATTTAAATACCCGGAGAAAATTAATTCAATTTGATTATTAAATTAAATTAATTAATTAATTTAATTTTTTATTAAAATTATATTAATTAGAGGACTGATAAATAATTAAATTATTTTAATTATTTAATTCATTTATTTTAATTTATAACCATCGTACTTAATTAATGAATTTTAATATTATCGCGCATTTGTTTTACCCGTCTACTAGTCTTGACCACTGTACCTTGTATGTATGCATTTAATTATTTATCTAATTAATTATTTAACTATGTGAAATGATTGCAATTAATTAAAAAGATGGTTTGCAAATCATCTTTCATTTTTGGTTAAAATGAATGAGGACCCGCGTGTCTATTTTACACGATGTACATTTATACCAAAGTCCCCTCACCTACACGTGAGTATCTATGTACATTGGATAAAGACAGTGAACGATGTGGACCCTGCTAATATGAGGCGGTATACGTTGATCAAGATGGTGCAATATGACATGTGGATTCTTCCAAGACGAGGTGGTACTCCAAGACGTGATGTGGACCCCACCAAGACAAGGTGATACTTCAGATGCGAAGTGAGCATATAATATGGGGGCAAGCTGCACTATGAGTCAAGCTTTGACTCAGCTGTGATGGTCTTAGGTCGTTTAGATGCTCAAGACTAGTTGGGTAATTGTTTAACTTTATGCTTTTATTTGTTATTTTATGCATTTTAGCACAACAAGAAAATAAATAAAATAGCAAATAACAAAATGCATAAAGAAGTGATGTGTGTTTTTCTATTAAAGTTTTGTTGTGAGCGAGACAACATAGATGAATATGTTTAATAGAATTGTGTTACATTCATCGAGAGAAACCAATAAAACCCTCAAAGTGATATTAATTCACCACAGCCTTCCATCGTTCATGTTTGAATAAAACTGGGTGTTTGGGGTTCCAGTCATGCCATAACGGAGGGTGCCTCTTACTACAGGGGAGTTCTTATATGAGTGGTGGGTCGACTTCACTAAAATTGCAGCAGTGAAATAACTATAGCTAGATTGTTGTAATTTTATAGGAAAGCATTGAGTAAATCAGGTTTAGATTATTAATGTTGGGACTTCACTCAACAGATCAAGGAACCACGAGTTAATGCGGTTGATCATCCAAAATCCTACCTTAGACCCTCTGCGTAGTGGCGTAGCCATAGATTTTATACTATGAGGGACGTTCAGGGATCCTTGACACTAGAATACTAAAATAATATAGCATTCTGAATCTTGTACAGAGGGTTCCTAGAATTCAAAGAATTAGTGGGAGACATTTAATAATTTATTTAATCAGTAATGTCACATTCGAAAATCATCATAAAAATTACTAATCTGCTAATGTTTATTAGTAGATAATGGAAAGTAATACCACACTAAAACTATGATAAATATTAGCATTAATTTTTAAATTTTATTATAGGTGCTCATGCACATTACTACTATATCATAAATTCATTGGGCTTGTGTGCCAACCTTTTAAGCCACCTCAGTAAGAGAGGGTGTAAAATTTCATACTGGTGACTCATGAATTAAGCATATGAATGTTATTTCATAATTCTATCATCAACTTCTGATTTTAGTTTTAGTCGCTACATCAATACATGGATGATGTTACCTGAAGTATCATCTAAAAGAAGTTAGAAGGAGATATATAAGCAATATTTTAATGTGATTATTGCACTTGGTTTGTGTAAAGTGAAAGACAGTTCATGATCGTTCATGGAATCCCATTATTATATCTTATACAACCAATTAATATAGTTTTGATTATGGATACAAATGAATGGTATAGAGTAATTTCTTCATTACCTTTTAAGGTAATGTTTTCCAAGTAGTAAGAATATTAAAGATAACACCATTTTTTGTTCTTATGGAGAATATATTGGAAGACAAGGTGAAAAGGACTATGAAAAGTTATGCAAAAGGAACCTTCATCATGTCCTTCAAAGAAAAGAGGTTTTTTATTTAGAAGGAGGTTATTTTCATCACATATTGAAATAAATTTATGGATGATAAAAATGCAATGAACTGAAATACTAGAAGCAAGTACCCACTTCTCATTCACATATATTCATCAATATAAATTAATGTTTCTAACATACTTCTTGGGTATTAAATACAATATGTATTCACATATATGTATTGAAATATAGTAACCATGTAAGTATAAGAACATTATAAGAAGTAAATTGTCTTCTTCCAACAGTAGAGAAAGGGTGATTCTTAGGTAAGTGGTGAGAAACAGACAACTTCAAATTGCCAAGTGATTGATTCAAATTGCACAAGTTATTGATTGTAACCAAAACATTTATCGGACATTCCCTTTTGGTTATAATGATACATTTTTCAATGTTTTTGAAATTAATGTTGTTTGTGGTAACAAATTCAACAAATATTTCACTGGTACTTGAATTAAAGGAAATACATGATGAATATAAAATGTAAGACTTATCTAGTTGTGGAAAGATGATTTTATGTCAATTAAAACTAAAAGTGGACTTCAAGAATATACCCAGTATGGTATTTAGTCTTGGCACAGCTAAACACCTTTGGTATTATTTACATATTTAGTTTAAAACAATAAACCTTTAGAAATAAAGGTATGCCACAAAGCTTTTGGGTTTAGTTAAACAAGTGAGCATGAACTATTCCAAACGAAATCTAGCGGTAAAGATAATTCATAAGATTCCTTTAAGATATTAAGGAATGTACAAGTGAAGCATAAACATGGTTATAAGATATGTGTTTCTTATTATTATCATGCCTAAGAATATCTTAACTATCCAATCGTCGACCATGATAATGCAGCATGGATTAATTCTTAAATGCATGTTAACTTATCTACATCATGGCATTGATGTTCATAAAGAGGATTGATGATGATTATTACATGTTAACATTGATCAGAAAAATGTAGCGTGGAGCCACTAATAAAATCACATTTTTTACCTCAATGTTATGATATATGAAGTATCAATGTTACAATATGTAGAAACGTCCATTATATTTCATGATGTTCTTTGCAAATAACAATTTAAACCTATAACCAATATTCCAAAAAAAAATGAAAAATGGATATCATAAGAGTTATAGTATCCATTATTTCATAGGAAATGTTTTTAGGATGCAAAGTGTTTGTTAAGGAAAAACAAAAAAAGCATCAAGTTAAACACATGGTGCATCTTAGTAAAAATCCTAAAAGTTTCTTAGGATATTATAAATACCTAAGATAGAAAAGATGTAGTCATGTATTAGAATAAATTTCTATATAAGGGTGAATATATCTTTTAGAGAGTGGAAGAAAGATTGACTTGGGTTTAGTCAATGCTCAAGATGCACAAATGGTTAGCATAGTAACAAGTTCCACTAGTACATGTGGAATAGGAATGATCCAGTGGTGCATACTGCGTAGGAAGGATCAAACTATGTGATGGTTTTATATTCACCATGACCAGTGATATATTATTAATTAAGAATAATAAATCATACAAGTAATTAGTATATAGAAATTATCTAATATTAAAAAGATTAAATAAAATACAATAATGGATTCCATGTATCAAATTTCAAAGGGGCTTATAAATTGAATACTGTAGTGGGTATTCAAATTAGATGACACATGGATGGTACAAGCCTGGTACCAATAAGGCTCAACTGGTTATACCAAGTCGGCATGCCTAAATCTATTAAAATTTTATTTGTCATAGACAAACTTATAAGATCATTCTTTTGGTCATTGGATGTCATAATCATCTTTCATGGAAGGTGTCTATACAATGCATCCTGAAATGGAAGATGGCACCTTCAAATTCCAAAACAGATTACAAGTTACTAAAATCTAGTTCTGGATTAAAGTAAGAAACAATATCTTAGAGCATTCACTTCGAATGAATTTTTTCCTTGTGTCTACAAAATGTTATTGGGAGTGCTAATGTTTTCCAAGAGAAGTATGTTCAAAAAAATATGTAAAAAAGATATTGGTCTTATAGTTAGCTAATACCATGATGAAATTTATTCTTGTAAAGAACCAACAATTATTTGTAATTTTTTTAATTAAATTGGAATTTTACGAGTCCGAAAAAATTGACGGTGCGTGATTCCGAGGCCCGGTGTGCCTGAAATGAATTTTTGAACTATTTTCCGGGTACGTTCCGTAATCATGAGAGCGGGTTTTTGTAACTTTTGAACTGGTGCTCGGAATTGAAATCTGAGAGCACCGTTGAACATGCAGTGCCAGTATTCTCTTAAGGAGACCTTCACCTCGACCGTAGTAGATTGAGGGTGAAAGATAGTTCATCAATTTTTCATGGAAGAATAAAAATAAAAATTGATTAACATTTTTATTTTTATTTGAATTTCCCATGTGAAGGTTATGGGGGTGGGGACCACCGAGCCTAAAACCTCACAAATTGAATTATAGTGGTGGGGACCACCAAAACACCTTTAATGGTAGAAAACCTCTCAACTTACCTAAATAAATTATGCCAACTCCCCATTTAATTTTTAGAGCTAAATAACAATTATTGTAATGTGTCATCGTTTTTAATTGTGCCAACCTAATTTTTCTACTTAATTAAAATTATGTTGGGTTTTCATTTTTGCTGGAATTAGGGGAAAGGGTTGTAAAAGGAGAATTGGGAGAGAACCTTGGAGGGATTCTTCATCCTCCATCAAAGAACGTACTCCGAAATTGAAGAATGAGGATGACGTTCAAGCCAACTTCAGAAGCGTCTTGTGGAAGTGATGAACGCTGACACCATTATCCCCAACGACTTCATCTCCTTCCTCACGACCTCCATCAACAAACATCCGAGGTAAGGGTTTAATTATATGTGATTATTGATTCCCATGTTCTTCGCTTCTAAACAAAGAACGTGTATTAACTCTCAAACTTGTTAATTAGTGGATGATTTCTTTTTGTGGGTCTGGGAATAATCATTGTCAGAGGTTGTAGGGTTTGGAATTATTCATACAAGGTTTATTACGTCGTTTTCTACCACCCTAACATGGAGGGTGTGGTCCAAACGAACATGGCCTGACCTCTCCTCAATTTCATGAGTTTTTGTTATGTGCCTCACATTGGAAGAAGGCGACGACTGGTGCCGACGAATGGCATCGGTGGGACTCAGATACGGCGCCTGGCACACCGCCAGCCATGATGAAGGTGACAAAATAACCTTGGACGCCCCAATGCCCCATGTCCCCACCATACCCCATGGCCCCAACGCCACCTCGTGGCCCCCGCGATGCCCCGTGGCCTCCATGTCGCCCTGCGGTCCCCACGCCGCCCCGCGGCCCCCACATCCCATGTGCGGCCCCCGCGCTGCACCGCGGCTGCCCCGCCTTCCCGAGTCAAGCCACTCAGGCCGGGCCACCTAGTGCGGGCCGAGCTCGGTCGACCCGAACCAGGTTGGGTTGGCCGAGACCGGTTCTGGCCGGGTCAGTCCGACGAGGTCAGACCAGACCCGGGTCAGCTTCGACCCGTTTTCGCTCTATCGGCTATAACTTTCGCACTGGGAGTCCATTTGACGAATTGTGTACAATGAGATAAACCTTTGAGTGAGAAAGTCCTTTTGGTATGCCCCACTATAATTTTGGATAATGATGAGGTATGATCAGGTTTGATCGAGCACGAATTCAACTGGACCCTCAAACTAAAAGGATAATAACTTACAGACGGGGCGTCAAATTGATGCACCATCCATTGCGTTGAGACCCCTATGATGTGGAAGTCCTTTTGGATACTTCTTATGGAGACATAACATAAATTGTAGTATTGACCAGTGGCCTGAAGAGAAGACCCTCCCGGAGACGAGAAAACATAGTGCGGGAACCCTATAGCTGGCTGTGGCGATATACTAGGATCTTGTGTGGGTTTGACGAAGTTCTAGCGATGTACTTGGATCCTATGTGGGTTTGACAATGTACTGGCAATATAGTAGGATCCTGTGCGAGTCTGACGATGTACTGGCGATGTACTAGGATCTTGTGTGGGTCTGACGACGTATTGGTGATGTATTTGGATCCTGTGTGGGTCTGACGACGTACTTGCAATGTACTAGAATCATGTGTGGGTATAACGATGTACTGGAGATGTACTAGGATCCTGTGTGGGTATGACGATGTACTTAGGATGTACTAGGATCCTGTGTGGGTCTGACGACGTACTGGCGATGTACTAGGATTCTGTGTGGGTCTGACGTCCTAATGGAGATGTACTAGGATCCTATATGGGTCTGAAAATATACTGGTGATGTAATAGGATCATGTGTGGGTCTGACGACATACTAGCAATTTACTACGATCCAATTTGGGTCTGACGATGTACGAGCGATGTACTAGGATCATGTGCGGGTCTGACGACATATTGGCGATGTACTAGGATCATGTGTGGGTCTGACGATTTACTAGGATCCTTTATGGGTCTGACATGGTACTAGGATCCTATGTGGGTTTGACGATGTACTATGATCCCCTTGGGTCTGATGATTTTTTAGAATCCTTCGTGGGTCTACCTCTTAACAGAGTAATATGATTCATTAGTTACATCTAATCATCTCTACTATTGTGCCTAAGATACACCTTGTTGGGAAAAAATCCCTCAAGGTATCATTGAATCATTTTTGAGGTGATTGTGTTTGTTGACATAGTGGACATCTGTGCTGTGATTATTGACAAAGAAAAATAATAACATACAAATTTGTTGACAAAGGGGATTTCATGGTGGAATTTTGAGTTCAAGAGCTAAGGTCAACGATCCATGTTTGATTCAAGAAAGTCGACAAAGGAATGGATGATTTGGAGGCGGTAAAAAAAGAAAAGATACAAGGTGGCGCCGTTTTCCAGTGTTTGCCAAAATTTTGGGCCTGAAAATCGACAAATGAAGAAAAGTGGTTTTTGGAAAAGGGACTTGCGCACCATGTTTTTGAAGGTGAGGATACTTGCACGCCATATGTTTTTCAATATCATATCATCAAAATATGGCAAAGGGATAAGTGTCACGCAAGTATTGGGTTGGTCGCGCAGGTGAATTGCACGCCGAGAAAGGACTTTTGTGCAGGTTCCTAGGAGGATTGGAAACTTGCACACCTATTTTTTTAAAGATCAGAAGGTCAAAATATGGAAAAGGAAAGTGGTTCGCACAGGTATTTTTTTGGTCACACATGTGAATTGCAGGGGAAGAGACCTGCGTGCTGAGACTTGCGTGCCGAGGGGTGACTTGCGCGCCACCACGTAGGTTGACCAAATTCCTATAAATAAAGGACCACCCTCTTCATTTTTAATGGAGTGTGACACTTAGAAAATTTATATCTCCCATCGCGCAGGTGTGGTGGTCGCACAAGTAGTGGTGGGTCGTGCATGTAGAACTTTCACGCCATATTTGAAGAAGTGCGGTTGTTGTTAGTTGCGCACCAATATTGGTTTGGGTGTAAAGGGAAGTGGGTCGCGTAGGTTTGGAGTTGCAGAAGATTGTGCTGTGAAAGTTTTTGAAGTGACTTGTGCGCCAGTTGTGACTTGTACGCTGATACTTGCATGCCAGATTTGACTTGCGCGCCAAGTAAGGTTGATTCACTGCAGTATTTCAGGGCTGCGTGAAAGCTGGAAGATATCTCGATACCTTCGGTGAAAATAGAGATTCATCTACAGGTGAATGTTGGACTTCAACAGAGCATATACATACAAAGTAAGATGCATTCCTTCATGAAAATGAAGAGACCTACGAGTCTATAAACTGTGAGTGGATTCTTTCCGGAGCAGTGAGAAAAGGAAGAGGAAGAAGGTGATCCTCTCCACTGGCAGTGAGCTAGAGAGAGAGAAATAGGGAGTGACCCTTGGAAAAGCAGTGAGCTGAACCTAAACTTTTTAAAGGCAGTGAGCCTGGGACAGAGTGATTGTGACCGAACCTTGTGATCCAAAACTAGTGATGTTTAGTAGAATTTAGTACTACCGAAAACTTGTCGGCGTATGCTCCTTGGACGTAGCCCTTAGTGGTGAACCAAGTAAAACTTTCTGTGTCCTATGCATGATTTACTTTATATTTATATTGTGAAACCAGAAGGAGAGATAATAGTGTTTTTCTTAATAACTAAACAAGATCAGACCAGGCTTTAATTTTAAATTAGTCATACCCTGATTCACCCCTCTCTCAGGGTACTCAGCCTTGTGGACCTAACATACCGGGTGTGGGCTGATCCCGTACCTGTGTGGTATATTCCATTGTAGTAATACCTTGGTGGTATTCTTCTGTGTGTCATACATGTGTGGTACTTACCTTTGTGGTACTCCTTCCTTTGTGAAACAGTTGAGCTTGGGCTTTTGAATTGGACTCTATGTTTCCACATGATTGAGATGGGCATACATGGTAACTTAGGTATATGTATGGGCATATACCTAAGTATGGTTTTCTGTTGATTTCATGCTTTGTGGTTTATCCCTTGTGGATTTTGTGAGACCTTGAAGGTATCAGGGTCCCTACTGCGTATATTTATACTCACCACTGCATGGGCTATGCCTGAACCTTCTTGTGTTTGGTGCAGATGGCAGAAATCGCTGATTGAGGATGAGGGTACCCGGACTGGATGGTGCCTGGAGGTGGACCATATGACGTGTCTGTACGCAGAGGAGACGGGTGGACATGGAGTGCTGAGGAGGTGACCTATACCTACCCTTTAGGTAGGAACCTTGGAGGAAGACCCAGTAGTTGTCTTTATATTTCATCAGTTGTACTTTTACCTTTACTGTTGGGCTTGTATTTTGGACCCTATTACTTTCAGCACTTTTTTTATATAGTTTAGTTGTGTTTGTATGTTGTTGTGTGCTTTGTTGTATGTGTTTATATATTTTTAAGGCGATGCCTTCCCTTTTTTTTAGAATACGCCTTTCAGTGCTAGTCGTCAGCCCCTGGCCTATGGAAGGCGGGATTGGGGTAGTCACGACACGAACACCAGGGGGTGGTTCATGAAAAATTGGTATCATATGGGTCAGTTATACCATAGAATATAGAACTCTGATCTTTTTAATGGAAATAATGTTATGTATAGTGAGTATTGTTATTAGTTTAAGGAATCCAGAGTTGGTGTGGAGACCGACGTATCCATGCACCAGGACCCTGACTTCTGATTTCTGAATCAGTGCACGAAAACACTGATTGTGTGTATGTTTTGAAGTGTTTTCCTTGTGATCTCTTTGAGTCAGCTCACTAGGTATAACTTGTTGACCGTGGAACACCCATTTCTATTCAGGATACCTCCATGCAGACAGCCAGCTAGGGTTCCAGATATAGTACCCACTGATAGCCCACCGAGCGACGAGGCCTCGGTGCAGGGCCCTCTTCCTGTAGAGGCACCAGCGGAGGTACCAGCGTTACCATTACCCATTGGGCCACCGATGCCCCCATCCCCATCAGCAGAGGTTGCACGCCGCTTGAGCACGTTGCATGTGTTCCAGTACCAGAGGCCACCCTTGGTCAGAGGAGAGATGGACCCACATGCATTTGAGGATTTGCTAGAGGTCGTAGTGAGATTCATCCGACTGGTAGGGACACCATCTGATCTCATAGTGATCCTTGCCACCAGCCTTCTACAGGAAGCAGTAGGAAGATGGTGGAGCTTGATGCTCCAGGTTCACGATGAGGTGATTCTTCTCTTAGCAGACTTCGAGAGCCTGTTTCGGGCAGAGTTTGTTCCAGCATCTCTTCGCGCAGTGCGCATACTGGAGCTTCTTCATCTGCAGTAGGGAAGCATGACTGTGGATTAGTACTCAGCAAGGTCCACTAACCTCTCACACTACTACACTGATATAGTGAGAGACCCATTCTTTAGGACCCAAACCATCGAGTAGGGTATCAAGCGAGAGATCAGGGCATCAATGACTTCTCTCAGCATCCTGACGCATGCGGGGGTGTTAAAGAAAACCCTCTTAGTGAAGAGTTTTCTTTCTGAGAAGTCACCAGTTGCGAGGCCCACCACTGTACATCACGTATTGGAGTCTTTTGTAGATGTAAGCAGATTGATGTCACTGAGGTCCAAGAGAACCAATCCTACTGGTGGACGACTACATGATTCAGGGTCGGTTGTGCGGGGCACCCGAGACAGAGCCAGTCATGTGAGCGGGCAGTGTTACATATTTGGTGGGCATGGTCACATGGATCGTGACTATCCGACCCTCCGTACGGATGATCAGGGGAAAATTGAGGGACCACCCAAGCATAGATAGAGGTTCGACCAAGGAGGTTCATAGGGAGCAGGCAGACGTGACAGAGGAGCTGGTTGTGCAGCTGGCGGTGGGAGACAATTCAAGGTGTTACCGCCACCCCCACTAGGTGGTCCTCCCTGACCATAGAAATAAGGTGGACATGGGCGATTTTAGCTCCATGAATTTGAGGCCTACAACCATGGTGATCCCAAGATGATATGAGTTATGATTTGTGTCTATTCCACCTTAGCTTAAGTACTTCTAGACACAAGTGACAATCATTCCTTTATTTCCACTACCCTCATTCAGAGCTCTGAGATTCTGATGAAGAAGTTGGTTCAATACTTACGGCTAGAGACTCCTACGAGAGCAGATTAGATGACTACGCACTAGTGCTAGCAGTGTGAGCTTACTCTAGGAGGAAAGATCTTCGACTGGGATCTCATAGTACTGGCCTCGAGGCCTTAGGACATCATCTTTGGTATGGACTGGTTATCTACAGTCCATACTCATATTGATTGTATTAGGCACAATATGCATTTTGTCTGCACAGATGGGACCATGTTTACCTTCACCGGAAATAATAGAGCCTTTTCAGTACATGATGGACTTACCCGGAGGAGAGTGCAGCTGATCACTCATCATTTTTCTAGCCTTACCCTCAGAGTGGTCAATGTAGGGAGTTCGAGATATCCTGTACTGATGGACCAGTACCTAGATGTCTTCCCTAACGATGTTTCGGGTCTATCTCCTCACAGAGAGGTGGAATTTTACATTGAATTGTACCCTAGGATGACACCGATATCTACACCAAGGTATTAGATGGCTCCCGAAGAGCTTTGTGAGATGTGGGTACAACTAGAGGACTTGCAGAGGAAGATATTCATCTAGCCCGGTGTTTCTCCTTAGACTGCCTCAATTTTGTTCTCCAAGAAGGAAAATAGGAGCTTGAGGCTTGGTGTTGACTATCGGTGCCTGAACCAAGTGACCGTGAATAACATGTACCCACTCTCAAGGATTGACGACCTCTTTGATTAGCTGAAGGGAGCACGATGGTTCTAGAAGATAGACCTCAGATCAGGCTATCACCAGCTTATATTGCGAGGCAAGGATGTGTAGAAGACAACTTTCAGATGTCGGTATGACCATTAAGAGTTCTTGGATATGCCATTCAGCATAACCAAACCTCCATCAATGTTCATGGGAATCATGAACATAATCATTTCAGCCATATCTTGATAGCTTTTTAGTGGTCTTCATCGATGACATTCTGATCTAATAGAATACTGAGGAGGTGCATGTCTATCATTTGCGGGTAGTATTGGACACACTCTGAGGGAACTAACTTTTTGGTAATCTCTTGAAGTGATAGTTCTAGATATGATCGGTGCACTTTCTGGGACATGTTATCTTGGAGGTTGGTGTTGCGATGGATCTAGTGAAGGTTGAGGTTGTACTTGCTTGGGAGCCACCTAGAAGTGTGACGAAGGTACGGAGTTTCCTAGGTTTGGATGGATACTTCCAGAGATTTGTGCCAAATTTCTCCAGAGTTACAGCACCTTTATCAGCATTCATGAAGAAGGGGAAACCCTTCATGTGGTCGGAGAGATGCCAGCAGAGTTTTCAGGAGCTGAGGTAGAGGCTGACTAGTGCCTCCATCTTGAGGCTTCCAGAGGAAGGTGTAGGGTACGTAGTCTACTACGATGCATCAGAGACCGGACTCAGATGTGTCCTGATGCAAGAGCGAGCAGTTATCACATATGGTTCTTGACAGCTGAGACAACATGAGCATAATTACACTACCCATGACCAGGAGTTAGCAGTAGTGGTCTGATCCTTGAAGATGTGGCGACATTACTTGATGGGTGAGAATTTTACAGTCTACTTGGATCACAAGAGTCTCAGGTATATCTTCTCACCGATGGGCCTGAACATGAGACAACGATGTTGTATTGAGTTCTTATGGGACTACAATTTCAAGATATTCTATACTCTTGGGATGGAGAACATTTTAGTAGATGCACTCAGTAGGAGATCTGGTATACTACTACTAGGCGAGGCAACAGAGTAGCTAGCCTCTTTGTAGATATCCTTTGTGGATCGAGATGGAGCGGATTTTATTCAGTATCTTACAGTCACTACCCCACTTCTTTAGCGAGTCAGCGAGGCGCAATGTGGGGAAACTGACCGCGAGGCACGACATGCTCAGATATCCAAAAGACATACACCTGATGGATTTTCTGATGGTGGGGAGCATGTCATCCTTTTTAGAGGACGTACCATGGTACCAGTGTCTCTTCAGAAGGAAGTGTTGAGGGAGTTCAACATGTCCCCTCTAGAGGTACATCCAGGAGTGGCGAAGAAGTATCAAGACCTCCGACTACATCACTAGTGTCTGATAATTAAGAAAGCAGTAGCATAGTTTGTCTCTCGGTGCCTCACTTGTCAGCAAGTGAAGGCAGAGCATCAGGTACCAGCATGAATAGTTCAGCATTTCGAGGTCCCAGAGTGAAAGTGTGACGAGATATCCATGGACATCGTGACATGAATTACACATACATCTAGGGCTCATGATTTTATCAAGGTGATCGTCGACCGACTCACCAAGTCGGTCCACTTCTTACTGATCAGATAGCAGGGTTCAGTAGAGAACTTGGGATGCCTCTATGTGCAGGAGACTGTGCAGATACATGGAGTACCCTTGACGATTTTATCTGATTGTGATACATGTTTCACTTCCCGATTATTGAAGGGGTTTCAAGAGTCTTTCAAGATGAAGCTTCATTTGAGCATCGGCTTCCACCCTCAGATGGATGGCCAGACTGAGCGGACTATTCAGACCCTTGAGGACATGCTGTGTGCTTGGGTCGTCGACTTCAGTCGCAGCTGGTAGGATCACTTTCCTTTGATAGAGTTTTTATACAACAACAACTATCACTTCACCATTGGGATGAAACCTTTTGAGGCATTATACAGATGACCTTGCAGATCACCTTTGTGTTGGACTGACCAAGGGGAGTCAGCACTCATGGGACCAGAGATGGTACAGGCTACCGCAGAGAATGTGAAGATCATCCAGGATAGGATGAAGACTGCACAGAGCAGGCATAAGTCTTATGCCGATAGAAGAAGGAGATCTCTAGAGTTCAAGGATGGTGACCAAATATTTCTATGGGTCTCACCTCGAAGAGGTTTGCGGAGATTTGGTCGGGGCATCATGTTATCTCCGAGGTTAATCAGACCCTTTCAGGTCCTCAGCAGAGTTAGTGAGGTGGCATACCACATAACACTTCCCGCTCAGTTTCATTGGGTGTAGGATGTCTTCCACATATCTCTACTGAAGAGATACATGAATGAACCATCTCACGTCATCGACCACAGAGAACTGGACATCGATGATGTGGAGGCATTTTCAGAGGTTCCAGTGGAGATTGGGGATCGACAGGAGCGAGTCCTTTATGGGCGATTGATATCTCTAGTGCGCGTTCGCTGGCAGCACAGGAACCTCCAGGAGAGCACATGGGAGTGGGAGGCTCAGATTTTTTCTCGGTACCCCCACTTATTTTCCTAGTTTTGTGATGTGTCTTTCGAAGATGCAAAGCCCTGAGGTGGGGAGAATGTATGGAACCGAAAAATTACTTGTAATTTTTTTAGTTAAATTGTAATTTTACAAGTCCAAAAAAAATGATGGCGCATGATTCCAAGGACAGATGTGCCCAAAATTAATTTCTGAACTTTTTTTGGGTATCTTCAGTAAACGTGCGAGCGGGTTTTTTGTAACTTTTGGACTGGTGCTTGGAATTGAAATCTGAGAGCACCATTGAACTGGCAGCACCGATATTCACTTAAAGAGACCTTCATCTCGATTGTAGTAGGTCAAGGGTGAAATATATTTTTTCTATTTTTCATGGAAAAAGAAAAAGAAAAATTGTTTAACATTTTTTTTAAATTTTAAACTCCCATGTGAAGGTTACGGGGGTGGGGACCACCGAGCTTAAAACCTCCCAAATTTAATTCTAGTGGTGGGGACCACCCTAAACCCTTTAATGGGAGAAAACCTCTCAACTTCACTAAATCAATTATGCCAACTTCCCATTTAATTTTTGGAGCCAAATAACAATTAATGAGATGTGTCCAAATTTTTAATTGTGCCAACATAATTGATCTACTTAAATAAAATTATGTTGGCTTTTCATTTTTGGTGGAATTTGGGGAAAGGGTTGGAAAAGGAAAATTGGGAGAGAACCTTGGAGGGATTCTTCATCCTCCAATGAAGAAGCACTTCAGAATTGAAGAACGAGGACGATGTTTGAGCCAACTCCGGAAACATCTTGCAGAAGTGACGAATGCCGACACCATTATCCCCAAGGACTTCATCTCCTTCCTCGCGACCTCCGTCAAAAAACCTATGCCGTAGGGGTTTAATTATGTGTGATTATTGATTCCATGTTCTTCCCTTCTAAACAAAGAATGTGAATCAACTCTCTAACTAGTTGATCTGCAGATGATTTCTTTTTGCGGGTTTGGGAATCATCATTGCCAAGGGTTTTAGGGTTTTTCATTATTCATACAAGTTTTATTAAGCCTATTTCTACCGCTATAATGCAGATGGTGCGGGCCAAATGAACATGGCATGAACCTCTACAATTTATTGAGTTTTTGTTGTGTTCCTCGCACTGGAAGAAGGCGGCGACCGGTGTCGGTGAATGGCACTGGTGGGACTCAGATACAACATCTGACACACCGTCGTCCATGACGAAGGCAACGACGCCACCACGGCCACCCCTTCGCACCATGGCCTGTGCGCCATGGATTGCACACCGCTGCATGGAACCCATGACGCATCGTGGCCCGTGCGCTGCCCCATGGCCTGCGTGCCGCCCCAGGACGGGCCGCTCAAGATGGGATGCTCAGCACGGGTCGGGATGTCCATCATGGGCCAGGCCGGACCCAGTGGGCCGGATCGCCCGGACCGGGTCGGGTCGGCCCAGACCAGGTTGGGCCAGGTTGGTCGGACTGGGTCAGACCAGGCCCGGGCCAGCTTCTACGCATTTTCGCTCTATAGGCCATAACTTTGGCACCAGGCGTCCGTTTGACGAATAGTCTATGGAAATGAAAACCTTTAAGCGAGATGGTACTTTAGGTATACTCCACTAAAGTTTCATATAATGTTGGGGTACATTCGGGTTGGATCAAGCATGAATCCAACCGGGCCCTCGAGAATAAAAGGCTAAAAACATACAGACCGGGCGTCCAATTGACGCACCATCCATTGCGTTAAGACCCCTAGGACGTGGCGGTCCTTTGAGATAATTCTTCATGGGAATTCATAGAAGTTGGATTATCGACCAGTGTATTGAGAAGTGGACCCTCTCGGAGATGAGAAAGCTTAGTACGGGAACCCTGTAGTTGTATGTGGCGATGTACTAGGATCCTGTGTGGGTCTGACGATGTAATGGCGATGTACTAGAATCATGTGTGGGTCTGACGACATACTGGATATGTACTAGGATCCTGTGTGGGTATGACGACATACTAGCGGTGTACTAGGATCTTGTGTGGGTCTGACGATGTATTGGCGATGTACTAGGATCCTGTGTGGGTCTGACGAAGTACTATCGATGTATTAGGATCCTGTGTGGGTCTGACGATGTACTGGCGATGTACTAGGATCATGTGAGGTTCTGACAATGTACTAGAGATGTACTAGGATCTTGTGTGGGTCTGACGACGTACTGGTTATGTACTAGGATGCTGTGTCGGTTTGACGATGTACTGGCGATGTACTAGGATCCTATGTGGGTCTGACGATGTATTAGGATCCTGTGTTGTTCTGACGATGTACTAGGATCCAGTGTGGGTCCGATGAGGTACTAGGATCCTTTGTTGGTCTGATGATGTACTATGATCCTCTATGGGTTTGATTATGATTTAGGATCCTTCGTGGCTCTACCTCTTAACAGAGTAAATTATTCAATAGTTACATATAATCATCTCCACTAATGTGCCTACGATATATCTGGTGTGAGCTGAGCCCATACCTGTGTGGTACTTTCCTTTGTGGTAATACCTTGGTGGTATTCATCTGTGTGGCATAAATGTGTGGTACATTCCTTCGTAGTACTCCTTATTTTGTGGAATAGTTGAGCTTTGGATTTTAAGTTGGACTATGTGTTTCCCCGTGATTGAAATGGGCATACTTGATAACTTAGGTATATGTATGGGCATATACCTAAGTAGGGTTGTCTGTTGATTTCATGCTTTATGATTTATCCCTTGTGTATTTTCTGAGACCTTGGGGCTCTTGGGGTCCCTAATGAGTATCGTTATACTCACTCATACACGGGCTATGCCCACACCTTGTCGTGTTTGGGGTAGACGACAGAGAGCGCTGACTGTGGATGAGGGTACCAGGACTTGATGGTGCCCGGAGGTGGACCATACGACTTTTCAGTACGCAGAGGAGACGAGCATATGTGGAGTGCTGAGGAGGAGATTTGTAGCAACCATTCAGGTAGGAAACTCAGAGGACAACCCAGTAGCTGTCTTCACATCATCATTATTTTTTGGTAAATATTTATGAGGACATGCGTGTCCATTTTACACGATGTGCATTTATACCAAAGTCACCCTTGCTTACACGTGAGTATATTTGTACATCGGAAGAAGACAGTGAACGACGTGGAACCCTCTAATATGAGGTGGTATATGTTGATCAATACGGTGCAAGATGACACATGGATTCTGCCAAGATGAGGAAATAGTCAAAGACATGATGCAGACCCCGCCAAGACAAGATGATACTTCAGATGTGAAGTGAACATTCAAGATGGGTGCAAGCTGCACTATGAGTCAAGCTTCGACTGAGGTATGATTCCTTTTGGTAGTTTAGATGCTCAAGACCGATTGGGTAATAGTTTACCTTTATGCATTTATTTATTATTTTATGCGTTTTAGCACAACGGGAAAATACATAAAATAATAAATAAAAAAATGCATAAAGAAGCATCGTATGTTTTTCTATTAACGTTCCATTGTGAGTGAGACAACATAGATGAAAATTTTTAATAGAAATGTGTTACATTAATCAAGAGAAACCAATAAAACCCTCAACGAAATATCAATTCACCATAGCCTTCCATCGTTCATGTTTGAACAAAACCTTGTGATTGGGGTGCCGGTTAGGCCATAACCGAGGGTGCCTCTTACTACAGGGGAGTTCTTATATGAGTGGTGGGATGACTTCACTAAAATTGTAGCAATAAAATAACTATAGCTAGATTTTTGTAATTTTATAGACAAGCATTGAGTAAATCATGTTATGTTTATTAATTTTGAGACTTCACTCAACAGATTAATGAACCACGAGTTAATGCAGTTGGCCATCCAAAATCCTACCTTGGACCCTTCGCATAGTGGCGTAGCCATAGCTTGTAGACTATGAGGAAAGTTAATGGATCCTAAACACTATAATACTCAAATAATAGAGTATTCTTATTCTAGTATAAAGGGTTTCTATAATTAAAAAAATTAATGGGAGACATTTAATAATTAAATTAATCAGTAATGTCACATTCGAAAATCAGCATAAAAAGTACTAATATGCTAATGTTTATTTGTTGAAAATGGAAAGTAATACCACAATAAAACAATGATAAATATTATCATGAATTTCTAAAGTTTATTATAGGTTCTCATGCACATTACTACTGTATCAGAAATTCATTGGGATTGTGTGCCAACTTGTTAAGCCACCTTTGCAAGAGAGGGTGTAAAATTTTTACAAGTGACTCATGAATTAAGCATATGATTATCATTTCATAATTATATCATTAAATTCTGATTTTATTTATATTTTCTACATCAATTCATGGATGATTTTACATAAATTATCATCTACAAGAAGTTTACAAGGAGAGATCTAAGAAAAACTTGAATGTGATGATTGTACTAGGTTTTGGAAAAGTGAAATATAGTTCATGATCGTTCATGGAATCCCATTATTATATCTTATACGTCCAATTACACTAGTTTAGATTAAGGGTACAAAATAATGGTATAATGTAAGTGCTTCATTACCTTTAAGGTAATGTTTTTCAAGTAGTAAAAATATTAAGCTAAAACCATCTTTTGTTGTTATGGAGAATATATTGAAAGACAAGGTGAAAAGGTATATGAAAAGTTATGAAAAAGTAACCTTCGCCATGTAATTCAAAGAAAAAATGATGGTTATTTATAAGATGGTTATTTGCATCACATATTGAAATAATTTTATAGATGATAAAAAATACAATGAACTGAAATACTAGAAGCAATTACCAACTTCTCGATCACATATATTCATCAATATAAATTAATGTTTCTAACATACTTCTTGGGTATTAAATACAATATGTTTTCACATATATGTATTGAAATATACTAACCAAGAAAGTATAAGAACATTATAAGAAGTAAAGTGTCTTCTCTAAGAAGCAGAGAAAGGGTGATTCCTAGGTCAGTAGTGAGAAACATATAAATTCAAATTTCCAAGTGATTGATTCAAATTGAACATGTTGTTTAGTATAAGCAAAAAATTTATCTCACATTCCATTTTGTTTATAATGATACATTATTCCATGTTTTTGGAATGAATGTTGTTTGGGGTAAAAAATTCAAA
Source organism: Viscum album (assembly GCA_963277665.1). NCBI lineage: Eukaryota > Viridiplantae > Streptophyta > Magnoliopsida > Santalales > Viscaceae > Viscum > Viscum album. Next base: position 397,064,022 of record OY728126.1, read on the forward strand.
AAATAGTTCACTGGTACTTGAATCAAATGAAATACATGATGAATATAAAATATAAGACTTATCTAGTTGTGGAAAGATGATTTTCTTTCAAGTAAAACTAAAAGTGGACATAAAGAATATACCCAGTTTGGTATTTAGTCTTGTCATAGCTAAACACCTTTGGTATTATTGACATCTTTAGTTTAGACCAATAAACCTTTAGAAATAAAGGTATGCCACAAAGATTTTGGGGTTAGTTCAATAAGCAAGCATGAACTATTCCAAATGAAATATAGAGGTAAAGATAATTCATAAGATTACTTCAAGTTATCAAGGATTGTACAAGAGAAGCATAAACATGGTTAGAAGATATGAGTTTCTTAGGATTATCATGCAGAATAATATATTGATTATCCAATTGTTAATCATTATAATGTAGCATTGATTAATTCCATAATGCATGTTAACTTATCAACATCATGGCATTGATGTTCATAAGGAGGATTGATGATGAGTCTTACATGTTAAAATTTATCAACAAAATTTAGCATGGATACATTAATAAATTCAGATTTTTTACATCAATTTTATGATGTATGAAGTATCAATGTTACAATATACAGAAACATCCATTATATTTCATGATGTTCTTTGAAAATAACAGCATAAACCTATAACCAATATTCCAACTAAAATGAAAAATGGATATCGTACGATTCATAATATCCATTATTTCATAGGAAATGTTTTTAGTATGGAAAGTGTTTGTTATGGAAAAACAAACAAACATGCATCATCTTAAACACATGGTGCATCTTAGTAAATATCCTAAAAGTTTCTTAGGATGTTATGAAAATCCCTAAGATAGAAAAGATTTAGTCATGTATTAGAATGTATTTCTATATAATGGTGAACATATTTTTTAGAGATAATGGGAGAAAGATTGACTTGGGTTTAGTCAATGCTCAAGATGAAAAAATGGTTGGCATAGGAACAAGTTCCACTAGTACATGAGAAATAGGCTTGTTCCAGTAGTGCATACTGTATAGGTAGGATGAAACCATGTGATGGTTTTATATTCACTACGACCAGTGATATATTATTCATTAAGAATAATAAATCATATATGTAATTAATATATGTAAATTAGCTAAGATTAAAAAGATTAATTAAAATTCAATAATGGATTCCGTGTATCAAATTTCCAAGGGGCTTATAAATTTAATACTGCAGTGGGTATTCAAATGAGATGACACATGGATGGTACAAGCCTATTACCAATAAGGCTCAATTTTTTATACCAACTCGGCATTAATAAGTCTATTAAAATTTTATTTGTCATATAAAAACTTATAAGATCATTATTTTGGTCATTGGAAGTCATAATCATCTTTCATTGATGGTGTATATAAAACACAGCCTGAAAGAGATGATGGAACCTTCAAATACCAAAAAAGTTTGCAAGTTATGGAAATCCAGTTCTGGATTAAAGTAATAAAAAAGATCTTAGAGCATTCAATTTGAATGAATCTTTTCATTGTGTCTACCAAAGGTTAGTGGGAGCGCTAATGTTTTCCAGGAGAAATATTTTCAAAAAATATGTAAAAAAGATATTGATCTTATATTTAGATAAGACCATGAAGAAATTTATTCTTGTAAAGACCCTAAAATTCATTGTAATTTTTTTAATTATATTGTAATTTTACGAGTCCTTGAAAATTGACGGAATGTGATTCTAAGGCTCGGTGTTCCCAGAATGAATTTATAATCTTTTTTCGTGTACTTTCAGAAAACATGCTAGCGGGTTTTTGTAACTTTTGAATTGGTGCTCAGAATTGAAATCTGAGAGAACCGTTGGACTCGAAGCGCTGGTATTCGCTTAAGGATACCTTCACCTTGACCGTAGTAGGTCGAGGGTGAAAGATAGTTCTTTCATTTTTTCGTGGAAAAATAAAAATAAAAATTGTTTAACATTTTTATTTTTATTTGAAACTCCCATATGAAGGTTATAGGGGTAGGGGCCACCAAGATTAAAACCTACCAAATTGAATTCTAGTGGTAGGGACCACCCAAAACCCTTTAATGTGAGAAAACATCTCAACTTCTCTAAATCAATTATGCCAACTCCCCATTTAATTGTTGGAGAAAAATAACAATGAATGAGATGTGTCATCATTTTTAATTGTGCTAACCTAGTTGATCTACTTAATTAAAATTTTGTTGGATTTTCATTTTTGGTGTAATTGAGGGAACGGGTTGGAAAATGTAAATTGGAAAAGAACCTTGGAGAAATTCTTCATCCTCCAACAAAGAACGCACTCCGAAATTGAAGAACAAGGATGACTTTCGAGCCGACTTCGGAAGCTTCTTGCGGAAGCAACGAACATCAACGCCATTATCCCCAATGAATTTGTCTCCTTCCTCGCGACCTCCATCAACAAACCACCAAGGTAGGAGTTTAATTATGTGTGATTATTGATTCCCATGTTCGTCCATTCTAAACAAAAAATGTGGATCAAATCTCTAACTAGTTGATCCACAGATGATTTCTTTTTGAGGGGTTGGTAATAATCATTGCTAGAGGTTGTAAGGTTTGGAGTTCTTCAGACATGTTTTATTAAGACTCTTGCTACCACACTAACGCGGAGGATGCTGAAAAAATGAACATGTCTTGAACTCTCTACAATTTATTGAGTTTTTGTTGTGTTCATCGCATTGGAAGAAGGCAACAACTGGTGTCGATGAATGGCACTGGTGGGACTCAGATACGGTTGCCGACACACCAAGGGCCGCGACGAAGGCGGTGGCCCTACTTCCCCCACGCCGCCCCACTGGGGCCTCAGGGTACTTGGATTCTATGTGGGTCTGATGACGTACTGGGGATATACTAGGATCTTGTATGGGTCTTATGACATAATAGGAATGTACTAGGATCCGGTGTGGTTCTGACGACATAATGGTGATGTACTAGGATCTTGTGTGGGGACAGACGATGTATTGGAGATGTACTAGGATATTGTGTGGGTCTGACAATGTACTTGAAATGTAATAGGATCCTGTGTGGGTCTGATGATGTATTGGCGATGTACTAGTTGGTATGACGATGTATTGGCGATGTACTAGGATCCTATGTGGGTATGACGATGTACTAGGATCCTGTGTGGGTCTGAAGTGGTACAAGGATCCTGTGTGGGTTTGACGATTTACTTTGATCATATGTGGGTCTAATGATGATTTAGCATCCTTTGTGGTTCTTTATATTAACAGAGTAAGATGATTCAGTAGTTACATCTAATCATCTCTACTACTGTGCCTAAGATATACCTGGTGTGAGCTGATCTTATACCTGTGTGGTACATTCATTTGTGGTAATACCTTGGTGGTATTCTTTTGTGTGGCATAAATATGTGGTACTTACCTTCGTGGTACTCCTTACTTTACAAAACATTTGAGCTTGGGATTTTGAGTTGGACTCTGTGTTTCCTCTTGATTGAGATGGGCATACTTTATAACTTAGGTATATGTATGGGCATATACCTAAGTAGGGTTGTCTTTTGATTTCATGATTTTTTGTTTATCCCTTGTGGATTTTTTGAGACCTTGAGGGTCTCAGGGTCCCTACTGAGTATCTTTATACTCACCACTACATGGGTATGCCTGAACGTTGTTGTGTTTGGTGCAGACGATGGATAGTGCTGACTGAGGATGAGGGTACTCGTACTGGACGGTGCCCGGAGGTGGACCATATGGCGTATCGGTACGCAGAGGAGTTGGGAAGCCATGGAGTGCTGAAGAGGAAATCTGTACCTACCGTTATGGTAGGAACCTCAGGGGATGACCCAGTAGCTATATTTATCTTTCTTCAGTTGTATTGTATTTCAGTTGTACTTTTACCTTTACTTTTGGGATTATATTATGGCCCCTCTTACTTTTAGCACTCTTTTTCTATACACTTTACTTATGTTCATATCTTTCTATGTGCTTGGTTTTGTGTGTTTATAGGTTTTAAAGGAAATTCTCTCCCGGTTTTAAAGAATATGCCTTTCGGTGTTAGTCTCCATCCCCTGGCTTATGGAAGGCGGGCTTGGTGTAGTCACGACACGAGCCCCAGGGGACGGGTCATGACAAATTGGTATCAGAAGGGTTGGTTCTACTATAGAACATAGAACTCTGATCTTTTTAATAGAAATAGGGTTAACTATAGTGAGTGTGGTTATCTGTTTAGGGAATCCAGTGTTGGTGCGGCAGCTGACGTATCCATACACTACGACCCCGACTTCTGATTTTTGACTCAGTGCATGAAAACACTGATTGTGGGTGTGTTTTGAAGAGTTTTCCTTGTTATCTCTTTGAGTAATCTCCCCAGGAATAAATTGTTGACTATGGAACACCTGTTTCTTTTTATGATGTCTCCACGCAGATAGCCAGCTAGGGTTCTAGATATAGTATGCATTGATAGCCCACCGAGCGACGAGGCATCAGTGCAGGGCCCTCTTCCAATAGAGGCACCAGCGGAGGCACCAACGGTACTATTACCCATTGGACCACCAATGCCACCAGACCTAGCAGTAGAGGGTGCATGACACTTGAGTGCATTGCACGAGTTCTATTGCCAGAGGCCACCCAGGATCAGAGGAGAGATGGACCCAAAAATAGCTGAGGATTAGCTGGAGGTCGTAGTGAGAGTCTTCCGACAGGTAAGGACATCAGTTGATCTCATGGCGATCCTTGTCACCATCCATCTATAGGAAGAATCAGGAAGATGGTGGATATTGATTCTCTAGGTTCAAGTTGAGGTGATTCTTCTCTAGGCATACTTCGAGAGCCCGTTTTGGGTAGGGTTTGTTCCAGTAACTCGTCATACAGTGCGCAAACAAGAGCTTCTTCATCTACAACATGGTAGCATGACTGTGGCTTAGTACTCAGCGGGGTTCACTGACCTCTCATGCTACTCCGGTGATATGGTGCGGGACCCATTCTTCAGGGCCCAAACCTTCAAGTAGGGTCTTCGGTGAGAGATCCGTGCATTAATGATTTCTCTCAGCATCCCAATGAAGGAGGGGTGTTAGAGCGAGCCCTCTTAGTGGAGTGTTTTCTTGGTGAACAGTCACCAACAGCGAGACCCACCACCAGACATCACGTAGCAGAGTCTTATGTAGTTGGAAGTAGGCAGATGTCACAGTGGTTCAAGAGGAATAGACCTACAGTTGGACGACCGCATGATTCAAGGTTGGTTGTGTGAGGCACCCGAGATAGAGCCAGTCCTATGAGGAGTGGGCAGTGTTACGCATGCGGCGGGCAGGGTCACATAGCTCTTGATTGTCTGACCCGCCAGACGGATGATCATTGGACGGTCGGGGGACTGCCTAAGCAGAGACAGAGGTTCAACCAAGGAGTTTTGGAGGGAGTAGGCGGATGTGGCAAAAGAGCTGGCCATAGCTGGCGGTGGGTGACAATTCGAGGTGTTACCGCCACCACCACCAGGTGGACCTTCCCGACCATAGGGAGTATGTGGACAGGGTTGAACTCAGCTCCAGGAAGCAGATACCTATGACCATGTCTCTCTAGAGATGATATGAGGTTGGATTTTTGTCTATTACACCTTAGTTGTAGTACTTATAGATACAGGTTCCATTCATTCTTCTATTTCCACTGCCCTCTTCGAATCTCGGAGATTCCGATGGAGCCATTGGCTCAATCCTTATAGTTAGAGACTCCTATAGGAGTGTATTCAATGATTATGCACTTTTTCCAATATTTTTAGCTTACTATAGGAGGTGATATATTCGACTAGGATCTCCTAGTAGCAGCATTGAGGCCTTAAGAAGTTATCTTGGGTATGGACTGATTATCTACAGTCCATACTCAGATTGACTATATTAGGCCCAAAGTGCTATGTGTACACACGGATGGGACAAGGTTTACCTTCACCGGCGAGAAGGGAGCCTTTGTAGTATAGGATAGACTTACCCAGAGAATACTGCAACCGATCACTCATCAGTTGGCTAGCCTTACCCTCAGAGTGGTCAATGTGGGGAGTCTGAGCTATCATGTAGTGGTGGACCAGTACGCGGATGTCTTCCCTGATGATGTTCTTGGTCTACTTCCTCACATAGAGGTGGAAATTTACATTGACTTGTACCCCAGAATGACACTGATATCTACACTAGAATATCAGATAGCTCTCGTAGATCTTTGTGAGATTCTAGTACATCTAGAGGACTTGCAGGGGAAGGGATTCATCAGGCACAATGTTTCTCCTTGGGAAGCCCCAACTTTGTTCACCAAGAAGTCAGATGGGAGTTTGAGGCTTTGTGTTGACAATCGACACCTAAACAAGGTTATAGTGAAGAACATGGACTCACTCCCAAGGATTGATGACCTCTTTGTTCAGTTGAAGGGATCATGATGGTTCTCAAAGATAGACCTCATATGAGACTATCACCAGCTCTGAGTGCGAGACGAGGATGTGTAGAAGATGACTTTAAGATGTTTTTATGACCATTACAAGTTCTTGGTTAAGCTATTAGGTGTAACCAACGCTCTATAAGTGTTAATGAGAATCATGAAAAGAATCTTTAAGCCATATCTTGATCACTTTGTGGTGGTATTCACTGATGACATTATGATCTACTCGGCTACTGAGGAGGAGAATGCATATCATTTGTAGGTAATACTGGACACACTCTAAGGGCACTGGCTTTCTGGTAATCCCTCAAAGTTCCAGTTATGGATCTGAGAGGTTCACTTTTTGGGCCATGTCATCTTGGAGGCTAGAGTTGTGATGGATCTAGGGAATATTGAGGTTGTACTTGCTTGGGAGTCACCCTGGAGTGTGAAACAGGTACACAGTTTTCTAGGATTGGCTGGATACTACTGGAGGTTTGTGCCAAATTTCTCTAGAGTTGTAGCACCTTTATTAGCATTGACGAATAAGGGGCAACCCTTCGTGTGGTCAGAGAGATGACAGCAGAGTTTTCAGGAGCTGAGGAAGAGGCTTATTAGTGCCCCCATCTCGAGGCTTCCAGAGGAAGGCGTAGGGTACGTAGTCTACTATGACGTATCAAGGATCAGACTCAGATGTGTCCTGTTGCATGAGCGACCAGTGATCACATATGCTTCTCGATAGCTAATAAAACATGAGAAGAACTATGCTACCCATGACCTGGAGTTAGCAGTAGTGGTCTTAGTCTTAAATATGTGGTGACATTACTTGATGGGCGAGCATTTTACAGTCTACTAGGATCACAAGAGTCTCAGGTATATCTTCTCACAGAAGGAAATGAACCTGAGACAACGACGTTGGCTTGAGTTCCTCCAAGACTATGACTTTGAGATAGTCTATACTCCTAGTAAGGGGAATGTTGTAGCAGATTCACTCAACAGAAGTTCTAGTATACAACCGCTAGGCGAGGTGATGGAGTAGCTGGCCGCTTTGCAGATATCCATTGAGGATTGAGATGGAGAAACTTTTCTTCATTATCTTACAGTCACTCCCCCAATTATTCAGTGATTCAAGGAGGTGAAACATTGGGACATTGACTGCGAGGCTTGATGTGATCAGATATCCACAAGACATGCACCAAATTGATTTTCTAAAGGTGGGGAGTACGTCATCCTTTTCAGAGGACATACCACGGTACCAATGTCTCTTTGGGAGGAAGTGTTGAGAGAGTTCCACATGTCCCCTCTAGAGGTACATCTAAGAGTAGATAAGAAGTATCAAGACCTCTGATGAAAGCACTGGTGGTCGGGAATAAATAAAGTACTAGTAGAGTTTGTCTCTTGGTGCCTCACTTGTCAGCAAGTGAAGGAGGAGCATCAGGTACCAGTAGACTTAGTTCAGCCTTTAGAAGTCCCAGAGTGGAAGTGGGATGGGATATACATGGACTTTGTGATAGGACATCCACATACATCCAGGTGTCATGATTTTATCTGTGTGATCATCGACCGACTCACCAAGTAGGTCCACATCCACTACTACAAATACCTCCTTTATTAGTGCTAAAAAACCCCATTTTATCAGTGCTAGAAAAGCGTTGTTAAAGCCGGCAAAGATAAAGGGGGGGGGGGAGTCCCCTTTATCAATACTTCCTTTATCAGTGCTCTCTTTTTATCACTGATAAATGACACATTTTAATAGGGCTTTTTTAAAAGCAAAAATAAAAGTTAAAAAAAATTTAAAAAATTAATTTTTTTAAAAAAAATTAAAAAATTCCAGCCAATCGGGGGGAATTTTATAGTGCTTGAGCCCCCTTTTACAGTGCTTTTCTACATCCCTCCAGCACCCCCACACACCCCTGCCACCCTTTATCAGTGCTAGATCCCATATTTCCCCATGCGTGTGCACCCCTGCCTCCACTAGGTTTTGATCTCGAGACCACCCCCATGTGCGCCTAAGCCCTTACCACTCTATTTTGATTTTTTTAAATTTCATGATCTGTCTCTCTCTCTCTCTATATATATATTTAGTTATATTTATTCGTATAGTAACATATATTTATATTAATATATATATATATATATATATATATATATATTGAGTTATATTTATTCGTATAGTAATATATATTTATATTAATATACTTATATATAGTTATATTAATATATATATATAGTTTATTAATATATATATTTATAGTGATATTAATATATATATTTATAGTAACATTAATATATATATATATAGTTATATTAATATATATATATAGTTAGATTAATATATAGGTATATAAATATTCATATATTTTTATTTTAAATAAAATGGATATTAGTAATTATTTATATAAAGCTAATATATTTTATATGTAAGTATATTTTATTATTTATATTTATAATTAAATTTATATGTGTGAATATATAAAAATTATGTATATATTGTTATATATATGATTATAAATAACAGTGCATTATAAAAAATGATAACATTTCAAAGACATAATATCAATATGAATGTAATAACTTAGAATAAATTCAGTCCCCACCAAAAAAATCCAATAATACCCCCTTAAACAAGGCTGAAAATCCACAAAATATTAAAAAATTGAGGTACACTGACTAAAAACTCGGTTTTGGAGGCCTTTTGGGTCTTTTTTGGCCTCGAAAAACCTAGACCATAGTGCCCCCCAATCACAATGACGTAGATCTCATTCTAGGCTTTAGTTTGAAATGTGGTAGAGTTTAAACGGACACCCGGATCAAAAGTTATGGCCGTTTGAAGTTCGAGTTGCATTTTCAACATATTTTGGCTCTTTTTTTAATATTTTTTTTATTTTTTAGTCTTCAAATTGTTATGAGATGACTATTACTCCATAATAATTAGAAAATTATTAATTAAAAATATTTTTTTTAATTTTTTCATAAGCCATTTTCACTAAATATTTTATATATTAAGTGTAACTGTATATTTATACTTATCTAAAAAATATATATTATATTTATATCAATATAACTATATCTATATATTTAAATATTAATATATTTTTTTAATATTTTTTTGGAAGTAGACCCTTTATCAGCACTTTTAAAAAAAGCGCTGATAAAGATCCCCCTTTATCAGCACTGACGAAAAAGCGCTGATAAAGTGGGGTACCTTTAACAGCGCTAAAAAAAGAACTATTAAAGGGGGTACCTTTATCAGCGCTAAAAAAAGCATTGATAAAGGGGTACTTTTATGAACACATTTTTTAGGGCTGATAAAATTACCCTTTATCAGAGATTTTTTTAGCACTGATAAAGGTACCCCTCCCTTTATCAGTGCTTTTTTGTTAGCACTGATAAAAGTGTAGCGTTGGGAAAAACTGTTTTTGTGGTAGTGTTCCTACTGATCAGAGAGTAGGGTTCAATAGAGAACATGGGATGCCTCTATGTGTAATAGATTGTGCGGCTACATGGAGTACCCTCGATGATTGTCTCCGATCATGATACATGTTTCACTTCCTAGTTATGGAAGGGGTTGCATGAGGTGTTCAGGATGCAACTTCGTTTGAGTACAACCTTCCACCCTCAGATGGATGGCAAGACTGAGCGGACTATTTTGACCCTCGAGGACATGTTGCGTGCTTGAGTCATCTACTTCGGTCACAGCTGGGAGGATCACTTTCCTTTGGTGGAGTTTTCATACAACAACAGCTATCACTCTACCATTGAGATGACACCTTTTGAGGCGTTGTATGAGAGACCTTGCAGATCACCTTTGTGCTGGACTGAACTAGGGGAGTCAACAATTGTGGGACCAGAGATGGTATGGGCTACCATAGAGAAAGTGCAGATCATCCAAGAGCGGATGAAGACTGCACAGAGTAGGCAGAAGTCTTATGACGACAAGAGACAAATATCTTTAGAGTTCGAGAATGATGACCGCGTCTTTCTATGGGTCTCACCTCAACGTGGTTTGCAGAGATTTTTCTGGGGCAACAAGTTATCTTTGAGGTTCTTCGGACCCCTTCAGGTCCTCAACAGAGTTGGTGAGGTGACTTACCTCCTAGCACATACCCCTAAGTTGCACCGGGTTCACGACGTTTTCCACGTATCCTACCTGAGGAGATACGTGAAAGACCCATCTCACATCATCGACCACGGCGAGCTAGAAATCGATAATGTGGCGATGTTTTCGAAGGTTCTAGTGGAGATTGAGGATCAACAGGAGCAAGTCCTACATGGGCAGTTTATACCTCTGGTACGCATTCACTGGCAGCACGGGAACCTCTAGGAGAGCACATGGGAGCAGGAGGCTCAAATTCGTGCTCAGTACCCTCAATTGTTCTCCTAGTTTTGTGATGTGGCTTTCGGGGAAGCAAATCCCTGAGGTGGGGAGAATGTGAAGACCCATAAATTACTTGTAATTTTTTTAATTAAATTGGAATTTTACGAGTCCTCAAAAATTGACGGCGCATGACTCCGAGGCCCGATGTGCCCGGAATGAATTTCTGAACTTTTTTTGGGTATGTTCAGTAAACGTGCGGGAAGGTTTACGTAACTTTTGAACTAGTGCTCAGAATTGAAATACGACAGCATCGTTGAACTCACAGTGCTGGTATTGACTTAAGGAGACCTCCACCTTGACTACAGTAGGTCTAGGGTCAAAGATAGTTTTTCACTTTTTAATGGAAAAATAAAAATAAAAATTGATTAACATTTTTATTTTTATTTAAAACTACCATGTAAAGGTTATGGGGGATGAGGACCATCGAGCTTAAAACCTCCCAAATTTAATTCTAGTGGTGGGGACAACCCAAACCCCTTTAATGGGAGAAAACCTCTCAACTTCCCTAAATCAATTATGCCAACTCCCCATTTAAATGTTGGATCCAAATAACAATTAATGAAATGTGTCAACATTTTTAATTAGGCCAATTTAATTAATCTAATTAATTAAAATCATGTTGGAATTTCATTTTTGGTGGAATTGGGGGAAAGGGTTGGAAAAGGAAAATTGGGAGAGAACCTTGGATGGATTCTTCCTCCTCCAATGAAGAACACACTCCAGAATTGAAGAACGAGGATGATTTTCGAGTTGAATTCAGAAGCATCTTGAGGAAGCGACGAAGGGCAACCCCATTATCCCTAATGAATTCATCTCCTTCCTTGCAAACTCTGTCAAAAAACCTCTAAGGTAGGGGTTTAATTATGTGTGATTATTGATTCCCATGTTCTTCCATTCTAGACTAAGAATGCATATTAACTCTCAAACTAGTTGATCTGCGGATGATTTCTTTTTGCGGGTTTGGGAATAATCATTTCCAAAGGTTGTAGGGTTTGGTGTTCTTCATACAAGTTTTATTAAGCCGCTTGATACCACCCAAACGCAAAGGGTGTGGGCCAAACAAACATGGACCGACCTCTCCACAATTTATTAAGTTTTTATTGCATTCCTTGTATTGGAAGAAGGCAGCGACCGGTGCTGGAAAATGACTCCGGTGGGACTCAGATACGGTGGTAGACACACATCCATTCGCGACGAAGGAAACGATGCAACCATGGCCACCCCACCACCCCGCAGCCTGCGCGCCGCCCCGCAGCCGCCCTGCCACCCCGGGTCGGGCTGCTCAGGTCGGGCCGCACAGTTCAGGATAGGCCACCCAGTGAGGGACGCGCCATACCCTATGGGCCAGGTTGCTCAGACCGGGTCAGGTCGGCCTAGACCAGGTTGGGATGGGTCGGTCAGACTGGGTCGGGCCAGACCTGGGCCAGCTTCGACCCATTTTTGCTCTATCAACCATAACTTTGGCACCAGGCGTCTATTTTAAGAACCGTCTGTGGTTCCAGAAACCTTTGAGTGAGATGGTGATTTAGGAATACCACACTAGAGTTTCAAATAATTTTGGGGTATGGTTAGGTTAGATCGAGTATGAATCCAACAGGGCCCTCAAGACTAAAAGGCTAATAAATTACAGACCAAGCGTCCTATTGATGCACCGTCTATTTCGTTGAGACCCATATGACATGGAGGTCCGTTGGTATACTTATTCCTAGGACTTCGGATATATTGGAGTATCGACCAGTGGGTTGAGGATCGGACCATCCTGTAGATGAGAAATCTTAGTGCGGGAACCCTATAGCTGGCTATGGCGGTGTACTACGATTTTGTGTGGGTCTGAAGACATACTGGAGATGTACTGGGATCCTGTCTAGGTTGGATGATGTACTAGTGATGTACTAGGATCCTGGGTGGGTTTGACAACGTACTGGATATTTACTCGGATCATGTGTGGGTCTGACGACTTACTGGCGATGTACTAGAATTTTGCATGGGTCTGACGACGTACTAGGGATGTACTAGGATCCTATGTGGGTCTGACAAAGTACTGGAAATATACTAGGATCTTGTGTGGGTGTAAAAACATACTGGCGATGAAATATGATCTTGGGTGGGCCTGGCGATGTACTGACATTGTACTAGGATCCTTCTTGGGTCTGACGACGTACTGGCGATGTACTAGGATCATGTGTGGGTTTGACGACATACTGGCTATGTACTAGGATCTTTTGTGGGTCTGAAAAGGTACTAGGATCCTGTGTGGGTATGATGATGTACTATGATCCTCTAGGGGTTTGATGATGGTTTAGGATCCTTCATGGGTATGCCTCTTAACAGAGTAAGATTATTCAGTAGTTACATATAATCATCTCTACTACTGTGCCTCAGTTATATCTGGTGTGAGATGAGTCCGTACCTATGTGGTACTTTCATTTGTGGTAATACCATGGTGGTATTATTCTGTGTGGAGTACCTATGTGGTACTCCTTCATTTGTGGAATAATTGAGATTGGGATTTTGAGTTGGTCTCTGTGTTTCCTCATTATTGAGATGGGCATACTTGATAACTTAGGTATATGTATGGGAATATACATAATTAGGGTTGTCTATTGATTTCATGATTTGTGTTTTATACCTTGTGGGTTTTGTGAGACCTTGAGTGTCTTGGGGTCCTTACTGAGTATTGTTATACTCACTACTGCACGGGCTATGCCTGCACCTTGTTGTGTTTGGTGCAGAAAACAGATAACGCTGACTGAGGATGAGGGTACCAGGACTGGACGTTTCCTGGAGGTGGACTATATGACGTGTCGGTATGCAGAGGAGACAGGAGGACGTGGAGTTTTGAGGAGGCGATCTGTACCTACCCATCTGGTAGGAACCCCAGAGGATGACCCAATAGATATATTTCTCTTTCGCCAGTTGTATTGTATTTCATTTGTACTTGTACCTTTAATGATGTGCTTGTATTCTGGCCCCTCTTACTTTTGAAACTATTTTTTCTATAAAGTTTACTTGTGTTCCTATCTTTTTGTGTGCTTGGTTGTGTGTGTTTATATGTTATAAATGCAATGCCTTCCTAGTTTTAGGGAATACGCCTTTCGCTGCTAGTCGCCAGCCCCTGGCCTATGGAAGGTGGTCTTGGGGTAGTCACGACACGGGCCCAGGGGGACAGGTCCTGACAATTCTTCATTGATTGACTTAAATTAGCAACCTATGTTCTAGGTAACATGATCTATTGATGTAGATATAATGGTATTTTAGACCTATTCAATTTTATAGAACATGGAATTGTATTAAAAAATAAAATTTGGAACAATTCAAGTTAAGAATTGTTGCGAATGTAACATGGATTAATATCTTTAGAATGACATTATCAGAACATGGGAAGAGGTTAAAGTTATGATTTGAGTACCATGTGCTCCAGTGATTGATTAATCATGTATTTCATAATATGTACAAGAATTGATACTATTAAGATATACTTTATTATAGGCAAATATCCATTTTATCTAGTATCATAACAATTGATGCAGTAAGAACAATCATCTTGTACATTAGAGAGTACAAATGATATGTTCCTGATATATGGAGAAGAAGGTATACTTGTTTTTGTGGGACACAAACTAGTAGTCCTTAAATCTATTTGATCTAGTATTACGTTTAGGAAAAGGTGATGAGCGATTCAAGCTCATAAAAACCAGTGGTAGCCATACCTACAAATATTTAGTACATTGCAGCTTCTAAAGCATCTAAGAAGTGGTTATCAATCACAACGATTTATCCTAGTTTTTGGAATCTCACCTAGTAAGAAAAGAATTATCATAATGAAAATTATGATATTATTACTAGCCATGTTATCTAGTTTTGAAAATGGAAGAAGGGTTATACTTAGGGATTCCATCTCTTGAAAAGTTTTACTCAAGGAGATGAAGTCACATACATTAGATATTCCATGTAGAGAAAGCGTGGCGGGCCCAACAGTTAAATCCATAACTTAGCAGAAGAATGATATTTATCATGTGAGTACCTAACAAGTTTGGTTAGCAAGTTGGATCTATTGAAAGTGGGAGTGTTGAAATAGTGGGTTCCCTAGACCCAACATTGTCATACTTTTGATTACCATATCATGTATACAGTTAGTTATAAATGATGTCATCTTATCATTATAGTGTATACTTTTCTGTGTCCACTATTATAATAGTAGTGTATAGAGATTAATTGTTGTATCAAGAGGTTACAGAAGATCCCATGATATAATAACAACCTCAAAATGCTGTGACATTAATCTTAAATATTTGTTCTATGGTCTAGATACATCTTACTGAATGGACACAGTAGATGTTTAACTATCAATTGTTGGGGGATCATAAGCATTGAGACTTATTCTCATGAAGTTCACACTTGGTGATCTCTAGTAGTGAGATCATAAGGACAGACCTGCCAATAGGAACACCACATGTTTTATGTGTCATTGGTCATTCTTATCTATATACATGTGTATCGGTCTCCTGACATGATACCATTACCAATGTGTATTATTTGATTGTGTACTTTGATGCAAGGAAAAAACCATGGTATTGCTATCGTGGTGAGCTACCTTGTGTTTGGTGCGTAGTTAGTTCTATGAAATCGTTTGAATTGTCAAGAAAGGATTTGTTGCTTCCGAGTTTAGGAAGTTGTCTATCTCAGGCCTGGTTGATCTGGATGGTGCTGCCTTCATAAGCCTTTGGACAAAGAAGTACAAAGGTAAATACATCAGGACAGATCAGTAAATAATAAATAAAGAAAAGCATGAAGACACAAGTGTGCATCCTGCTATATGAGATATTTAATGAAAAAGACATTATAGCACACATTCGGTGTTCGTAGGTTGGTTGTCATTGCTATGACAATCGTTATCTATTTAGGGGCCATGATGGGTTTCTAGACTTCTCTCTTGGTCTATGGATTTTATTCATTGCTATTGATATATGGGCCTCGAGGGTCACACATAATAGTATATTCAAGAAACATCCCTATTTAGTTAAATAGGTATATAGACATGGTGGTTCCCAACACACGATCCCAGTGTTTTCTATGTTATCGATCACCAAAAGAATTAAATAAATTCATTAATATTCAAGTTATGAATATTTGGGATGGAATTTATTTAATGTATTCACAAGTATAGTAAATATGAGAAAATATTAATCAAATGACTATTATTTTAATATTTAAGGTTCGTTTAATATTAAGAGGGGAAGTGAGTCGAGTTAAATGGATCAGTTTTTATCATGTAATATATTTTTTATATTTTAAATGTATGTGATAAAATAATGAAAAATATTGACACAGTTTAGTTTATCCAAATTATTTATTTAGTGGACATTGAAATAAACGGGGGCCAGGGAACCCTATCGGGTATTTATCAACTCCACTATAAATAAAGGAAGAAGTTATCTTTCATGTGTGGCCATTAATAATATTCACTCATTTTGATGGAATAAAAATGAGATCCTCTCTCTCCTCTTGCTCTGTAGAGAGAGAAGCAATCGATACAAGTAGCTTGGATCAAGAAATCTCTCAAGCATTGAAGGCATCTCGATGCGGTGATCGTTGAGGCGTTGAAAGTGTTGTCGGATCTCCACGATAGCACCCAGAATTCAATGATCGAATCTCCCACAAGTTTTGATGTGCATGTAGAAGATCTAAAGGTTTCTTTCTTTGGATCCTTCGAGCAACGATCACCATTGATGAGTTGCAGTCGACCACGACTTCCGATCTAAACAGGTATTTATTCTATTTATGTTTTGTGCTCTTTACAATTTACTCAAGATCCACAAGCCTTTACCGAGGCTTGAATTGTCAGTGTTGACATGTTTTATTGATCCACTGACGAAAATTTTTAAAATCCCTGGCCCACCAGCTTCCATTGCAGGCCCCAAAACCTTTCAATTACACCCAGTTGCATCAATTCCAAAACCATTTCAACTTATAGTTTGTAGACATATATATATTGATAGGAAAACCATATAATCTCCATATTACCGAAATATTTGGAAATTATCTTATACCCAGATCTATCTTTAATTTTTTCAGTGAGGTTCTATAATTATAGTATCCAATTATTAAATAAACACTACTATGATACCAACAATAGAGGACTATACTTATAATATAATAAATATTACATCTTATTATATGAATATTCATTATATAACATTACAATGCATGCCAAAATCATAAAGGGTTTGTGTATTTGGAGACTATATACACAATCATCTTATTTAATAAAACATCAGAAACATACCCCATAATGTTCTTCCCACATAACACTAATCTTGGACATACACTAATTTAAATAATTATTCATAACCTGGGGTGAGGAAAAATAAGAAAGGGTGAACTCAGATGATCGATAAGGGTAATTAAGGGAGTTATCATTAGTCATTGAAGCATGACTTGAGTATAAGGTTTATGAGTACGTAAGAAACATATTTGAAAATCATACCCCAAAATTCATAGATAATAAATATGAGTCGTATAATAAATTATGGTAGCTTATATGACATGAATCACAAAGGAATAAAATAATTTAATATATGACTGGATAACATTAGCATAATATTATGTCATAAATGAGTGGAATAAATGTGGAATAATCATAATCATTGAAATATTATGTCATGGATACCCAGAAAGACATCCATAACACTCTAAGATTGAGATAACCATCAGTGTACCTTTTTTTTCTTGAGATAACCTTCTGTGTACACTCTTTTGGGATTGGGATAACCTCCCATGTAGCCTCTTGATTGGGGAATGAGATAACCACTTATGTACCCACCTGTTTTGGGCTTGGGATAAACTCTTATTTACCCACCTATTTCAGGCTTTAGATAACCTCCCATGTACCATTAAGATAATAAAATTATAATATTTATCCAATTCATTGGACTGATAAATAATTATAGTCCCAAAAATCACATAACTGTAAATCTATTCATATATATGCTATAAGATCATAAAAAAATCATTATAAAATAACATATGAAAAATAAAAAGGATTTCAATGATATTTCATCATCATGACAATAAACCACCTAGATAAATAATACATATTCTATCATTCGATCATATCCAACTTAAAGAATAATTGACATAAATGGAATCCATATAATAAGAAAATGAATTTAATAGAGAACATTATTTTTTGTGTGTGGAAAACAACCTTCTCATTTTGAAATCACTTATTTAAAATATAAAAAATTTATAAAATATTATAGAAACATTTTATTGAAAATAACCATGTAAACATATAATGTATTCTTCAAAACATTGATTGGTTATGAAAAATGAAATTATGTTAATTCTATTTACGTTAAAACAAATATTCTTTCAATATTTTCACTAATTTTCAAATGAACCTCATACAAAAAATTACAAGAATATTTTATTTAAAATATTTTATAAAAATTAAAACATACAAAAAATTTATTTAAAAAATCATAGGATAATAGTAAAATATTGTTTAAAACATTTTTAGAAACCATTGAAATGGATGAAAAATGATTTTTGACTAAAGAGTTTTATAATGTCAATTTTCTTTAAAAATGATATTTTAGTCTATTGAGGAATAAATATAAAGGGAAAAAAGAAAACATGTATTACCAAGAGCTAAAAATAAGATATTAAAATTCATGGTACACTTGAGAGGTTTATCATGAAATTTCATCATCATAAACTTAATTATAAACAATCATAAGAAATAGTGACATTGTAACATAAAACCCTTACCACTATGGTATCTTTTGAATCATAAGCCTTAGGAAAGAACAAATTCAAATGAAAATTTCAATATCCTGAAAAAAGGAGAATCATGATATAGCATCTGAAAGTGGAAATATATTCACCTCATAAACATAAATAAGTTCATCACATCAAACACGTCTCAATGAAAAAAAATTAGATGAAGAACCCCTACCTCTTTGGTAATATCTAAATACAAACCTCATAAAAGAGACAACCATACATGGATTGGTAAATACCAATAATTTTCATGAATGAAATTATAAATTAAATTCATGGGTAGTATATATAGCCCATAAAGTAAACATGTGGTGAATATAGTATATGTCTCGTAGAAATAAATGTGATTTGAGAAACCATTACCTCAAGATTTACTGGCATTGATGGTGCTATAATATCCTTTATAATAAAGTTAAATTTACTATAATTTTACAACAAATTAATGTACATACTTATAATATTATAAATTATAGAACTCAAAATATGAGGTAAGCCTTTATTTTACATTTTTGTTTTTGGTTTAGAGTTGATGATTTAGTTACTAGATATGTGAAAAAGGAGAAGAAATAGAGTCTGTGGAAGACGAAAAAGATGAAGGATCAAATTTTCCACAAATTAAGGTTTTATAAAATTAATTATTTAGACCATATTACTTAATAAATTTTTAGGGTGTAAAAGTATATACACTGTAAAATAGAATTTACATCATAAATTGGTCTTCCCCTGGATATGTAACTGATGCAACATATTTTTTTGGCATAGGTGGCCCTCAATGGAATTACAACATAAATTATTGATTTAAACCATGAATAATTCAGGCCCAATTAATTGTACAACAACTAATGATTTTAATTTTTATGATATGATGCTACTTTTTTCCTCTAATTTCCAAGGCTAAACCTAGGTGTATTCCAGTGATCATTGAAATCTAGATTCCTTGTGAAGTGAATCTTTCAGTATTTTTTTGATGGAAATAAAAATTTTGGGTTCTATTCTTACTTATCAATTTGGATATTTTTATGTTGGTTTTTTTATAAATGTATATTTTTCCATGATACACAAATATATGGGTTATGATTTATAGTGATGAGATCTTACTGGGTTTAGATATAGAAATAAAAATAAAGGATTGACTTGAGGTAACATCTTGAATCCTCTGTGAAAATCATAATCGAGGTAGTTGTCTTCCCTCCCACTCTAATTTTTTAGAACTTATTGAATTGATATTTTCTAATTTTATATTTATGCATTTTTGGAAATCTATTGTGGAATTTATTTATAAAACCCCATTTGATTTTATTTCTATTGGGTCGGTTTTGAAAATGGGATTTTGTTCAATAAAAGTTTTATTAAGAATTTGACATAATAGTGTTGGCATGTGTTCATGATCATGTGGGAATGGTAATAGTTAGATGTTACACCATTAAATAATGATATAATTTTTATGTGAAATTGTTAGAAGTACCACAATTAAATAATTATAATTTGGGATAGATCATGGTAATAAGTGCTTCAAAAAAATATGGTCACAAAGCTATGGCTTGATGATATGATGACTCACCACTCATGAGTATAGTGAGGTCCTGAATTTCATGCATTGTGTGTGTGTTTGTTTGTGTAATTGGGGTGATTATCCAAAATTATGAGAAATTGTTTGATAATATTTATTAATGTTTTCCATGAAATTTGATAATGGTTTTCATATAAAATATTTATCTTCTTATCATCTATTTTATATTAAATCTTCTAAACTATTATTATCCTAGTTTCATGTGATGAGAAGTCATTAGAGAAATCCCACTGAGTATTACACGCACAACCATCTTGGGAAGATTAGTGAATTTGTAGATGTCATCTACTGAGATTCTGGGAAGGGACATTTTTATAATTCACTAGTGGATATACCTAACACCATGTTTTGATTACTGATTATAAATCCAGGGTGTTTCTACATCTGGGTCTAGGATGGTTGCACCTTAATGATGAATTTTTTTATTTGTATTATGAGATTTTATCTCTTACTTGATTTTATAATATACTCTAACATTTTTCATGATCGGAATTTCATTGATTTATGTGATCGTTTATTCAGTATCATGGAGTTGGTTTTATTGTTTTCATATTTTTCATCCTGTTGAGTTTTCTTCTTGGATCATCCAATAAATATTTTCTAAGACATTTGAATTTATTTCTATCCTTTGGTGTCCTGAGGATATCACCTATGTTGAGATTTATTTTCCTTATTCTCAATCCAATAAGGTTGATAAAGGAGTTTCAAATGGTATAAATCTCATTCAAACATTTATTTCTGTTGGTAGTAAGTAGATAATACCATAAGAACATGAAACATATACCATAAAAATTCACAAATAACCATGTTTTTCTAAAATACTTGTTATCTAGGTGTACAGGTGTAAAATTGTTTTAAAAAACTTATTATATTGTTTTTATATCATCATTATATATTTAGATAATGAGTGTTTCACATCATGTATTAGTACAAATTCATTCCACAAAGACTTCACAATTCATATTTTTTTTTTCAAAAGATTTTTGAAAAGGTCTAAAATGGTTTATTTTTGAAATGATGGTTACATTGGTTTTTTACTTATATTGATGATAATTGTTAATAATGATTTGTAAATCATTGAATACATGATTTCATAGAGATAAATGCTGTAAATGGTTTATTTTTTTTCTTAAAAGAAATATAACCATGAATAAATCATAGAATGAAAAAGGATGAAAATGATGATAATGTGATTTCATTAGATCATAGGTGAACTAATAAATTGTACACAATATTTTTCAAGTGTTTTAAGCCATTAAAATAAAAAATCACAATTATGAAATAAGGAAAGTGGATCATTCTGTGCAGTTTCACATGCTGAGTTCAAATGTGTTTTAAAGGAATTCTAAACCTAAAAAAATAAGAAGTATGGCTCAACTGAATGAAAAGAACTTCAAATTTTTTTGGTACATATATTGAGATAAATATTAAATTTTCTATATATTTATATATTAGAATATCCTTTATGAAAATGGTAGGATTTAGCTATCCAAGATAGATCTGACCAATGACTTATAGTGGTGGATTTTGAGGAATTGTTCATTAAATTTTTTTATCCACACATGTTCAAAATAAAAAGAACAACTGATTTTATAATATTTAAGCAATAAGAATTCCCACATGATAGTGTATGTAGATATGCTTATGAACATAGTTAGTTTTCACACAGAAGTAGTTGTTAGTGCATCCATGAAGGTATGTATCTTTGAGTTGGTATTATAAAAATAGATTCAATCCAAGATAGTTGTAGTCTACATTATAGATTATAAAGAGATGGTTAACATGGAAAAAGTGGTTGAAATGGATATTATTAGTAATCCTTTTGGAGGTAGTCTATTTTTTCCCATGGGGAAGGTTTTGAATATAGTACTGGAAATAAGAGAATGTGGGATTTCTAGTCTCATGAATGTAGCACACCTCATGCTTAGACTATAAAATCTATTAATTTTCTAATAATATCATATAACTTAGTCTATTTCCAATGAGGTTCATTGATGCACAAGAGAAAATAATGTAATGAATAACTGAGGAAATCCACCGCTATGGTAAGAGAGGCCATATCAAGAAGTTTTGTCTTTAAATTTTGAGATTAGTAGGTAGAATAGTCTAAAAAACCCCCAGATTTTGTATGTTAGGATAGAAAAATACCATAGAATTAGTTCATGAACACATAAAGAGGTGAACTAGGATGTTTCAATGAATAATTACGTTTCTCAGTTGACACCTTTTTATGAAAGCATGAATTAGGATGTGACAAATGAATGATATTTTTATAGAGTAGAAGAGGCTATTGCGAGAGAGAAAGTAAGTTCCTCTATGGTGTGAGGTACCATTTTTCAAAACTCCAGTCTTATGATTGCATTTTTTGATACAATTGCATCACATTAAATCCTTTATTCTTATATGGTTAAACAATTGTGACTACATTTGGAAATTATTTCTCATGTCTTGAGTATTAAGACACCACTTGGCCAGTGGGAGAGAATAAGTTTCAAATGTAAAGTATGTTCCTTTTCCATTATGGAGTGTAGTTTAATTAGGAGGTTTGATCCTCAAGATGTATTTTTTTTCATTTAATATTTATAATGGACTAGTTAATGGGAATTAAATTCCATATAAACATCTACACTTTGTAGGAAACATTTACATTCATGGATGGATCCCTTAATGTATTTAGAGGATATTTGGATATAAATATTGGTAGAGAAGTAATTTTATTGACAATTGAAGGAACCATATCTATCTAGTTAACAATAAAGAGATTGACAAATAATGATGAAACAAGGAATAAGACTCTTCTTAAAATAGTATATCGATGCCTAGATAATTTTCTAACTAAATTATCTAGGTTTAAACCAAGGAGGGAAATCAGATTTACTATTAACCTACTCCAGGGGACAAGCACTATTGTACTAACATATTATAGAATGGATCTGAAGGACTTATTGGAATTAATGTTTGAACATTAAGAGTTGAAAATTAAAGGCTTTATCAGACAGAGTATATTTCGATGGGATATGTTGGTTTTTTTATAAAGAAGGAAGTTGGTACTTTTCTCCTATGTGTTGATTATCACAAGTTGAATCAAGATATGATAAAAAATAGAAAACCTATTCCATGAGTTTATGTACTTTTTAATCAATTAATGGGATTTATTTGGTTATATAATATTGATTTATTCTTTGGATTTTATCACTTGAGATTCACAAGAGTGGATATTCTGGAAAAAAAAACATTTCGAAGTTGCTATTTCCAATATGGAAATGTTATAATTTACTTTGGTTTGAAGAAAACTACATTAGTTTTCATGAAATTGATGAACCATATCTTCAACAGGTACACTGATTATTTTATTTTAGTTTTTCTAATGATATTTTAATTTACCTCAAATAATGAATGACCATAAGGAGAACATTAAAATTATACCACAAACATTGTATGCTCATCATTTATATGTGATTTTTTCTATATGAGAATTTTGAATCCAAGAAGTATATTTCTTAAGGCATGTAATTTTTGAAGAAGGAATATTACTTAGACATAGGAAAATAAATGTAGTAATATCTCTAATTACATAGAGGAATTTTTTTTAGGTATTAATTTTTTTGGGATTAATAGGATATTATCTCAAAATTGTTTTGGATTTCCCAAGAATTTTTTCTCTATTGAATTCTATAATAATGAAATTTATTCCATTCATATAGAATAATGAATATAAATAATTATTTTTGTAATATAAAAATCATCTCACCTAGGAACGCATCCTATTATTTTAAAAACAATGTAACAACTATATGGTATATTATGATGCATCTTGATCTGATCATTGTTATGTTCTCATGTAGGTAGACCATGTTGTGTAATATGGTTTGAGAAATCTGCGAGTGTGTTAGAATAATTATCCTATTTATGACCTAAAGTTAGAAACTATTTTCATGCCATACAATACTTATAGGAATTACCCATTTGGATAAATGTTCAAAGTTTTCACCAACCTTAAGAGTTTAAAATACATATTTTCTTAGTGAAACATGAATATGATGTAATAAATAAGGATGCAGTACCTTCAAGTGTTCAATTTTGACTTTGTATACACATTCAGTAAAGGGAATTCTATGGAATTTTCATTGAGTCAAAAATATTATAAATAAGTGGTTCGAGAATCTCGTGAACAATGGTAGTTGATGAGAATGATTACTGATATGCATTTAGATTATGCTGTATCAGGTGATAATGTAGTCTTTTTTATAGTATGTCTTGTTCCAGACTTGATAAATTCAATAAAAGAATCCCAATCATTAGATCATGATTGTATCACCTACAGGTCAATCCAAAATGGTGGGCTGACTTATGAAAATTGTAAGAAGATCCAATGTTCATGTTACACTTTAGGAATAGAATTTTAGTTCCTAAATATTTCTAAGAACAAATTCTTTACTCTTATAATCATTCAAAATTTTCAATTCATCCAGGTGTTCAGAAAATGTACAAGGTTATGAGAGAACATTTCTGGAGGGAATGTATGAAATTAAAGATATTATACTATGAGTTGAAATGTATCACATGTAAGTAGGTTAAATAAGAATATAAAAAACTGGATAGAATTATATATTCTAGGATTATACCTATATAGAAATGGGAGCATATTACAATTGATTTTTTCCTAAACATATTGAGAACCCTAAAGAAACAAGATACTATAAGTATAGAATAGGATTGAATTACTATGTTGACAGACTTTATCTCTATAATAGAATGTAAAATGTGAGGGGAATTGAAAAAAATTTATATATATGAAGTGTTTATGTTACATAGAGTCCATATTTGAATGTATCTAATAGAGAACTCATTCTACTTCTTGTTTTTGGACATTTTTACAAACAAATCATGGAATTAAATTGATTATGAGAATAACATATCATCAACATATGGATGAGAAGTTGGAACATACTATCCATACATTGGATGATATAATTAGAGTGTGTGTTATATAGTTTTTTGGTTTATATGTTGATCAAATTATCTAGGTTAAATTATCCTATAACAATAGTTATCAGGAAATAATAATGATTTAAACATTTTAGGATTTCAATATCCATACTTTTCATTATTCTTAATGTTGGTTGCGAATATGAAAGACATATTTGGTTATCCCTTTTTCTTGTTTCATGAAACCATGAATAATGTTTTGATGATCCAAAAGTGGATGGTTATGGAATAAAGAGGAGAAAATTCATATGCAGATAGTCATCACTGGCCATTATCTTTTATATCTGTGACTATGTTTTCTTGAAAGTGTGACCAATTATTGATCATCAATGTCTGGGGAAACAAGTTAAGTTATCACCATGGTATTTTGGACCACTCGATGTTATAAAATGGATAAGAAATATTGTGTATCATTTATCATTACTATCGATATTCAGTGTAGTTCATAACATATTTCATGCTTCTCAATTGAAAAAGTATCATCCTGAACCTGGACATGTGATCAGGTTGGATCACATTACTCTTAATATATATATATAACATTTACCCAAAAATTGGTATGGGTTCTGGAAAGATAAGAAAAATTCAATTGAGGGAGTTATATTTCCTATTTGTTAGTGTTATGGTATCATGGATTGGTTCAAGAGAAAATATAAGAGTGATAAAAGTTTATATGGGAGAAATGGAAAGCCTTTTTCAAGGAAAATGTTGATGTCCATCTTCTTGAGAAAAGAAACCCCAAAGGTGTGAAGAATGTAAAACTCTTAGTTTTAGGTTTTCCTCTACCTTTTTTTAGTTTAGATTTTATGGGTTATTTCCTATATTTGTGAAGGTTAAGAAGAAAAGGAGTCTAGAAGCTGTAAAATTAGTAGGATAAATTTTCTCTATGATTTATGATTTTTCAATTAGAATTTATTAGACCAAATCTTATAAGTAATTTTCAATATGTAAAATTATTTATTCCATGAAATAGTGTTTTATGATTTGAATTGTTATTTTCCTTGAAAAAAAATTGAGATGATGGGGTTTTTGGCCTAAGTGACCATCAATGGGATTACAATGTAAATTATTGATATACGATGTGAATTGTTCAGTCCTCGTTAATATCATATTAACCAACTCTATTAATTTTTTTTGTTATGCTGGTACTTTTTTCTTCTCATCTATGAGGATAATACAAGAAAATTTATGGTTATCCTTGAAATTTATACCCTTGGAAAAAAAATATTTGAGAATTTTGTCATTAAAATCAATTTTTAGGGTTCCCTTATTCCTTCTCCTCCTCCTCCAATGGCCCAAAGGCCTTCATTTTTTTATTAATTTTGATAATCCACCTTTCAAGGAGTTCCCTCCTTCCTTCTCAATTTGGATATCTTTGTATTGTCTTGATCATAACCATAGATCAACATGTGAAACCAAGATCTATTGGTTTAGATTTGTGGTGTTGATATCTTCTTATGTTTTAATAGAGAAATAAAATGAATGGATTGATCTATATAATCTTATTGAATCATTTGTGCTAATCGTAATCAAGTTGGGATCTTTCCTCCCACTTTACAATTTTATAACTTATTTATGAACTTTTCAAAAATATGTTTCTTAATTGTTGGAAATATCTTGTGGAATTGATTTGAAAAACCCATGTTAAATGTTATTTAAAAGGTATTGGGTTTTTAAATATGTGATTTTGTGAAATTAGTGTTTTATTTAAAATTTGTCATATCGATATTGATGCGTGTTCATGTTCATGAGGGATGGGTAATGGTCGGAAGTACGACCATAAAATGATGATAAAAATGTGATGGTTAATGGTTAGAAGTACCACCATAAAATAATAATAATTTAGGTTGGGCAATGGTTAGATGTAACACCTTCAAATTTGGTCACCATGTGATGACTTGGTGATAGCATGATTCACAACTTGTGCGTATATGGAGGTCTATGGTTTTATGTATTGTGTTTGTGGATGGGTGTGGAATTGGAATTATTATTCTATATATGAATATATATTTTTGAAAATGTTTATAAATGTTTTCCATGGAATTTAATTTTGATTTTGATATAAATTATTTATCTTCTTCTCATCTATTATATATAAAATGTTCTAAACTATTCTTGTCCTAGTGTAAAGTGTTTGGAATTATTTAGGGAAATACTATTCAGAGTAATTCTCACACCATGATTGTGAACAATGGAGAATTTTTAGATTCCATCTACCGATATATAAGAAAGGGTCATGTTTTGAACTTCTCAAGTGGTGATACTTGAAACCGTGGTTTGGTTGAAAAAGTTGGAGTTAGGGAGTGTCTGCATCTTGGTGTGGGATGATGCCACCTAAAAGTAGATGTCTTTTTATTTAGATTATTTGACTTAATCTCTTATTTATTTTTCCATAGTACTCTGATATTATTATATATTTTCAGTTCATTTTGTTATGTGATTTTTTATTCATAAATCATTTATTTTTATTTTATTATATAATTTATTTTTATTAGGAAATGTTTTATTCAGAAAAATTATACCCTAATGATTTTCTCTGCCCATAGAATTTATTTCTAGCCTTTGGTGTCCTGAGGATATCACCTATGCTCAGTAAAATTTTTAATATTCAAAATAAAATTTTAAGTGGGGGGGTTTTACATATATGATCCAATCACAACATGTTGACACAAATTCAATAATAATTATTCATTTAAAATCATTCCTTTTAGAATCTAATTGTTTTGTTTTTTATGAGAATTTTTGTTCTTGTAGTTCTGATAAATGCAAATTAGTTATGGTTAGATCTCCTCAATAAATGTTATCCATGATATAAATATCAAATATATTCAATATATATATATATATATATTTGATTCATCTATAAAGGTTATATATTAAAAAATTAATTACATCATTCATGGAGTCAGAAAGTCGTACATATACATGACCACTATTTTTACTTTTCAATGGATGGAATAAAAGAAATATGAAGAATAATTCACCTTTATATAATAATTATTTTATTATAAATATCATATATATTCATTAAAAATATAATTATTATCATATATAAAAAAATGAAAAATTAATCACATCTCTTCATGGCTGTGGTCTTTTTCTATACATATGTACGATTGAAATTGTCAATTTTCAGTGGATGGTAAAATAAAAAAGGAATATATGATGTTTTAAATATATATGTATAATTATTTAATGAATATCATGAAAAATAAATAAATACAAAATAATAAAATTATCTGAAATATGGGGATAGAAAATGAATTATATCACTACATGGAGGCGATAATCCACATGTATGCATGAGCGATACCTTTACATACCATTTAGTGGAATAGATTATGGATGTTGGTAGTTTTCTAATAATAAAAATATTTCAGTAAATTTTTGATATAGAATTTTTAATTTACTAATGAATACCAAATATTTATATGAGGTATAAGAAGAAATAAACTAAAATATATAAGGTATGTTGATTATCTCTTCTTTGGTAGGCATCCTTTATATTTCTTCTTATGGACCTCTATAACAGTATTTGAAGAAAACCAAAATCTTAAATTCATGTATATAAGGGTTTATAATATAACTGGGTAGGGTTTGGTCAATAGTTACTGATCAAGTTGGATTAATGAAAATAAAGGAAGGGTATCCATTTATAATAGAGTGAAATGACACACATGGAATTACTAGAAAGATTAAAATATAATTAAGTAATTCTCAAGAAAAATGATTCTAAATATCCATATATTTGAATTAAAATATTATAATGATGAAATATCATTATCCAATGAAACTTGGATTAGTTTTTGTATAATTTTAAAACTTACCTTGTGGTTTAATCCCCTGTTTATCTATTTTTAACCTTAAGAGCTATAACAACTATTTCAATCTTAGTGGGTCATAATTTTACTTTTAAAGTGACAATTGGTTCAAAATTACCAAGAGATGAAAAATTAGTCCATATATCAATCAAATTGTCTTTTTAATGTTTTTATGATTTTCAAATTGTTTAAAAAAATATTATTTTCATAAATTCTCATTACTCATATATTTGGTAGTATTAATTTATTTTTAATTTAAATACTTCAAGAAAAATATGGAATTAGTATATTTTTTTTAAATACTGATATTTTATAATGACCTAAAAATTTATTCAAGATCAACAATTCATCCATATTCAATTACATTTATTACTTTTTAAATCATTTATTTTATTTTCCTACTAATAGAATAAATACTATGTTGACATTGCTTAAGCTTTAATGTAATTATCGAATCAAAATGAATTAAAAAATTTTCAGTAATATAAAAATTAATCAATATTTAAAATAGACATTTATAAAAGAACATATCATATTTTTATCCTTATGTAAATATATTGAAGATATAAAATCTAAGAGAGTGGTATTTTTAAATTTTCATTACATAAAAATAATATAAATGTCCTTATCCAAGGAAAATGGAACTAGAATTACATATATTAAAATTTAAGATATGTATGTTTAAACTCATATCATCCAATGAAATAAATGATTGTTTTATATTTACCTTATCACCTGATTTTTTGACCTTAATAACTCGATTTACCTTTTCTCAAGCTGATAAATTTTACCAAAGTTACTATTCATAATTTATAAAAATAAAAAAGAACTATATAAAAAAATTTGGACCTCCAAATTCAAAATATAGATTCCTTTTTTAAATATTCAATTTTTAGAAGTGGTAGAAATTAATTTTAATTAAAAATATAAAAACCAATGAAAATTTAGTTTTTAGAAAAATATCTTTTTACGTATAAAATTTTTTTATACCAAATTCAACCTTAAAAATTATTCCAATGAACACAATTGGATTAATTATAGTTTAATACAATAATTTTTCGTTTAAAGAAATTTTAATATAATATTTATCTTTTTAAATTATTGAAAAAAATATAGTTTTCAATAAAAATTAGTATTTTCACTATTCAATAAAAAATCAACCATTTAAGAAAAATCACATAACTTCACTCTAATATAAATTTTTTATACTAATATACAAAATGTTATTATTTTTATAAAATAATATTTATGAACCTTCTATAAATTAATTATAATATACTCATATAAAAATAAATAAGAAATCATTTTTTAGGAAATAATTTTTTTAGAAAAATATGACCTTACTAAAATATTATGTTTTTATATATTAACCATTAATTAACATCTTTTTTTTTCTGATTATGGCCTATGTGTATTTAATAATTCGATTAATTATATCAATAACCACGAATTCAATAGCTATGTTTTAATGGTAATAATATAATAATATTTGGTAGTTTATTTAACATTAGTGTTTTATATTATACAGACTATCAAACGATGTGTTATTTTAAAATATCAGTGTTTTATACTTTAAACTATGGACTATTTTTTTATATTTTATTGATTTTCTATAATTTTTGTTAATTTTTGTTAGTCAGATTAACTATTAATTAGAATAATTCTCTAAGGAAAATAATATGTATTACACCTAGAAGAAAATACAATTTATAATAAGAATAAAAAATGTATATATAATACTGGATTCATGGATTGGTAATAAAAACATAAAAAATTTAGTTTAACATTATTTAATCTATCAAGAATCACATATTATTCTGGGCTTTCCCTAAAATATTACAAAAACTCTTAGTATAGTGTAAAATAAAACGTGGATGTTTTTCATTATGATGCTCAATTTTGGATTATATAAAATGAAAAAAACAGTCTGATACCAATAAATTATCATGTAATAGTTTTCTTCTGAAACCATATTTGATACCAGCTTCACCAAATGCCTTCCTTTAAAAATCAATCTTTCATTTCATTTTTCTATACTTATCCCATTATAGACGGTGATCTTTCAAAATATCCTTATCATAATGGTAAGACCATATCATAGTCTATTTGGGATGGTATATAGTTATTTCACTCATACCCTCCACTAAGTCATTACAATTTTTATATATTAAATTTTGATTAAAATACCAATTTTTCATGCACCACATAATGCTATTAGACACTATTGAATAGTTATTGGTCTCCTTAAGAAAAATAATGTAACATATTTTTTTTAATAACTAAACTACTCCATTGATTCTTCACTTTCAAATTGGGTTCTTTCATCACTAGCTTTTCATTTTTTTAATAAAAAACCATAATTACAAACCTATATATTTTACTGACCAATCACCCACTATGAGTTTATTTGAATCACATTACAAATTTAGAAACACCTCTAAAACTTAACTCCATCACCTAATATTATGCGAAATACTTTCATAGGTATATATAAAAATAAATAAAAAATAACTCTAAGGACATGTGATTCATGATCATAGTAAAAAATAATTATTAAATGAAGTATATCAATATATCACACCATGATTCTTGGTAAAATTATTATATAATATTAAGAAACTATAGTACAATTCTTATAGATTCTATAAATTCATTACACCTCTACAAATTTTTATATCAACTGGTAAAAATACTTAGAGAATGAGGTTATATATATTTTTAAATTTATTTATAGTAAAAATTCACCGTCTTGACTTATATTACATATCTTGGAGTTTTCATGCATTCAAAAATGTAACACCCTATCTATATTGAGGTTTGAATTTGATTTAATTTCCACAAAACATACATATTTGGTTGTTAATGAATTATAGAGGTGTTAGTGTGGGATCATGGGTCTATTCAAGGAAATTGACTTGGTTCAAAGACTTTTATCCCCAATAAGGAATCCACTAGTTACTCAATGGGTTGGTTTTTGGAACTTATTGAGCGTTGGTGAAAGGGGTGTGTCTATATGAAGTCCACCATCCACTTAGTTGAGCTGGATCTATACAAGGTGTCTACGAGAAAACTGATGGATGAAAAATGGAAAATCAGTTGGTTCCTAGATGGTTTTTGAATTTTAAATAATTTTATTCAATGGTTATTTTTTTAAAAATGATAATATCCAATTATTTATTTCCTAGATGTATTGTGCCACTCTCCAACACCCACTTCATTCCGTTATTATTTAATATGAATTTTTTGTGGGTTGATCATCATATTTTCTTTCCCATGGTGATTTCATAGGTATATGTAACAATATACTTGTATATATTACCTATTTTGGTCACTATATCGATTTTGTTTTCTGATTATGTATAATTTTAGTTATTACGATAGGTTTCTCTATTTATAGACATTTGGATCGAATTAAATGTCAATATTCAATGGTAAGTATCCTCTAGTTATGAGGTAGTTAGTCTCTAACCATTCCAGATGGTTTATTCATGTTTTTATGTGATGTTTTATATATGGTATCTCCACTAAATGTGATTGATCTAAATTAATATTATTCATTCCATTTGATCATGTTTGGGTTTGGTAGGGATATCAAGGGCCTTGATAGGCCATATTATTTCTATACTTCTTCTTGAAGACATTGATGATGAAATAATTTATATAATGTGTATTGATCCTTGATCTTGGAATCCAATAAAAGGTTTTTTGATTTGTATCTTGATATAGTATACCTTATTAGTTTATAATTAACTTCTTTTACTAGAATATCTATTCTCACAAGAAGATATAGCCTAATTTTATCTCTTATTCCATATAATTTTTGTGTGACATACACCTTTAAAAAATTTACTCCTATGGTATTTAGACAATGGGTTTGAATTTTATTAATGGGTTTTGTATAATAATGATGAACAAGTATTTACTATAGAGGGCCTAAATTTTTTCACTATCTTTACCAGAATTTTGAATTCTTACTGTGTTATATTATTTAAATGGTTAACATAGGGGGTAAAAAAGCGATAGGTTGAGACTGATATTGGAAAGGGACACTTTACCACTTTTCCATCTCATTGATATATTGAGATGAAGATTCTTGATGGGTGACATTGTTATGGAAATGGGTCACCATTACCTTGTTATTTATATTGACATGATATGGATTGAGATGCTGTAGAGACGAGATCATTATAGGCTCAGGGATACTAACCCACATCATATTTGTATTGATATTAACTAGGATTAATTTTTATAAAGGGTAAAATCATCCTACACCTAATACACATTTCCCATTAGTCTTATTAATATCTTTGTTAGTGGATAAGATTTGGGTTGGTTGAGACCGTATAGTTTGGGTCCACATTTACCCTTTTGTGATATTGGTATATATTGGGTCAAGATTTTTTTGGGGTGAGACTATATATATAGGTTCCATATTTTCATATTTTAATATAGAAATCTAATAATAGACTAACTCTTCATCTTACTAAGGCTATAATAAAAGAAGAATACTATCCTTTTAGTATAGAATCTATTTGATATGCCTTTAATGTAGCACCCCAAACAATTTAGCCACAAAAATAGTGTTACCAGCTGAGTTACATTGGGCCTTAGGCATACCTCCCCATCCGCCAAAGGTTGTCGACTAGCAGAGAGTGTGCAAATTGGTTATAGTGGGGATACTATACCCTCTAGTGATGATATAATAATGATAATATATATATATATATATAGTGTAGTTGGAAACGAATACCAAACTCAAGAACAGTAGAACACCCATGGGGGAAGCACTAAATAGAAGCTAAAGAATAATAAAATCAACAGTCTCAAAATAAACCACTTGCAGAATGAAACATCACAACATACCATATATTGAAACATGCATTCAAGACAAGTCATAAAATAAATAAATAAAGGAGGTTCACCCATATCTAGTCTGAATATGTAAATATAATAGCATGCTGATATAGAAAAATAATAAAAAAGGAACCTCCAACTGAGGAAAGACCCCATGGTACCTTTAATTACATCCCATGCTAATTTAATCATAAAGATCCCACTCCTAAGGTTGAACCTTTACATGAATGAAAGTCCATAAAGTCTAAACATGTCTTAAAGTTCTCATGTAGTATGTGAGAAAGATTCTTATTAGGACATCCCCATTGTGTTATTATCATACATCTGTGATTAAGAAGGTGTACTTAAATAAAAACAAAACTACACACACACAACATATAATATAACATATATCCCCTGTGTTCAATATACACACAGAAAACATCTCCTGCTTGGTCCAAAACTGATATAACTATAAGGTTGATGATCCATAGCCTAACAAAAAGGTGTATTTTTATGAGAATAATTCAAGGTGAACCCTTAGGTTACATCTCTAAAATAATCCCCAACATCTCGTGCCAATTGATGCCTCATGTTCAACCAATACCTATCATCATAAAGGCACTCCCAAACTAAGTACCTTGTCCCTTGAACCTCAGATTGAATGTTTACATCGTATTGAAGCCTGAAATCTTGAGGCACAATGATACCTATCCTTTAAATAATAAATCTATCAAAACAACAAACTATATCTTGATGAATGGATATGTATATCCTCAGAACTAGTCTTGGACCAATTGACTCAAGTACGGTGAACCACAACCCCCAACCGACAGTCTCAACACTATCAAATAATTGATATTCACCATCCACATGTTTTTATACTGAATGAACCTCCAATAATAACCCTAATACTGATCTAAAAGTGTCCTCTACCCACACAAGTGGTATATTTCACCACATCATATGTGTCCTACATTGTGCACACAACTCCAAATTGCACATCAGACCACAGAGGTGTGAATAAATCAATAAATAAGTTTACATGACACATAATCTGGTTCCCAATTCCCCAAAAATCATGTCTTTCCATAAGATGTTCATCACCATCCATTATCATCTTATGCATGCCAGAAATCTCACAATTGTGTCACCTCAATATGAAAACCATGCTGTCTAACTTGTGATCATCATATCCCATAGAATCCAAGCCTCAACTAACCTGATGATTAAATTTCCTCCAACTAAATGACCAACACTATCTCAATCATCAGGATGATCTGATCATATTCCCATGTAACTCATAAGAAATTTTTTAAATTCAAATAGTTAAATTTAATTTAATAGACACCCATCATAACCTCCCAAGTGGTGTAAATATCCATACTCTGATAGATCAAGGAATATACGCATAGGACATGAATAGAATCCTCCAACATGGTCTCCAACTTAATTTAAAGGTAAGGAGTTATTTAATATGGGTATCTCTTAAATTACCCAATGAAAAACTCAATTCCTCACCCCCAAACACAAGTGAAAATCATAGAGAAAGATGAGCACTACCTATATTGTTTAGTAGATGCTCTTACACCCAATATTAACCTCTAACTCAAGCCGATATCGAAGAAATTAGGATTTTAGTTGAAAGACATAAAAATAGGGTAAAAATAATCACATGAATTTAATGCACCATATGTAAAGAGAAAAGGAAAAGAAAAGATAGGGGACTCGATGTATTACCACTATGCATCCCACACCATAGATAGAGAAAAGAATAGACCATAGATGAGGGAGTTATCTCAACACATAAGAGGATGAGAAATGGAGCTCCAGAGTTCCTAGAGGAGAAGGAGTGGAATGAATGAATAAGGATGAAATAATAGGTGAGGTGAGAAATATTATTTTCTCTTCTATAAAATGGGTTCACAGTTGGCTCACACAAGTTAGATAACCAATGAACAACCACAATACACCCAATTCTTAAAGGGGACACTCGCAAAAATGTCCCTCACAATTTTCCAAACAACTTAGGAACTGTGTGAATGAGATATGATAAAAAATGCAGATGTGTCCCAGAATTGTTCACCCCTCATACACGGTTTCAAAATCCATTTCTAGCAGACCTAAAAGGTCATATAGTTACACATAAGAAAATGTATGGTTAATCTAAACTATGAGCCCCAGTCTAAAAACCGTAAAAACATGGGTGTTCAGACTCTGACATACCTAAAACCCAATAGAAACATTAAATAAATTTAAAAGCCTCCAAAACTATTCAAAAACAAGGTATTGGGTCAAAGGAACTCTTGGATTTATGTTTCTATAATGAATAAAAGATTTAGTGTACCCACCAAACTTCGAAAATTCAAAATGGGAAAGTAATTTTACCCACTCCAAAGAACCAAGGACATTATAATCTCCCAATCTTAACATAGATCATTTCAGATATAAAATGTATAAATTCAATATGGTACTAAATGTACCCATCTCATTCACATCACCTCAGTCTACCCATAGTCTGAAAGTCACATGTAAAATTACTCATGGTGATCCCCATATAAAAAGTTACGTACTGTAGTTACTTCCCGACCTAAAAAGACAATAAAATTACATCCCAAAAACCATCCCCAAACTCAAAATTTCTTTCATGATGTATACTAACTCTTGCACCTCATCAGGTGCTCATATAAACCCATGTCACATAGGACACCCATAAGGTACCACACCTCATCAGATTCCTGCATCATTCCCATGTCTTAAATGGAACCTATATGGTATTTCATTTCATTAGATTCCCAAGAAGTCCCAGTTCCATAAAACTCAAGTAATCCACATTGAATCGATGCATAGATTCCAAAACACCTCATATAATTCATGCATGCATAGATTCCCACATATAAATCCTCATTCCATGCACCACACACACACACACACACACATATATATATATATAATGCATCCTAAATAAAGAAAACCATCCAAATAATGTCTGGTTATTCCATAAATACATTTCAGGTACCTCATGCTCCCAAAAAACATGCCTACAAAAGGTCCATGAATAAATAAAATAAAAAGAACCATAGACATGCCCAAAACATACCTCTAATCATAACCGATTAACTAGCTTACATTGACCCTGGGATCTCAACAATATGCACCTGGGATGAATCCCGAATTCCTAAAGCCTGATATCCCTATGGTGCTTCACCAGCCACCAATCACTGACCCCATTGTGGGGTCCAACAAACTCTTCCATGACATTCATATACAACTGAATCTCAGCTTCCAGATCCAAGAGATACTCCTAGTCTAACCTCATACACCCAATTCTTCCACAGTCCTTGGATTTTAGCTATTTGAGAAGGCATCCTCTAGATCCTCTTGATATTTCTGACCTTTATACATGCATGGAAATATTTTGGAGCTCAATCACACTGTGTCTTCACATGATCCAACTACCCACACTAGAATCACACCATACATGTTCCACTAAATGGAGGACTGGTTTAGTCCTTGCCCTAGACACCCTTCCAAGACTCCTCTTGGCCTCAATTTTTTCTATCTCAAGCATCATCACTGACCTCACCTGACACCATCACCTGGATAAAAATAAGACAAGTCTTTTAAAATCCCCCTGAATATCAATGTCTTGTTTGTAGCTATTAATAATGATGATAACATGAATATGTTTACCTACACCTAAATAAAGTACTGTAAAACATATTCAAAACATCTCACCCTTGAGGTTACATAATCCACTATATTGGGTGTGAAGCGAGAGAATTATTTGACCGTCGCTACATGGTCAATGATGAAAATGACTCTTTACTATAGGCTCAAGAACTCTGAACATATCTCTTACCTCAGTGTCTCTGTAATGATGTTCTCAAATAAAATGTTCTTGAAGTCCTTCCAAGATTGTCCCTCATTATTGTTTACATGAAACTTCATGTACCACCAACACTTTTCTGTTCCTCTGGCCATATCGGTCTCTGCCTTCACCCTCCGGTCTGGGGGTATCTTGAGAAGCTTGAAAATAATATACCTCTACTTTATCCTGTTATTATATTCCAATTGACATCCCTCACCCAAAAAAAGTAGAGAGAGTTGTGAATGGAAATCTTGATGTCATGTAAGCCATCAGAAGATCTACTCTCTGAGTTACCTTGTCAATATCCTAGATGAAACATACCAGGATCACTATAATCTTATCATTAAGACATGACCCAAAATATTTCAAATTTGGTAGCTACCCCACCTTCATGGGAGACACTAAATAAGAATGTACATATAGATCATACTCTTCCTGCCCCTCTAGGGACTCATCCTGACCCGTCGAGGCCTCAAACTATGCTCGCTGATGTAAAACCAAAACATTGCAATCCTCAAACTCTATTCAATCCAATCTATGTGGAATTTCTCTGCATACAATTAAAATTTTCATATAGCCAAAAATATATATAAAATAGATAAGAAAAGCAGTAATAGTGAGAAAAAACTCCATACCCTTACTCTACCCCACAACAACCATGTCACTTGACAACTGACCTCTTGGCCCCTTACCTGACCATATCAGTGCCATGAATCACATATATATTTGGCCTTATAGTACCTTGCCTACCCAAATTAGATTTAGGCATCAGGTACTAGTATGAGGTGGCTGAGTAAATTTCCAACAAATAAGGCTTGGTAAGAATGAACTATTTATCTTCCATGGTTGATATTTTAAACAATTCACACCCATATTCCTCTGGCCATGCCCATCCTGATGAACCATGCCTCCTCAACCGCTTACCACATCACCCAAACTTGTGATCAACATCACCGCATATCATCATCCCTTCCTACTCTTATAAGATCCAGACCCATACATATACATATCACATATCAATCACAAAAATATTTCATTGGGTCCACTTTCCTGGGTAAGTGGAGTAAAATGCTACCAAAGAGAGGATATACATGAAAAAACTACTCAATTTCTTTTGATGACGCTTTAAAAACCCAATAACCTATTTTCTCAATCCATATCGTCAATTTAAATCATATCCAATTTATTATAGGAACATGAGTATACATATTTAAAACATCATATGTGACTAATCAGAAAAAATAAAAAAAAACTTATTTTCCATACTTGGACAAGGGTCCCAAAATCATCCCTTACCATACCATGAAAAGGGTTACATGTCATAATAGATAATAATCACATCCAAGTGCACCACTCAAGGTGGTAATAATATCAACTGTAAAATGAGCAAAGAACATCAGTCATTCCCACCACTGGAAACATGGTCCTTCCCCCATGCATGGGGGCTAGTGTCACCCAAACATGATCTCTAAACCTCTTTCCCAAAACATTCTAATCTCTTTCCCAACAAAGACCAAATATTAAAACCCAAAAACTGTCAAAAAACTCCTCTTATTCCATTTGTAGCACCCTGACCTACCTAGCCACTTGAACAATGCTAGGAGCTGAGTGTTCCTGGACCTTAAGTGTGCCTCCCCATATGCCAAAGGTTACTAACTCAAAGTGAGGGTGTAAAGAGGTTATAATGGAGAGACTATACACTCTAGTTATGATATAATAACAATATAATATATATAGATATATAATAAAAAAACTCAATGCCAGTGACCCACAAATGGAGTAAACATTAGAATAATAGAAGAAACATGATAATTTTAACAATCTAAAAATAAATTATTTTCATAATGAAACATTAAAACATACCATTTGTAGAAACATGCATCCAAGATATGATATAAAAGATAATAAATAAATGAGGGTCTTCCATGTCTGACCTCAGTACATACATAGAATAGCATGCTGATACAGAAATAAAACAAAAGGGAATATCTTACTGAGTCAATACCCCATGGTCTCTTTCCTTCCATCCCATGCTAATTCAATCACTAAGATTAATATCTTGAGCCTAAAATTCTACCTGAACACAAAGCCATAATGTCTAGATGAGTTCTAAAGGTCTTTTAGGGTGTGCGTAAGAATATCAGTAAGCCATCACCAATGTGAACCTATCCTAGATCTGGGATTAAGTATTTGAACTAAAATACAAACAAAACAACACATTCATAACCTGTAATATAACCTTCTTCCATTGGGCTCAAAACCCACAAGGAAGAAATCACCTTCTTTAGCGAGATCCTAATATAACTCTGAAGGTGAGGATCCTTAGCCTAAGACCAAGGTATCCCCTATTGAGAATTAGTCATGGTGAACCTTCATGTTACACCTCTAAACAAATCCCCCAATATCTGGTGCCAACCAATACCTCATTTCCAACCAATATTTAATGTCCCAAAGGCATGCCCCAACCAATTACCTTGTCCCTTGGAAATCATCTCGAATTCTCTCATCAGATCGAAGACTGATGTCCTGAGGTACAACAATACCTATCCTCCAAATAACTACATCTTTGAATCAATAACCTATATCCAAAGGAATGAGGAAGTCCTTCCTTCCAAATAATCCACACCTTATAACCTCAAATACAGAAAGCATCATCCCCTAACTAACGATCGTAACACTGTCAACTGATGGCTCTTCACTACCCCTATGGATTTGTACAAAAATAACCACCAAATATAACTTTAATCCACATCTATTGTATTAATTTACCCATATTTCTAGTCAGTACCATCTCATCATCAGATTCCTACTATGCGTACATGACTTCATACACTGCATTGGCCAACATTGGAGACCAGAAATCACAAAAAAAGTCCCTAAGGAACATCATTAAGCACGTTGTGCCCCTACATCCATGTCACTTAATTAGATGGCCATCACCATCCAATATCACTATAGATATTCACTCCACCTGATGATCTTGTCACCTCAATCCAATGACCATGTAGACCAACCTTTGATCATCATCACCCATAGAATCTAGGCCCCACCCAACCAGATAATTACATTACATTATACCAGATGGCCAATTCAATATCAATAATTTCGACAAGACTATTACGTTCTTAGGTAACTCTCAAGTAATATTCATAACTAGATAAATTTAATTTAATTATATAAATAGACTCAAACCAACTACCTATTTGGTCTCAATCCCCATAACCATCTTAATAATCGATGTGATGGCTAGGGTATTCTTTGAAGTAACCCACATGGTGTTAAATTTATTTTAAAGGAAAAATGTTTTTTAAATAGGGTCTCACTCGACATACCCAATGGAGTGCTGAAAAAAACAACCCCAAACAAAATAATGAAACACAGAGAAAGACAAGCACCACCTACCTCTTATTGGTATATTCTTTCATGTTCAATCTTAGCCTCTAACATGAGATTATTTGGTAAAAATTGATGTTTTATAAGAATGAAAATAAAATAGGGTAAAATGGATCACAAAAATTTTGTGCACTGTATGGAGAGAGAAAAGGAAAAGAGGAGAAAGCAGAATTGATTACTTACAATTATTCATCCAACAACACAGACAGATCAAAGAACATAGATCAAATGAGGGAGTTGTCTCAACACTTCGGAGGAGGAGAAATAAATCTTATCTATGCCTGAAGGATAAGTCAATGTGAGTGAGTAAATAAGGAAGAATCAATAATAGGGTATTAGAAAATTGAAATTTTGACTCTTTAAATGAGGTGCACAATTGGTTCGCATCGTTTGGACAATCGTGTTCCAATCATGGGACACCCACTTCCCAAAGGGTCACTTCACATGGTTTTCCAACACAATTTTCCAAATTGTGGGAATCACCTGTACTGAAAACTATATAGATTACATATGTACATGAACCCCATACTAAATGGTTTGAAAAATAATTTATAGTAGACCAAGAGGGGTGCACGATTACACCTAGGAGGCCACACATATTATCCAAACCATGCACCTTAGTCTGCACACCTTTAAAACATGTGTGTTTATCCTCCGATGCACCTGAAACCCAACCACAACACTGATCCATTTTCTAATCCTCTAAAAACATAAATAACAAGGAATTTTTTCAATGTAACTCTCTAAATTAAGATTCTATAATCCAAAAAAGATTTTTTCTACCCACCAAACTCAATAAATTCAAAACGTGTGAGGAATTCATCCCTATCTAAAAACCTGAGATGTCATATTTAACTTCGTGGAAAGCCTGATCAAGGATTTTGGAAAATAAAATATTATACCCCTAAAATGTTCTATTTATAGAGGGTAGAGTTATCAAATTTATCCCAAAATTCTTTTGGCTCATCCTTACCCTTACTCTAATTCACTCTATTGACTTTTGTAGTTGGTCCTTATATATTCTTTCATTCCCTTTATTTTATCAATGAAGTCTTTTTTTATTCTTGGTAATATTATTTTTATTTCTTGTTCCATAGAGTTATGTTATTACTTATGATGAAAACTATTTTTTGTTAGTCTATATATCGTAACCAAAGTTATTTGTTAGAACACTTCCTATCCCCTTCATTATATTTAATTTTCATTCTTGTAAAAGTGATTCCATGTTCAAGAATGTAGAAACATTTCTATGATCATTGAAAATCGTTTTCTAGATTGTATGAAAAATATTTCATTACTATTCTATCTTAGAATGATTCTAAAGACCCACACTATAAATAAGACAAGTGTTTGATTATATTCATCTTTTTCAATTTTCATGAACCTAATATCTCCATTTCCTCTGATTTTTGATCTTATAAACTCATTGCATTGACCTAGTTATATTTCCATATACAATTTCATTGTATCACTATTTATTGGTGTCTGTTTCCAAATATACTTCTTGCATTTCATTATCTAGATTTATAGGCATTGGTAAAGATATAATTTCATAGATTTCATTGGTTTACTTAACTATTTATTTAATTTACGTTAAAAATATATATATTTTATAATTTTTAATTATAAATAAGTTATTTTTTCTATTACAATGAAGTATAATGTAGACCAAGGGAGTATTTATCATTATAAATATGGAACTTATTTTAACGAAATATTTCATTTGAAATATCTTTTTAGTAATGTGTACGAATCAATTAGAGTTTTGACATTTATAAAGAATAGTTCCTTTGAAAAATTAGTTACTATTTGGATGAGTATACATTTTATTAGGATGTATTGAAATTTATTTTAAAATAATTCCTTATCTTAATTTTATGTTTGCAATTATTTTTTATGGTTTTAAATTGTCTATAATTTGAAGTAGGTTTGTGTTGGAAAAAAAATTTATTCATATTTTGTGTTTTTATTCGGTAAGTCCATAACAGAATTCATTTTTTAGATTATCACCATGAATTTTAAAACATTTTCCAATGTTTTTCTAATACTTATAACAAACAATCAAATGATTTAAATTTTTTTATATTCTTATTATAATTTATTGTTTATTTATTTACATAAGTTCTATTTTCATGACTTGAACTCACAAGGTTATTGATGAGCCATGAAAATTATAAAATAGTGTTACTTATTGAAATATATGGATGTGAATTTTGTTTTATAAGATTTTATAAAATACATTATAGTATTAAAAGCTCCCATATTTTTTTTTAATTTTATTTATATATAATTTTTATTAAAAAATGTTTAATTTTTTTTTATTTTGTTCATAGAAATCATGGTTTTGGAGAATTTTTAATAATAAATAAAAAATTTCTATAATAAATTATATTTTTTAGTACGAGTTAATTTAATATTATAAAATAACGAATAAAAAATAATTTTAGAATATTTACAAGTATCTATTAAATAAATTATTATAATTATACACATTATTATTTGTCTTGATTTTCAATTTTTTTAATTTGAAACACATGTTTATGGTGTGATACCAATTATTTGAATGAATATCTATTTTTTCGGTAAAAATAATAATTTGTAAATGTATTAAATTATAACTTAAAATTTTTGTTTAGTTTTTATGTAATCCATTCATTTTTAGGGTTGGTTGAGTGTCTATGATTCATAATGTACTATTAATGTAATTATCTTCCCCATATCTATACCCCTACATTGAAAAAACACCATTCATGTGACTTCTTATTTCATAGTGACTATTTATGTGCACATTCTATTTTATTGTTGATAATCTCCTAGGGAATTTCTGGTAGATTTGAAAATTTACCCTCACAATTCAGATCCCAGTTAGGTTGGTTATATTTTGAACCCATTTAATATCAACCTAAACCTGATGAATTTAATTAAAACGGTAATCCCAAACTGATCCATTATTTAGGGGTTCAATCATATCCAAATATATCAACCCATTTAACATTAAATTTATTACACATAATTCAACATGACATATTTATTTAAATAATATTAA
Source organism: Viscum album (assembly GCA_963277665.1). Lineage (NCBI taxonomy): Eukaryota > Viridiplantae > Streptophyta > Magnoliopsida > Santalales > Viscaceae > Viscum > Viscum album. Next base: position 397,108,074 of record OY728126.1, read on the forward strand.
ATAAACTCAGTGACATAACCGAATTGAATTATATCATTTAACCTAAAAATATCAAAATTAATAAGCATAGAAAATTATATAGTTTGTAACTCAACTCATAGTATCCATAAAAAATAAATATTTTTTTATAAAAATATTTAAGCATTAAAAATTAATTTTATTATATGATTAAAATATATTATAAAATAAATACTATTATATTTTTAACATTTTATAAAATTACTATATTTTTAAATGGGTTTCACATATTAGTCATGTTAGGAATAGTTCACCCATACTTAGATGAATTTTTTTTATATTAGATTACTAAAACTTATGAAAACACAAACCCATTGATTCTTAGAAAAAAATAATTAAACTTGTATAATGTCATAAATTTTCAAAATTTCAACCTCAAATATTTTCTAGTGACCAAACATGATGAAAAAAACATGAGGTAATGTGAATGAAAACTAAAAAATGTTTCTAATCACGCACATTCTACCATTTCAATTTACATAGAAAACAAATTCCATCAAATGGGGAAAACCCATCCATTTATATATTTATTCAATAATTTTCTCACTTATTAGAAAGGATTCCCTTAATATTAATTATAAAATTTTTTAATTTGGTTTCTCCAATTATTTGGTTTAGTTATCCAAGGTAGTGTATCTTTTTATTACCAGTATGCTTATTTTCTCATGATTAATGGTGAATAGTTTATTTAATTTTTTTAATTATTTATTCAGTAATGATTTATAAATATATTTTCATGTTGTTCCAATTATATATACATATATATGTTATGTGGAGCTTGGTAGTTACAATTATTTAATAAATTTTTTCATATTATGATAATCATGATATGTAGATGGAATCTCATGTAAATTATCTTCTTTATTTTTATCTTTCAATAATTTTAATCTGAAATTTATTTTTGTTCATCTACATATCCTCATAACATGAATATATTTTTTCCTATAATTCATACCTATTCATTTATTTATAGAAGTCAAGATATACTTTATCATTGAGTAGTAGGTTTTCTATCAGATGATTTGAATGGTAGGTTTCTACCTAGAAAACTAACCTTATATTATTTCTCTAAATTTATATGGTTATTGTCAAAACATAAGAAGATTTATTATCTATTCCACTAGTGTATATTCTTTCATTTTCTTTACAAGAATAAATATTTATAAAGAATGGATTTTTATAGTAGTGGATTATTAATAAATTTTTATTGAATTTTATTTTGAGGATTATTAAAAGAAGTGACAAATTTAATTATTTTGGAACTATTTCCATTATCAAATAGTGTTTTGATAGATATATTTAAAAATTAAATGTGTTTCTAGACACATTTTCCCATTAATACAGTGGTTATTCCCATATATTCTTTTTTATCAAGGTTTTGTGTGATTTCCCATGTTATGTTCATGTCATGTATTACTTTTTTAAAACATTTTTCTTTAATTACTATGATATAAAATTATAGTAATATCATTATTTAATTATAAATATTAAACGGGTACAAATTTAGTTTAAATAAATATTCATAGTCTTGATGTTTCTTTCCTATAAAATAATGATAGTATGGATTTATTAATTTTTATATCTAAGAGTTTAATGTGTGAGACATTATATATTTTTAGTTATAAGTACTACTTCTATCCTATATTTGTTACTTTACTATTTTATTCTTTTATTAATATTACATGATAATTATTTGGGATATATTCATTTCACTCTTGATGGAGTGTTAAATCAACAAATATTGGGATTCAATGACTATAAATTGTTATTAAGTTTTAAGATGGTTCAATGAAATATATCAATTTGTTTTTGTTATTTTTCAATATATTAAAAATTATCATTTTATTATTTTGAATTAATTCTATTTTTAATTTTGTGATGGAGTTATAGTTATAAAATAATAAATAATACACATGTGATCCTATGTAATGAATTCAATATTTTGTTATAATGATTAAAGGTGTGTTCAACTGAACAATATTGGATTTTTTTTCTTTTTTGTTCACTATGTTTTGTGTCATTATGATGGGGATAAGAAATAAGGATTATTTTTTGTATTCTCCCTACACTATTTAATATTTTTATAGTCTATTTAATTTATATGTGCACTTGTTCTCTCTTAAATAACACAAAATGAAGGTATCATACTTGTATAAATCCTCCAGATCCTGGAATATTTCTTCACATATCTTATTTTTACACACATGTTCGAAGTAATGCATTTATATTGACTATGCTTTAATAAATCATTCCTATGAATTTTTAAAAAATATAAGATACAAAAACATATTTAGATATTATTATACATTATCCTTGATGTGTATATATTTAACTTCATAATTTTCCTATTTAAATCATATTTATAAAAATATACTCCGACTATACCAGAAAATGTAATACCTGATACCCTATAATAATTGGGAAACACCTTTTCCAGAACTATCACAAAATGCACACTCTACAAAACCATTATCATGAGTAAATTTAAAATTTAAAATTTTCATGTTTTTAAATTTTTTAACTAAATAAACATCAATTTATTATTCATCATAATGATATTATATTACAATGATTTTTTTGGTTTTTTCAAAAAAAAATGTTTTATACACGGAAATGTTAAGATTAATTTCCCTTTCATAAATTTATTTTATTTATAATAGCCTAAGATCCAACCTTCTATTCCCGGTACCAAAAACATGATGTATATTTTTTTTAAAAAAATAGCTTAAAAATATATAGTTCTTTACATAACTAAGGATCTTTTATAGTTTAGGTTTTTGATGATCAGAAAAAATCCTTACAATATATCAGAGTTTAATATAAATCATCCAAAAAAATTTATATATCTTCACTCATCTTAGACCCTTGAAAAATTAATTATCTTTTGTACTTATAATTATCCCATGAAAAACATTTTAAAACATAGAGTGATCATAAATTTTTTGAGTAAGAGATTTTAAAACCCAGTTAAAATACTTTTATAAACACTATAAACATTTTCTTTAAAAACATTCATTTGAAAAAATTTGTTTTTATAAAACTTAGTTGATAAATAAGTTACCAAAATATGAATCTAGGGATTTCGATAATATTTATAATAAATACTGTTAAAATCCATTGAAAACACGTAATTTTGAAAACCCAATAGATTTGAATATATAATAACCTTTAAAAATGTAGGGATTTCCCTTGGGAAACTTTTAAAAACTATATGATGGAAATGATAATTTTCTTATAGAATATAATGATGCTTAAAAAACTTAAAGAAAACCATGATACCACTAGTAGTATCACCTTTTGAAAAATCCCCCCTTATTATCTAGGGTTCACTCCCCATTCCCCCATCTAATTTGTTACTCAACTTATTTGTCTTAATTTATGAAAAAAAAATTATTTTAAAGCTTGAAATTATTATTTATAATCCATTAAAAACATTTCAAAATTTACACAAATTATTTTACATGAAGAAATTTTTTTGTATCTTCTAAATTTCTAAAAATTATATCTTTAATAATACCAGAAGGTTTCGGTGAAATAAATAATTTTATAATAAATTCATAAATTAAATGGTAGTATTTATAAAAACATTAGAAATTGAACTTATTATTTTATTAATACGAATTGAATGTTAAATGATTATTTTAGTATATATCCCTAACTATTATTATGAAGGAAATTTATGGAAATAATAGAATATTTTACAAGTAAAATGTTCGACTTTATCATTTAAAAACAATTCTTGAAAAAGACAAATTTCCCTTTAAGAGGAACTTCATAATCTTGGAAATATAAATTTTTAAAGAGATTTGATGATAAATTCACAGCACTTTGCAGTGATGTTTCAATGAAAATTAATCTCCCTTAAAAATAAAGGCTTTGAAATTGTACATGGAAATAAATTTATAAAAATATCACTAATTCAGAAGTGTTTTTTATAATACAATGGAATATTTTTTTTGAAAAATTATAATTTTCCTTACATATAATTTTCGAAATAAAATTATAATATAGATTAAATTATATCTTTGAAAACGGGGGATTTAATAAATTTTTTTATAAAAATATAAATTATCTTACTGTAAAATAATAGTTTAAAAATAAATTACCGTTACTATTGAAAATATATGGTAAAATTAAAAAATAATTTTGAAATATGGGAGTATTGAACATAATATTTTCTATTAATTAGAATCTAAAAATCCCTAAAATATTTAACATCACCCAATATTGGTGCTTTATGGTATGAAACATGTGAGGAGAGGGAGAAGGAAAGAGAGTGAGTTTGTCCATGGGAGTTTGCAAGTGAGTTACAAAGAAGGATTTATATAAAAATATAAAGAACATACAATCTATTTGAATGTTTTTTCATAAATCAACTATATATTAATAGTTTCTATTTTTTTTAAAAATTATTATATTTTTTCCGAATACACATTTAATATATATATATATATATCTGACTTGATCAGATAAGATCGTTTCAATGTTCTATCTTCCCTAAATCAAGAATAATATATATATATATATATATATATTGGTTTCTTTCTACATAATGCTATTAAAAGGTTTGTATATGAGATTAGAGAGGTTTATGTGATGGATAATATATATATATATATATATATATATATATATATATAACTCATCATTACAAGTATTTTATAATAAGGAAAAGAAAACTACTAAACCGGGGAATGTTAAATGAAAAGTCAGTCTTGGGTTTTTAATATGATTGTTAGATATATTTGTAAATTTTTCTAGATAATTTGGATAATACTAGGGAGAAGAAAACATATAAAGATCTATATTAGATCTAGAAATGATGATAATGGATTGTTCATTGAAATTAGATGACAAGGGTGACATCACGATGGACCACGCATGTTGTCAAGGATGAATACAATGGTGAGAGGGGAAGAAAATAACAATGTCAACATTCATTGGGTTAAGAAGGAGGCGAAGGATGAAGCTATGAGGATATTGAATAACCATCGTTGATTTGATAGAATGGTGTTGATTGAAAAAAATCTTGTTAAAAATGAGAAAACTAACTAGAGAATTGAGTCACACAAAATACATTTGTTCCTCCTGGGAGAACATAATAAATAATCCCATGTCACAAATTTCTCAAGATGAAATTATGGTTTGGTACCCACTACACTACACACACACACACCATATGGGTCGTGACTCCATGCAGTGGGCCATTGACACACCATGTGGGTGATATTCCAAAACTCTCTCATGGGATTATTCATGGCCAACCACATGGTTACCTAGGCATAAGTTCTTAGTTCCTCTTTTACCACCATGGGCATGCGATGGTTGACATCTCCCATATGGTTGACCTAATGGGTCCCACATATGTGGTTGAGGGGTCCCTCAGTGGGCCCATGGTTAACACAAAAATTAATAATAAGATAGTTTAAAATTAGATTAATAATTTCAATATATGTTTGTAAATATTTCAACCATATAATATTTTTTTCTTATCATAATTATCTATTCTTTTTTAACATTTTATCATTTTTATGAATATACTAATAATTTAACACACTATCATTTATATTCTTAATTAAAAATTTAATATTTATAGAAAACTAATTTAAATTATTAATTTTATTATTGAATAACATATAATTTTTATTAAATCAAACTGTAGTTTGTTTGTTTTTTAATATAACCCATTTAATAAACATTTATTAACAAAGAAACCTGTGCTTAAATTTTTTGGGATGTAACATTATTTGATAAAAGTGAATTTATATTTAAAATCATTAGTTTTAAATTATGTAACCATTTCATAATTATTTTTAGGAATTGAACATAAATTACTTAGTATAATGATTAATTAATAGAGTAAAAGTAAACTTGTTGTTTTCAAATAATTAATTATACAACAGTTATACAATTTTTATCTAAATAAATTATAATAATATATTTCAAAATAACACTCAAATACTATGTTTAAACACATAATAAAAATTATAAACACTCATTATATTAATAATTAATAGAAAATAATAATACAAAATACTTAATATAGAAAATATATTTTTCTATGAAAATATCTTTTCTTAGATTTTATATTGTCATTTAAAAGTTAATTTTTTCATAATTAGAATATTAATTAGGTTAAATGGATCGCATATTTGGATTAATCACGTCATTTTTTAATAAGATATATATTATATTTATAGAAATAAAACAATGACAATGGTTATTTTTTAATCATGTTTAAAAATAGTAAATTGGGTAATTGAGGTATCTCTAAATTTTAATAATTAAAATTTCTAAAACCCCTTACAGAAATACTTGTAACGTATTAAAGTCAATAACACATGTATCACCTACCATTTTACCATATAATTCACCAAACCTACTTAACACCCATGTGAACTCATTCCTACCCCTTACATAACTTTAGATAACAAGAAAATCCCACCTTTTCACCTATAATAGGGCCCCCTCACCACCCCTTCAATACCACTTAAAATATTAAGTTTTCTATTTAAACACTACTAATTTTCCTTCCCCAATAATCTCATTTCACCATCATTAGATTCTGGTCACATGAGATTTTACCAATTCATTTCATTCTAAGGAATCCTTTATGAGAAACCCAATCTTCCCAATGTATGTTCAATATTTTTCTCTCACATATTTTTCTTTTATCATTCAATTTAAAATTTATTTTTACAAAGATTATATAATTAATTTTTAATATTTTTTATACTCAACTGTTTTATATTTTGGAAATAAAAACTAATAACCTTCTCCTTTCACTTATGTAAAATGAAAACTTCGTTCATGTGTTGTGTGTACTACTACCTCCACAATGAAAAATGTATAATTTCTATTCAAAACATGAAAATATTGGATATAAGGATTAAATTAATGGAAAAATGATGCTTATTATATCATTTTTGTGCCGAAATATGTTTCTCGAGATATTTCAGGGAAGGAACCAACATTAAGGATGGAATCCAATTTCATATGACCCCAAAAATCACCCAAAGAGTCTGCCTCATGAAGTTATTGAATGACAACCTCTTAACATTGTGAATCACTAGGCTTGAAAAAAACATTCTGCAAGTCTGACGCCCTCTGTGCCCGCTGTGAAGGCCCATGGTGGAATGCTTCGTGATTCTGATGCCCACCATGAATACTGTAAGGGTAGTTGATGGATGGTTCTACAAGTTCGACAGACTAGATTTCTTTTGTAGGACTCCCTTTTTCTTTGCAGCATGCCTCAGAGCACCTAGAAACCCCATTTCCTATAAATATTTGGTTCAACCCCCTCAAAGGCATGGTTAACCCAACCATTCACCTTCTGATCTCCCATTTTGAGAATCCCCTTGAGCACCGTTAAATACATCAAAAATTAATCATCCAAGGTGTTGGAGTATAGTAACCCCCTTTACCTTACTCCAAAATACCACCACCTAAAGTGAAGATTCCCTCCATGAAGGCCCATTCCCTTATCGAAGGGAGGAGTTTCATTTGGGGTCCTCGAGGATTCATGGAGAAATAATCCTTTTCTAATCACTATTCCATTAAATGTTGGTTCCATGATAAGGTATGAAAACCCTACTTTATAGATCCATTTCCTTCACGAATCTCATATCCTCCACAAAGTACCTATCATCAAGTCCCATTTCTTAATGCGACTTTCCTCTATGCTTCCCTCCGGGTTTGAATATAGCGATTTATTTCTCCCTTGTGTGGTTTTTCTTATTGCATTACACAACCTATTTCTTTTGGAATAGGTATGATAATGGATTTTTCTTTTTGGAATAGATACGCTGATGTGAACCCCACTATCGACCACTGCTTCGCCTCACTCTCATTAGGTATTATTGGTGCCTTCCCTTCCCCATGTGTGGGTTGGTATCAGTTATGTATGTCCAAGGTGTAATGAGTGTGTCCTCTATGTCTGAGCTGAAATATTTTAAACTTTCTAGTACAATATTCCTCAATATATGATGTTGAACTGTTATTTCCCCATGCATGGAATGTTTGGAGGGATTAGAGAAGTGATGCGTACTTGGAGATTTCTTGTTTTCAGAATCACAATTTGTCATCCCTCTCCCTTTGGGATTTGTCACCATGTGCAGCTCATGAAATTTTCCACACCCACTCATCTCCATGGTAGTGATATTCCTCAAAGGGAATTATATCATCCTCACATGGATTGGAATCCTCCTCAGGAAGCTTCTATGAGTAAGCCACACACCATCTTTTACAGACACATCTTTCATAATGCGACCATATATCCCACTACTTTCTCTTATTTCTCACACTAAGAATGACTCATAAGGGATTACAAATTATTAGAAACCATGAAACCATATCTCTTTAATTAGGATGCTTCCATGTGTACTTCCCAAATAAATGGGAAAATCTCATGTTCAATCCTCAACCACATGATCTAATTCCATGGGCCACTTCCATGCGCAAGTCGCAACCATACTCTTGGGCTGCCTATTCAGGTATAAGCCTAATGAAACATTCGATAACTATGTTGACTTTGATTCCAAACCAAATGGGATACATAGGATACATCCTTGAGGTTCAATTCCAACATCAAATCCATCACCTCCCCTTTTCCTAGTTAGATTGTACCCTCAGATTGGAAGATTTTCACATGTAAGACCCAATATCATGTCCCCACACCTAGTTAGTCATAATACATTATCCCCAAACAATCCATCCTAGATAAGTTTTCTTGTGAATGGATGTATCAGTGTGTAGGCCCCATTCCAACCCTCTCGAACTACATAGATTTTGATCATTGTCTTCTAAAAAGGGTACATAGGATGCCTCTATAAGGTTCAATACCGACCAATGGTAAACTAAGGTAGTCCCTCCTAGGGATGTACCCTCATGATGTTACATATTCCATTTATGGGACACATCCCCTAGATCCACCTCCATCTGATCAATCCTCCAGTAACCATTTCATCTCATTCATTACATTCATTCCACTCTTTCAACATCAGTTCACTCATATCCTTACCGCACGACGTTAAACTACACTAGATCCGATAAATACATGGACATTGACCCCCAAACTACTGTGATACAAAGGAAACATCCATAAGGTTAAATCCCAACACACCCCATAAACCCATCCATTCCATCAAATCCTTCTATAGTCCATCTTTATTTTACCTATTCAACAATGTATTAGTGGAATAATTTCACCCCATACACATCATCATTATCCCCAACGGAACCCATCTAGTCTTAGTGCGTAATACCCACACAATCCAACCATGGGAAATACTACTGTGAAGGTATTTCTTAGTGCGTAATCCTAACACCATCCCAATAGAACTACATGTTTTTATCCCTGTATTATAAACAGTGTTTGTAAGATGCCTCCCTAAGGTTCAATCCTTACCAACGGTAAACTTTGGTGTCCCCTCCTAGGGGTGCAACCTCTTTGATCCACGCCTAGTGATTTCTAGATTAGTCTTCATGGTGTGAAAATTCCATTTATGGGACACACCATCTAGGGTCCACCTTTATAGAAGTTCTGATCCATCCATCTGATAAAACATCCAGGTATCTTCTCCTAGGGATGTACCACCTCTGGGAAGCCTTCAAGAGGTTCTTTAATCAACCCTATCTCTAAATTTTTAAGACATTAAACTATTCTCCTACCTCATGTTAAAAATAAGATTCCTAAGAAAAAACATAGAATATATGCCTATAGAATAGAATACCCCATACTAGATGTGGGATTCCTCATGATTTTTAACCCTTGATAAACTATATTATGAGGAAGAATATGAGTGATTCGATGTTCCAGTGTGAATATATGACCAACGATGCCCAACATGACTACTTTGCAGACCAAAGGATTTTTCCCTATCAATGTACTATGGAATTTCAAGACATACACTTCATAATTAATCAGGGTCTACAAAGAGATGACACCAAGAACAAGTTCCACAAAAATATTAATCTATGAGGGGGACCCCAACTAGGTGATGAATTCCAAGAAGGACTCCACATAATGAGGAAACGAAATCCCATAATCTTATTTTGATCAAGGAGAAGATGTATCCATAGATATGATGAATGAAACCCGCCTTTGGAATTCAAGAATTTGAGGTACAACTGTGATGCCAGTGCGACAATGTAATGCATGAGGTAGACGTGAACTGAAGGAATGCATCAGAAATAGAAATTAAAAACTCGATATCAAACTATTCTCCTCAACATGGTGATTTTTTTAGTTACATACATCAACAGACATTCATGTTACCAAATATAGCTATTTGTAAACTTCCCCCACTATGAAAATAGGGGGAATTTCAGGGAAGTCACTAGAAATTGGGGCAGTGATTGGTTGAGCATTTTTGTCTATGACATCATTAGCGTGGATATTTATCTCCAACCATGGAAGTCTGGATGTTGTTGGGACATTGGGAATTTATTTTCTATCATTCATATAAAGAGATAAATCTCTATGAATTATAGGACCCATGATGTAGGGAAATAATCACCCCACCCACAAATGCAGGGGAAGGAGAAACATTAATGCAATGATCCTGCATAACACTACCTCCATGAAAACATCATCTATGACAATAGTTACCAAGAACCCATGCCTTGTATCACCTGTGTCACCCTTATAGATTATTCAATTAAGGGTGATGGACATCCTCATATGATGGTATGACTAAGAGGGTTTCATTCCCCTAAGGGATATGGACCACCATGAGATGGATAATTCTGTGCCTCACTGTCACCACCTCCCCCAAGGTCCGCACATGGAGAAACTTCTTCCCACTCCAATAGTTAACTGGTTTAGAAGCCTCTCCCCTAAGAGATCATAAGAATCTCTCCCCTAATACGATGAATTAGGGGATGCCTGAGTCACACTGTCTATGAATTCTTCTGGAGGGCCATCATGGAGGTTTACCACCCAACCTTATCAATTCCAACAATGATCGATCCTTTATATTGAAGAGTAGGTGGGATACTCGCTCGCTCTGTGGGCCCTAGTCTGAATGACTTGATGCCAATGTCAGGTGTAACCTCATAAGTCTTCCCACTATGGGGAATCAGCTTTCACAACTTCAGTGTCCAATGAAACCTCCGCTGCATTCCACCAGTTCCTTACTACTACAGAGTAATGTCACATCAAAGATCATGTGGGATTGAGACCTCATATGCCACATAGCCAGGTTGGGTCGACTCTTCTAGCCATCAATGTCACTAGAATCTATCAAAGGAAAACCCTTGATGAAGAGATCTAGTACAAAGTGCATCCCCATACTATCACCATCTAGAGTGAAGGTCCACCTCACTCTCACACCCAACAAGAAGAACCTCCACATGCCTCCATCATCGTTCCAAGAGGAGGTCCTCCCCACCCTATCGACATCCATTACGAAGGTACTCTTCTCACCATCATTATCTTCTATAGAGGTTATCCCTACTCTAACATCAATGAAAGCGGAGGTCCTCCCCATATCACCACCGATCATTATGAAGGTCCTCCTTGTATTATCACCATTGGTCAACACGAATGTCCTCCCTATGCAAAATACAACTAGGGTGGAGGTCCTCCCCACTCTTCTATCGACCAACATGGAGGCCCTTCCCATGTTACCACCATCTCCAACGAAGGTCCTACACACTATAGCAACAATAATCTTGTAGGCCCTCAATGTGCATCTAGAAACTATTAAGAAGGTCCTCCATGTACCCATGCTTCTCTACATGATGGTCCTCCTCATGTCCCATTCGATATATGCTCAGATTCTCCTCGCACCTCAGCTCAAAAAAGCAGCAGTCCTCCTACCTCCATCACCCAACAATAAGAAGTTCCTCCTTATACCAATGTATTTACCTATCAAGAAAAACCATATGGGGTAGATGGGAGAATGGTTTCTGTCGAAGAAAAAACCTTATAAATTTCCAATTCATTGTCAACTGGGTTCTCTTCTAAGATTATAATGTATAGTTTGATCAAATGAAGTAGTTTTCACCCCATTCGTCTAAATCTGAGTCTAGGGAAGGCTCCCGATGAGTGTTTTTCATCAACTAAGAAGGTGATATCCAAAAGATTCCAAAATATATCTATAGGTACATGTAAGAGGAGGAATATTTGGCTCCCTTCCATGGTCTCACCATGGAACACTCTCTATATTAAATAGTTTCATTCTCTATCTCAACATAAATCACATAGATTTATTTTGGGGCATTGTAAATGAAAAAAACCCACCATATTCAACACCAAAATTCATATCCCTTGCACATGAGGCATTGGTTTACACCCTATCTTATATGGATGTAATGATTTGGTTGGTACTACCCCCTCAAGAGACCACCCAAAACATAGTAACCAATTAGCTTATGTAGTGGTTTCTCTACTGGCTTGTCTACCACCACATTTATTCACATCGATGCCACCATAATTTTTCATATAAAGCACCTACCGAAACCTGGGATAATTAATATTAGTACTCAATATATAATCTAGGAATATAATGGGATACTCTCACTACAGTCCAATTGTCTGAGATGTTCTAGCCAATTGTAACCACATACATTGACATCCTGAAGTCCCTCACATAGGATTTTTTTCTTCTTTCACAATACTATATGGGTGAAAAAAGTTCACCTATGAGTTTCTTAGCTAGATACTCGAATATCCAGAAGAATTTTCATGACATTGGCTAGCATTGAAACATGGTTGAGTTGGTAGCACTCCCAGTGGCACAACATTTAACTTCACTCGAATTCCACGGAACCCTTTAGTAGAGATCCATTAAAATCTTTGCCTTTATCTGAAGTATTTTTTAAGTGGAATATACTCACTTATAGATATGTTGATGGGGGTAGTATGATGCTCTTCACTTCAGTCCCATCAATTGCTAACCTGATTTTTATGGTGACATAGAGGATATTCTTTTGGGTGACATAACAATGAACATGGATGAGCTCACTTTTACCACATATGGATACATTCGCATGTGTTATGATGAGGAAATTCCTACTAGGGTAGCACAATATTTGGTAGGACCCTATACCGGTATACTCATGTGCTATAATTGATAAGAACTTGTCTTAGTGGAACCATCTATATCATTTCCAACAAATCAGAATCCTAAGAAAGGTAAGGTTAATTTTGACCTCATGGTTTATATTAATCCATGCAGAAGATAGTGGTTGAAATTATAAGGATTATTTTCTCTAGAAAGTTACATAACATAAAAGGGTCATTGATGATCTCCTTTAAGAGCAGAATCCGGACTATAGAGATCCTCGACTCAATCCTATACTTCCATTGGGGTAGTAGGGGAAGGCATAGGTTCTCCCCAACCAGATACCTCAATTCGATCATTTCTATCATGTGCATCCTGAAATAGTGAAAACTGGAGTCTATGGTAAGAAACCACAACATGCATTACCCAATTTTCTTGAGTAGTATCATGACCATCATCGAGAACCAAAGAAAAATGACCCACAAGATGCTCCTCAGGCCTCCAAAATCACCTACAAATTTCATGATCCTATCAAAAAACTAGTGGTCTAGAACCCTCATCAAAATAGGGACATGAATCTGTATCGAGAATACTTGATGGATGATTTCATTTCTCGCATTGAATCCCTAGAGACATGGTTGGTGGAAATACCACTTTAGAGAAACCTATATCCATTGTGGGTAGATGATATGTAAGAACCCCTGTATTTCAGGAATCCAACCTTGTCCACCTTCAATATGATGGGTTCCCTATTGTAGCATTTGGACCACTTCATTTAAAGATGCAGACCCATTTTGGGAACTCTAGAGAAGCAGGAAGCAACCAATCTCCGATGTTTCATATAGATTTTGGAAGGTCTTACTTTCTTCTGGTACAACCAGCTACCTATTAGGTCCATTTCTGGTTGTGAATACCTCAAAAGATAGTTTCTCTATCAGTTCAGTTCTACCACCTTCAAGAATAGTATTTCTGACCTCATTAAGTGAAAATAATTTCTGAATGAGCATGTTGATGACATTATTTCTAGGTGGAAGGGCCTCACATGTTCACTTGACATGTCGCTGACTCATCAGTAGTTATTGATGATGTGAGTGAAGAATTTTAATTCTAAATTGGTCCCCTACCTCATCCCTTAGAACTTCAAAGATGGATTCTGGGACTTATTTGGAAAGTCTTATCACCTAGAAGAAGACTTCCAGTAGGGTAAGGAGGAACGTCAGTTGCTTCCACTAGATCCTGCAAGAAGAGATTCCAAGATGAAGGCTACCACCAAAATATCGGTAGAAGCTCTAAAAACACTAGAGTTTATGCTAGAAAAACATCATCAGGCCCTAGCTCACCAAGGAAAATAGCCTTAGGATTAGCCTCATGAACCACAAAATTGGCAAGCACTGCATCCTTGATAAGGACCACTAGCCAAAAAATATAATATGGCTCCAGCCCATCATCTGGCTCCATCCCCTATTAGGTACCAGATACAAGAGATCCCTTCAATTATTGGAGAAAGTAGATTTATTACTCCCTAGAAGATATGGTACTCAATTACTTCCTTAGGGACTTGGACGAAAGGATCCTGAGTCTTCCAGAATGCAAGATGCCCCTAGAGACTGAGCTCACTAATCACCCTAACTACTGCACCTATCATAGAATCCTTGGACATACCATCATGAAATGTTATGTGTTCAAGAATTAGCTTCAAAAATAGGTGGATAATGGTGTGGTTATATTGGGTAATTTCCTAGTATAGGTAGACTACATATCTACCGAAATCAACAATGATAGAGAAGGTTCTGGTGAATGAAAATAGGTTTCCAGTCGCAAAACCGATAAGTATGATGGATTATTATCTCACAGGGTAGTCGCTCGCACCCATGATGTAATTCCTACCTAATTGAATCGGTATGAATCCACCAAGGATACCTTCTATTTTTTAGATACCACCTTCACATCTACACCAAAGTCCTATTCATATCATAAGGGTAGGCATAGATGGAACAATGGAAAAAATTCCTCTGCCAGTGCCAAATCATTCCTTCTATCGTGGCAATTTCATGCCCCCGAAAATGGTAATCACACCTAGAATCCTACAAAAGTAGAATAATCCTCTTACAAAGAGGATCAAAAGTATTTTTTTAAGAATACTGTCGAATTGGTGGTTCAAGTCATTGTCCCTGATGATTAGGAGTATCAAGTAGACCCTCCAAATGTCCTCAATTAGTGTCAATGTAGACTAAATCGATAAAAGGTGAACCACCATAATTATTAGCCTAGTGCATCAAGAAAGTTAGTGCATGCTAATGAATAAAGAAAAAAAGTTATGAATATATCCTAGTATACAAATTCTTCTAAGACCTCTTCGTTGGACTTGATGCTATACCTGATCGTGCTACCTGACCAAACAGTGCATCCACGATCACATCATGACATGCCACGCTAGCTGAAGTCAAGTATTTTCTTGGAAATAGAACGTCAGTGGTAGATTTGGGTAGTTTTTTTGAATGGGTGGTTATATATTTACATCACTAGTTAGAATCCACCAATTCAGTTATCAGTTTCCGTTATACCACCTTACAAAGAAAATCTATGTATGGGTAGAAATGTGCACCTAACATGGAATTTTGATGTGCTGAATCACCTTTCCATCATTCTTGAAAATATATCAATTATCCAGGCCCTCTGACTGTCATAATATATGTGATAATACCTTTATAAATCCTTATGAATCCCCCTACATTTCGAAATAGAGGTATCAAGCACATAGAACTTATATGATGAGGTAGTCGAGTGAGAAGAATGCCGAGTAGTTATCTCACTTTATGATGAAGATGAGGGATATCTCATGCAGGGGAACATCTACCCACTGTACCTCACCATCCATCTCAATATAGTGGAGATATACCATTGTGTAGTTGACATAGGTTATGTGATCAATCTCATCTTGACCCGAATTCTCCATAATCTATGACTAACTGAAGCAGATCTATGTCATTCTTACCTGAAGATACATGGATATGACAGGACCAAGCATAATCCATGTGGAAGGATATATTTGAAGACCTAAGTTAAAGGCATGGTAGCACATGATGAAATCATGGTTGTCTCACATGATACCACTTACATTGCATTGATGGTTAGACCCAAGCTCTATCTGTAAGCAACCGTTTCCTCCTCGTTTCATCAGTGCCTAAAAGACTCCCTTAACAGTCAAGTAGGAAATATCTAGGGTGATGAATCTCCCTTTTAAACATGTTAATATCTTTATATAGATTATTATTATTACTAGGGTAAAGAAAATAATATGAAAAAAATGAGTTTGGCCTCATGACCATCATAAAAATTCCATGGTCATATTTGGGTGATGCCTTTTTCCACTATATTCACCAATTGGAGGCTACAATACCAGACCTAGGAAACTAATTTTTCATTACCCAGGTAAAAGGGTGTCACATTCCTATGTACAAATACAGTCATAAGATTATATCATACTACTTCATAGGCCAGGATCAGGTGATACCAAAACCCCTATACCGTATCAGATTTCAAGATGTTCTCTCCATGGCTATGACTGCACATCAGAACCACTTGTTTAGTTGATCTGGTATGAACAGAAAAAACTGAACCATCACTATTTCTTTGACGTCTGACATGGACCTCTCCATCTAATGAAATATGTTCAACAGACTCTGTAGACATGGTTTCAGCATGACTGGAATATCTTAGTTAGAATTCTATATCTTCCTCTCAAGCAAGTACCAATTTCCCCCTAGAATTAGTCTGATCAGAAGAACCATAACCTCCCAATGATTCCTCTTCCTCTGATGTAGAAGATATAAAAGATTATCCTACCCCATTGAATGATTTTTTATCCTCAACCATTGATGAGATGGATCAGGTGAGCCTTGGTATCGAGGTAGATCTCCGGACAACACGGATCAGTTCAGCTATAACTACAGAGGAACCAAAATAGTATATGGACTTCTTGAAGCAGTATCAGGATGTGTTTTCTTATATCTATGATGAGATGATAAGACCAGATCCTCAGGTCTCCATCCACCATCTTGGCCTCCTAGTGAACCATCGTGGGTTCAAGTAGCCTCCATAGAAAATTAACCTATGACATAGTTCCATGGTCGATCCTAAAGTTGATAAGATCATCAAATCCAACTTTGTCAATGAGGATTAGTAACCCAAGTGGTTGGATAACATCGTCCCAATCAAGAAGAATAATAGGCATATCAAAGTCAATATCAACTTTTGGGATCTCAACCATCATTGAGAAATGATTATTTTCCCCTTTTAGTGATGGATCTATTTATCGATGTCACAACTAGCTTCTAGGCCATCTCCTTCATGGATGGGTACTTTGGGTAAACTGAAATATGGATGCACCCTAAGGAAGAGGAGTGTACCACCTTCAGAGAACCATAAAGAACATTCTACTACATGGTAATTCCCTTATGTTAGAATAATGGAGGATCCTCTTATCATCATGTGATGCATTACATCTTCAAGATGATTCTTAGGACAAATGTAGAAATCTACATGGATAACAAGGTGGAGAAATTCCATTAATGCCAGGACCATATCAAAGATATTGAGAAAGTGTCCAGCTTCCTCCACTCTAGGAATCTGAAGATAAACCCCTTGAAGTGTGCCTTTGGGGTTACCTTTGGGTAGTTTCTCAGATTCTTTTCAGATATAGAGGAATCAAAATCAACCCAAATAAGATCAAGCCCATCATCTAGATTCCTCTTCTGAGCAACTTCTAAGAACTCCAAGGTCTTCAAGGACACTTAGGCTATATATGCCGATTTATTATGAATATGGATGGATAGTGTAATCCATTATCTATATCGATATCATGTAAAGGAAAACGGATATATTAAGGAATTCCAAAATCCATATCAAACTTTCTACAGAAGATAGTCAGCCAGAACATGAAATGTTAATTGAAAAAGCTCCCCAACAATCTGTTGGATTATCGGATGATGACTTGAATTTCCACCAAAGTGACTCTATATTTTTTAGTATATGGAACACATTTATTTCTACCAATCGAGATTTAATTTCCATTTATTTGAAGAACTTTTGATGATCAGTATATTTCATAAAAGAAAAATGAGGTCTACCTAGATGAACTGGAATCCCTCAGGGAGAATTGGATTCCTTCCATGCATAATCTAGAGAGGAAAAAAACAAGAGAACTAGAGAATTCAAAAAGAAGGTTATACCCTAGTCTTTTATCCAAGGTTATATTGTATTTTTTGGAAATTGATGATACTGGGTAGGAAGGCACCAAAGTTGGATCCCATGTGGGAAGGACCTTATATCATTCTCAAGGTATACCCCAATAGTGTGTACATTTTGATCACCAGGGTTGGGGAGAACATCACTCCTCCGACCAATGCTATGTTTCTTAAGCATTAATTTTCTTGAAATATTGTTCTATTATTTATGTGTAAGCCCCATCAAGGGTCCAAACTCCATGAACCTAAACTAAGAGTTACTGGTATAAATTCTATAACCTTAAACTAAGAATGATGTATTCTTTACCAAATGATGTTAAACTACATGGATATGACTTCTTTGGGAGTGTACGGTGCATCACAATCCTCTATGGTCTTCATTCACATAGGGGTTTAATGTCCATGTCATATATATTTCAGTCAAGGTACCCCTCTTCATTATCCTAGTTTCATGATGGTAAACTGCATAGTGTCAGCATCCCAGAAACATGATGTTAAACATGGAATAAAATTCCAAAATCTATGACCTTAAACTAAGAACTAGATGGTCCAAATCTATAACCATAAAATAAGAGCTTATAGTCAAAACATCTTGACTTTAATCTGTGTACTATTTGTCCCTAAAATAGTGTGGAATGGCATTGGCCTTTGAGGTCATCATTCATGTTGGGTCATTTTTTTTCATTCCATACAATTATCCTTTTTGAAAAACCTCCCACACCATCATCCTATGAATATAACATTAAACTCAACACCATAGTCCAAAGTATATGACCTTGAACTAAGAGCCTATGGTCAAGGAACCATGCCCCTAAACTATTTACGACATGTCCAAGAATCACAAATTTAAATTCTATGTGAGACTCTATTTAGAATTCTTTGTGTTATATGGTCTTTGAAGGTTCTAATTCACATAAGCTGTATCTTGATACCACAATACATGCATCAATTTGGAAAACTCACCCATGGTCCGAACTATAATAACATAAACTAATAAATCTACCATCCTTACCACACAATATTAATCCACATGGATCATCCCTATCATACAACATTAAATTGTGACATAAAATTCCTATATGTATGATGATAAAATATGTCACATCCATGTCCTAGATGTGTGACTTTAAAATGAATAGAAATGATGGTCCTTTATACACAACCTAAAGAGGCATGTATCTACGTCTTATCCATATGAGTTTAAATGGCAGAACATTGATGGTCCTTCCTACATGACCTTAATAGGAATTTTCTCTTACATCCTAGTCATATGAATTTAAACTATGTTACAATTATCTTCCTGGTATCAGGAAGAAAAATGGAACTGCATCATGATGTCCTCACATGAGATCCACCTATGGTATTAGTCATCTTCCATGTCACATGCATGAAATAAATATGTCTTGATTCCCATCCTTATGGGATATATAACAACTCTAGGAGTTTCTATCAATGTCCAACCACTAAAAAAATAAAAAAGATAAATCTCCTCTCTTGGTGCATGGGCCATACCTACACAAGGAGATCAAACGATAACTATGTGTGGCTTGATTTCTTCCCTTGAATGATACATAGTGACAACCAGGTTTTAATCCTTTGGGCCCATCTATAGAACTTCCATATATTCACCTCATATTTTTATCATCCTCACTACATGGCATTAAACTATATGGAATCTTAGAACTACATTTGTCTTGATTCCTATTCTCATATGATAAATATTTATTCTTGGGTTTCAAACCTTGGGCCCAAACATATTTTCCCTATATCATGTTGGGTCACTTGATTCCTCATCACATGATGTTAAACTGCATGGGATCCTAGAACTATGTGTGGCTTGTTTCCTTCCCTCCCACTGCGACATCCACACATTTTGTCTTTGGACCCATCTACTGATCCATCAAACCTTCTTTCCATTATACCTCAGTCTAGTCCAAGAAACCTGACGTTGAACTGTATTCATGTTTTCTCTAGAATATTTAGTTTGGTTCTTGGACTCATTTCCCTCATTCATGTTAGTTTTATCAAAACACTGAACTATACATCGACTTGAGGTACCCTATCTACTCCAAACTCTATGACCATAAACTAAGATTCTATTTCTTTTACAAGACAATAAGATTCAACCCTGCCTTGAAAAATGTTTAGGATGCCTCATGAAAATCGTGGGATACTTCAACTTCCTTGCCATAGATGAATTTTCCCAGCATTGTTGGTATCGAACCACACTTTTTTCTTTGAACTACATGTGTCTTGATTCCCATCCTCATGGGATACGTAACTACATCCAGACAATGTGTCTTTCGAGCCAAATTCAAATTCATCAAACATTTAGCACCTCATCCTCATTTATAGTCTAGAATGTGGGAATTTAAGCCATGTGTAGTGGGCATTAGGATTTCTTGATGTGGTGCCAACCTCTTCAAATCGTTCATATTGGGTTTTTATTCTCATGATGCCTAAAAATCCTTAAATTACCATTTTATCAATGGTCTAGGAAATACGACTTTAAACTATTTTCAACATGTCCAAGAATTATGAATTCTAATCTTTTATGACCCCTATAGTCCAAAAAACATGACCTTAAAAATTTTCAATGTGTAGATTTGGATTTCAATTTCCTCTATGACCCTTTTAATACTTGATAAATTCTAAATTTTGGTTTCCATCACCTTTCAAATCCAGATGGACCTCTTGATTGCAATTGGTTCATACCACCTTTTGGCTCACCTCCTATCTTGGGCCAATTCCATAGTGGATTTCTAGAAATAAATTGCATATCCTATGATTTTGAACACAGTCAGTAATCGATCTTTCCTTTTATCACCTCCTTATCGATTGATATAGGAATGGTCTTTATTTTTCAGACATGGCCAACAATTGATTCCAAAATACCTATCACCCCATACCCAGATTTCGAAGGTCACAACTTACCTCTATTTCACTCACATTTATCTTAGTAGAATTCAATTATCCTTGGTTTCCCCCTTTCACGATTCCACATATTTGGTAAAACCTTTTACATTCCTTATTTCCCAAAATAAGCATAGCTCATGTGGGCTTAGGAGTTTTGGTAAGGTGTAAATCTACATTATTGTGCCACACATGGGTTTTCTAGTAAAACTTTATAACCATAAGCTATGAACCTATAGTTTTAACAACATGAAATTAAAAAATATTTAGATATTTCTATGAATATATGATGACACATTGGACCATTTGGGTCCCATTTATATTGGGTTTGTCACTATATCATGACATACATGCCCATTTTAGTGAAATATTTTAACCTTGGTCCAAGCTTTAAGACCTTAAAATAGAATCCAATATCCAAGAAATAATGAATTTAAAATGTTTTCGTGCCTCTTCTAGAATGTGTAGTGTGACAAGAAACTTCTCAAGACCTCATTCGTGTCGGGTTGCTAATTAATTTATCACACTGTACATGTCTATTTGGGACACCATCCCTTCGTGGTCCAAGATCTATGAACTTACACTAAGATCCCCGTAGATATAGTGTGGCGTGACATTGGGTCCCCTTAGCCACATTGACGTCAGGTTTATCATTCCACCTCAGCAGATATACCCTCTTTTGGTTTCTCTTCTTCACATCTCTTTTATGATACCTATATGGTACATAAACCCCTTTTGGATCATTCATGTTAGGTTTATTTCCTCTCTGCCACACTTTTATCATAGGAATGAAAGTCTCTATAGTCTATTCTACACAACATTAAACATTTGGCTGGGGTCCAAGCAGTATGACCATAAACTATGTGAAGTGTCATGATAATATGATGATATACTATGTGATTTGTCTTGTTGACATGAAATTAAACTATAACATTAATATTTCTTACATTATGATATTAAATTGAATGTTTTTCATTCTAATTTCGATGATGTAAAACTGTAAATCATCCCAGGCCTTCACCTGAGAGGTATATTCAATCGATGTTGATCATCTACCACATTATTTTAAATTCTATCTATCACTCACCACCCAAGATGTTTATCTTATGGAATTTAGGATTGATATTTATTCATACCATTATGCTTAAAATAGTGTGTTCTAATCAATGGTGGTGTAACCATGAGAGTGTTTAAATCCATTAGAAAATTCTATAACTTCATATCCATGCTTTGTGTTCCAACTATTTGGATCTCCATACTCTTAAATGTTTTAATGGATTCCCTAATAGAATAGTCTCTTGCTTCTTTGACTAACCTACCATCCTGGTCCAACATTCCCAATGAATTTAGATGAAAATTAGAGACAGGTACTGTGTTTCAAACATGGTCAGCAGTTGACCCTTGTTTTTTGTCCCTACATCAGTCTAAGAGATATGGATACTGTTTCATAGAACATGGTCATTATTTATCCAATATCATGATGTTGATTCCATTATGTTCTGAATTTTGGGTATTTTGATTCACGTTTCTCATTCCCTCTTGTTAGGATAGATTCCAACACCTCTGGAGTTACCCTGTTTGTGTACTAGAGCGCATCATTAAAAGGAATGATGGATGATCTAAGAGACTTAGTCTCTAGCCACAAACTCTCTCAGCTGAACACAAATGACTTTTAGTCAAAAATAGCCAGTCTCGAGTGTTCAATTTTTATTTGAAACTCTAATATGAAGTGAAAAATTATATGGTCATTCCTTGTTTCTCACACTGAGAATTTCCCATGTGAGATTAGGTATTTATCATTAGTTGTTTCATAGATATGATTGAGATCTAATAATTAAATAAAGAATAATGTGTCCCTGAAAAAAATTAAAATCAATGAAAATATTTTGTTTAATGAGTTTGAAAAAAACTTTTATGGGTCCGCCCCTTCAATGGGCTGCTTCAACTTCACCACCCTTTGGTGTGAAGCCTCCAGGATCCATTGTTTCTACATGAGCTCCCTTTCTTCATCATTATCTTCCAAAATAATTTTGTCTTCCTTGGTTTGATCATAGTCCAACTTAGTTCATAGATTATCCTCCAGATGGGATATTTTTCAAAGCTGCTCTTGGGCTTCCATCAGTTGGAACCTCAATCGTGCTACTAGTTCTGATTGGGTCATAAAAAAGGAATAGTTCCCTTCTATCTGCCCTTATAGACACTGGATATACTATTAATCCTCCTAAAGCTTCCAAGTGACAAATTTCTTCTCTTGATTCCAGGAAATGTCTAGATCACAACTTCATTCATGTACCTCCTTGGTAAGGTAAACCCGAATGAGTATGTAATGACTGTGTGCATCCACCACTATATTGCATAGATTTCATTGATAATGGAGAAGTGATCCCATTAGGTATATACACAGTGGTTCTTGAGTGTTGTTGATGAAGTTCATGATCATTTTCCACACCCGGCGTTGGGTATCAGGGGTATCCTCAACTGTATCAGAATTAGAATCTTTCACTTCCTTAGGATCTTGATGTTCATATTCTAAAAATGTGGTAAGATGTTCAGTCACAAGTTCCTCCTCTAGAATCAAATTGGAAGTGATAAGATCCATTTCAATGGGTTTGTCTTCATCACTCAACGCCACCTCAAAAAGTTCATACCTGTCTTCTCCAAGTACCACCCTACCCGTAGCGCCACCAGTAACCAAAATTGCCTATTCACCAATGGTTTTGGCCTGGCCAGCTTAGACACCTAGATCTTTCTGAACTGAAACCCCTATCCAAAAAGGAGTCCCAATTCCTCCCATCATTCTCACTAATAGAGCTCCCTACAATCTAAGGACTATTCAGATTGGGTCCATATCAATAAATCTAGTCTATTAAACAACAAGTATGACTCTATATGGTAGGAAACCTACAAAGGTAAAGTGATGGATACTCATGTTCTTTTTTTTTTCACTGTCGGGATGTTGGGACATGGCCCCCTATATATAACTGAGGGTTCAGGGGATTCTGGGGCCGCTGATCTACCCTAATCGATTTTATTTATCCCTAAAAACACTTATTGCCTTGGTATAGGCACTGGATATTGGTCATCATCACCCACTGATGTTCCTTCATCCTTTTTAGTAGGTATCCGTCACACAAGATCCTCCCAGACAAGAAGATTTCAGCTGAGGAATATAGATAAGAATGAAGGAGGTAATAACACATGGGAATGATTTATAGCTTACTTCAAGGGATTCATAAATTCCTCCCAAGGATGTTTCCTTTGAGGCTGTGAGCACACCTTCCTTCAAATGTTTCCCTTCATTGGAATCTTCTCCATATAACCCAATTGATTCCTTGGACAAGGGAAAATATTCTACCAGTTCAGCCACAGGAAAATGTGGTGGTGTGTTATTGTCTAGAAACACATTAAACAGCTTCATTGTCATCCATGTAACTCCTCAAGAGTGAACTAGACCCTCTAACTCCATTACATATATTTACCCCTCTTCTTGGGATACAAGAAAACTAGCTTTGGCATAACTAATGATGGGAAGATCTACCCCATACTGGTTGAGGTGGTCTAATATTTCGAGAGGATTGAATAATTTATTATCGATGTCCCAATATTTTCAAGCCCAGGGGTAGAAAGCATCCTCAGTTATATCCACACAGTTCAACTACCTCCAAGAAACTTGGGTAGGTATCCTGCAAAACCCCCTTGATGATTCTCTTTCCACCAGAGTCTTCCTAATTTGGATCACTAGGAATGGTTTTGCTTTTCTTATTCTACTTCTGTCTGGTGCATGCCCTGGAAATGTTGGATCTACTATTGTAGCTCCACCACCATGATGTAAATTAGCCATAATGCCTTTACTTCTTCTCTCCACAATTGAACCTCAACCTTGTGGGGTAGGGACCACTCCCTTGTTGGCTAGGATGGTCCACTTGTTTAGAATTTCAATATGCGAGGCACCCTACAAGCTCTTTGTATACACCTAGAATAGATAATAAGCAATGGTGGATGGAGGTAGATCATTCAAAATCATTCCATCATCATATTTGAACATGAACTTGAGATAAATCATCACACACATGTGATAATCAAGATGTATCCCAACGTATACCTTTGAGGTTATCCTCTGTAGACATCTAAACTACCTAAAAAGAAAGTGTGAGTTATATGGTTCACAGATTGTCTTGTAGTTCACCCATTACATTGGTACTCTACCTTGAAAGGAAAAGATATATGACCATTTCTCTTTGGTTCCTGTGATGTCATCAGTGATCACTCCCATCCAAAAATGTAAATGGATGGAAGGTGAATTTTTCTACCACACAGATATTTCTTAGCACCCTGTCAAGCCTAGATTGAACAAGGAACTCCTCATATTGTTCAAGATTTCTAGCTGAAATTTTATCTCATAATGGGAGATGGAATTCAGATATTCATATCCTCTTATGTACGATTCTCCCAAGCCAAATAGAAAGTGGGGAAGCCTACACACACGCATCATTTTCTTTCCATTTATATCATTCCATAGCACTTTATATAGCTACACCAACACTGTGAGCATAAGGTTGATGTGCTAACCCATTTAAGCATCAATTCCATTATAAATTTAATCTATCATACTCCCATATTCACATATCTTACTAGAAGAATACACCCACATATTAGTGAATTAATAAATCTGGGCAACCTAACTATTGGTTGGGGCTCAATTTTGACGCTATAACCCCATAGCTGCCATTAGATATAATCCATGATCTGCAAGTAAGAACCTTTACCTACTTGCTGGTCCCCTATCAAATAGGTGTAGGGACTTCTTAGTAGTTTCATGGGAGCCTCCTCCCCCTAATCAATCCTCTCTATAGGAATGTTCTGAAAATGACTGAACCACTATTTTAAGTGGACATAATTGGTCTTATGCTTATCTTTATATGTGCCTGACACCAGATCTAGAATTGTCTGTTCCGTATGAGGCAGATGTTCCTGACCCCCCACACATTCTCCTATGTATGAAACTCATTGTACATGAATCCTTTGATAGGGACTCCTGAAATTTGATAGAGATCCTAGATGCTGATATCATTATTCTTATGATGTAGATGAAAAGTGATGGTCCTCGATGATCATCTACTCAGTAGTTTGGGAATGATATCCTGTAGATGATAAACATATAATTGGGGGGGGGGGGGAATGCCGGTTCATACATGCCTACTCAACTCAACTATGCTAAGATATCTTTACAAGATGCACATACCCAGTAGGCCTAGTAACATTCCACTGTGAAGTTCCCACCCTGGCGTAGGTCCCAATCATCGGTCCTTCTGTTGTTCGGGTTTCCTGAACCTTCCTTGGGGACTGTCTAATTTTGTGGTGGGGATAACACTATATCCAATGGCCTCACTTCAATTTTGTTAATATGGTTGTAGCGATAGTCAACTGTGATGGCTTCATGACCCTTATAGGTGTTCCCGTCAGTAGCCGTGTTCCACTGGTATTATCATAGTGTGCCTCTAAACCAGTAAGATGGTTCATCCCAACTTTTCTCTAGGATGAATACATATTCTCTGAGACCGATATCTTACAATGAAAGAATCTTACATAGGTGATAGTCATTATTCACTTATGAAAGCATTTCCAGTAGTGATTATTGATCTGAATGGATTTAGATGTACTCCCAATCATGATATTGTTCATCATATCTTCTCTTAAGGCACTATCTACAAGGACCCATCGGGTAGCCTCTTGAGTATCCATTATTTACAAAGCATAGGAAAATTCCTAAACCTTTTTATTTTTATCTATTTTAAAGTGAATTCACAGAGCACCATTTCATGAGGGCATGGCGTTCATATCTTGGTTCATGAAGCAAAATAGATTGATATGCCTTGATTCACGAAGAAAAAACATTCTTGGAGAAAAGGACCTTGAAAAATAGTTTGTGAAGGTCTATTCATGGGGTAGATGAATTCATTAAAAGGGAGATCATAAAAATAATTCAGGGAGATCTAGTATAAGAAATGGGTTTGTTGATTACTAATTATAGATTACAGACGACCAACCTTCATGGTCGCCTCTCCATCCCTGAGCTTCATGGTGCCTCCGCACCAGTGCAACCCACACATTGTTCATTGTGGGCCAACATCATGATAATCTAATTTTGGATGAATTTCCCTAAGAATCTGAAACACATTTTCCCATCATATCCCATTTCGAGGGGGTGGGGGTATTTTTTGTAACAAAGATAAGTACCTTGATATATGTTGTGGAAGGCACAAATGTTCAAGATGGAATCCAAGATTAGAAAACTTCAAAAATCACCCAAAGGGCCTACCTCTTGAACCGCTGGCATGGAGACTACTCAACACCATGAATTACATGGTGTAGACATAACATTCAATGACTCTGACTCCCTCGATGCTCACCACAAAGTCTCACTGTGGAACTCTTTGCAAGTATAATGCCCACTCCAAATGAGGGATGGTCATTCCACAGATGAATCCCTGAGTCCGACGGACCTATGTTCTTTCATGATTCTCCCTTTTGGTTCACAAATCACCTCAGAGAACTAAAAACCTCCATTTCCTATAAATATATAGCTCACCCCCCCCCCCCTGAAAAGAAATGGTTACCATTACCATTCACCTTCTGACCACCCATTTTATTGACCCCCTTGAGCACCGTGAACTACACTAAAAATGAATCATCCAATGTATTGGATAATCATGATACCCCTTTAACTTGTTCCAAAATACCATTGACTAAAGTGGGGATATCCACCAAGAAGGCCCACACCCTTCTCGGAAGAAGGAGGCCCTATAGGGTCCTCAGGGCTTCATGTATCAATAAGAATTCACAAAGATATATTCCATTAAATGTTGGATCCATGTAAAGGAAAGCCCACCCTAAATTATTGGCCCCTTTAATTAAAAAATATCCTCTCCTTTTGGAAGAACTTGAGCTTCATGAACAACCTCTTATATACCCCCTTTCTTCATGAGACCTTCCTCCGTACGGACCTCCAGGATTATGTGTAGTGATTTATTGGTCCCTCCTGTAGTGTTCCTTGTTGTGTTACCCAATATATTTCATTTTGGAATTGGTATGCTATTTAATTTTTTATTTTTTTTCATAAACACACAAATATGGAACTCACTATCAACTACTCATCCACCTAACTATTATTGAGAATTTCTAGTTTCTTCCCTTCCCCAGTTGTGGGTAGGTATCTGTTATGTAAGTCCAATGTGTTAGGAGGGAGTTACCTACATCCAAGCTACTGGACGTTAAACTTCCCTTCACAAACATTAAAAAATTATGACATTAATATGTGATTCTCCCATGTTTTTCATGATCAGTGTGATCAGGGAATGGATGTATACCCAGAGAATAATACTTCTAAAACTCCCAATCCTCCATCCCTCTCCCTTTGGTTTTGTTGCCGTGTGTGCCTTGTAAATTTTACATTCCCACTCGTCTCCATGAGAGTGATCATCCTCACAATGAATTATATATTACTCAAATATAATGACATCCTCTTTTGGATGCTTTTACATATAATCCCCACACCATCTCTCACTGAAACATCTTTCATGATGTGACCATATGGTCTACTACTTTTTTTTGCTTCTCAAACTGAGCATGAATCACATCGGCTTAAGGATTATTTGACACCATGAAACTACCTATCCCGGATTGGACCACTTCAATGAATAAGTCCCTACCAAATGAAAAACTCTCATGTGTAAGCCTCCACCCCATGCTTCACATCGATGGGAATCTTCCATGAATATGCCCTGACCATATGATTAGACCTCCTTCATAGGTATAATCCCCAATTCCCCCTTCTAGAACAATGTGGAATTTGATTCCCAACCAACTGGGATATGTAGGAGGCCTCCTTAATGTTCAAGACCAATATCCACTCCATTAAATCTCTCTTTTCATGGTGAGATCATACCATCCCATAGGTCCGTTCCCACACAGAATCCCCAATCTCATGTCCCCATACCAGAGAAGTCATATTATGTAATCCCAACACAATACAACCAAGATCAATCCTCTTGATAAGGGAAGTATCAATGTGTAACCCCATTCCATCACTCTAAAACTATGCATGTTTTGATCTTTATCTTCTAAACTAGTTATGTAAGACACCCCTAAGTGGTTTAATCCAGACCAATGGTAAACTCATGTAGTCCCTCCTTGAGATATACCCTCATGTTAGGAAATCTTACCTTTATGGGACACATCCCCCAAATACACCTCTATAGTTGTTTTGATTAATTCTCCAACACCCATTCCTTCTCATTCACTAAATTCATTCCACTATTTCCATGTCGATTTACTCACGTCTTTACCGCATGGCATTAAATTGCACAGGATTTGAGAACTACATCAAATTTGATTTCCAACCAGTTGGGATAAATATGAAACCATCATGAGGTTAAAGGAAAACACACCCAACAAACCAATCCATTCCATCTAATCCTTCCATAATCTTTCTTGATTTCAACCATGCTTCCACATCCCATTGGAATCAAGTCAACACATCTACATAATCACTTCTCCCAGTAGCACCTGAGCAGTCTTAGTGCATAAAACCCACAGAATCCAACCATGAAAAATAATCTTGTGAAGGTAAGTCTCAATGTTTAATCCTCACACTACCCCTCTCAAACTATGTGGGTTTTTATCCATTTCTTCTAAGAAGGGTACATAGGCATCCTTCTTTAGGTTCAATCCTGACTAAGGGGAAACCATGTTGTCCCATGATAGGTGTGAACCCTCTTTGGTCCACCCCCAGAGGTGTACAGATCATCCATCACAATGTGACATCTTCCCTTTATGGGGAATAGAAGCCAATGCATTCTGACCCATCCATCTATAACACATTCCAGTTATTCCCCCATAAGGATGTACCTCTTCTGGCCTGGCTTCATGAGGAATTATGATCAACTATCTATTTATCTCTATAATATGTTAAACTGATGATCTACCTCATGTAAAACATGGTATGCCTGATTAAAACCTCGCAAGACATGCCTCTATCATAGAATACCCCATGATCAATGTGGGATACCTCAGGTTTCTGCATCGTTGAGAAGCCCAATTATGAGGCAGAATATAGGTGTTCCAATGTTATAACATCCAGTCATTCCCAACGATTCCCAACGTGACTACTCCCATGATCGAAGGTTACTTCCAAGTCAAGACCCCTTGGAATGTCTAGAGATAATCAACACAATTAACCAACATCCACAAAGAGATGAATCTAAGAACAAGTTTCATGAAAAATGGATTGATCTATTTGGGAGACCCCGAATAGGTGATTAATTCCAATGAAGAATCCATAAAGGAGGAACTGAATTTGGGGTACAATATGATTCCATTGAGACAATATGATTCCAGTGAGACAACGTAATGTGTATGGAAGACATACCATAATGAGATAGAAACAATAATTAATGTTCTTTTTATGAAAAATCCTATAACCTATTATGGAAATTCAGGGTACAATGTGATGCCAATGAGACAATTTATTGTGTGTGGAAGACATACCATAATGGGATAGAAACAATAATTAATGTTATTTTATGAAAAAATGTATAACCTATTATGGAAATTCTCAATAAATGATCATTTTAATTGTATTGTTTGAAATAATAATACTAAGAGGATATTTTGTTATTCAAATTATGGAAGAAATTAATGTCCATTTCTTCAAATTAATTTTTTTTATAATTACGATACATCATAGAAATAGAAACTAAATAAGACCATTAATCATCAATAATAATGATATCGTAATAATATTACCTTATAATCATTCAGTAAATCAGGGTATGTTCATTTTGGGTATGTTTAACCACATACTTGAACAATACAATGAATTTACATCATGAATAACTTTAATTACAAAATTTCTAGTATAATTTTATTTAAATGTTTAAATAATGTTTTATTTGTCTGGAATACATTATATCAATTTTAAATTCATAAAATAATAAAACATATATCGATCTCCAAGAATCATCAAAACATACTTGTTATTCATTACATCTATATGGATAATGACTATATAATAATTAACAGAATTTAAAAAATCATAAATAATTATAAATGTTCAATAAAACTAACTTTAATTATCTTTTAATGATAAAAATTTGAATAATAATGAATACAGACACATCAACTAAGAAACTATTAAAAATGATCAAAACTATGAACACATAATGTGGAAAATTGTAATAATATAGGTATTGGAAGACAGTTTCTTAAGAGAATGAATGAAAATGGATATTTTCAATGTTATTAATTAAGTGGCTATGATAGATATGTTTTTAATACATGTATTTAAAGTGTGTTCATGGAATTCAGTACAAGAGTTAATGGTTTACATCTCAAATTCCACTATTTGGGATTTTATTGGTATTACACACCTAACTTTCTTTATGTGGTGTATATATAATATATTTAAGATATTGTAAAATTAAATGAATTTATTCTTGAAGTTTAACGATCAATATTAATACATTTTTTTCAAGCATTTTTGATTGAATTTAAACTATATCCATATGTGGGGTTTTCTCCATAATAATTTTCATTCATTAAAAATCATGTTATATTCACAAACTGTTTTGTTTTTTTTAATTCATAAATTACCATGCAGAGATTGTTAATATATTAGTCATGAAATTTATAGGGTTTTCAACTATATATTGTAACATTTCTGTCATATTATGTTAGTTCAATAGAGACAACCACATTTGTAAAAGTCAATATTTTCGATGGGGGAAAACCATCCAAAATTCTTCTAAAGTAAAAGTGTATGAAATTTCCTAGAAAATACATACCTTTTTGGATTTTGAAAAAAGGATTCTATATAAAAAATTTTCACCTAAGGGTAATTACCTATAAAAGGGTTCGTTGAGCATTGAATCAATACTCACCTTGAGTATTGATGTGTGGGCCTAAAACATCACCCCTAGTGAGAAACTCTTAGGGAATTTTTATAGGAATATTATCATTCTCTTAATGAAAAATGATAATTTAGTTTTCTTACCTTTTCCAAGGTCTCTTACTAATGAATACTATTAAATGCAATTACTATTTTATATGGATAACTCAACACATTTAATGCACCCTTTCCCATATATTTCATTGAAAAGGGAACTTTATGTTACAGTGATGATATCCCAAAACTTATAAGTTCATTTAAGGATGTTCTCCAAAAAATTCAATTTATACTATTTAATGGGGATGTGTTTTATTTTAAAATATCTCAATATATATAGCCTTGTTTTATTTAGTAAGAGGTTTTTTAGGGAATGTTATGAAAGGTATTGATCAATATTATGGGGATTTCATTTGACATAATTAGTTGATGGGTGGGGAACATAATTATATATCACCTCGACGTAGTGAAATATCTCAAGAGACAAAATATATTGTTTTTTAATGTATGCCTCTTCCCATAGGAGAAATGTGTCTTGGAATAAGGCCATGATAGAATGTTTTGATGTTTGATATTATGAATTCCATTAGTATGAGATTAAGGATTATTGTGATCCATGTTTTCCTTTATTATCATGGACATAACATTCCCTCAGTTTCTGTTGATTATGGATTTATGTTGTTCATTTATTTATAACATATAACTCATGTCATATTTATATAATGAGGGATTTTGATTCTTTTTATCCCTTACTAAACATATTATCTCAATATTATTTGTTTTCCATTCCCCAAGAAACCAAAAGATGCCCTAGTTGTAGTTCTGGTGACATTATTGATGGATTAATAATGATCTTACAATGTGTTTATGTTTCATCTTTTGTTTGTCTTATATGTATATATCTAGAAACCACAACTTCTATTATTTTTTATCCTATGGAAAATCTGGTATTTTTAAAAAAATAATGTATAATATCTACTAGATCATGGTATATTGTGTGTTTATGTTATAGTTGGCATCATAAAAAGTCTAGTTGAAATAATAGGGTCCATATTTAGTGGAACCATGTTAAATGGAACTAGTTTTATGAAAAACCTCAATAGTTTTATAAAACATTCTAGAAAACATAATAGGAATTGTATTTTACAATTCAATATCATGAGCTAATTATGAGTATGATATTAAAGAACAATGAGGACTAATGGGAGAAGTGAGAACTATATCAGACCAATTGTGGTTTCAAATTCATAATACAGAAGAGGAATATAAGATCATGTTCATGGAATAGAGTTACTTAAAGGGGTTATTCTATGAAAAATATTTTTTAGTGAGCAAGGAGAAGAAATGGAAAATAAGTTCTTGAATATTAGAGAAATTGAGGAGAAAAATGATGATGAGTACGAGTCTTACTTTTTAAAGTTAGATAGATAAACATAAAACTATAAACATATATTTTAAATGTATATGGATCATTTATATTATGAGTTAAATAAAAGATTCAAAATGGCACCCGTATCTCAAAAGATAAGTATTGGAGGATATAGTCTACATCGTCATTAATATAGAAAAAGAGTTCTCTAGAGAAAATGTAATCATGGAAAATTAAGAGAGTAAGAGGATAGATGAACATCATGGAAGAAAATAAAGAAAATGGGAATAAAGGAAGTATGATATTTACCACATGTGATGACTATGTGAAGAAACACCTTGGGGCTTGTGGGAAGGGAACATGACTTTGAAACATGTATAGAGAAAAATTACACTAAACATACAAATGAAAGGGAAACGAAGAAGCTATTGATGTATGATTCATTAACTTTAGGTATAAGACACAATATGATAAATAATTCCACAATCTTATAGAGAACTTACCACAAAAAGACAAGGGAGTAAGGATAGATCATGTAATTACCACAACTAAAGTAAAATTTGTTAATATCTTGGTGCTAAGTACTCTGATAATTTCTTGAATGTAATATAATGTTTTATTTAATTTCATATCTTATAAATATTTTATATATTATATGATTTCCAAATATATATATATATATTTTTATATCACCTAGTAAATTAATTATCAACTAATACACCTATTGAGGTTTATATTACAACAAATATGTGTCAGGAAGTCCCAATTATGATACATGGGCATACTGTATTTTAAAAAATGTCTATTATACCTATGATGTAAATTTATAAGAAACTTTTTTATGGATAAGATTTTAAATTATAATGAAAAACATATTTTTAAGAGAAGGATATTATGATTCAAGAAGGTGAGGTGGGGTCTCTTGTCTTTGGTATTGAATCTTCCTCAACTAAATCAGGTCTGGATCCTCCCAAAATTTCTCTTCTTATTAAAATTTTGGGTAGGGAGGAAGATGAAGTATGATCAATTAATGAGGATGTTGGGAAAAAATCCCTCAAGGTAACATTGCAAAATTTTTGGGTTGATTGTGTTTGTTCACAAAGTAGGTTTCCATGGTGAATTTTCAAGTTCCAGAGATTTTGATGACAATCCATGTTGAAAAAGAAACTTGAAAATGGAATGGATGATCTGGAGGCAGTATAAAATAACAGATACCAGGTGGCACTGTTTTCCAGTGTTTGCCAAATTTTTGGGCTCCAAAATTGGGAGTTTGGTGAGCATTGAAAAATATGGATTTCCTTTAAGATCTCAACAAAATATGGCGAAGGCATGAGTTTCGCAAAGATAGAATTCATGGATTGGATTTCACGAAGATCAGAAGAATGATGACGGTGATGCATCATGATTACGATGAGCTTCACAAATGTCAAAGTAGAATAGAATTGCGGTGGTAAAGGGTATTATGAGTGGAGCTTCATGGTGAAGGCATGATGGAATTGACAGGATGCTCCACGATTATGACGGGCTCTGAGATTGGAAAATTTATGTGGTGCTTCGTGATATAGAGATAATTTCAATAGAAATTTCGAAGCTTCGCGATTTTTGATGGCGTGACATTGAAATTGGGTGGAATGTTCGAGGGTCGGTATAATCACATATAAATATACCTCAAACCCCTTCGGAGAAAGAGAGAGATTTCGAAGAAAATGTTTTTTTCTTGACTCGCGAAGGCAGTGTGCCTCACAAAAGAAGAGCTTCGTGGTGGCTAATCAAGATCCACGAAAGTTGTGAGCTATACATTGGCTCAGTGAGCTTCGTGGGGGAAGTCTCTATATAATGAATTTAGCTTCACAATAGTGATTCACAAAAAGGAAGGAACTCCGTGAATGCTTTTTTGAGCTTTGAGAAATTGGGAGCCCCGCAAAGTAGTGTGCTTTGAGAAGGTATTTCCAAAGGAATTTCCCAGCGTTCAAGGGAAAAGGGGTATTCAACAGTGGATGAAATTTGGATTTCAATAGAGTATATACATACAATTTAGGATGTATTCATTAGTGGTAACTAAGAGACCTACAGGTCTATAAACTGTGAGTGGATCCCTTCCAAGTGCAATGAGCAAAGGAAGAGGAAGAAGGTTATTCTTTCTACCAGCAGTGATCCAGAGAGAGAGAAATAAGGAGTGACCCTTGGGAAATCAATGAGAAGACCCTAAACATTGTAAAGGTAGTGAGCCTAGTAATAGACGTGATCTAGCCCAAACATCATTGACAGTGAGATTTAGTGGATTTGGTAATCGGCACATTACCGTTGTATGCTGCTTAGACATAGCCCAGTGAGGGTGAACCAAGTAAAAATCTCTATGACTGCCTGGTTTCATCCCTGCATTGCATCTAAAGAATAACCATTAGATAAATATTAAAAGAAGTGGTCAACATAAACACATAAGAGGTAAAAAGTTACCCTTATAATATAGAGGTCAAAATCTAGTGGGGAAAGAATGATTTTGAAATAAAATATTCATACCCTAATTCACCCCCTCTTAGGGTATCTAGGCCCCTTTTGGTCCTAGCACAGGAAGATATACTCAGATTTTATCATTTTCATATGAAATAAAATTTCATTGATATTTTCCTAGACTAATTACTTGGTTATCCACTAGATCATGAAGTCGAGATCTCTACTGAACACATTCTTGATGTAAGGATTATATCTATAATTCCTTATAGAATAGATCCAATCATGTTGGGGGAATTTAAGAATGAACTAAATGAGTTTTGTAATAATTTATTTATATTCCCTAGTGTTTCTCCATTGGGAGACACTTTTTTATCATTCAAATAGAAGGATAAGTCTATGAGCCTGTGCATCTATTATAGATAGAACAACAAAATTACAATAAAGAATAAAGAACCTTTACATTGAATTGATGACTTATTTGATCATCTACATGGATCCCAATACATTTTGGTAATGTGTTTATTTTCTAAATAAAAATTTGGAATATTTTAAAGAATAGTTCTAGAGTTAGGTGTTGAGTCGACATGGGATTCTAGGGAATGTGGAAGACCGATTTGGATATATTAAAAATATTAAATATAATATATCATGCATGTTTAGATTTAATAAAAAATGTAATATATCTCCAAAAAATTATTATATATAAAAATAGATACAACCATTAATTATAGAACATGTGTTTCACCATATGCTTGACATAAGTCTTTTCAACATTAGATGCTTTGATAGAATATAGTCGAGGGGGTATTAAATTGATAAAATTAATTTATTAATTTAATGTCTATTTATTTCTAAAACTAAAAAATACTATTTAAAACAACCTCCATAGAAAATTTTCCAGTATTATCAAAATAATCCTAATAGATTAAGAGGATGGAGTGACCTCTGGTGGAAATCGCATTGGTAGTTGATATCAGGATCAAGGTTAAAAAACAAATAAACATAGATAATTTAAGAGACAATGATGAATTTAATGGATCTAATCAATGGGATTGATAAAAATAAATTATTTTCCAACTATCTATCCAAAAAAGGGTAAGTCTTTTCTTTATTGGTTTAATCCATGTTCTTATTCTTCCATAATGAACAAGAAATAATTATTTTAGAAATTAATTCATGAATAGTTTTTTTATCGATTATCCTTTTGAAATTTCATAGATTGTTGAAATTTTTTAATTTTGGTTTTGATAATATGATTTACCTTCCCATTCTTCAGATTCCATAAATGATATCCAAATTAACATGACCTTCATTGGATGATCATTTTTTTGTTACTTTCTTCATCATTTCTTTATCATTCATGATCGGTATTTCGATTGGTTGATGATTTTACTATACATGGAAAACCTACCAATTTACACAATAAATTTTTTGTAAGTAATCATCAATTTAGGTTCAATTTTATGAATTGAGATGTGACTGATGTTTAGTAAAGACAACATGAATATGATGATGGTATGGTATATGGTGGTTCCACGAGCTGTATTGAGTGGGTATCTCTGGATGTGTGATGATGGGTGTTTTTTTGAGAAAAAGAAGAAAAAATGTGTCTAATCATGATGAAATAGGCTTTATTGATGTTATTTCAAAAAATATGGAAAAGTATCATGATGAATGTGAAGGTGATGACAGTACGAGTGAAGATGTGTGAACAATATAGAATTTATTTGAAATTTCAAAATACACATCATGTAGTTTGGAATAACACAAGACATGTGGACACCACTATATAGAAGTTAGGGTTTAAAAAACAAGTTAACTATCACATGTGATGTGGGGGAACCACATGATGTGAAACCCTTATTCATCCATCTTAGTTTTTAAAGAGAGTAAATGCCATGTAGGCTTTGTGACCCTAATCATCATGTGTGTTTGGGAAAACCCTGTGTACTTTGGAAATTTTATGTGCATGGGCAGATGATACATGTTGAATGCCGACATGACCTATACATGTCGTGCATTTTAACAATATGTCATGTATTTTGAGGAACATTATGTGCGACATGCCGTGACACGTGTGGTACCCAACTTAGTGAGACATACAATGTAGCAGAGGGATACACCTTGTACTCTTTCAAGGGAAGGTAAGAAATCATGTGTTTTCCCTCAGCCCAGTTTCAGTATCAGAAATAAAGAATTCTATATTTCCTTTCCTTAGTGGATATAATGGGAAATCATGTCCTAATATTAGGATTATTGATCCCTTATATGGTCTATTTCTAGATAAGGTCAGGCATCTCTCCATGTGGCCCAGAGTGTGATCCTTTATCATTATTCACTATGTTGGGTAAGTTATACTATTTATAACATCTAGGGTGTGTAATCCTTTTCTTAGTGTGTTATCCTCGAAATTTTTAGGTGGCCCTTATAGGCCCTGGGTGTGTTACCCTATCTATATATGAACTTTTTTTCATCTCAATGAGGTATAATCTGATGAAGTGAGCAAATCATATGGGCCCACTCGGTTCTATTTATCTAAATCACAGTAAGAACCAATGAGTTTGACCTATCATATGAATTCCTTTAACTTAGAGAGAACCAATTAATATGTTATATTTTATGCATTATTCCTTGGAAACAAAATTATAATCCCTAGGTTGGAAGTGAGGAAAAACCTCACCTTGAAAATTAAAGTAATCCTTTGAGAGTATATAGGTTACCTTGTTTCTGACTCATGCATGTGATTTATATATGAATCCATATTTTATGCTTTGGGTTTAGTCATTTCAAGGTGTTATACTGGGTATCTTAATAATCACCCCTACATGGGATCTTCACAGACAATAAATTTCTTATGAATATGAAAGGACTTTCAATAAAGTCACATGTGGAACAAGAGCAGGTGGATCTTAGTTATTATCTATAGACTGTATACTTTTCTAAGTGTTTCATTTAGATAGAAATATCATTTTATTATATTTTTTCAAAATTTATAGAATAGGTGGACATGTATGTGGAATGTTTTATTTTTTTTATGCTTTAACATACTCCGATGTAGGATTAAATGATTTTCAAGAAGTTTAAATATTTGGTTTTTATCTTTTTGTATCATAATTGTGTATGTAGATGTGTTCATGTGTAAAAATACATTAGTTTAAGGACTCCCATGTGTGTGATATTCCCACTCGACACTAGGCACCAAAAAATGAATAATTGCAGGCCATTTTTTAATGTCCTACTCTTCTTAACATTAGTTATCCAGGTCCTAGTGGGTCGGGTCATGATAGAGTGGTATCAATAGATTTTTTCTTAAGACTAGAGTTTGGAGATGGTATAGAAATAAGGATTTGGTTTGGGAACTAGGTAAAACATGTTAAAGTGCCTCAATTTTTATTCTTAGGATAAAAAACCTAGAGATGATGTGGTAGCTGACATATCCACTCATGAGGCCTTTAATAACCAATCTTATTGATTTTTCACATGTACTAACTAGTTGTATGGAAAATAATTGTATTGGCATCATATAGGAATGAGTTTTGATTTCCATGTCTTTACTGAGTTAGGTTCTCAGATAAGATTTTTGACAATGGTATATGTTGTTAAAACACATAATTCCCCAACATAGATACACAATGATAATTCTAAAGCATAATCATGAAAATGGTTAGCTTAGCAGAAGAGACCACCCATGTTTCGGGCCAAGCCTAACCTGTGGGTAGCTGAGGAATAACTATGGGTGGTGGCTTATGATTTTCAAGTTTTGGGGGGACCCCTCTTGGTAAGATAGAATTATTAATAGTTAGTCTTTTTTGGGGCACATTTATAATTTTTTAATCCATATGCTGGTGATGTTTGATGTGGCTACATGAATTTAATGAAAAGGGACCATTCCACACCATGAAACGTTTTATAATGATGCGTTTTAAAGCTATGTGGGTGAGTCTCTACTTCCCAAAAAATAAAATATCAAGGTGTAGGGTATTATTTCCTTTTATTTTGATGTTTTCGATAGTTTTGGATGAGTTTAGGTGTTTTAGTGAAAAATAGTTGCGGAGAAAAATCGAGAGAGAAGAAGGATAACTACAAAAAGTTAAGGATTATGTTTTAGAGGATTAAGGTTCGATATGAGGTATGATCTGTGTATTATTTACTTTAAATACAATTTTGGTAAACATAGGATTTGTAAAATATTTCCATAATGAAAACCTTATTTGATACTTAGATATTATAGTGTATGATTTAACTCAACCATTGTGTTTAGAGAGTCATGATGTGGAAGTTTTTGTGGTATCACTTTTCAGCTGTTAGTGTGAGATGATGCTTGGGGGAGAGTGTTTCACATGTAATCACTCAGTGGTGGTGATGAGTGCCTATTATGTTTTTCATGATATAGAATTGTTGTGTTATAACCATTCCTAATGTGAATGTTTCTAGTGAGGGATGCTATGTTCTTGAGTTAAGTGTATGATTTTTCCTTCATTAGGAAGAAATAATATGAAAAAGAGTTGGATGATATCATATGTAAAATAATACAATGATTTTCTCATCAGTTAAATATCATGAACATTTTATTTTTTAATTCTATGATATTTTAGTTTCATATAGTAGAGGAGGAGTTTGAGGAAATATTCCATGAGGATGTTCTAAGCTTAATTCCCCATCAAGAGATTGACTTATGCATAGACCAAAAAACAAGGACATACCTAATATCTGACCTAATAAATCAAATAGCCCACATAGAGTAGTAAG
This sequence comes from Viscum album, assembly GCA_963277665.1. Classification (NCBI taxonomy): domain Eukaryota; kingdom Viridiplantae; phylum Streptophyta; class Magnoliopsida; order Santalales; family Viscaceae; genus Viscum; species Viscum album. The sequence goes on from OY728126.1 coordinate 397,148,772, forward strand.
TTCTGATGGTGAAGTTAGAGGAAATATATAAGAAGGGATTTTTTATACCCAATGTTTTACTCTATGTATCCCTAGTTTTATTCAACAAATAGGTGAAAGGGAGATTGAAGTTATGTGTGGATTATCAGTGCCTGAACCCAGTGTATGTAAATAACGAGCCTCCAATTCTAAGTATTTATTATATTCCCAACCAGTGCTTATGGGAGATGTGGTTATTGAAGTTTTACCTTAGAAGGGTTTTTTACTAGATCCAGGTTTTAGATGAGGATGTAGATAAGTCATAGTTCTAGTGATACTAAAGTCACATTGAGTCATTTTTTGATGACCTTGGGTATGCTGAACACCCCTAAAATGTTCATTGGACTCATGAAAAAAATATTTCATCCTTTAATGAAATGGTTCATGGTGGTTTTCATAAATTTCATACTTGTTTACACAAGGTCAGAGGAGGTTCATGAAAATCATTTATGGATGGTTTTGTATATAGTCTAAGGAAACCAATTATATGGGAAACTATTTATGTGATTTTTTTTATATTTGAGAGGGGCACTTCCTCAGGAATGCCATCTTGGAGGAGGGAGTTGAAGTGGTAGTAGAAAATGTTGAGGTAGTACTATCTTGGGATCTACCCAAGACATGACAGTGGTGTGGAACATTATTGGGTTGATAGGAAATTATTGAAGATTCATGCCTGATTTCTTAAGGATTAATATACCTTATGTACCTTGACTAGAAAAGGGAATCCTTTAGAGGGTATTGAGATGTGTATGATTGATTTTTAAGAGCTATAATATATATTAAAGAGTTCCCCCACTTTGAGATGGCTAGAGGAGGGTTTTGAGTACATGGTATTTCTACAACACATTTAAAGATGGGATTGGATATGTTTTGATGTATGGGAAAGTAGAAAATGATTATGGGTCCCAGAAGCTAATAAAAAATTAGTATAACTATGTGACCTGTATTTTGGAGTTCAAAAAATGTGGGGTTTTCTTTGATGATGTAGATACACTATCTTATTGGAGAGTGAATCATTGTATTTTCAAAGAATTAGTGACTTAACTATATCTTCTCAAAAAAGGATCATATCTTGATACTCAGGCGATTAATAGAGTTCATTCATGAATTTTTATTGATTTTCTATAATCCTAAGAACATGAATTTGTTTGAAGATACTCTCAATGTGAAATACCATTTTCAGTTTTTGAGTGAGGTGATAGAGTAATTGGCCTATCTATTGTTGACCCATGTAGATGGGAGAGGAGCTGTGTATCTCCAATATCTAGTTGTGACTCCACCACCTCTCTATTTTTCCAAGGAATCATGGTTTGAAATATAGATTTATAGGTATTGTGTGTCTAGATAATCATGGAACATGCTTGTGATGGATTTTATGAAGTTGGGAGTAGGTCATCCCTTTCAAGGAGGAATGATTTTATTTGTCATGTTGTGAGTGGGGGAGATGAGGGAGACTCACAAAACCCACTCGGTGGGACATCCATGAGTGAAAAATATATACCAGGACCTTCAACAATAGTTTTGGTAGACCAAAATAAAGTATAATATAGTTGAGTTCAACTATTTATCCTTCACCTTCCAGTAAGTGAAGGATAAAAATTAATTATTAGTGAGTTTATACCAATACCTTTGGGCACTAGAGTATAATTAAAATAATATCTCTATGGATTTGGGGAATAGACTTACATGATCATCTAGAGTTCATGATGCTATCAAGGTAATTTTAGACTGACTCACCATGTTGGCCCACTTCCTAGCCATATGATAGCATTGTTCACTATCGAATATGGGATGCCTATATATGTTGAAGATAATTAGGATTCATGGATTTACCTTGAATATTGTTTTATACCATGATACTCACTTCATTTCATGATTATGGAGTGGGTTTCAAGGGGCCTTGGTGGCTTAGTTTTGGTTGATAATGACATTCCATTCCTAGAAAAATGGCAAAAAAGAGTGAATAATTTAGGTTCTGGAAGAAATCATTTGGGATTCCATGTTTCATTTTGGATAAAATTTGTAGGATCATATATACTTATTATATTCTTAGTATAAAAATAGTTAGCATTCCATCAGTTGAATAGAACAATTTGAGGCCTTATATGAAAGACCATATAGGTCAATAATGCAATCTGTTGAGTGGGGCAGTTCTTTTTAGGACTGTTTGGATGTACTGAGCTAGAGATGGTCTAAACAATGATAAAAAAAAGTTCAATTCAAAAATGTGAATATGAGGCTCACACATAACTATTATAAGTCTTATACAAACTAATGATAGAGGCCTTTCGAGTTTGATGAGGATGTCCATTCATTTCTAAATGTCTCACCTCAAAGAGGATTATTGATATTTGGCTGGGGTGTGAGTTATATCAAAGATTAATTGGATAATTACAGATAATATAAAGTTCCAGTGAGGTATCGTACCACTTAGGCCTACCACCACATTTTTTCCATTTGACCGATGTATCTCCTATGTCATGTAATGACCCAAACTATTATAAGTGAAATCCCCCTTTTGAATTAATTAAATGTATTATTTTGTAAAATGTATTTAGAAAACACACACACTCCATTTGTTTTATTATATCCAATTTCATTTAAATGACCATTATGTATCATTACTGTTGATAATATAGCTTTTGAATAGTGATCTCATGACTAGTATAAATATCCGGTTTTAACAAATATTTTCAACATAGACAAAGGAGGTGATGGACTCAACCAGTAGGATCATTCCCTATGAATCTCATTTATCAGAGCTTCCGTGGAAGATAGAATTTGAGGGATCTTCCCTAGACCAAGCCCAAACCGAGATCCAACAATTTAATCTTGAGCGAAGCCATTTATGAGAGAAGTTCAAGTTCATCGAGATAATGATCCAAAAAAAGTCTACTGAAAAACACCATGAAATCCCAACCATCACAACCTTACTTTTAGGGAATATTCTGGTGCAATAAAGGTACATGTATCAAGACCCTATCATTACAATTATATACATTATTTTTGTATATAATCATCAATATACTTTTATTTTATTATTGTTTTTAAAACACCAAAAATATTTTTGGTTAACATTCAAATTGAATTAAAATATCTATTTTGATAAATTAAAAAATAATATTTTAGTAAAATAATATTATTAAATTACTTGTGTTAAATATAAATGTGAATATAATTTTTATGAGGAAAAATTTAATTTTTATTAAGGTTTAAAAACTGTTTTTTTTCCACAGACCGTCAATTTTCAATAAATGCATTTTCTTATTTTAAAAGTCAAAATTGAAATATTTTAAAATTTATTTGGATATAATGAATATTATTTTTGGAATCAGGAAATCAAAATTATACAATGGTAATTTTTTCATAATTTTTTGAGACAATCAAATTTTTGGGTAAAAATTAAGTACCATATAAATATATAGTTTGTTTTAGAACATTGTTTCTGATTCTTTCACCGGGAGTTCATACCTGTCTATCAAGGAGGACACATAGATGTCGCCCCATATTATTTCTTTCTAAATGCGGGTGAAATCTATCACTTCTTCAGGGACATTTACTCCTTGATCGTAACAGGATGATGGGATGTCGATCCCTCTTTCGGTGGATTCCTCCTCGGAATTCATTGACTAGTCTGGTTCTCACTTAAATATTAATATATTGTTAATGAAACTCTTCTCGGTGCTATATCTTTATGGACACCAGTTAATTACACTACTTCTGTTAGAATATTTCAATGGGTCCTGTTAGGGAAGTAACTTTTGATCAGGAGAGTAGTGACGTTGGGCATCGCTAGCATGTATGGACGCTGAAACACTTGTACACCTAGATTTCTTCCCCTTATGATAGGTCTTTTCAAGGGCATGTAATCCCAAGGAATCTAATGTCAAATTTCAGAAATTTTATTCTAGAGGCATGTCTCATAAGTTTTTCTTGCCTTCCTATGTTTAACATGGGGTATGTCACATGTTTAACACCTAGAGGAGATGGATTAGACTGATCAAAAAACTGAAGAGAGTAGATCAAATGGGTACATCCCTAGGAGGGAGTACCTGGAAGGTTTACCAGATGGGTGGATTGAGATTCCCAATGAGGATGGATCTGAGGTGGTGTATCCTATAGAGGGAAGATATCACACTATGAAGGTTGATCTGGACGCCTCAAAGGGTGGGTTAAAGGATGATTGGGTCCCTTCAAAGGGGACACCAAGGTTTACCATTGGCTAAGATTGAAGATTAAGGAGACTTTTTATGTACCCTGTATAGAATTCCTAGATCAAAACCCATGTAGTTCGAGAGGGTGAGTCTTGGGATTGGAGTGTACACAATGGACATCCACCTGAAGACATGACGGGTATTACACAAGGTTAGTGGCCCAGGTTCTACAAAGAACAATGGGATGAATGGGGCTTACACATGTTTAGTTTCCTAAATTGATTGCATGATATCATCGGGATGCATTTCATTGGTGGAAACAAGATGGGTATGGATGATGTGTTGAAGGATGGAATGAGTAGGAATGGAACTGAGGCCCGGTGCTAAGGTGATGGTGTGAGGCTTGAATCTTAGGGAGGTTTCCTATATAACACATGTCAGGGAATAAAATCCAATGTAATTCTGGAATGGGGTGATGAGTCACCTGTGGAGGTAGCTCGTGAGAATGGAAGTGTGGATAAGGACCCGAAGGAAATGGAACCAATGGGTTAAGGCATGATCTTCCCGAAACACAAAGGATCAAGGGAGAGACTAGGATGGGACATGAGAGATGCTCTTGAACATTAGGGAGGCTTCCAATATACCTTTCTTAAAAAGGGAAAATATTTAAGTCCACGTAGTTCAGATGTGGGGAATAGCATCAAGGTGTACATAAAGGGAAGTAACTCGGAGAGAAGTTAGGGATTATGCATGGTTAGCAACCCATCATAAGATAGAGACTCTTGGATGGAGGATTATGGATTGAGGGTGGGTCTTAGGCTTGGTTAGCTACCCAGGAACTAGTCTAGCACCACTAAGGGGTGGAACAAGGATGTGTGTCTCAACAAAGGGGACACTAAAGATTACCAATACTTAGGGTTAAACATCATGGAGGCTTCCTACATACCCTATCTAAGAGACAGAGATCAAAACCAATTTAGTTTGAAAGCATATAGTTAAACATCATGTGGGATGAAAGGGACATATAGTTTAATGTCATGCAGGATGAGGGAGAATCAATGTGAAGAGTGTTCGAGACTGATGGTTTATTGGATTTAACCTTAGGGAGGGTTAATACATTCGATTATTGAAAAAAGAATGGATCAATTCCCATGTAGTTTGGTAAAAGGGTCTTGGGTATTACACACTAAGTTGGCCCATAATGGATTTTATAGTCACTGCTTGCTCTAAGACCTCATGAGTTATGCTTCGTGTGAGAAACAAGAGGCAAAAATGGCCTAATGATCACATCATGGAAGGTGCATTCATGGGGAATAGAGAAGGGCTTATGCATGGTTAGTGACCTATAAGAAGAATAGTGGGACTCACTCTAGGAGGGAATCCTGATTAGAGGTCTAGATATACAAGGAGGATATATCCACCATACATGGAGCACCCTGAAAAGTTGGGTCCAGGCTTATGTAGAGACTGTCCAAGGTGTTCATGGAGACAAAGCATAGAGGGAGAGTGGTGAAAGAGGATGTTGGTGCCCATCCACTTCACAAACCTCTCAAGGCTTGTCACATATATGATGATCACAATTTAATGTCATGTGTCGCGGGTGCGTGTGCTTGGTAGTTTAACATCCTCTAGCTCAGACATTGAGGATTCACTCCTCACCCCTAGAACATACATAACATTTACCAACAAACTCTTCAAAAATGGAATTAATAGGAAATTCCATGGAGAAATGGGATAGTGGAATGATCCATTGAGCGGATCATGTTAGTGTGGTTATGTGTAGAAGAAATAGTCGTTAGCATGCATATGTCAAGAAGCATGAGGTAGGAAAATGAAACATGAAGAACCACCCAAGGGACTTTGAAATCACATTGTACAGGCCTGGAGGGCCACACAAAATATGGGTTACTGAAGAAATAGGCATCACATAGAGGGGATTTGTAAATATTGGGGGCTCACAAAGGACAGGGGCTTCCATAGAACATGGATTCAAAAAGCTCAGGGGCTCGTAGTGCACAATGTCTCATAGAGCACATGGATTCGTAGAGCACAGGGGATTGCAGAGCATAGGGGATCTAAAAACATAGGGGATAATAGAGAACAGGGGCTCTCATAGCACAAGGGATTGTAGAGAACATGGCTCACAGTGAAGAAAGCTTCATGAAGTATAGTAAACCAGCCTAATCAGGGAGTTCACTTGTTATTGGAGGGTTCTTCATGAAGCCTGGGTGCTTCGTGAAGTCCTGAGTACCCAAAGGGGCATCCTTCCTTTTTGATGGACCGTAGGATTTGTTAAGGTCACCCCTCTTCAAATAGGGGGTAAATATAAGAAAAGGGAAAGGGTTATTTACAAAACTCAAGTACCTTGAATGATTCATTTTCTGGATTGGTTTGTAGAGAAAAAGGTGTGTTACGATTTTAAAATTTTGAAGGTGAAAGGTCAGGGTCCTGATCCCTTAGAGTGGGAGGAATTAGGTATTTATAGGCAATGAGGGTCAGTGAAATGCTATGTGGGTATGTCTTAAAGAAACATATAGTTCTCCACTGGAGGATAATTTCGTCAAGTCTCTCAAAGTTGCAAAGTCGATTGCCATCCCTTATGCGGTGCAGAGGCTTCTTTCATTCCATTCATGGAAATCACATAGGATTTTGTAAATTTTTAAGGACTCGTTTTGGTGACCATCCATCCATCCACAGTGCAGATACTTCCATCAATTTCATCTAATTCACATAGGTGACCATCTCTTTTTCTATGCGATGTTTGTGAGGATGACTCAAATATTTGCGCCGACTGCAGTGCTAGTGGGATTTGTGAAGTTTCATCATAAAGCATCCCAATTGGCACCATTTTTATTATCCATTGATTATTTTCACAAGGCATAGATTTTGGTGCCAATAACCCCCCCCCCCCCCCTCAAAACGGGGGACGAGAAAAAAAAAGAGGATCAGATTCTGAGGGAAGATCTCCAAAATTTACAAGCGAGTGAAGAAGGATCATGATGAGGGCGCACAAAGCGTGGGTTGATAATGTCAAAGGTCTTGACATAGAAAAATCACCATGATCATTACCATGATAATGTGATTCGTGATGTATTGGGGGTTCCCACCTACAAATAAAGGGTGTAGAACATTCTTTTGTCTACAACTTCTTCCAAGTTTCCTCATTTGTGCTCTTGAATCGTGAACCTCCCCATGCCCCATGAAAGTACTTTGCAAACCAATCTCTTTTAAATCTATTCCCCAAAAAAAGTCATTGTACTCTATGATCTTGTGCTCCATGAGTTTTTTTTACAAGATCTGTGGTAGAACTCTGTGATTGAGCTTTGTGATCAAGCTATGAAATCAATATTTGCAACTGATCTCTACGGACCATAATAACAAAATACTAATGTCTTGGAACAAAATGGCCAACAAAGAAGCTACTCAGAGGTTCCTTGTAGATGTTAACCAAAAGGAATAGAGGAAAAATTACCTCGGAATTAGTGAATATGTGTGAATCCATTCAATTCATGAATACCAGGTGGAGATCTTATACCAAATACAAAAGAACTATCCCCTCTCTAAGAGAGTGACTCTATAAGGATTTGGTCTGAGGGGTGATGCTATTATCCCTAAAGAAAGTAGGGATGACCCAAATTATTGGTTATGTAGGTAACGTACCGATTCCGAGTGCCACTCAATGGGTTCCCCGAACCCGGTTCGCCACGTGACCTAAAACGCATTTCCCCAAACGCCAGAGGCTGCCGACTAGCAGCGAGGGCCCATGTATAATAGTGGGGAAAATATTCCCTCATTTGTCAAAGTGCAGCACATCGGAATAAGTAAATAGCATACAACAAGTGGAAGTGATAAACAATATGTATAACAGAAATGGATAACTGATAATAACAAGGAAACCAACAGTCATATATATATGAAAATGCAGCATGTCACTATTCTATAAAACAGCCAAAACGTGTAACAATGCAATGCAATACAACTGAATTACAAGTACAGAAAAGCAAAACAGAACAACTAGCGGCATCGCGAGCCATGCTCGGTTCCAAGCCCTCCTACTTCCCAGAAACAAATCAAGTACCTGTATAGGGACCCTTTCCCTTATCCACACCAGTAGAAATGTAATTTGTTTGGGCCAAAGACATGACCCAAACAGGGTGTGTGAAATAAATCCAAGTAGGCACCCAACAAAGGCCTGTGCCCAACTGTGTGAAAAGATACAACAACAGTGTGCAGTAATAAAATGCAATAAACTAATAAGTACTCAAAAGTAACTAACTTTTCCACTTATAATTACATTTTATTAGTATTTTTAATATTAAATTAAAGATATCACCACAGTGAATATTCTATGAAAAACATCCAGAGTCCTCAGACACATAAACCCTTACCCTCAGGTAAAAAAAATACAAACACAGGAATCTATCCACAGGCATATCAAATATTCCCCACAGTTGTATGAGGTGTTGCCCACAGGCATAGAATCAACTGCACACAGGCACGGAAGATGTTGCCCACAGGCTAAGTAGTACATTGCCCACAGGCTAATCACAACAATGCACTCAGGCTAAACAAGTAACCGGGCCATGACCAACATGTAAACACACAATACACATGAAATTCCTCTCAAGTAAATTCTATAATCATTATTATAAAGGCATACCTTTGGGTATCCTGTCCAAATGGCTAAACAGAGGAACGCACCCCTGGGGTGGTCCTAAATCCAAGCTGTGATCCCAAACAACAGTTTATTATCACATTTAAATTACCTAAACAATTGTAGGTATTTAATTCAACAAGGCCTCAGCCATACGACGCCCCATTCATGGGCGCGTATCACAACGGTACACAAAATGCACATCATTTTGAAATTAAACAACAAGCCACCACTACTAGAAAACAGGGCATTTGAGCCCTGTTACCTATAGCGACCGCCATTGGCGGTCGCTAAGCCTCCTTAAAAAAAATAAGGGGCTTCCGCGCCCCCCCTCTCCACTCGATCGTGCCCCCCCGAACCCTTCCCCCCCGTCGCCCCCCCCCCCCCCGCCGCCGCGCGCCCTCCCCGGCGCCCCGCCCTCCGCCGGGCCGCCCTCCACCGGCCCGCCCTCCGCCGGCCCGCCCTCCGCCGGCCCGTCCTCCGTCGGCCCGCCCTCCGCCGGCCCGCCCTCCACCGGCCCGCCCTCCGCAGCCCCACCCTCCGCCGGCCCGCCCTCCGGCCGGCCACCCTCTGGCCACCCTCTGCCCTCCGGCCGCCCTCCGGCTGCCCTCCGACCGCCCTCCGCTGGCCCACCCTCCTCCGGCCGCCCTTCGCCCTCCGGCTCCGGCCGCCCTCCGCCCTGCGGCCGCCCTGCGACCTCCCTCTGCCCTCAAGCCTCCCGCCACCCGCCTCCGGCAGCCCGGTAGCCCTCCGACAGCCCTCTGCCGGCCCCGCCCTCCCCGGCTGCCCTCCGCCCTCCGGATCCAGCCGCCCTCCGCCCTACGGCTGCCCTGCATCCTCCCGCCACCCGCCTCCGGCAGCCCGGGAGCCCTCGGGAGCCCTCCGGCAGCCCTCCAGCCTTCGGCCTCCAGCCCCTCCGGCCTCCAACCCCCGCCCTCGTCCCTCCGCCCCCTCGTCCCTCCCCCCAGCACCCCGAAACCCCCCCCTCACCCCACCAAACCCCGTCTAATTCGTCTTCGTCCCCTCCCTCGCCGCACCACCGCCACCCGTCCCCTCCTTCACTGTCCCCTACCTCGCCGCACCAGCTCCAGCTCCAGCTCCCCACCGCTCCTCTCCCTCAAAGCACCGCCGTCGGCTCCCCTCCCTTCCAGGTTTGTAGCGCAATCAGGTATGACATGGGCTTTCACTTACATTATTATTTTATAAATGGTTCACAAACAATTAGTTAGTATTTATTTTAAATATATTTGATATCAAAAATGAAACTGTAATAAGTCTTATGTAAATGTTTGTTATAGGGATCTTATTATGGATAAGAGTTGGATTGATCTTCCAAATCGAACGTCTAGAGAGTATTTAAATGGAATTATACAGTTTATTGACTTCACGAGAGGATTTGGAAGTGACTATATTAGTTGTCCATGTAGAAAATGTGCTAACAGATATCAATTCACACGAGATACTGTGAGGGAGCACCTTTTCTTTAATGGATTTCTGAAAAATTATAAGAGTTGGACTCGTCATGGAGAAGAATATGTTTGTTGTCAAAATACAGATGCAGCTCAGATGGATGTTGATGCAAGGATGACTGATCCAATGCATGAAATGCTTACTAAAATGGTACGTGGGTTTGATCCTGAAGGCATTGACATCCAGAATCCTGAGACCGATGAGATAAATCTTCGCTCTGGTGCAGATCGTGATTCGATGAGGTTTTATGAAGCACTTGATGATGCGAAAACAGAATTATATCCTGGATGTACTTCTTACAATAAACTATCGTTTATCGTGGAGTTGTTGCATTTGAAGACTTTGAATAATTGGTCAGACACATCATTCAACATGCTTTTGGTTTTATTGAAAAAAGTTCTTCCTGTCAACGCTAAGATTCCTGAGTCGTATTAATATGCTCGTAAGTTGACAGAGAACTTAGGTTTTACATATGAGACCATAGATGCATGTGCAAACAACTGTATGTTGTTTAGAAAAGAGACTGCCCATTTGGATATTTGTACGGTTTGTGGTGCTTCCAGGTGGAAAGAGAACAGGGGAAATAATACTCATCAAAGTCAGATTGCGATACAGGGGAAACCGATTGCCGTAAATCAAATGCATTACTTTCCCCTTAAACCGAGGTTGAAAAGATTTTTTATGTCATCTAAAGTTTCTAATTTAATGAGATGGCATGCAGAAAGAGTTCATGAAAGTGATATGTTAACCCACCCGGCAGACTCTCATGCATGAAAGGAATTTGATAAGATACATCCCAACTTTGCTAAAGATGTTCGTAATGTCCGATTGGGATTGGCAGCAGATGGTTTCAATCCATTCAAGTCTATTGTTGGTGCAACTCATATCACATGGCCTGTGGTGTCGGTTCCATATAATCTTCCTCCGTGGCTTTGTATGAAGCAACAATTTATATTACTTTCCACTCTTATTGATGGACCTAAAAGTCTGGGGGATAAGATTGATGTTTACCTTCATCCATTGATTGATGAGTTGAATGAATTTTGGGGCGATGGTGTGATGACTTATGACTGCGAAACGAATGAAATGTTCAAACTGCATGCTGCTTTATTGTGGACAATCAATGACTTCCCATCTTATGAAAATTTATCAGGCTGGAGTACGAAAGGGGAATTTTCTTGCCCTTGTTGCAATAAAAGTAAAAAATCTGTATGGCTTAAACATTCCAAAAAATGGGCATACATGGGTCACATGCGTTTTCTCCCTCCTCAACACAGATTCAGAAAGGATAGAGTGACATTTGATGGTTCTAGAGAGTTCATCCCAGCACCAAAGATCATGACAGGAGTCGAAATTTTATCACAGATTGAGGAAGAAAACATCCGCACGGTATATGAAATTCAGGATTTGGTGGCTCCTCCAGTACGTAATATTCGTGCTGCGGGTAGGCAGCGCAGTCACAATTGGAAAAAGAAAAGTATTTTTTATAGTCTTCCGTATTGGAAAACTAACATGTTGAGGCATAATTTGGATGTCATGCACATTGAAAAAAATGTTTGTGATAACATATTTTGGACCATTTTAGGTGTCAGTGGAAAATCAAAGGACCATGTTAATGCACGCTGTGATTTGGAAGAAATGGGTTTAAGGAAACAGTTGCATTTACAGTTAGCTGAGGGAAACAAGGCATATATTCCTGCTGCACAGTATAAGATGACTACAAAGGAGAAAGAAACATTTATTTCCATTTTGAAGATGGTCAAGGTGCCTGATGGTTATTCTTCTAATATTTCAAAGTGTTTGAATCTGACGAGCAAGACATTGCAAGGGTTGAAAAGTCATGACAATCACATATTACTTCAGCAGTTGATTCCAATCGCAATTTGTGATTGTTTATCCCCCAATGTTGTTCAGCCCTTGATTGAGATGAGTAATTTTTTTAGACAACTTTGTTTAAGAAATCAACGAATGAGTGATTTAAAAAGTTTGCAGGACCGAATTGTACTTACGCTTTGTCACTTTGAGAAACTTTTTCCCCCCTCTTTTTTCGATGTTATGGTCCACATGACAGTGCACCTAACTGATGAAGTAATGGCTGCTGGTCCAGTGCAATTCAGGTGGATGTATCCTATTGAACGGTATTTGAGTACATTGAAAAGATTTGTACGCAACAGAGCTCGTCCAGAGGCATTAATAGCCAATGGTTATTTGATGGATGACTGTACTACCTTTTGTGCAGAATATCTTACGGATGTTGAAACAAAATTAGATAAGCCCTCTCGGATTCATGATGGTCCAGTTGGAGAAGGAACCACATTTGATATGGACAACATCGAGTGGATACAAGTACATCGATATATCTTGTTCAATACTCCATCAGTTGCACCATTATTGTAGTAAGTATCTTATCAATGTGCTTGTATAACTTTTACATGTTTTGTTTGCATAAGATGATCTATTAAACATCGCGTTATCATTTGCAGGAAACACATTAATGAGATAAAAGAAGTGATGCATCGTGCGACTGAGTTGCAAATTCAACAATCTCATTATGCGTCATTTCATGATTGGATCAAGAATTATGTATGTATAAATTGATTTTCATTATGAGTGACGTATTATACTAATTCTTTATGCATATATCAGTATTTATTTTTATAAATTATGTAGGTTCGTAAGCTGAGGGAGTTAGGGGACCCCACACTACCTGAAGTATTTATCCAACTGGCTGAGGGTCCATCTATAACGGCTCGTCGTTATAAATCTATTGATGCTAATGGTTTTCGATTTCACATTAAAGATGTTGACAACAAACGAGAAACACAAAACAGTGGCATCGATTGTCCCTTTGTCAATTCTGGTTATTACTATGGTCAATTGATAGACATCATTGAAGTTGTATACACACACGGTTTGAAGTACATATTGTTAAAGTGTAATTGGGTTGATCCAGTGCGTGGATGTAAAGTCGATCAATATCAGTTTTCATTGGTGAATTTTAACTATATGTTATATAGAAATAATGAACGAGTTGAGAATGAACCTTTCATTTTGACATCACAAGCGGAACAAGTATTCTTCGTTACTTTGCTTTCGTATCCAAGTTGGCAAGTTGTTGTCAAAATGTCTTGGCGAGGAGTGTTTTTATTTGAAGAAGATGAACCCGAGACTGTTCCGTTTGTTTACCAACAACTTGATCAACATACCGTAGTTCAACGTGAAGAAGATATTTATTGGGTCAGAGCTGCTGTTGAAGGAGAAACGGTCGATTTGCATGCTTAATGAAAGGTATAATTGTTTTCCCGCTATTCAGTAGAATGTCCTAGGATATCATAAATTATCTAATCATTTTATAAATCTTTATAAGTTTTAATCCTCACTTTTGTAAGTTTTAATTCAATCATAAATATTTAGGTTGTTTTTACTCTTGATTTATTGATGTTATGGTCGGTGTATCATCCCTTTGAGGTATTCTTCATCTGATTCATGTGCTGCTTGAATTTTTATTAGTTCTATCTGAAATTTGGATATGCATTGACTGGTTTTGTACATAATTTGTATATCTGTTTTGTTAACTTTCTGATTTTTTAAAATTCATTCACAACTAATTATTCAATCCATTTTTTGTTTGATTAACAGTTGTACAAGTTTGATTTTTTAAGAACAATCCAATTTATCTTTTAAACACTTTGGACTAATTACTGATGTTTTCTATGACTGCAGACATGTCAGGGGAAGAGGCAGAAGATCCACATCATCTATCTGAGGCATCTACGTCTCAGGGTCGAGGTATGTTTGAATGTCATTGTCTATATTTTTTATGTAATTGACATATATATATATATAACATTTGTCAATTTATATATAAAATTGTTTTCAACAGGATCAGACTCGGCTGCTTCTTCCTCTCACAGGAGAGGCCCTGGTCGTGGCATATTATCATGGAATTCCGACACGACGATAGATGTTTCATTTGATGAGGTTTTTCATCCTGTGGGACCGAATGCCCCGGAATTTATTCGTCAGCTGGGTCATATCATACGTGACCCACATTGATTTCCATTGACCACGCGTGGCTGGGCTTCTATCCCTCAGGACACATTAGATCGTCTATGGAGGGAGGTTCAGGTAAGAAAATCATTTTACTTTATTTTCTATGTATAAAGAATACTAATATGTTTGATTATTTTCTTTATAGAAAAATTTGAAAGTATGCCCTGAGAGTTTCGGCCCGTGTGTATGAGAAAATGATGTAAGATGTGGAAAGATTATAAAGGAAAAGTGAAGAGGGACCACTGGGTACCAAATGTGGGTGCCCTAGACATTTTGGAAAAAGTCCCGAAAGGTGTCCTCCCAGCTCAGTGGCGTGACTTGGTTGCATATTGGTCTACTGAGGGTGTTGCGGTTTGTATAATAATTATTTTGGTGTATATATATTTTCAAGAATATGTGATCTGTTTGAAATTTGAATGAATTGAATGTAGGAGGTGTCAACACGCCATTCTGAGAATCGAGCGTTGCAGGGACCACCTCACAGGCTCGGGACTCGTCACGTGTCTCAGATCCGACATGAGGTATATATTATTCATTTTTTAATTTATTAATTAATATGGGTTTGTGTTTATATTCTTTTAATATACAGTTGCGAGAGAAAGGTGCAGCAACTGATAAAATATCGGTGTGGATGAGGACTCGTGATCGCAATGATCCAGAGGTTGCAACATTGATAGTAAGTGTCTGTACTTACCAATAATTACATAAATCTATATATTAACATATATATATTTATATATATTTAAATATTTCACAGGCTCAATTTGAAGCTGAGTTAGAACATATGCTAGAGGACCAGCGACATCTTCCCATGCGACGGGATGAGATCTTTCATCGCATTATCGGTCGGGACGGGCATGGCTATAGTTTGACCTATGGAGCAGGGATTCCTCATTCTGTAGTGTCACGCGCTGCGGTTTTCGGTCCTGCTGTTGCTCATATGACACAGCAAATGTCAGATTTTGAGGCACGGCTGCGCGCTTCCGAAGAGGCAAATGCGCAATTGATAGCTGAGGTTAGAGCACTGCGGGAATATGTGCGTCGAGCTGATGGTGCAGGGGATCATACGACACACGTATATACTGTATTTATTTATTTAATTTAAATTATTTTTGTTATTAAAATATTTATAATGTTTACTTGTTGTAGGCC
Source organism: Viscum album (assembly GCA_963277665.1). Lineage (NCBI taxonomy): Eukaryota > Viridiplantae > Streptophyta > Magnoliopsida > Santalales > Viscaceae > Viscum > Viscum album. Next base: position 397,164,273 of record OY728126.1, read on the forward strand.
CCTGGCCCACCAGAAGGAGGTAGCATTGATGAAAACGCGTGACACAACATATATTCACGAGATATGTTTTTTGTTTTTACTGGTGGGGTTGACATTGATGTACTGTATGTATTCATTTAATTTAAATTAGAAGGTTGTGTACTTATAATTTCTTTCTTTTCTTGTTTATTATATGATAGCTAATATTATCTAAGGCATGCATTTAGAAACTCTAACCCCCCGCACCCCCGTACAGCCACCCCCCCCCCCCCCCCCCGCACCCTCGAACAGCCCCCCGCACAACCGTAAAATCCCCCGCACCCCCGGACAGCCCCCCCGCACCCCCGTACAGCCTCCCCGCACCCCCGTACAGCCCCCCAGGCACCCCCGTACAGCCCCCCGCACCCCCGGACAACCCCCCCGCACCCTCGTACAGCCCCCGGCACCCCCGTACAGCCCCCCCTCACCCCCGTACAGCCCCCCGCACCCCCGTATAGCCCCCCGCACCCCCGTACAACCCCCCCCCCCCCCCCCCCCCCCCCGCACCCCCGGAGAGCCCCCCCGCACCCCCGTACAGCCCCCCCGCACCCCCGTAAAGCCCCCCGCACCCCCGAACAGCCCCCCACACCCCCGTACAGCCCCCCCTCACCCCCGTACAGCCCCCCGCACCCCCGGACACCCCCCCCCCCCCCCCGCACACCCGTACAGCCCCCCCGCACCCCTGGACAGCCCCCCCGCACCACCGTACAGCCCCCCCGCACCCCCGTACAACCCCCCGCACCCCCCGGACAGCCCCCACGCACCCCCGTACAGCCCCCCCGCACCCCCGTACAGCCCCCCGCACCCCCGGACAGCCCCCCCCCCCCCCCCCCCCCCCGCACCCCCGTACAGCAACCCCGCACCCCCGTACAACCCCCCGCACCACCAGACAGCCCCCCCGCACACCCGCACAGCCCCCCGCACCCCCGCACAGCCCCCACACCCCGGACAGCCCCCCCGCACCCCCGTACAGCCCCCCCGCACCCCCGGACAGCCCCCCGCACCCCCAGACAGCCCCCCCCCCCCCCGCACACCCGTACAGCCCCCCGCACCCCCGTACAGCCCCCTCGCACCCCCAGACAGCCCCCCCGCACCCCCGTACAACCCCCCCGCACCCCCGGACAGCCCCCCGCACCCCCGGACAGCACCCCCCCCCCCCCCCCCCCCCCGCACCCCCGTACAGCCCCCCGCACCCCCGGACAGCCCCCCCGCACCCTCGTACAGCCCCCCACCCCCGTAAAGCCCCCCCCCCCCCCCCGCACCCCCGTACAGCCCTCGCGCACCCCCGTACAGCCCCCCCGCACCCCCGTATAGCCCCCCGCACCCCCGGACAGCCCCCCGCACAACCGTACAGCCCCCCGCACCCCTGTATAGCCCCCCCGCACCCCCGTACAGCCCCCCGCACCCCCGTACAGCCCCCCGCACCCCCGTAAAACCCCCCCGCACCCCCGTACAGCCCCCCCCCCCACACACCGCCGTACAGCCCCCCCGCACCCCCGTACAGCCCCCCCGCACCCCCGTACAGCCCCCCCACACCCCCGAATGTGTCGTTTTCAGCAGTGCGACGCACGCTGAAATTGCGCGTCATGGGGTCAAAACCACCCGAACGACCTCCGAATGCCACGAAACCGCACGACAACAGCCGGTGCGTGAATTCTGAAATGGTCGGCTAGACGGCACGTCATTCGGAGGTGCCGTTTGACCGCGGCGGCCAGAAACGTGTTTCCGGCACCATCGAACACAAAAACGGCGTGCATCGGTCCAATTCGGAGAAAACGTGCTCCGAACGACCTGAAACCGCACGATAACGATAGAAATATTATTCCTGAGATGCAGGAGGAGGCGGCACGTCCATCGGACGTGCGGTGTGCTCGGCATGACCGAATGTGTCGTTTTCAGCAGCGCGGCGCGCGCTGAAATGGCGCGTTGGGGAGTCAAAACCACACGAATGACCTTCGAATGCCACGAAACCGCACGACAATAGCCGATGCGTGAATTGTGAAATGGTCGGCCAGATGGCATGTCATTCGGAGGTGCCGTTTGACCGCGGCGGCCGGAAACGCGTTTCCGGCGCCATAGAACACCAAAACGGCGTGCGGCGGTCCAATTCGGAGCAAACGTGCTCCAAAAAACCTGAAACTGCACGAGAACGATAGGAATATTATTCCTGAGATGCAGGAGGAGGCGGCACATCAATCGGACATGCGGTGCGCACGACACGACCGAATGCGTCGTTTTCAGCAGCTCGGCGCGCGCTGAAATGGCGCGTTGGGGGGTCAAAACCACCCGAACAACCTCCGAATGCCACGAAACCGCACGACAACATCCGTTGCATGAATTGTGAAATGGTCGGGCAGAAAAATGTCAATTGGAGGTGCCGTTTGACCACGGCGGCCGGAAACGCGTTTCCGGCGCCATAGAACACCAAAACGGCGTGCGGCGGTCCTATTCGTAGTAAACATGCTCCGAATGACCTGAAACCGCACGAGAACGATAGGAATATTATTTCTGAGATGCAGGAGGAGGCGGAACGTCCATCGGACATGCGGTGCGCTCGGCACGACCGAATGCGTCGTTTTCAGCAGCACGACGCGCGCTGAAATGGCACGTTGGGGGGTCAAAAAAACCCGAACGACCTCCAAATGCCACGAAACTGCACGACAATAGCCGATGCGTGAATTGCGAAATGGTCGGCCAGACAGCATGTCATTTGGAGGTGCCGTTTGACCGCGGCGGCCGGAAACGCGTTTCCAGCGCCATAGAACACCAAAACGGCGTGCGGCGGTCCAATTCAGAGCAAACGTGCTCCGAAAAACCTGAAACCGCACGAGAACGATAGGAATATTATTCCTGAGATGCAGGTGGAGGCAGCACATCCATCGGACGTGCAGTGCGCGCGGCACAACCGAATGCGTCGTTTTCAGCAGCTTGGCGCGCGCTGAAATGGCGCGTTCGGGGGTCAAAACCACCCGAACAACCTCCGAATACCACGAAACCGCACGACAACATCCGTTGCATGAATTGTGAAATGGTCGGGTAGACGGCACGTCAATCGGAGGTACCGTTTGACAGCGGCGGCCGGAAATGCGTTTCCGGCGCCATAGAACACCAAAACGGCATGCGGCGGTCCAATTCGGAGCAAACGTGCTCCGAACGACCTGAAACCACACGAGAACGATAGTAATATTATTACTGAGATGCAGGAGGAGGCATCACGTCCATCGGATGTGCGGTGCGCTCGGCACGACCGAATGCGTCGTTTTCAGCAGCTCGGCGCGCGCTGAAATGGCGCGTTGGGGGGTCAAAACCACCCGAACGACCTCTGAATGCCACGAAACCGCACGACAACATCCGTTACGTGAATTTTGAAATGTTCAGCTAGACGGAATGTCAATCGGAGGTGCCGTTTGACCGCGGCGGCCGGAAATGCGTTTCCGGCTCCATAGAACACCAAAACGGCGTGCGGCGGTCCAATTCCGAGAAAACGTGCTCCGAACGACCTGAAACCACACGAGAATGATAGGAATATTATTCCTGAGATGCAGGAGGAGGAGGCACGTCCATCGGACGTGTGGTGCGCTCAGCATGACCGAATGCGTCGTTTTCAGCAGCGCGGCGCGCGCTGAAATGGCGCGTTGGGGGATCAAAACCACCCAAACGACCTCTGAATGCCACGAAACCACACGAAAACAGCCGGTGCGTGAATTTTGAAATGGTCGGGTAGACGGAACGTCAATCGGAGGTTCCGTTTGACTGCGGCGGCCGGAAACGCGTTTCCGGAGCCATAAAACACCAAAACGGCGTGCGGCGGTCGAATTCAGAGCAAACGTGCTCCGAACGACCTGAAACCACACGAGAATGATAGGAATATTATTCCTGAGATGCAGGAGGAGGCGGCACGTCCATCAGACGTGCGGTGCACGTGGCACCACCAAATACGTCATTTTCAGCAGCTCGGCGTGCGCTGAAATGGCGCATTGGGGGGTCAAAACCACCCGAACGACCTCCGAATGCCACGAAACCGCACGAAAACATCCGTTGCGTAAATTGTGAAATGGTCGGACAGACGACACGTCAATTGGAGGTGCCGTTTGACCGCGAAGGCCGGAAACGCGTTCCCGGAGTCATAAAACACCAAAACGGCGTGCGGTGGTCGAATTCGGAGCAAACATGCTCCGACAGACCTGAAACCGCACGAGAACGATAGTAATATTATTCATGAGATGCAGGAGGAGGCGGCACGTCCATCGGACATGCGGTGTGCACGGCACGACCGAATGCGTCGTTTTCAGCAGCTCGACGCGCGCTGAAATGGCACGTTGGGGGGTCAAAATGGGCCGAACGAGGTCCAAATGCCACGAGACCACATGAAAACATCCGGTGCATGAATTGTAAAATGGTCGGCCAGACGGCACGTCATTTGGAGGTGCCGTTTGACCGCGGCGGCCGGAAACGCGTTTCCGGCGCCATAGAACACCAAAACGGCGTGCGACGGTCCAATTCAGAAAATACGTGCTCTGAAAAACCTGAAACCGCACGAGAACAATAGGAATATTATTCCTGAGATGCAGGAGGAGGCGTCACGTCCATCGGACGTGCAGTGCACGCGGCACGACCGAATGCGTCGTTTTCAGCAGCTCGGCGCGCACTGAAATGGCTCGTTGGGGGGTCAAAACCACCCGAACGACCTCCGAATGCCACGAAACCGCACGAAAATAGCCAGTGTATGAATTATGAAATGGTCGGGTAGACGGCATGTCAATCGGAGGTGTCGTTTGACCGCGGCGGCCGGAAACGCGTTTCCGGAGCCATAAAACACCAAAACAGCGTGCAGCGGTCGAATTCGGAGCAAACTTGCTCCGAACGACCTGAAACCGCACGAGAATGATAGGAATATTATTCATGATATGTAGGAGGAGGTGGCACGTTAATCGGACGTGCGGTGCGTGCGGCACGACCAAATACGTCGTTTTCAACAGCTCGGCGCGCGCTGAAATGGCGTGTTGGGGGGTCAAAACCACCCGAACCACCTCAGAATGCCACGAAACCGCACGAAAACATCCTTTGCGTGAATTTTAAAATGGTCGGACAGACGACAAATCAATCGGAGGTGCCGTTTGACCGCGGAGGCCAGAAACGCATTTCCGGAGTCATAAAACACCAAAACGGCGTGCGGCGGTCGAATTCGGAGCAAACGTGCTCCGAAAGGCCTGAAACCGCACGAGAACGATATGAATATTATTCCTGAGATGCAGGAGGAGGCAGCATGTCCATCAGACGTGCATTGCGTGAAACACGACCAAATGCGTCGTTTTCAGCAGCTCGGCGCGCGCTGAAATGGCGCGTTGGGGGGTCAAAACGGGCCGAACGAGGTCCGAATGGCACGAGACCACTCGAAAACATCCGGTGCATGAATTGTGAAATGGTCGGCTAGACGGCACATCATTTGGAGGTGCCGTTTGACCGCGGCGGCCGGAAACGCGTTTCCGGCGCCATAGAACACCAAAACGGCGTGCGGCGGTCCAATTCAGAGCAAACGTGCTCCAAAAAACCTGAAACCACACGAGAATTATAGGAATATTATTCCTCAGATGCAGGAGGAGGCGGCACGTCCATCGGACGTGCGGTGCGCGCGGCACGACCGAATGCGTCGTTTTCAGCAGCTCGGCGCGTGCTGAAATGGCGCGTTGGGGGGTCAAAACCACCCGAACGACCTCCAAATGCCACAAAACCGCACGAAAACATCCGTTGTGTGAATTGTGAAATGGTCGGGTAGACAGCACGTCAATCGGAGGTGCCGTTTGACCGCGGCGGCCGAAAACGCGTTTCTGGAGCCATAAAACACCAAAACGGCGTGCGACGGTCGAATTCGGAGCAAACGTGCTCCGAACGACCTGAAACTGCACGATAACGATAGGAATATTATTTATGAGAGGCAGGAGGAGGCGGCACGTCCATCGGACGTGCGGTGCGTGCGGCACGACTGAATACGTCATTTTCAGCAGCTCGGCGCGCGCTGAAATGGCGCGTTGGGGGGTCAAAACCACCGGAACGACCTCCGAATGCCATGAAACTGCACGACAACATCCGTTGTGTGAATTGTGAAATGGTCGGATAGACAGCATGTCAATCGGAGGTGCCGTTTGACCGTGGAGGCTGGAAACACGTTTCCGGAGTCATAAAACACCAAAACGGCATGCGGCGGTCGAATTCGGAGCAAACGTGCTCCGAAAGACCTAAAACCGCACGAGAACGATAGGAATATTATTACTGAGATGTAGGAGGAGGCGGCATATCCATCAGATGTGCGGTGCGCGCGGCACGACCGAATGCGTCGTTTTCAGCAGCTCGACGCGCGCTGAAATGGAACGTTGGGGGGTCAAAACGGGCCGAACGAGGTCCGAATGGCCTGAAATCAGACGACATCAAAGGGTGAGTGAATTGTGACATGTTCGAGAAGACGACACATCAATCGAATGTGTCGTTTGACCGTGGTGACCAGAAACGTGTTTCCGGTGTCATAAACGGTCAAAACGGGCGTCTGACGGTCAAAGTCATAGCGGACGACATCAGATTGACCTGAAATCATAGGGAAACAATCTAATTATTATTCGTGACGTGTACGCGTAGACGTCACGTCAATCAGACATGCGGTCTGCGCGGTAGGGCTCATTATGCGTTCTTTAAGTGTTGTGCGCGCTTGATAAACGCGCGTGGGGGGTCCAAATGGGCCGAACGAGGTCCGAATGACCTGAAATCAAACGACATAAAAGGGTGAGTAAATTGTGATGTGGTCAAGCAGACGACACGTCAATCGGCCGCACCGTGTGCCCGCGGTGACCGGGAACGCTGTTCCGGTGTCATAAACGGCCAAAACGGGCGTCTCACGCTCAAAATCATAGCGGACCACATCGGATTGACCTGAAATCACAGGGAAACAATCTAATTATTATTCGCGACGTGTACGCGTAGACGGCACGCCAATCGGACGTGCGGTCTGCGCGGTAGGGCTCATTATGCGTTCTTTAAGTGTTGCGCGCGCTTAATTGTTTTCTATTTTTTATGATTGTTACCTTGTTTTATGTCTGCTTTTCCACCGTGAAGAAAAAAACACAATTTGTACATTTTATTTAAAAAATGAAAAATATTTTATTTAATATTATATATATAAATATTTTCATTAATATATATATATATATATATATTATTTAATAAATAAATATACATATTTTATTTAATATTATATATATCAATATTTTCATTATTTTTTATATATATATATTTGATTTAATAAATAAATAAATATATATATATATATATATTTATTATGGTATGAATTTTTAAATTTTTTTTTCAAGTTTAGCGACCGCCTCTGGCGATCGCTATAGCCTGCCTGCCAGGCAGCATTAGCGACCGCCATTGGCGGTCGCTTTAGCCTGCCGTCCGGGCAGTATTAGAGACCGCCAATGGCAGTCGCTAATGGTGTCGCGAGTCAGCCTACAACGACCGCCAGGCGGTCGCTTAAGGTGTCATTTCGGCCACCTATAGCGACTGCCAATGGCGGTCGCTAAAGCCCTACAGCGACGGAGCAGAAGCGACCTCCAATGGCGGTCGCTGGGCGGTCGATAATGGCCTTTTTTTAGTAGTGCACCTACGTTTAACGCCCCTAAACGGTATACGCAAACAACGATCCTCCAATCGTCCAAGAAAGACATAGATCTGACGTGAACGAAATCTCGTTCAATCGTAAATAAAATCTCTTAGAAGAAGAATTGGAAAGAAACACACAAGGAGAAGGAAGCTCTTACCTGTGTGGTACCAATGTGATCGACGATAGAAGAAACTGATTCCCGACATGTGATCGGGATCTCTTCAAAGCTTCGGCCTCCTCTCCCAGCTCCAAAACGCTTCCAAAGCCTCCTCTGCCAACTGGGGAGGCTACTGCCCATCCTAGGTGAAAAAAACAGAGCACACGACCTGTACTCTAAAGTACACGACATGTACTTCCATTTTTTAACTGTTCCACTGGCGGCTTCTCGCCAGCATGGCACTGTTCATTTGTCTACATGAGTATACAATGTGTATGCCTCTCTACATGGTTTGTACTATCGCCTAGATGGCCACCACCTTACTATTTGCCTACCGACTGACTACACGACGTTTAATTATAAATACACGGTGTGTTGTCGGTTTTTAAACCTTTCATCGCTGACATGGCGACATGCCCTGTGTACTCATCCCACACGGCCAAAAGTACACGATGTGTGGAAAAGTACATGGCGTGTACTTCCAAAATTTAGGATTGTTTCCCATTTTCCTTATTTTGTCAAAAACACCCAAGGAAAAGAGAAAAGGAGAAACCCAAACCTCAAACATAAGAATCGGGTTCTTACAAACTCCCCCCTTAAAGCAATTTGTCCACGAATTGCCCTTCCAATTGTGGTGAAGATATAGCCGTGAGCAACACCAGCCACTGAGCATGTATGTCGGTCTCCCGCTCCCAGGTTTCGTCCTACACTCGGCCATGATTCCATTACACCCATATGAGAGGAACTGACTGGCCTCAGAGAACCTTTGTGCTCCTATCAACGATATGAATTGGATGCTCCTCTGAGGACGCATCTATTTCAAGCTCAACCTCCTCACACTGAAAGATGTGAGACGGGTCTGAATGATAGCAACACAAATGAGATACAAGGAAGACGTTGTGCATGGCTTGGTACCTCTGTGGTAACTGAAACCAATAGGCAACCAACCGGACTCTCTCCAGAATCTCAAATGGCCCCACATACCTCGGTGAATGTTTACCCTATCTCTTGATCTGCCTGTGTACCAACCTCAGTGAAACATGCAAGAAAACCTAATCCACAACCACGAACTCCAAGGGTCATCTGCGACGATCAGCATATGATTTCTTTCGAGTATGTGCGGTATCCATCCGCTTCTAAATCAACATGACCTGATCAGAAGTCTTCTACATGAGTTGTGGTCCCATTAAAGCTGCCTCACCTGCCTCTAACCAGTATAAGGGTGATCGGCATGACCTAGCATATAAAGCCTCGTAAGGTTCCATCTCAATAGTTGCCTGAAAACTATTATTATAGGCAAACTCAAATAAAGGTATATGATTCTCCCAAGAGCCGCCACAGTCTAGGATGAATGCACGCAACATGTCCTCAAGCACCTGTATCGTACGCTCGGACTGGCCATCAGTCTGAGGGTGGTAAGCTGTGCTCAGAAGCACCGGTGTACCCAGTGTCCTCTGAAAACTCTGCCAGAAACGAGATGTAAAACCGGCATCCCTATCTGAAACGATATAATGAGGGACCCTGTGAAGACGTACAACCTCTCGGAGATACATCTTCCTGAGATCGTCAACTCCGATGTTCTGCTTGATCGGTAAAAAGTGAGCTACCTTTGTGAGTTTGTCCACAACAACCCACACGAAATCATTGCCTCGAGGTGAACTCGGAAACCCAGTCATGAAGTCCATCGCGACATCATCCCATTTCCACTATAGAATAGGTAACTGCTGTAACAGTCCGGCTAGCCTCTGATGCTCCGCCTTCACCTACTGACAGGTGGAACACCTCATAACAAAACCAGCTACATCTTTCTTCATACCCAGCCACTAGTACTGACGTCTCAAGTCAAGGTACATCTTGGTAACTCTAGGATGAACTGCCCAAACTAAAGCATGAAACTCCCACATCAGCTCCTCGCGTATATCCCCTGGAACCCATACTTGTCCATTGAAACGAAATACCTCACCATCGCCTATCGTTCACCCAGGAGGAGGGTCCTTACTTGCCACCGACTCCCATAGAACTAGGCCTTTTGAATCAGATAGTTGTCTCATCCTCACTCTATCCCGGGGGGTAGAAGTCACAACTAAAGATGAAAGATAGGTTTTACCCTAACTGTCATGCACCTCCGAATGCATCTTAGAGAACAAAGCCATAAGCATCCATTCACCACTGGCCTCCTACATTGCCTGTATCTGAGTCTTCATGCTTAGTGCATCAGCAACTGTATTACCCTTACCAGGTGTATAGGCAACCTCAAAATTGAAGGATTGAAGGTTTTCAACCCACCTTCACTGTTTCAGGTTCAATTCACACTGGGTAAAGATGTACTTGAGACTTTTGTGGACCGTGAACACCATAAAATGTTCTCCCAAGAGATAATGTCTCGAATAACACAATGCATGAACAACTATAGCAAACTCGAGGTCATGCATCGAGTAATTCCTCTCATGTTGCCTCAACTTTCGAGACACGTACGCAACTACTCGATCAACCTGCATCAGCACAACACCTAGCCCAATACGTGATGCATCACAGTAAACTGTATATCCCTTCCCCTATAATGGGGGTATCATGATCGGTGCTGATGTCAACTTTCCCTTCATCTCCTGGAAAGATGTTTCTCAATCTTCTGACCAAATGAACTTCACACCCCTCTTAGTCAAACCCTTCAACGGTGCTTCTAAGTTGGAGAAGTCATGTATGAAGCGTCTCTAGTAACCATCCAGCCCTAAGAAACTCCATATTTCAAAAATGTTCTTAGGATCCTCCAAGGAAATTACTGCTCTCACCTTCTTTGGGTCTACTGCAACTCCTACTTCTAAGATTTTATGACCCAGGAAGTGTATCTGGTTTATCCAAAAGATGTACTTTAAGAGCTTAGCATATAGCCAATGCTCTCTCAGTGTACTCAATATGATCTCAAGATGGGTGGCATGGTCGTGTCGAGTGTGAGAGTACACCAAGATATTTTCGACGAATACTACCACAAAAGAATACAGATAAGAATGGAACACACGATTCATCAGAGCCATGAAAACTGCTGATGCATTCATGAGTCTGAATGGCATAACCAAGTTCTTGTACAACCCATACCTACTCCGGAAAGCTGTGGGAGGTATATAAGATTTTCTAACATGCAGCTGATGATATCCTGATCTTAAGTCAATCTTAGAGAACACTCGTGCTCCACGAAGTTGATTAAAAAGATCATCAATCCTTAGAAAGGGATATCGGTTCATAACTATCATCTGGTTTAGCTTCCGATAATCCACACAGAGTCTGAGGGTACCGTCCGCCTTCTTCGCAAAGAGGACCGACGAACCCTTAGGAGAAGTACTTGGTCGGATGAAACCCTTTGCCTGTAACTCCTCTAACTGTCTCTTGAGATCCTGTAACTCTGGTGTAGCCATACTGTAAGGAGGAATGGACAACGGTGCTACTCCTGGAACAAGTTCAATAGAGAAATCCACCTCACACTCTGGAGGAAGACCTGAAAAGTCGTACAATAACACATCCATGAAACGATCAAACACTGGAGGGAAATCCTTATGACAAGTCCCCTGATCATCTAGATATAAACTCGTAATATGGGTTGTTACTCCACCTCGCCCATGATGGTCTGGTCCAGCTCGACTTGCCTAAACATCCCACTCGCCCTTGTATAGAAACTCTCCGCCCTCTCGTGATGTGAAACTCACCCTGCGATGATAGCAATCCACAAAGGCTCAAAAGGGAACCAACCAGTACATCCCGAGAATGACATCATAGCTCGTCATCTCTAAGACATAGAGGTCCCAAAATAAGTGACACCCACCAACCTTAAGGGGGCACTCCTTGCACTGACGCACACTAGTCGTTCTAGTCCCCAATAGAGTGTCTAGCGTCATAACAACAGAAGAAGAAGAAACACCAAGCCCAAGGCTCTCCAAAATGGGCACAAATATAAAGCTATGTGTAGAATCCATATCAAAAAGTACTGAAGATAAAACAAAAGCTACTAGTATAGTACCTTTGACAGTAGAAGGTCCGGGATCCTGCTCCTGCTGGGTCTGTTGCACTCCATATGTCTGCCCAGTGTCGTGGCCCTGCGACACTGCCTGGATACCCTGAGCTATCCCGCCCTACTGCCTTTGAGATCCTGGTGTCGGGATACCATAGCCACATCGACCATCCCTGCCTGCACGCCCAGATGTATTCCAGTTACCCGACTGGTAAGAAGTTGCTGGTCCTACCCCCACACGTGGAGCCTGCAGAGAACCCCTCTCACTAGCCACTGGTGGAAACACCCTGCAAAAGCGATGTAGATGACCCATCCTTCCGCAAGAACGACACTCCACTGGGTCACATAGACACTGAGATTGATTGTTCCCCTCTTTAACACACTTGTAGGACATGACCTGGCCACCTGAAACATTCTTCTGGCTGGTACTGCCACCTCTAGAGAAGTCCATCTGTCTCTTTTTCTTACCAGTAGAAATAGTACCATAAACTGATGTTGGACCGCCCTGGCACACACCACTAGCTTCCTACAGGTTCCTCTCTGTAATCAGCACCTGGTTCACAATATCATGTAATGAAGGAAACTTGAAAACATTCCCCGGTGCTCGGATGTCATACCAAAGACCATCCTCAAAGCATCTGGCTCTCCGCGTCTCATCGCCCACCATAACGGGTGAAAACTCTGAAGCTTGGTGAAACGAGAAGAATAATCCATCACTGACATAACACCCTGCTACAGATTCATGAAATCTCGAGCTCAATCTACCCTCAGTTTCTCTGGGAAGAATAAGTCATAGAAGGATATCTGGAAATCTTCCCATGCCATGTCTCTGTGATTCTCTGACTGTGTGGTAACATCCCACCACCTCTTGGAAGAATCACACAGCATATAAGTCGCGAGATTGACCCTATGCTCTGGAGGCGTCTCAAGATGCTCAAAGATAATCTGCATTGACCCCAGCCAAGACTCTGCAACCTTTGGTCCGCCATCCCATGAAAATGTAGGTGGATGCTACTGCTGGAAGATACATGTCAGCTCTGCTATAGATGTGGCAGCCGGCGATGCTCCCTGAAAGGTCTGCATGAACCACATAAAGCCTTCACGGAACTGTGCATCCACACTAGTGTCTGGTATAACAGTTGGCACCACATCTGGATCTGCTGGACGATCAACTGGTAGCCCATGTCCCACCATCTCCGAAGTATACTCGTTGCCACTGTCTTGGTGAAAAACGCATGAATGTCTTGGTAGCATGACACTACATGGTCAAATGCACACCTTAGATAAATATTTTCTCAATCTGAAAATGAAGGAACCAAAAGAGGAACAAGAGGGAGATGGCATTCAAAATTTCACAACCAGACTACACGGCATGTATACTAACTACATGGTGTGTACCTGACATTTCTTCCCCTACTCGGGTCCTTCTACACGGCCAAGCCACACAACTCCCGTTAAAAAAAACTACACGGCATGTGTATAATCCACACAACATCTATGGTGTAATTTTTTAACTGCCTATGTCATTTGTGATACGGCTGACTACTTGGCTTGTTACTACACGACGTGTTACACCCGCACACGGCATGTACACTCCCCGTTTCCCAGACACATGGCTAAAACCACACGATCTGCCACTAGTCGAGACTACACGACATGTCTTATAGGTACACGAAATGTACTAGACAAGCTTCACTGACCCATGTTGTTAGTTACATAGCCGGATACATGGCTCACACTACACGACATGTTTCATATACACACGTCGTGTACACAAAAGGATTACAGTGACCTGTGTTGTTAGTTACACAGTCGGATCCCAGGTCAGACTACACGGCATGTACATACGGTACACGGCGTGTTCGCCCCAAGCACTTCCCTTCCCCGTGCCCCCACCCACATGGTCTATGACACGGGAAGAAACTACATGGCCTGTATTTAGGGTACACGGCGTGTACTCAAAAGGTTTTATTTTTTTCCTAAACAGAAGGAAATACACGATGTGTTTAAGGTACTACATGGTGTGTATACTGGGTTTCTGGAGAGTATGCCTCAGAAACTTCTCCAGAACCAAGAAAATACTGAAAAACAACACCTAAGTGCCAAATTCCAATCCTTGAGGGCCCATACTCCCCGTGAATATATGTTTGGAATCTTATGTGTGTTATAACCGGATAAACAACTAATGATCCACCGTATTTGGTCAATGAGGGCCCATACTCCCCAAAAACCAATGTTTGGCGTCCATTCGATAAACATGCTCACACAACAATACCCTATCAAACAACATGTATCTATCCAAGCAACTATCATAATAGAAATCTTTTACTAGCACAAAATCTATCAAAACAACATGCAATTTCTAATGCAACTACATGGTATGGAAACTATGCATGAAATGTGATTCCTAGATTGTTTTTAAATGATGCAAGAGAGAGCATAACCTCATCTCATCAGGTTACAACTAAATAGAACCCATAAATAAAATATAAATAGCACAATACAAGTGTGTCACCATTCGGTGAAAATCAATTCAACTGTAAAATTGAAAAATCAATAAAATTGCAATAACTGAGGTAGACTGGCTTTTCCTTGTACACGGGTTAGCTACTCCCGGGAAAAGCTTATTACCAACTACCGTTCCCGTCCTATCCCTGAATAAGGCACCAAATAGTAAATCAAATAATAGAACCCCTCTGATACCACTTTGTAACGTCCCAATTCCGGGTGCCACTCAATGGGTTCCCCGAACCTAGCTCACCACCTGACCTCAAGCGCATTTCCCCAAATGCCAGAGGCTGCCGACTATTAGCGAGGGCCCAGGTCTGATACTAGGGAAACTATGCCCTCATTTTCCAAAGTACAGTATAGCGTAATAAATAAATAGCTTACAACAGGAGGAAGTGGTAAAAAATATGTATAACAGAAATGGATAACTGATAATAACAAAGAAACCAACAGTCATATATATATGAAAATGCAACATTTCACTATTATATAAAACATCCAAAACATGTTACACTGCAATACAATACAACTAAAGTACAAGTATAGAAAAGAAAAACAGAATAGCCAGTGGCATCTCGAGCCAAGATCGGTCCCATGCTCCCCTACTTCCCAGCAACAAATCAAAAACCTGTACAAGGACCCTTTCCCTTATCCACACATGCAGAAACATAATCTGTTTGGGTCGAAGACATGAACCAAACAGGGTGTGAGAAATAAATCCGAGTAGGCACCCACCAAATCCCGTGCCCAACTGTGTGAAAAGATGCAACAACAGTGCACAGTAGTAAAATTCAACAAACTAAGCAGTACCCAAAAGTAACTAACTTTTCCAGTTATAATGACATTTTATTAGTCTTTTAAACATTCAATTTAAGATATCACCATAGTGAATATTCTAATAAAAATATCCAAAGTCCTCAGACACATAAACCCTTACTCTCAGGTAAAGAGAGTCCAAACATAGGCATCTGCGCACAGGCATATCGAATATTTCCCACATGTGCACGAGGTGTCGCCCAAAGGAACAGAATCAACTGCCCACAGGCACAGAAGAAGTTTCCCACATGCTAAGTAGTACATTTCCCACAGGCTAATTACAACACTACCCTCAGGCTAAACAAGTAACCGATCCATTCCCAACATGTAAACAAGCAATACAGATTTAAATCCTCTTAAGACAATTCTATAATCATTATTATAAAGGCATACCCTCGGGTATCCTGGCCAAATAGCTAAACAGAGGAACTCACCCCTAGGGTGGTCCTGGATTCAAGCAGCGATCCCAAACAACAGTTTATTATCACATTTAAATTACCTAAACCATTCTAGGTATTTAATTCAACAAGTCCTCAGCCATACGACACCCCATTCATGGGCACGTATCACAACGGTACATAAAGCGCACAATAGTTGGAAATTAATCACCCAGCCACCAACCTTAAATGCCCATAAACAGTATACGCGAATGAAGATCCTCCAATCGTCCAAGAAATATGTAGATATGACGTAAAATAAATCTCATTCAATCATAAATAACTTCCCTTAGAGGAAGAATTGGCATGAAGCACACAAGTAGATAGAATCTCTTACCCATGCAGTACCAACGTGATCGACGGAGGAAGAATCCGATTCCCGACGTGTGATCAGGTGATCTTCAATGCTCCGGCCTCCTCTCCCGGCTCCAAAACGCATCCAAAGCCTCTTATTCCAAATGAAGAGGCTACTTCCCGCCTGAAGAGAAAAAAATAGAGTACACAGTGTGTACTCTCAAGTACATGGCATGTAATTCCCATTTTTTAACTGTTCCGCTGGCGGCTTCTCATTTGCGTGGCACTTTTCATTTGTCGACATGAGTACACGACATGTATTCCTTTCTACACGGCATGTACTGTCACCCAGCTAGCCACCACCTTACTATTTTCCTACCGACTGACTACACATCGTGTAAATATAACTACATGGTGTGTAGTAAGTTTTTACACCTTTCATCATCGACATGGCTACACGCCCTGTGTACTCATACCACATGACCAAAAGTACATGACGTGTGGAAAAGTACACGGCGTGTACTTCCAAAATTGAGGATTGTTCCCCATTTTCCTTATTTTCTCAAAAACACCTACAGAAAAGAGAAAACAAGAAACCTGTACCTCAAACATATGAATTGGTTTCTTACAATGGAGTACAACATGTCAGCACTAGTGGTTTAGGGTTGTCAATGGTCATAAATGGGATGATGACATGATTGTTAAGGAGGAATGTCTATAAAATCACGTCAATAACATTTATGGGAAAGTGCTACAACCAGATATATCTCATCTAAAGCATAATACCGCCCTCAAAGAAAATTTAGGAAATCCATATAAGGGTTAGATTGACTATTGGGACCTACTCTAGGATGGAAATATCACAAAGGGCCGGGCCTGGGCTTACTGGGTTTGTACATCCTGTGAGGAATTCGAGGCAGAGACGAAGAGATTAGGGATGTATGAAGCTGTATGGGCCTCCTGATTCAACATTTACTAGCCAAAAAACATGATACTAGAGTTATTGATTTGATGATCATCGAGGATCATCACATTGCATATTCACCATTGGGAGGTTGGCATAAACCTCTAGTAAATTCATATGATTGTGAGGATTCAAATTTTAGGGGTGATATATGATGAGTTCCTCCCTGTGGAAAACAGATGGGAGGATAAGGAGCAGATGTCGCGGTTGGAAAAGGAACTGATGGATCTAGTATTGGGTGAGGACAAAAAATCAGTGAGGGAAATCCATTTTAGTTTTATTTTTGGCATTTTATAATCTTCCCACCAAATAATGCTGCTGAAGGGGAAGATGAACCTAGAAATATACTCGTCAGACCTCCCACCTATCCAAATTGAGGCCACTTGAGAAAAGGAAATTCCTACTAGAGAATATCAGAGGAAAACCAATGGAAGATATGGAGATATAGTGTCAACATTAAGAAGATACTGGTGGTTAGATTGGATTGGTTTATCTATGTGCTTATCTATGATTGGATGTTTCCATCCAGGGACAAAAACACCAGTGGAAGAACAATCACATTCATTATGGAGTCCAATCTAGTTATGGGGAAGCATGTCAACCTAAGGATACTGATGTTGTCCAAGATATCCAATATGTTCTGACACATCATCTAAGTGAGGAATCCACAACAGGTATTCATACCACTCCATTTCTTGTATGGATGGATAATAGAGCACATGAGAGTGTACGAATATCTGAACCTTATTTATCCTCCCGGATAAGACATCAAACTAGCTATCTTGAATGAAGTGGGGATAATTCGGAAAAAGATGACTCCACCACTCATGTTGAATAGAATCTAGAAGGAAAATGAATTCAACTTCTGTCCATCTCTGCTCCCAACAGGTGCATTCACAAATGACGACCAGGGAACTGAAGAGCATTGGTCTTATCTCCTAGATATCCTAGGTAGAGTTTTGGTGGTGTGGGTGGACCATGATCCTATCTGTGAGCCGTACATACCACATTTAATTGTTAGGTAGTTCTAGTGTATGTAAATGTTGACCTTGAATGACTGCCTACAAGTACGCCACGAGGACCATTCATGTGTGAGGAGGTATATGTGGCTCATGTTCCTGTGATAGGACGAAAAAATGTAGAATAAACTACCTCTGGCTACTACTGCCTACGGGTTCTTCAAAGAATATGCAAAAAATTTGGGATGTAGCCTACCTAAGGGAGATTCTGAAGAGATAAACAATTCATGTCAATGATGGGGCTCCCCCTCAACCTCAAGGACATGGTAAAAATATAGAATGAACACACTATGGTGGTGGAGCAGATGTACATCTCTGTGGTGGGGTTGTGGTAGAGCTAGTGATCCCATGGCCTACACCGTGTGGAGGGCAGGATTCAGCGATGGACTAAGAGACCCTATCTGAGAAGGGCCAGAAGGGAAGAATACCATCTTTAGGGTTCCATAGGATACCCACTAAGGCTCTTGTAATGTGACTGAATCACAAAAATATGAATTTGGATGTTGTCTTTCCAAATGATTCGGATAACTAGAAAGTCAACAAACCATTTCTCATCTCATCTTAGATGTGGGATCACATCAATCGTCAAAGGATGGATATTAAAGAGATTGATTTTTATAGGGTCGGGTTTATGGTTTCTTAGATGGAAGGGGAACAGTACCACACTGAGTTAGAGGAATTCATGCATTCATGGGGTACTCTGCATCCAATGACAGACCGAGTGAATGTATTTCTTGGTTGAACAGTCCCACCCCATTGGAGGAAGGCGAGGTTGATGCCTCAGATTTGGAAGAGAATGTCCAAAATATTGAGGTAAATTACAAACCATTCGTATATGGTTCTCATTCAGGTCATCTAGGCTTTGACAACTTACATTTGGCCTATGCATAAGAACCTTATACATAAAACTCATTCTCGCACGATCACATACATAGCTTCAGGGACTGTGCCTGGGACAATGGTGATTTTAGAATCTAGTTGACCTATGACACCTAGGGTGGTCACCAAGAGCCTTTGGATTTCCCATCCATATATGGGGCCACATAGTTGGATTCTGACAACAACTACATGAGATTGATACCCATTATTTTACTTATGTATGTCATATCCTTCATAGAATTAATAACTGTTTCTTATTCAGCCCATCCCACTAATGTCATATAGTTCTGTCTAAATAGTTCTTCAAATAGTGGGACCATACCAGTGATGACAGCTGGGGATCCTGGCACTTCTTTGCTGAGGGGAATTCCACTTATTATGGAACAAATCAAGGAATCTTTGACTATGGGTGTGGTTAGCAGTGACACCAAACCGAAAATCGTCGAGGTGGAATCTAGTGATGAGGACTAACAACATGATGTGGATCCAAACCTACCTGATAAGACACTAGAGGATGATCCTGATCGAAAATATTTTGTGGCATTCACAACATACAAACCTACTAACCATGAGGACTAGGATTAGACTGCTCTTAATGAAGAGTATAACAAGGCAATCTATTGCCAGCCATATAAATTGATCAAGCACTTCATCAAGGATACACTAGAAGTAGACTGCGTAAACCAGATGAGGAGACATCATTCTCGACTCCATGAACTATGTGCTGGAGGAGTGGATTCCTGACACCCTCATATGATTATTTGAGATTACATGGAAGAAAAAATATGGCAATATGACCACGACCTCAATGTCAGCTGGTATTGGAGAAATTATGTCAACACCAAGAGACTCCAGCTGGCTGAGAAAGATATCCAACACCTGAGGGCACAAGTGGACACACATTCTTCTTTTCGTGATGCATAATCAGAACTCATATTACGATTGAAGGAACAATTGATAGAGGTCAAGGATAAGACGAGGAGAGCATACGGAGAAATAGTTAACATGCGAGTTGAGGAGGATCAAGCATGGACCAGGACCAATGAACTATGCCCCATATCTAGAAAGGAATATAGGGATCATAGAAGGTGACATAAAATCAGAGAGGCCACAAGCTAGAGGGTGGTGGAGCTGGGATGCATCATTGAAGATGTCAACCCATCTGTAGGGGGGGGGAGAATCCATAGGGGATATAATTCACACTAACTCAAAAAAAAAACCTTCATGATTTCTTTATTAATGTAGTTGCATACATTACTTCATTTCAATCATATCTTGAAAATAACCAGCGATCAATCCCTAATCTCTTGTGGGTCATACCCGGTGTGAAAAACAAGGGACGACTACATAATTATTCACTTTGTGTATGAGATTTCCAACCAATTATCAGGAACTCCTAGATTGGATGACCGTATGATATATTTGATATTGGGATAGGGTTTGCAACTGAAGAATATATTTTTTAAAGCAACCAAATTACATTATCCATCGGGCACTAGTACATCAGTGAGATAATTCCAGTGGTGTTGGAATCAATCCGAACAAAGGGGAATGAGAAACATGAATCATAATAACCGATATTTAGAACATAGTGAGAGGTGGAATGATGATGGAGGATAACTATTAACCATTTTTGAAACACGAAATCCATATTTTGTTAGCCTAAAATGGGGGGAAACAAACATAGGCCATCCAATGACCATATTAAGAAACATGGGTTCCAACTCAAAACATCATCCAATATCTTCTAGAATGTTGGTGCAAAATGGTTGGTGAGCCAAAATTCCAAGCATCCATGTCATTTGGGGTCCCTCCAAATATGAAAGAGGATGCAGATCTAAATAAGGGGCGCTCAAAGCATGGGGTGGAGTGACTGATTGTTTAAATGGATTCCAACACTCCTAGAATTACACCTCCATGAAAAAAATGCATTGGGTGAATGTATAGGTCTAAATCATGATTAGGCCTACATCCGGGAGGGACCTCTCCAGTGAGGACCTAGGACAGTCTAAAGTTTAATTTTATGTAAATGAAGATGATAAGAACGTAGTTTAGCGTCATAGGGTGAGGACGATGCATGTAATAGTTTAATGTCATATGATTAGCATGTTGCTTGTAGTTTAAGGTCATACTACATGGACCCTACAAAATAGTTTAAATTAATGTTACATGGAATGTGAACCCCTAGTTTAAGGTCATAGAGTTCAGACTATGATTATGGAAAAAGAGTTAGGAAATTTAATGGTCTTGGGGTTTGGATCGAGGAGAAATGTCTGGGCATCGCTACATATCTCGTAAGGATTAGAATAAATTCAAACATATTTTTGAACACAAAGTGGCCAGGGACCAACATTAATGGGTGAAAAACTCTCTGGCAATGAAGCTGACGCATCCCATATTTTCAGGGGGCATCTTAAACTTATTTATGGTAGGGATGCAGTTTAGAGTCATGCATCAAGGGCATGGGTACAACAAAGAATAAATTTGTAGTTTAGTTTACAATCCAATTTGAATGATGACCAAAGATTTCAACAAGACACTACACGTTCCTAAAATGGATGTTGGGGTTGAGAAGGCTGAGACATGGGCATTACCATTATGTGGTTGTACCCACAGATCAGATGCTCGAATGTATGTATGAACTGTTTAAGGATAGGAACCAAGACTTAAATAGTTATTTTTATTCCAAATATTTTAATGTCATGTGGTGAGGATGATAATGTCACAGTTTATGGTCATATGGTAGAACAATCGGGTCACACCGTCTCGTATATAGATATTACCCTACCATAACTTGTAAGCCTTTGTGAGCCGTGCCCATTGTAGGAAAAAAGGGATATTTTCATGTATTCCCTGTCTAACGAGAGTGTGCAATGATTGAAAGGAAATTTCTATTGAAAAAAAACCCCGATGAAATAACATTCATACTCAACACACGTGAATGCATAGAGTTACAACACTAGGGATGTCCATGATCCCTAAAATAGAAAGGGGTATTAAACATGTGATTCAAATCATTCGATATTTGGGATGCTATGGGAGAAGTGTGATGATAAAGGATAACTATTTACCATGTTTGAAACATATCAACCATTTCGTGTTAGCCTAGAATGGGAGAAAACAAATGAGGATTGACCACTAGCCAAATTCATTACACAGAACCAATCTCATAATGTTGTTCAAAATCCTCTTGGTCGTTGTCCCAGGACAGTAGGAGAGCATTGAGGCCTAGAATCCATGCTGTTAGGGGGTCCCTTTGGATGTGAAATATAATTAAAACCCAAATGAAGTAATGTGAGAGGTAAAAAAATTACCAATGCATTTTAAGTGTCCTACTGGATGAGCACAAGTAGTGGTAATATCGAAGTAAGTACGTGATACATTTGTTATAAACCTAACATGAATGAGGAAAAACAATTTCCACACCACACCACATAATTTTGGGAGAGCCCATGCTAGAATTGGACAAGGAGGTAAAAGTGGTCATGACTGGACCACAGACAAGAACTCTACACATCACTACAAATCCCATAAGGATGGGAATCAAGCCACACATAGTTCTTGGAGGTGGTATGGTAGGCATGCAAAACCGAAAGGGAGTGATATCCTTTCTTAAAGAGGAATATCATAATTGTTATATAGTTTAATGTCGTGAGAACATAGACATGAAGAATCAAAGCTCAACGATTTAGTGCTCAGATCATAAAGTTCCCAGTTTAATGGCATGTGCTAGGGACATGCCTATGCTATTTATCGTCATGCAGTGTGGATGAAGGATGAAGAGCTCTTAAGGTAATTATGTGATGTGGTTATTTTAAACCCAATGTGTATGAGGACATATAATTTCACCCCACACCACACACTTATGAAAGAATACCCACACTGCAAAGTTATAATGGTTCGAATTTGTTACTAAATATCCATGGTTTAGGTCATAGAGTATGAACTGTAAGGTGCAGAGAGGTATGATGTTGCTCCACGGGGGAAACCCAACATGGTTAGGAAAGAAGAAGACTATACTAGATCACAATTTTCCAAAAATAAAGGACCCAAACCCATAAATGGGGATTGATAAGGTTCTTAAATATATGGTTGGACCTAAAGGTAAAGTGCCTAGGAATCTATACGTATCCCATGAGGGTGAGAATCATGAAAAACGTAGTTATTAAACATGTCATGGAAAAATGAAAATTCCATAGGAACAATATCTTCTAGAGTGAATACATTATATTCATGGGTAGTTATCAACACACAGCCTAGATTAATTTTATAATTCTATAATAATGATGTAAGAGATCTTGGTTTATGGTCATAAGGATTAGACCAAGAGATGTGTGGTTCTTCCATGTAGTCACAAACCATTCCCATATACCTAAGCCCACATGAGCTATTCACGGTGTGGGAAACAAGGGTGGGGAATATCTTTACAACACATGGAATATGTCATAGGGGGAGACAATGTGGAGTAGAAGATGACCCCATGATGTTGATTTGTACTCTTAATGCACAAAAATTTACAAAGGGATAAAAACAAGGGTGTCTAAATTACACTTGAAGATGATGGAGTGGAAAGGGATGTGAATCGTGAGACCAATATTTAGGGTATAATGGAAATGGTATAACTGTAATGCCCCGAACCTAGTTACCCAGAGTCATTGCATTATTATATATCCCTTTCATGATCACAAGAGATCAAGTCTTGAAAGACAGATTAATTTAGTAGCCTTGTAAGTACTAGATACATACATAATATTTACATTACATCATGAAATAAAAAAAAATAACATCGAGTACCCTTTTAATACACTCATATACTTTGGCCTATCTCTACCGGTTAATCATAATATACTTCTTCACATCATGGGAAAAAGAAAACATAAGAAAGGGGTGAGCTCAGATGATCAGTATGGATAATAATATAGCAGAAACTATCATAAATAATAAAAAACATTTAAGGCAATGTATAAGACTATAACACAATACTTTTAAACATAAACATCAACATAATTTAGAAATGATAAATCAAATAACCCCATTTACTTATTCACATGGATATTTTACTAGTTGAATAATCACATGTAATACCAATAACTAATTTCCTAATGAAGGAATGCATAATGCTGGACATCATACCCACATATTTAAGGCCTCTTTCCAAGACTACAAATAATATTTTCTCAAGACCTTGTGCCAAGACACTAGTTTGTCTCAAGAGACCTACCGATGCATCGAGGAGCTATAGCGGGCTCCACCTGTCACTTACTAAGTCCAATGCATTCCTCATATGAAAGATTTTTTTGAATAAAAGTGTCCTATACCACTTTGAATATTTTTAAAGGAATTTTAATTTTAAAATAATCATGTCCATATAAATAAATCCTTAACACCATTTTAAAACATTTACATTAATGAGAAATATTTAGAAGAACAAATCTTTAAAACTTTTGAAATGATATTTTAGTTAGAGTTACTAACCAAATGAGAGATGATTGAATAATAACAATTGAGGTAATAAAAACATTAGAATATCATGAGAATAAAGGAATTCATGATACAATATGTCAAAGTACATTATATACACCATATAAAAGTGAATTGGAATATAAAATCAAATAAGTTTCAATGGAATGTAATTTGAGATGAAATATCTTATAAAGACTGTATCCTTAGGTTAAGGATAAATAAATGACATAATTATTTGTGATAAATATAAATACACTAAATATGATTGGATATTCTTTGTAACTCAATCATAGGACATTCACCTATATTCTTGTAAAAACAACACCAATGAATTAGATGTTTAACTCGATGAATGGAAATTAAGTTAAGATTAGTCTTATCATGTTCATATCAATGAATTGAGAATTTATAAATAGATTGGTTATGTGTCTCAATAGTATATCCACAAAAAGGATATTGGAAATTCTATTTAAATAATAAATATTTATTCCATAGATAATCTTGGAGTGAAATAATCAATGATATTTGCGTACAACCCAATGAGTGGAAATCGAAATTAGAAATTTCTTTACCGATTTGATAACTTACGAAACATACACCCTGTGAAAGAATGATCCTAAAATGAAGATGTAAATACCCATAAATTTAATTATATTTTACAAATAATACAATCATGGTTAGTACATACACCACACAAAAGGAAATTGTGGAAAATATAGTATGAATCTCACAGGAATAAAAGTGAGATAAAAACCCCTTACCTTGTACTTTTACATAGTAAAGAGATGTTTAACCTCCTGTATAATGGTAAAATAATTTTTATTAAATTATAATAGAACCATATACATAATATGATATCATATATGATCTTCTAATATTGATTTGTTAATGATATTTCAGTCGTATCATTATTTTGGGTTTTAACTGATTTGTTTTCCTTTATATGTTTCGTTAGATAAGCCATGATTATTATTGATATGATTTACTTTATTCATATCCAAAATGATATTAAGTTATCAAAAATTATTTTTAATCATCTAATGATAATTATTCTTGAATGGATACAATGGGGAACAAAATCTCATTGCATCGTGGAGATGGTAAGCCGTACGAATTCACGTATGGTATCTTTTTCATTAATAGGATGTATAGAATAATTAATATGGTTGTACCATATTGATAATAATATCACAGTATGTTTAAGGTACTAGAGTTATTATTTTGGTATGTAAAAAACAATGAAAGAGGAAGTATAAGAAGAAAACAACTTTGAAAGAGGTGATGAAATTATTACCTCTTCTTCAGGTGATTTCTTTTGATTTGATCAAAAGGGCTCTTTAGGTTGGCTTTATGATCAATGTAATTACTCTAGATTTAGGTGAGGGTAGTTGGAAAGATATTTGAGTAGGTTATGGATGATAAAAATGTCTTTGGAGGTGTGATTTTCAGAGAAGAGGAAATACCATTTTATAAGAGAGGTGAGGGTCACTTAAAGAAAATATTGAAATATTAATTTATTATAAAATAATATTCTATTTATAATGGCTACAAAAGGATTTATTTCGAGGATAAGGTGGGGATGGGTCAAAAAAATCTCAAATAATAGGTTTTATATAGGTTTAGATCACCATATTAAACTCATATTTTATATTTAACTCATAGTTAAATAGTTTAACTTTTACCTTGTATTCTTGTATTATTATAAGAAATGGTTACTAAACATACTATAGAAGGCCAAGTAAACCCCAAGTGGTTCATTAATGAAATAAATATTGTAATATAAGTCTTTTGACTTAACCGTAGATTTTTAGGAACATTATATCATTTAATAATATAATATTTGTTTTAAAAACTCATTTTTGTCAATTTTGACACTATTTATTATTTGGTTCTTTTAAAAGTCAAAAAAACTCGATTACTTCTAACAAAATAAATTAAATAAATCCTAAAATGGAATATTAACCTATAAAATTAGTGTAATGCATCAAAAGTCTCAATTTACATTTATTTGGATATTTATAATATAAATTATATTAATATTTCATTAATAAGGTAATTACTGCATCATCATTGTGTCATAAATTTTATTATTTAACATATAAATTTTCTAAATTAAATAAAATTATGTAGGAAATATTTTTATATTTATAATTAATATTTATAGTCAAATTTATCTTATGTATAAACCTATATTAAAAATGGTTTATTTTTTAAAATTTGAAGTTTAAACTTTTAACTTTTCTTAAAATAATAAAATAATCAATGTCCTAATCTAATACAAGAGGATAAAAAGGATCATATATTATTTGAAAGGTTTATTTTTTTCAATATAAACTTATACAATAGAATTAGTACATGTGTTAGGGTAATTATAATATTATTTTTACCTTTAATCACCCTATTTACTTTTAGTCATGGTAAATAAAATTCAAAAGTTATTTTTCACCAAAAATTATTTTCATCCTTTTGAAACACATTTTAAATAATAATTTCAACCACGTCTCTTGGATTTTTGAAATTCAATTCACAGAAGCAGTACAATTTTGTTTTATGAAAATTTTCAAATGTGCCTAGAAGGTGGGTAAAAGACATTAAAATGTTCAATAAAATTTTATACAACTAATTTGATTATAATATGCCTCCAATAAATTAAATTTAATGTATATTGGTATTATGTATCTATTTTTACATAATATAAATTTAAATCAAATAAATAATTATTTAAATAAAAAGTAGGTTTTAAACAATAAGGTAGTGTTTTTCAATATTCATCAAAAATTGAAAGATTTCAGAAAAATACCAAAAAATAACCCCAAGATAATTGTGAAATTAAAAATTAAAAAATGAAGTCCATTTTACCAAGTTAAAAACAAATTTGTAGTATTAATTAATTTAAAACAATTTTCCCATTGTCAAAACCAGAAAGCAGCGTTTTGAGAAATAAAAACTATCAAAAGATTGATATGTGTTTATGTCAAATTTAAATGTAAAATTATATCCAATGGCCAAAATTGGATTAAATGATAAAAATATAATATAATTATTCTTCAAAACCATTAAAATTTATAATTCAACACTCTAAATAATTGTGATTAAACAAGTTGTTTTCATTTAAATTTTAGTATTTTCACTATTAATCAAAATATGAAAGTTATCAAAAAAGCCCCGAACATTTATCCAAACTAAATTTTTAGGTCACGTTTCTAAAAAATAAGTTTATTTTTTCAAATTGAATATATAAAAGTGTCAAATTGTCAGATTTAAAAAGGTTCTCCATTAAAAGGAGGTACAATTGCAATTTGTTTTTAAAAAATACTTCTTTTATCTGAAAAATTGAATTTGTTCTTATATTATGTATATGAAACCCATAATATGGATTCTAAAATTATGTGGAGTATATAATATTAAAAATGCAGTTAAAACTATTCATAAAGGTTTTTTGAATGGGTAGTTTGGTAAGTCATGGTGCGCTCAAACTCGGTGGTGCATGTAATGCAACATATTTAATTACTTTAAAGAAAATAACTTACTATTAAATCTTGGGGTGTTACAATAACGATGAAGGATAACTATTAAAATTTTTTGAAACACAACATCCATATCGTGTGACCTGAAATGTGAATAAAAAAAGGGTTATAGCATCCCACCTTTTTATCACATAAACTTTAATTACATTTTACAAAACCGAGGATCTTTAAGGTTTAGTGTCTTGGAAACCAGGAACTTAAAACATGAAAACAACATAAAGAATTCTTCTTAAACACTTGAAAGGCTTCTCCTCATGTTCACCCTAGGCTCATTACTGAATCTCATAACCTGGGGACATACATCAAAAGAAAGGGTGAGCAGAAGGCCCAGCAAGGGAAACAAGTGAAACATTTTACATATGAACTTGGGATACATCAATAAAGTCATGAAAAGAACTTTAAGGCATGAAAATGAAATCATGATGCATATCATAATAAAAATACAACTTTTTCATAACTTGAAGATGTGGCTGCAACATTTAATATTGGCAATCGTTTCGTTTCACCAAGGTCCATCCCCAAGGTGTCGTTAAAAAAAATTACCAAGGTTATTCACCAAGGCGTCGTTAAAATGGTCATCTCTAGAGATTAAGTCTTTACCCAATGCATTGGAGCGCTATCAGGGCGCACCCTTAAATTTGCCTTTATTATCATGTGAGCCACATATATCATCATCAAACATTTCATAAATAACCCACATAGCATAAAATAAATGGGTTTCATTTCATAATCACAACGTTTTAAAAACTACTTTAAATACGTGATCTTTACGTCACTTTAAACCCACGGAAAGGGAAAGAGGGTTTCATGTATGTAAATCCCAGAATTTAAAATAGAACATTTTGATATATATGTGGATACCCCTGTAGAAATAAGAGCTTTGAGTATTCACTTTATAACATAAAATAATTTTTAGAAAAGAGAGAGAGACACTTTGCGACAAAAATTCTGCAGCATAACGACTATGTTACAAGGTTTTAGAAAACATTGAGAAGAGAGGGGACATGGGTCAAACATTCATAAATGACCCATAAAACAGTAGAGGGACAAAATATAAGGGATTTAAGAACATGGTACTGAAATTTGAAAATGTACCATATGAAATGAAGAACATGAAAGGAGGAAAAAAAACAAGATATCTCTTGTGAAAATTCGGCAGCCTAACGGCGTCACTTAAACTTCAACAAAATTGAATTGACAAGGTCAAATAGGGTCTCTCATTATATGAACATAAGAGTCCATTATGATAGATATAGAGATCATACCCCAACATAATATAAAGGAACTTGAAAGAATTGACATGAAAGTAGAACTTCAAAACGAGAAGGGTGAAGAACCACTTAAAAATTCAGCAGCCTAACGGCACCACTTAAGACATCAAAATACTGAATTGAAGAGATCAAATGGGGTCTCTCATCATGTGATCATAAAAGACCAGTATGATAAATATAGAGATCATACCCCAACATAATAAAAATGAACTTGAAAGACTTGACATGAAAGTAGATCTTTGAAAAAGAGAGAGGTGAATGAATCCCTTGAAAATTCGGCAGCCTAACGGCGCCACTTAAACTTTCTTAAAACGAAATGATGAGAGTAAGAGGGGATCTTTCATCATATGAACATAAAAAGGGCAGTAAGAGGAGTATAAAAGAACATCCTCCAAAATAATAACATGGAGCATAAAAGGAATGACATAAAAGAGATCACTTGAAAAGAAAGAGAGGGGTCGGATCCCTTACCTTAAAATGTAACTCTTAAACCTCAAAGGTTGGGACCTTGAGGGCTTGGGGGCACCTTGGGAGGACTCCTTGGGAGGTAATGAGACCAGAACTTCGTTGGGGAAGAGTGGGGAGTCGAATGGATGAGAGGATGGCTTGGTATTTATAGGGAAAGTGAGGGGACAAGGCATTAATGGCAAAGGGACACCTCATTAGTGGTTTTGGCAAAACCATGGGCTTGCCCATGGTATTTGCCCATGGTATTGGCCACTTGGGACACCTCATACCTTATCTCACTATTCATAATTCGAACATATTGATTACAAACTTAATACATCATTTAATGATGTCATTAAACACCCGTAACTTAAAAACTGTATTTTCACTATTCATCAAAAATTCAACTTTCTCAGAATAATCCCAAAATTTCACCTTAACCAAATATCAACGCTCTGATTACAAATATGAACTCCATTTTATAAAAATAATTTTCTAAATATTTTTAATTTAATTTTTAAATAAAAACACTATTCATCGAAAATTCATTTTTTTCAGAAAAAACCCCAAAAATTACCATAACATAATATCGATGCTCTGAGTTCAAAAATAAAGTCATTTTTATAAAAATAATTTTCTAATTATTTTTAATTAAATTTTTAATTAAAAAACACTATTCACCTGAAAAAACTAATACTTGAATAATAATTAATGAAACCGTTATTTAACTATTTTATTGAATAACATTACTTAATCAAGGTGCCTAGATTATTTTAAAACTTTATTTAAGTGAGATTACTAATCCATTTGGTCATATTACTAATCCTAATCATAAAATCACTATTCATAATTTACTATTCATCAAAAATCAAGTTGATCTTATTAGACTCTAAATTTCGTACTGAACATAATTGTAGAAGACCATTTTTCGAAAATCATTACACATTTTTAATTATTTAAGGTTTACACAACCATTTTTAAAATATCCTTTTTCTAAAATTCATCAAAAATATGCATACAATATTTATCCGGTCAATTGAAAATTCATAAACATCATCATAAGAAGAAATCCAAATTTTTATTTAAAAAAAATATTACACAAGGCAATTACGGTCTCGTTACATAACCCCTTATAATACCAGCATAGGACCTAAGAGTAAGGTGTGCTAGGGTGATAGAATTTTGGGGCGGCTCAGTCAACATTGCCCGAGTAGTAATTTCTATCAGTTTGAACTTCTCGCGAAGGCGATTCCGTTCTAGCTTCACATGATGAAGTTCGGCTTGGATTTGGTCCAGAGAAAAGCCCAATGGTGCTACCTCCTTCCCAATCTCTATTAGATGGGCTTCGATCGGCCCAAGGCTACTAGGTGAGGCCATCAAATCTTCTTTCTATAATAATTAACCAAGATTACTTAAATATAGAGACAATAATCAAAACATTTTGTTCACGGTGGTCATATTGACCGATGGTCATATAACACTCAAAAACCAATGGTCTCATTTTATTTATAATCATGTTTATCAAATAAAACATTTTTTTTGAGTATAAAAAATAACACATGAAATTAGGAAACAAGATTTATTCAAAATTTCGGGTCGTTACAATCTTCCCCCCTTAAGAAATTGCGTCCTCGCAATTTTTTTAAATTGGGTTTTGAAATTTCATTGAAAGTCCCACATCGTAAAAAGAGTCAGTAACACCATTACTTTAAAAGAAAGAAAAAGGAAGTACAAAGGCCACCCGAGTTAACCCACACTCGGGTTCCATGTAGGAAAACATGGACATGGAGGAAAAAACAAAGGGTCAGTTCTGAGAGAGAGTGATAGAGAACATGATTAGGAGAAAGTTAACCATGAGAAAATCCCAAACTTATGATGTGTGTAAACGGTCTTTGATTACCTAGTAGGAAACGTAAACCAACAACATTTTTGTTTTACGTTTCTTTTCATAATTTTGAGGATTTCATTTACTACATAGAACAAAAACATAAGAAAATATACCTACCTTCAAGTAGAGTTTCATCCTTTAACAAGTCCCTACCAACACTAATCTTTTCGCCAAATGATGAGAATTCAAAAACACTTGGTCTCATAAAAGCACAAGAATCATTTTCTATAGAATCACATAATCTACAAAAGATTAACTATCTATTTCTTCTATCTTTAAACATTATCCCAAAAACAGAGAGGTTAAGGTAAAACAACTCTTCAAAAAGAAAGAATCCCATAGGAATAGAACCTACTTTTAAATCTTCAAAGTTCCATGGTACTACCCAACGTTCATCATAGACCACTCCATAAATAACGGTCCTTAAAATTCCTCAAAATAAACCAAACTAAGATTCAAACCCAAATACAAGAAGGATTTGATAACATAGTCTTCCAAAACAACTTCATTGTTCATCTCCAGACAACATCAACCACTCCTAACATCTTATAACAAAAGTAGCTAACCTAAACATATTTTACCCAAGATAGGTTAATCATTCCCAAAAGTAACCTAAATTACTATAAGTCCACCTTAAATTCATCAATTCTTCAAAATATAAGTCAACCTTACTCCTCAATGAAAATACTATAGTAATCTATTTACCTTGATCATATAGGGTCCCCAAAATAGTGAACGCCTTCCAAAATAATAATCATCTTTTAATCCCCTAATCATCTCTGACATATTAATACGGAAATTGTCGCATTTCCTATCACATTGGTTGTTGGGACACGTTATTCCATTTCCCACCATTAACTAAGAAGATAAAGTATAATTAGAGGCTTAAATACTTAACCAATAATCATGAAAAGGAACTTAAAGCATATAAGGATAACTTGTAGAAGAAAATTATACCCTAACTTGTGATCCCCTAGGTTCCCATCTAGGTTATCCATGATCATATTTTCTTATGTGAATCTTTATTTTATTTTATCTTTGTTCCTTTAATAATGGTTCATACCAAGCTTATGAATTTACCAAAGCATATCCCCCGGGAGTGTCGTAACCAAGAGTGCAGCAAGGCCCGTTGTCGTGTACCAGTTCCCGTTCGAGTCTAGCTCAAAGCGGTGTTTTTGGGTTTTACCCCTATGTACATCTGTGCCAGAGCCACCTCTACCTGCTCGTATCCAGACAGGGATGTATTTGCTTGGCAACCCCTTACTCAATACTCACCAAAATACCAGGAAGATTTCCTATATTAAACTTTTCTATAGGGTTCCTCCTAGAGTTTTCATATCCTAATTTCCACAAATAACTAAACCATCCTTTGATACCAACTATAGCATCCCACCTTTTTATCACATAAACTTTAATTACATTTTACAAAACCGAGGATCTTTAAGGTTTAGTGTCTTGGAAACCAGGAACTTAAAACATGAAAACAACATAAAGAATTCTTCTTAAACACTTGAAAGGCTTCTCCTCATGTTCACCCTAGGCTCATTACTGAATCTCATAACCTGGGGACATACATCAAAAGAAAGGGTGAGCAGAAGGCCCAGCAAGGGAAACAAGTGAAACATTTTACATATGAACTTGGGATACATCAATAAAGTCATGAAAAGAACTTTAAGGCATGAAAATGAAATCATGATGCATATCATAATAAAAATACAACTTTTTCATAACTTGAAGATGTGGCTGCAACATTTAATATTGGCAATCGTTTCGTTTCACCAAGGTCCATCCCCAAGGTGTCGTTAAAAAAAATTACCAAGGTTATTCACCAAGGCGTCGTTAAAATGGTCATCTCTAGAGATTAAGTCTTTACCCAATGCATTGGAGCGCTATCAGGGCGCACCCTTAAATTTGCCTTTATTATCATGTGAGCCACATATATCATCATCAAACATTTCATAAATAACCCACATAGCATAAAATAAATGGGTTTCATTTCATAATCACAACGTTTTAAAAACTACTTTAAATACGTGATCTTTACGTCACTTTAAACCCACGGAAAGGGAAAGAGGGTTTCATGTATGTAAATCCCAGAATTTAAAATAGAACATTTTGATATATATGTGGATACCCCTGTAGAAATAAGAGCTTTGAGTATTCACTTTATAACATAAAATAATTTTTAGAAAAGAGAGAGAGACACTTTGCGACAAAAATTCTGCAGCATAACGACTATGTTACAAGGTTTTAGAAAACATTGAGAAGAGAGGGGACATGGGTCAAACATTCATAAATGACCCATAAAACAGTAGAGGGACAAAATATAAGGGATTTAAGAACATGGTACTGAAATTTGAAAATGTACCATATGAAATGAAGAACATGAAAGGAGGAAAAAAAACAAGATATCTCTTGTGAAAATTCGGCAGCCTAACGGCGTCACTTAAACTTCAACAAAATTGAATTGACAAGGTCAAATAGGGTCTCTCATTATATGAACATAAGAGTCCATTATGATAGATATAGAGATCATACCCCAACATAATATAAAGGAACTTGAAAGAATTGACATGAAAGTAGAACTTCAAAACGAGAAGGGTGAAGAACCACTTAAAAATTCGGCAGCCTAACGGCACCACTTAAGACATCAAAATACTGAATTGAAGAGATCAAATGGGGTCTCTCATCATGTGATCATAAAAGACCAGTATGATAAATATAGAGATCATACCCCAACATAATAAAAATGAACTTGAAAGACTTGACATGAAAGTAGATCTTTGAAAAAGAGAGAGGTGAATGAATCCCTTGAAAATTCGGCAGCCTAACGGCGCCACTTAAACTTTCTTAAAACGAAATGATGAGAGTAAGAGGGGATCTTTCATCATATGAACATAAAAAGGGCAGTAAGAGGAGTATAAAAGAACATCCTCCAAAATAATAACATGGAGCATAAAAGGAATGACATAAAAGAGATCACTTGAAAAGAAAGAGAGGGGTCGGATCCCTTACCTTAAAATGTAACTCTTAAACCTCAAAGGTTGGGACCTTGAGGGCTTGGGGGCACCTTGGGAGGACTCCTTGGGAGGTAATGAGACCAGAACTTCGTTGGGGAAGAGTGGGGAGTCGAATGGATGAGAGGATGGCTTGGTATTTATAGGGAAAGTGAGGGGACAAGGCATTAATGGCAAAGGGACACCTCATTAGTGGTTTTGGCAAAACCATGGGCTTGCCCATGGTATTTGCCCATGGTATTGGCCACTTGGGACACCTCATACCTTATCTAACTATTCATAATTCGAACATATTGATTACAAACTTAATACATCATTTAATGATGTCATTAAACACCCATAACTTAAAAACTGTATTTTCACTATTCATCAAAAATTCAACTTTCTCAGAATAATCCCAAAATTTCACCTTAACCAAATATCAACGCTCTGATTACAAATATGAACTCCATTTTATAAAAATAATTTTCTAAATATTTTTAATTTAATTTTTAAATAAAAACACTATTCATCGAAAATTCATTTTTTTCAGAAAAAACCCCAAAAATTACCATAACATAATATCGATGCTCTGAGTTCAAAAATAAAGTCATTTTTATAAAAATAATTTTCTAATTATTTTTAATTAAATTTTTAATTAAAAAACACTATTCACCTGAAAAAACTAATACTTGAATAATAATTAATGAAACCGTTATTTAACTATTTTATTGAATAACATTACTTAATCAAGGTGCCTAGATTATTTTAAAACTTTATTTAAGTGAGATTACTAATCCATTTGGTCATATTACTAATCCTAATCATAAAATCACTATTCATAATTTACTATTCATCAAAAATCAAGTTGATCTTATTAGACTCTAAATTTCGTACTGAACATAATTGTAGAAGACCATTTTTCGAAAATCATTACACATTTTTAATTATTTAAGGTTTACACAACCATTTTTAAAATATCCTTTTTCTAAAATTCATCAAAAATATGCATACAATATTTATCCGGTCAATTGAAAATTCATAAACATCATCATAAGAAGAAATCCAAATTTTTATTTAAAAAAAAGATTACACAAGGCAATTACGGTCTCGTTACATAACCCCTTATAATACCAGCATAGGACCTAAGAGTAAGGTGTGCTAGGGTGATAGAATTTTGGGGCGGCTCAGTCAACATTGCCCGAGTAGTAATTTCTATCAGTTTGAACTTCTCGCGAAGGCGATTCCGTTCTAGCTTCACATGATGAAGTTCGGCTTGGATTTGGTCCAGAGCAAAGCCCAATGGTGCTACCTCCTTCCCAATCTCTATTAGATGGGCTTCGATCGGCCCAAGGCTACTAGGTGAGGCCATCAAATCTTCTTTCTATAATAATTAACCAAGATTACTTAAATATAGAGACAATAATCAAAACATTTTGTTCACGGTGGTCATATTGACCGATGGTCATATAACACTCAAAAACCAATGGTCTCATTTTATTTATAATCATGTTTATCAAATAAAACATTTTTTTTGAGTATAAAAAATAACACATGAAATTAGGAAACAAGATTTATTCAAAATTTCGGGTCGTTACAAGGGTCGTCCACTAACCAAATTCACTACACAGGACATATCTCATTATTTCATTCCGAATCCTCTGGGATGTTGTTCCAAATTGGTAGGCCAACCATAAGGCTGAGCATCTATACCATCCGAGGGTCATTTTGGATGTGAAAGATAGTGGAAACCCAAATAAATGGAGATACGAAGCATGGATACAAGTGCAAGCGTGTCCATGAAGAGTCGAACACTTTAAGTTCTAAACCATAGTGAATATGAGCATGTTGGTGAGGCATAAAAATGGTTTAGGGGTCCAATTAAGGGAGGAAGACTTGGGGAGGTGAGTGGTGGAAGAGGGGAAAAATGGATTGAAGAACATGGGGCTGAACCCAAAGACAAAATGTCTTGGAGTTCCAACGTATCCCATAATTATGGTAATCAATCCAGACATAGTTCTTGTGATCCATTTAGTTTAACATCATGTGGTAAGGATAATGAATAATGGAATGCAGATCATTGAAGGGAAGTACATGGCATGGCTATTATTAACCAGATGTGAATGAGGACTAAAAAGGTCTGCCCCACACCATGGGCTTCCAACAGAGTTGTTACCAAGGGGATCAAAAGAATGAATGATTTTAGGTACCTAGGGATGGAACCGAAGGTGAAATGCCCGAGAATTACTACATATACCATAAGGGTGGGAATTAAGCCACAAATGTTTTTGAAATGAATTGTTGTGCTGGTCTGTCCCATGCTCCTAAAAGAGATACATTTGATAGATTTTGTTTGTTCATTGTTATGGGTGTTTTTTTGGAGCAACATACCTAAGATAAAGAATCTAGGTGTCACCATAGGAATCAAGCCATATGTAGGGCTTGGAAAATAGCACGGTGGATGCCCAATTCCAAACATGATTCTATCTTAATAAAAGAAACAACAATGGAGTTCCATTTTTTGTTCTGCATCCAGGACGATAGTGTCACAGTTTAAATTCATATGATAGGACTAGACCATGAACTTTAACATCGTGTGGTGAAGACACAATTGTTTAAAGTCATGTGTGACAAGGAAGCATAGTTTAACATCATATGGTTTGGACACATGTGGAAGATCGATGTCCTAAAGGGAATGCACATGGTGTGATAAAGAATACGTGGCATGAATGGGGACAAGAAAATTCCACACTACACCACATGTAATCCCAAGGGGGGACCTCAGGCTAAGGGGCCATAAAAATATCGATGGACCGGTGGATTAAACTAAAGAAAAAATGTCTGGGCTTTTCTACATATATCATAAAGATGAGAATTAATACACAAAAATTTCTTGAAACACCATACAGTTTAATGTCATGTGGTAAGGAAGCAAAGAAAATAAGATTCTCTAGAAGGAGAAGAATATGATGTGGTTGTTGAAAACATAATGTGAATGAGGAAAAAAGTCCAAACCACGCCATGTAATCCCATGATACTTAGGTCAAGATTCCAAAAGGGGAAAAAATTTGTGATACTTGGGGCTGGACCCAAAGATGACATTTCTGGGTGTTCCAACGTATCATATAGGGATGAGAATCAAGCTTCATGTAGTTCTAAATATACCATGCAGTTTAATGTCATGCGGTAAGGATGACAGAGATAAAAGTTTAAATTTATATTTCATGGACCAAGAGATATGCTTAACGCATGCAATTTTTTATCATGCAGGATGAAAGGAATCTTATTTTATGGTCATAGAGCTCATACCGTAAATAGTTTAATGTCTTTTGGGATGAAATGGATCCTAATTTAAGGTCATAGTTCTCATACAATATATAATTTAATGTTCTGTAGAACAAAATAGAATTTAGTATACAGTCGTAGATCCCAGGATGTATACTATTGAACATCTTTCAGGATGAAAGGGATCCTACCTTAAGGTTATAGAGATCAGACCTAATACATTTTAAATTATTGAGGGATGGAAGGGATCATAGTTTAAGGTCATATAGATTAGACTTCTTAGCAGTCTATCTTAATGTAGGATGTTTGCTGGGTTGTTTTACGTCCTTTAGTTGAGATAGATCACACAGTTTACCAACACGAGGTTTTGATGGGTACTAGTATTCTTAAGAAAAATACAGCTTGATGAATCTACAATTGGTGGGAGGAGTAATATTCTCACCATCCATAGTGATTGCAGAGTACGCATCATTAGGCTAAAACTTTTGATTGATGTAGGGTCCCTCCCATTTGGTCTCTGACATTGGTGGCTTCCTGTCTGGTATAATTGGGGTTCTCAGGTCCAATATAGTGTCACCTTGAAGGAAATAATAGAGACAAGAATTATTATTGAAGGCTCTGTATATCTTGTTCTGATGCATCTCCAGATGGTGCCGGACACGAAGCATGTTCTCATCATGGTCTTCTAATTCAACCAGACAAACTTTTTCTATCTTGTCTGGAATCTATTGATCATAGATGACAGTACACAGCAATAGTAACTAAATCTCAATTGGACAAACATCCTCTATTCCATTCACTAGGGAATATAGGGTCACATAGGTGAAATTACAAGTTTCCATTCAGAAATCCCAGAGGGAGTTAGGGAGTGTGTCTGGCCAACTTTTTTTATTCGGAGCAACCATATTTTTCAAAATGATAGAGAGGGTTTGTTGAATGTCTCGATCTACCCATTTTCCAACGTGTGATAGCAAGAGGCATGATTAAAACATATGTTGCACTTGGAGTAAAATTTATTTAGCTTAACTATTCTGAAGTTGGTGTTGTTATCGGAGAGAATGACATGAGGGATTGCAAATCTAAGGATTATTTTGGAGCTCACGAAGTCAATGATAGAATGATCTGTGACTTCCTTGAACAGAATTGCCTCTACCCACTTGGAATGGAAATAAATAGTGGATAGGATGAACCTACACTGGTGAGATGTTGTAGGTATATATACTCCCATGACATCAAGTTCCTAAAATAAAAAGATCCAAGAGTATGTGATACTATAGAGAGGATTTAGTGGCCGATGCACAACATTTTCAAGGATTTGGAACATGTGGCACCTCTTAGAAAACTTCATGTAGTCATGAACCATGGTGGGCCAAAAGTAGCCTAATATTTGGATTTGATGATAGTGATTTGGCCCTGTCTGTTGAGCTCTATAGGAAGCATTATGAACATCCAGTATAACCCAAGAAATATCATCTCCTTGAATGCAACAGAGAAGAATCCCATCAAAACCATGTCTATAGAGGATATTCTCAAGATTGGGACCACTCTGGAGGGTGAACTGCACTACACGCCGATAGAATCAATCATGTTCATATCAATCTTTCAGGAGATTACTATGTTGGAGATACATGATAAAGGGAGTCACCCAGTGAGAGGTCCCATACAATGTTATGGTAGGGGTACCTATAAGTCCCAATGTAGAGGCATTAGCAGTAATGTGTCTTACCTACTAGTTATCATCATCATCTAGTGTGACAGTATAAATAACCCATCGATGTTCAATATAGATAATCATATCATCTTGGTTAGGATCTTCAAGAGATGCGGCAAGGCTGTCCAAGGCCTCGACTCAACTGTTATGCTATCAAGGGACATAAGTAACTTCTAGTCGAGTAGTGAACTAGGCCATCAACTGACTAGTGCACTCTTTGAAAGTGTACAAGATCTGACTTCCTAACGACTAAGTAACTGTTCATCTTTTTTATTTCCAGTTTATAGTCCCCTTTCACATGCCAGTGGGGAACATCAATCTCAAGTTCCAGTTTGAGACCATTGATGAGGGATTGATACTCAACCTCAATTTTGGTATAATCTTTTGAAAATAGGAATTAATAGGGAAGTAAAGTTTGTGTAGGCATGATGAATATGATACCTAGTCCTACCCTATTATGCTTTATATCATTGAGCCTTTTTCTAGTAGGACTACATGAAGCACCATCTAAGTGCATATGACAACATGGAATGACTTGATCCACTGAGAGGATTGCCTCATTTGGAATGTCAAGATCTAGATACTGCTTTGTGGGGGATGGATGGGTGGAAAGAATGTATGCCAATTACTATCACTTGATAGCATTTTAGAGGAAAAAAATGATGTAGAATAGTTGAAGGATCATTGAGCACCGAGATGGACACCCTATCAGAATGGGGAAATTCAGATTGTACTTCAATGGATCTACTCATGAAACCATCATTATCTCATGGTACTACATTTAATGTCATAATTTGTACACCATGAAT
This sequence comes from Viscum album, assembly GCA_963277665.1. Taxonomy (NCBI): domain Eukaryota; kingdom Viridiplantae; phylum Streptophyta; class Magnoliopsida; order Santalales; family Viscaceae; genus Viscum; species Viscum album. The sequence goes on from OY728126.1 coordinate 397,204,413, forward strand.
AGAAGCGCAAGATAGCTCTTTTTGATAGTAGAATATATGGTATTCGTATTGGAGTGCATGCGGCTGAGATAATATAATCGGTTCTCTATCTGCTCATTGTTCTTATAGGTGAGAAGGGAACCGAGGGACCATTTCAGAGTGGTCACATATAGGAAAAACTACTTTCCAAAAATGGGCGGCATCAAAACTAGAGGATATTGTAGATACTTCTTGATTTCATAAAAATATGTATGACACTCAAATCATTGATAAATATCACCTAAATTCAATATATGGTAAAAGGAATTACACTTTCCAGGAATATTTCTGATGAATTGGAATATGTATTCCAAGTGTCCTTGAAAACATCACAGTTACCAAAGGTTTCTTGGAGGAGCTGTCTGGCTAATAACCCTGATCTTATCTGGATTGACCTTAATGCCTCTATAACTTCTAAAGAGGCTGAAAAAATTTCCAAAGGTAACATCAAAGTCACACATTAAGGAGTTCATCTTTAGGTGGTTGGAACTAAGGAATCCAAACACTTTCTCAAGATCTCTGATATGGTTATGGTGCTCGCGAGATTTGACCACAAGATCATCTACATCGTATTCCAATAATGTCCCTAAGATTAGATGGAATATGTGGTTCATGTAATGATGATAGGTGGAACTTTAATTCTTTAGAACTAAAGGCATTACCTGGTAGTAGAATATAACTTGTAGTTCCTTAAAGGTGGTAGACTCTTCTTCCTCATGGGCTATTCATATTTTATTATATATGAAATACCCATCCAAGAAGAAGAGAGCCTAAAACCCAACGGTGGCATCAATCTACATTTATTTAATAAGAAGGGGAAAATCTTACTTTGGATAGTGACAGTTATGATCCCGAAAGATGATGAAAAATTTGATTTATCTGTTCTTATACCTGATGGATATAATTTTAATCTAACCATTTGGGGTACTAGACCTCCTTGATGACGTTTTCATTGATGATCTTATCAACCTCTTCCTCGACCATGGAACCCTGAGAGAGGTGAATCTTTCTTGGAGGCTATTTAAACCCAAAATAGTTCATGAGGAGGCCAATTCGGTGGACTAAGACCTATGGATCCAGTCTCGGAATCTCTATATAGCTCTGGGAAAATATATCTTGGTTCTGTTTCAAGAGATCCACATGTTGCAGCTACTCTTCTTCCATCATTTTTGAGCTGATCAGCATTGGATTCGTATTTTTCTCTTTTCTGAGGTTCACCTATACCATCTTGTCGATAAAAGTGTAGACAACCTCTTTGAATATGGGATGAGAATATTCTAAATCCTCTTCATCATCCACGGTGAGAGGATCATCGTCAGAAGGAAACTCTTCTGAATCGGTTGATCCTAACAGGGCACTGGTTCCAACGTGAGCAGTAGTGTAAACCTCATTGAGGGAATCCTGCACTGCTGAAACCAAGGAAGAAAAAGCTTTCAACCCAATTTGATTAGGCCTTTGACCAAAGTTGTCACATTTGATAATATCAAATAAATAGTGGTGCATTATCTTGAGCTGGTTTCTCCCAGCCCAGAAAAACAAGAAAGTATGACGTATTTCCATTTCTTGGGGGAGGAAATCCCAATACCTTATAGGGTTAAAGGGATATTAGATTACATGATCCTTTCATTTCAAGGAATAAATGGGGATCTTATGGAATTCCTTATACTTTGGAATGTGCTCCCCCCTCCTTTCTAAGACAATAATGCATTTCCCCAAGTCTGGGGTCATGTCCTCTAATCACTGAATCGGTAGGACATGGGCATCATCCATGTATGTCCATGGGTACCCACATCAATAGTGTGTTCAACCTTATTGGCCTAAAAATTCATATCCTTGCTCATGAAGTAGTTGACGTCTAGGTATCAGGCTTCACAAGAGGCAAAGGGAGACACATCACCTTGGATTACACATACTTGACCACTAAAGGAGTACTTAAGGAATTGGTGATATGAGTAAGAGACTGCCTCATGTAGGTGGATCCATGGTCTAACCATTAAATCATTGTAAGAAGTGTCATTTGAGACAACCATGAACTCAATTACATAAACTAGGGCATTAAAATTGTTCTTCCGGAGTATCTTTACAACCAGTGTCTACTCCATCCTATCATAACCTTAAATATTTAGATCATAGGGAATCAGATCTATTTAGGATAGCCCCATCATGCAATGTGTCTGCGTTGGGATAAGATTTATCCCAGAGCTTATGTCAAAAAAAAGGGATAGACCTCCATGCCATTGAACTGGCTAGTGATGTACAGTGGGAAGATGTGACCCTATATAAAAGAACCTTCATCTTCTCTAGAGAAAGAGATGATGGCCTAAAATTATGCATTCATGACTTTCATAGCGTGGAAGGCTTCTGTGGCTAATACCTATATTTCAAATTGGAGGGGGATCCTTAAAGACTCTCTAAGGGCTTCATGCATATCTTCAAAAAGGTGGAGTACCTCAAGGATCGAGAGCCGGGTAAGAATGTTGGAATGATTCTTGAGGACATCATATTTCCATGCTAGGTGGACAGTTGTACTGATAGGAGGTCTCTTATTGGCAGGGGTATGATGGGAACTATAGGTCAAACCAGTGGATTCTGGATAGTGTTGGAAATGTCCCATTGTTCACTATACACACCCTATAGATTGACTACCAGCTGATAGTAAAATTACTGAGGTCTAACCATAATAGAATGTGGATGATCATAGAACGATCATGGTTGATCTTCCTGATCAAGCAGTACAAACGACAGGGAAGGAAAATCTAATGAAATGAGATATGAAGGATGCATGTTTTGATCCCTACACTAGGCGTACTATCTAGTTTCAATGTCATGCATGGCTTGGCTGGCACCACTAGAAAATGCATTCTGACGATTCACACACCCATATCTTCGATGACGTTGGCATCGACTTGGGGAAGTAGGGAGGGTCCTCTTCTTGTTATTCGTCACCAGGTTCCATGTAACGGTTTACTAGTTTGATGGTATTTACCTAATAATTCCCCTACTCATCACATTATTAATACTACAATGTTTGGAAGATTATTGGGAAATCCCCATCTCAGGGGCATGAAATCATAGAGAGTATATGATGAACTTGGTACGAATAGAGGTCTTTTATTTCTCTTGTGTTGTCAGTGTTTACCTTTTTGAGAGGACATAGGCTAATATTTTGAAATAGAACCAATATCTGGATGCAACATGGTGGATTCAAAAGGCTCGGGCTGGTTCAAATGAGCACAAATAATGCCACAGTCATGTGTAACTACCTTGCGAGCCATTTGAAAAACATACTTCTGAGACCCATGGGTAGAGACTTGCTATGACCCACCCTCACTATCTTTTTTAGGCCTTAAAAAACACACATGAAACCTATGTCGGTGCCGAACCTAATCAAACTATGTTTTTATCTACTTGGACCTAAAGACAATATTTGAACACATAACACTGTTTGAGGATGTGACCATGAAATTGGTGGTTGGGGAAATAGTTAGGGTGATCTACGCAATCTACCTCTTTGAGCCTCTTATATTTTGGAAACTACAAGATTTCTTAGTCCAAGGATCATCATAGATAACTGAGGACCTGGGCCACATTAAATGAGTGGGTCTAGTTCCTCTAATCCATGAAAGGAGCTATGAGATCCTGGCCCTAACAAGGGTATGGAAGAGACTTTCAAGGAGGTGGAACATGATTATCTATCCTAGTTGGTGGTAGAATGTTATGTGGGGGTGCCTGCCGATTTTGAGACAGGTACTACAGAGCAAGAGGCTAAGGCTAAGGTAGTGGACCATGGTGAGGCTATGGAGGTGGCTCTTTTGGTGACAATTCCAGATGCTTGGGGGGCTCTATTTGTGCTGTCATTGTGGTATTGGCCTTGGAAGATCTTCTTACAGGAACTAGAGGAGGAAATCGACGTGCCAACATAGATGTATATAAGGTTTATTCTAAACTTTGAGCTATGTCATAGAATCCCCAGAACCTCTTGGGATGTTCTGAGTGTTGAGAGAAGGGACCAGTTATGTCTTCACATTCCCCATGAACATTGTTAGTAGTTGTTCAAGGGTTTGTAGCATATAGAGTGAATACATGAGTCCCTTCCACCTGGTGACAAAGTCTGCGACTCACTCATCTGGAATTTTCTTGAACATAAAGAGGTTATAAATACTTTTCTTCTAGGTTGTGGAACTGAACTGGTAGAGAAACTGCCTATGAAGATCCTACCAATAAGATATTGACCGAATGGGTAACTGGCTGTACTAAACCAATACAGGCCCTTCCAGTGTATGTACAAAACACCATAGTTTGGTGGGTTCCTGTTGTGCTGGAGGTCCCAGAATGGATCCGCATCATGAAATGAAGTGGACTAGATGTTGCAGTTGGTCACCTATCCCATTAAATGGACAGAGGGTCAGATTTCTAAAACTATGGGGTGTTGGCATATTATCCACGAATGCTGGATATAGTTTTCTATCAGGTGATATTTCCACCTATTAAGTTTATAAAGCCTTAAGGAGATCAATAAGAGATTCTATCAGATCATTTGGATGAATATTCCAATCAATATAAGGTCCCATGACCACAAATACGTTGGAAGTTTCTTCAACATGGTAAAAATTCCCAACAGATTGTGGGGAGACTCACAGAATTACTTGAGGAGTTGAGGGAATAACCTGTGGAGCGACAAACGGAACTTCAGATTAGTCCTAAGTCGGGCCTTCAGGTAGATTAGGTGTATTTTTTGATTCATATCATGTATTGTTTCCATAAACACCGACCGCTACCCTGTCTAGATGGGCTGAGATATCAAGGTCTACAGGAGGCACCTCACTTGGAGAAGTTGTATATGCCCATGCTGCCCCGTTTTTTATTGTTGTAATCTGTCCACCATTCCACAGAAAACTTGGTGAGGATCTCATCAATGATCTTTTTATGTTTATCAAGTTATTGGCACATTTCCTCTCTTTCAGGATCATCCTCCATCTTTTGGATTGATCTAGATGGGTCAAAGGGTATGATGATCCCAATTTTTTATTTTCCCTTGTTTGGGTCTCGAATGAGAGGAAATGACTCCGAAGGTGTATAAAGGACAAGAAAATTTCTTTGTTGGAGAGTATAGACAACTGCATGGTCTGTTGGTTGTTGTACTACCCCATCAGGTTTTTCCACTTCTATAGGTCATGTGTCAGTTCCCCCTTCTGGGTATATCTCAGGAACAACCATGTTCACTGTGGTAATGCCTGGAGGCATATCCTCGATATCACTAGGTGAACTAGGCTGGTGCAGGATAGAACTAAAATGTAGGGAAACATACTACTCCCAACCATAGATCTTGGACATGTAGGGAAGCTTCTGTAAAAACATTATAGATTATAGTGAAGTTCTGAACACATCATTGTTAGAGGGTCCGATGATAACTAGGCGACGCAAGGTGCATAACAATAGGGAGTGCAAACAATTCAACTAGGCATCAATGTTGGCCAATGTTGTCGAGATGTTCCCATATTTTTGGGTAAGGTAACTATCAGTGACAAAGACTGAAATGCATCATTCCAAAGGTTATGTGGAGACACACAACATCATCTAGAGTAAGGGAATCAAGAATGTTTAAGTTTGCAGTTGCAATTTGCCAGGACAAACTGCTACATCTTGGGCTGCTTCCCTGAGAATGCACTGATTGCACCACCACATACCTATAAGATACACCAATGACCACTACTTCCTATAAAGGGGTTGCAGTTGTTGGTGGTGGGTCATGCTATTTATCGTCCTTTATTGGTCCCCAGAACAACTCTTTGTGGTATTTTATTGAGGTAGTGAATGATCTTGTGGATAATAAGGAGGATTTCTTGGCCAGGAATTAGAAAGGGGGAAATCATCCCCCTCCTATATTTATCTATGGATGGATGTAGGGATGTGGTGGAACTCACTTTCTAAAAGGATGAGACTTATATGCCTTGTTCATGAACCAGCCCCTCATACAAAGGATCGAGGTCAAGGTTACATCATTGAATCCCACTCCGCTTCAGAATCTGAAAAGCAGATGGGTTTTATTGCAGTTTGAGGCTTCCAAAGATTATACCTCTATTGGAGATGACCTGACCTCATTCCCCAGGATGACTCATCAGGGTATGGTTAATTTTTAACATAAGGAGGGCTGCCACTTGGGTTAGCACAAGAGTGGGGATGACCTCATCTTGGACAAACCACAGTGTGAGGAGTACTTCGGAAAATGTCAAATGGAACACGGGGAGGACCTCCATGATTGAAGGTGATGAAGTGAGGAGGGAGTCTACTGGAGATATCAAGAACATGGGGAGGAATTCCATAATGACCGTTCATATCATATAGAAGACCTTCATATCGCCCGACTTTGGTAGCTATACTATGAGGAGGAACTTCATACTTACCATGTTGGATATAGTAAAGACCATCGTAACGACCATCGATGAAGTGTGGAGGGCCTCTTATGGATTCAGTGAGGACACGGAGAGGACCTACATGCTAGTAAGTGAAATGGAAAGAAGGATACTCACATTGATAACTTGGTAGGCAATTGAAATTTTCATACGCGAGACGAGGGGAATGGAGGGGATCTTCATGCGGAGTGTTTTCAAGATAATGAGGACCACCACTTAGGCTAATGATGGTGGAATAGGGATCAATACCATGTTATATGAAAGATTAGGGAGGACCTAAATTCTTTCTAATGATAGTATGGGGAGGAAATCTGTATTGAACATCATCATCACAGGTCAGACCATGATGAATACTGCTTATACTGGTGACCAGATGAGTCATCTCAACCAGCTTTTGGGGTGGCTGATGCCCCACTCCGGACAAACATGGAAGCACTCCTACTCTAGGATAGAGAAGTTCCCCTGATCTAGTATAGAGAAGTGACCCTACTTTAAAACAAAGTAGTTCCCCCACACTATAACTGGGAGGTTCCCCTGCTCAATAGTAATAGGGGGATGATAGCACACGCCTGTGGTGGCTCGGGCCATTGAAGACACAGAAGATGATGCCCCTGAAAAGAATACTCCAGATCCTACACCCAACATTGATGTTGGTTTATCCAAGATAGGGAATGTTGTTCATGGGTATGGAAAACATGATCTTCGATCTTTAGGACTAGCTGGTGATGCAGATGTGGCCTGGTGGGAGCCCTCCTTAGTGACCCCCAACAAGAGTCATATTTTAAAGGACTTGGATATCCCTTTCATCATTAACATAAGGGAGTGAGTCATTGGAGAACTTTGGGGAGAGGTTCCCAAAGCTGTTGGAGATTGGTGGGGGGAGGAGTAGCTCCCTACATGACCCCTAGGGGCGATGACATTGATGGTATACAAAGGCCTCCAGGTCTTGGCATTCCATATCCCTTGTCAGGATGAACCCCTATTTTTCTTATTGATGGATAAGGTTATTAATCACAATCATTTAAATAAATTCATAGGGTGAGATGAGGTGTGGGTGCCTGACAACTGTGTTGATGAAGTTTGTCATAGAATAAGTAAATCCATGCAGGATTGAAGTATCTTTATTGCCCCTTCCCCATCCCTTGCGTCCATGGGAGGGGTGTGATCAGTTTCTTGAAACTATAACTTGGTTCCTAAAAATTAGGAAGATTCGACCATTAATACAGATAATAGGAAAGAAATACCTAGTGACCTAGTGCCATTCAGTCTTACATGCCTAGATAGAAAGATTCACATTGTCAACATCGCAAACTAGGATGCCCAACTATTAACTACCCCAAATCCCAGAGAGTTTCATGCCATGCCCACTATTTTCTTGGAGGTACCCAGTTCCAGATAGCTGGTTTTGGTGACATGCTTATCTGATGATGTCTCAAACACTAAAAATCTCTATATTGAGGAGAAGAGATTAACTTCGGGTTAACTATTTATGTTTCTAATTCATGCATCTATTTTCTAGGGAGGACATATAACTTTTTCCCCATATTTCTACTTTCAAAAGGAAAGCAATATCCGTCACCTCTTTGGGGATGATTTCTCCTTGATCAACATGTGATGATGGAATTCCGAGCTCTCCTTCCATGGATTCATCCTCAAAATTTATTTCCTAGTCTGGGTCTCCCATAATGATTAACATGTTGTTCATGAAATTCTTTTTAATTACATATCTTTGTGGATTATAGTTAATTACACTGCCTCTATTAGGACATTTAAATGGGTGAAGTCAGGGAAGAAAAATTCATTCAGGTTAGTAGTCAAGTTGGGAATTTCTGGTATGTCTGGACACTGAAACATTGGTACACCTAGATTTATTACCCTCATGATAGGTATTATCAATGGTGCGGAATCCTGAGGCATCCCATGTCGAATTAAAGTAATCATATGTGAGATGACAGTCTCTAAGGTTTTCCTCAGCTTACTATGTTTAACATGGGGTACACTGTGAGTTTAACGTCTAGTGGAGATGGATCAGAATGATTGGAAGACTTATGAGAGGGAATCATATGGGTACATCCTTAAGAGGGATTACCTGGATGGTTTACCAGATGGGTGGATCAAGACTCAAATGAGGGCAGATCTGAGGAGGTGTATACTATACAAGGATGATATCAGACCATGGAGGCTGATCTGGATGCCTCAAAGTGTAGGGAAGAGGATGATTAGGTCTTGAAAATGTGACACCATGGTTTACTATTGGACGAGATTGAACCTCGTGGAGGCTTTCTACATACCACGTTTAGAAGATAGTGATCAAAACCCACATATTCTGAGAGGGTGACTCCTAGGATCAAGGTGTTCATAATAGATAACAACCCAAAGACATGCTAGATCTTACACATGGTTAGAATCATAGTTTCTACAATGAGAAATGAGATGAATGGATATTATAGATGGTTAGATGTTCGAATGGATAACATGATGTCACCAGGATGTGGTGGCAGAGGTGGAATCAGAATGGGTATGGATGAAGTGTCAAAGGATAGAATGTGTAGGGATGGAACCATGGACCAGTGAGAAGGTGAATATGTTGGGCATGAACCTTTGGAAGGTTTTATATATATACCCATGGATGTTAATCAAATACCACATAGTTCCAGAATGGGGTGATGAGTCACCTGGGTAGGCAACTCATGAGAAAGGACATGTGTATGAGGTCCTGAAAGAAATGAAACCAATAGGTGGGGGAATGATTTTAATGAAACCCAAAGGCTCGAGGGAGAGACCAGGATGTGACATGAGAGATGAGATTGAACCTCAATTAGGATTCCTATGTTCGATTATTGAAAAAGTCAATGATCAATGTCTATGCAGTTCAGATGTGGGGAATAACATCAGGGTGTGCATAAAAGATAGCAACCCAGAGAGATGCTAGGGCTTACACATGGTTAGATGCCCGTCACAAGAGGGACACTCTTGGTTAGAGGAGTATGCATTGAGGGTGGGGATTATTCATGGTTAGAATCCGGTCTCAATAGGAACACTCTTGGTTGGAGGATTATGAATTGAGGGTGGGGATTACACATGGTTAGTTTCCCAGGAACTAGTTTGACACCACTAAGGGGCAGACTGATGATGTTGGTGCCATCAAAGGGGACACTGATGATTTCCAATTCTTGGTGTTGAACATGAGGGAGGCTTCCTATGTACCCTAACTGAGATACAGGGATAAAAACCCACGTAGTTTGAAAGAATATAGTTTAACTTCATGTGGGAAGAAAGGGAAAAATAGTTTAATGTCATGCAAGATGAGGGTGAACTGACCTGAATAGTGGTTGGGATAGATGGGTGATGGGCTTGAACCTTAGGGAGGATTCCCATGTACCTCACCCGAATAGGGAAAGGATAAAAGTCCACATAGTTTAGTAAAATGGGCTTGTGGATTGCACACTAAGGTGGCCCATAGAGGTTGTCATGGTCAATTCTTACTCAAAGACCATGCGAGTTAGGCTCGGTGTGAGAAACAAGTGGCAATAATGACTTGAAAACCGCATCATGGAAGGTGTGTTAGTGGGGAATGGATAATAATGTATGCATGGTTAGTATCCCATAGGAATAATAATGTGACTTACTCTAAGAGGAAAGCCTAATTAGGGGTCTAGATGTATGAGGAGGATATTCCCACCATATATAGAGCACCCTGAGATGTTGGGTCGGGGCTTATGTAGGGACGGACAGAGGTGTGCATGGAAACAAAGTGCATAGGGAGAGGGGAGTGAGTGGAAACTAGTTCCCATCCACTTGAGGACCCCCTCGAAGATTTTCACTTATGTGATGATCATAGTATAACATCATGTATCATGGACATGGGTTCTTGGAAATTTAATGTTCTGCATCTCAAAAGTTGAGGATTCACATCTCACCCTCTAAGACTTACATAAGAAATACGAACCCACTCTTGAGGGAGGGAAGGAATAGGTAATCTCACAGGGAAATGGGGTTGTGGGGTGATCCATTGAGGGGCTCACGTTAGCATGACTATGGAAAGAAGCAATAGTAGTTAACGTTCATATGTTAAGAAGAATGAGGCAAGGTAACACAACATGAATCACCACCAAAGTGGATTTGAAATCACTTTGTACAAGCCTTGAGGGCCGCACAAAAGAGGGGTTTCTGATGAAAGAGCCTTCATTAAGAGGGTCTTTGCAAAGCTTTTTGGATCGAAAAGGATAGGGTCTTGCAGAGCATAAAGCTTTGCAGAGTTTAGGGGCTCGAAGAGCATAGGGGATCATAGAGAACTAGGGATAATAGATCATAGGGGCTCTCAGAGCATAGTGAATCACAAGAAATAGGAGCTCGTAGCGAATAGGGAATCCTAGAGAACATGGATCATAGAGAAGAAAGCTTTGTGTAGCATAGTGACCCAACCGAATTATGGAGTTCACATGTTATTAGAGGGTTCTTCATGAATCCAGGGTACTTCGTAAAGTCTCGAGTACACAAAAGGGTCTCTTTCCTTTGTGATGGACCATATGATTCATGAAGGGAATCACTATTTGAAGAGGGGGTCAATCTGAGAAAAGGAAAAGAGTTTTCATAATGATCAATTACCTCAGATGATTCATTTTTCTGGTTGGTTCATAGAGAAGAGGGTGCTTTGTGATTTGGGAATTCAGAAGGTGAAACATCAGGGTCCAAATCCCTTGGTGCCAACAGACATAATAATTTCCCAATAGTAATGTAATAAACACTATAAAAGTGATATTCAAACATATACATGTTTTAACTTTAGAATAATGTGATTTTATATTTTTTGGAGTTATTTTATAAATCCTTAGTGAATCCTCAAGAATTTATAACATATTTTATGATATTAAGTTCATTTCTTTAATAATGTGAATCACATCCATATAAACAAGGATAATATCATAATATCTTCGACCCATAACCTTATAAAATAATGTTTTACACTCCATTTGTCCAAAACCCTATAAAAAAACCATTTGAAGGTTTTTAGTTTGGAATATTTATTTATATAGATTCCAATACCTATAGTTGTGAAATATTAAATAATTACCCTATCATTTCATATATAAACCCACCCAATATCTCACTTATCTTCACTAGAAATACTTGGAGGATGAACTTACTCTATTATACCATTTCTATAATATTCCAAAGCTTCCCCAAGATCTCATGAAGAACCTATTTAATATTTTGAAGTCACACACTCAAGTAAGGATTCCTTCATTTCTCGTTTTATCCATGTTTCCTATATTGTCACTCCTTTTATTTCCATTTAAAAAACTATGGGGTATTTTTTCACAACTCACCAATAGAAACATTATTTTTTTAATGATTATATACCCCTTTCTCTCTCATTAATATTTTCCACATACACCCGTTACCATGCTGAAATTTCATATGACTTATGCCATTTCACCTCTTACTTCAAGTTTCATTATTATTTTATGCATTCTATTTAAAAATTCCTTATGCTGGGTCATGTATTTATATGAACCTATTATTTTACATTTCATGAATATATGATGAGATACCACTTTCTCTCTCATCAATCCTTTTTATAAATTTTTATGTCATGTCTTTAGGCTGCCAAAATTACACCGTGAATCTCCATTCCAAAACAATTTTGTAAATAAATATCGTACCCATTAAATATCAAGGGTGTTAAATTTTATAAACATATAGCTTTTTATTTATAAATTAAACATATTTATTCCACACCCCTTGATCATGGAATAAATTATGAGGATGAATGAATCCATGATTTATGATATATGTGTTAAACATAAGCATGATAATGATATGAAAGTGACTGATGCGCCTGGAATTATATAGTGCTTCAATGAATTGGGTAATGTATAATATCATGATATGAAATATTTGTACTGGGGTTTACATGATTTCTTTATAGTACTTTTTCCACTATGATCTTTTGAAAGTTTATCTATGACCTATGATTCAATATTTTTAGTTATTTTCACATTTCCATGTTATGATTATCATGTTATATCATTCCTTTATGTTCACATTTCATTTACGATCCATTGATATTCCTATTTTATAACACATGTTTTTTCCTCACATTATTCCCTATTTATACCCTTATTGGGATTTATAGGTCACCTCTTTCTTATGTATGTCCTTAGATTATCCCATTTAATGTTAAGTACGAAGGAATGTTGTGGTCATGTAGAGGAATATTTCAAAAATGATGTTTTATTTCATGTTTTAAGTTGTTATGTAATGTTCCAAATTTCCCAAGACACGAGACTTCGTGATCTTTCAGGTTGTATTAAGTGTAATTTTACAACATTAAATCATGTATGAATGTAATAAAAATAATAGGGTTGTTATAGTTGGTATCAAAGGAAAGTTTAGTTATTTTATGGATTAGGATTAGAAAACTCAAGTAAAAGACTTATGGATAAGACTTAGTATAAGAAAAACATACCTAAATCATGGTGAGTATAGAGTAAGTGGTTTAACAAGAAAATACACCCCTTTCTACATACAAATAAGTGGATGTGGATCTAGAACATATGTATTGATAGGAAAAACCTGAAAGTACCGCTTTGAGCTAGACTCGAACGAGAACAGGTTCCTGACAACAGGCCTTATTTCACTCCTAGTTTGACACTCCCGGGGGATATTATTTGATAAATTCATAAAATTAGTACAAACCATTATTAAGGTAATAAAAAAAATCCCATAAGAATATAAGTTAGGAAATAGATCATGGATAACATAGACCGAAGCCTAGAAATTCATATGTTATGGAAATAAATGTAATTTATAAGTTATCCCTTTATTGTCATTGGATTTACCTATATGTGTTTCATAGTTTAAAATACTTACCGCACATTTTCCTTTTATTCTAGAAAATAGAAGATAATATGAGGAATCAAGAAAACAAATGATGCAAAAATCAATGTAATGACTTCCCCCTAATGAGATTCACAATCCAATGAGAGCGAGAATCGAAAATTTTGTAGCAGTACTCTCTTAGTTAACTCATGTTTTGAATATAATCCTAGATTAAGAGGAAATTAAAATCCCCCTAATAAATAACAAGTCACAATTGAGAACTTCATGAGACAAAGGCCTATTACTTTCAATCGATCATCTGATCCCTCAATCACTGAACAATGGACCAACTCCATTTAGAAGATCTTATCCATCCTTTAATTCTAAAAACAAGAGAAGGTGCTCATGGCTTCTAAACATATGAAGGGTGAAGGTGATCAATTGTGGAAATTGATCAAAAATACAAAGTTTGAGGAAGATATCATGGAAATAGGATATAAGGATTTCAAGAAAATGTTTTCCATTCAATATTTTCTTCACACCCTCCGAATTAACATGGAAAGGGACTTCCTTTCCCTCAAGAAAAAAGACGACGAATCCGTCGGAGCGCATGAGGAAAAATTCATAACAATTTCATGATACACCTCTGGGTTTATCATTATCCCCAAATGAAAGTTTGGATGCTTTTTTGGTGGGATAAATTCAAACCTACAGAAATCCATAGAGATATGTGTCTTTAATATCTATGAATAAATTGTCTTATGTTTCTTCAAAGTTGAAATGGAGATCGAAAAATCTCAAGGGAATCACGAGGGTAAGAATAGAAAGGTGGTGTCATGTTCTAGCAGTCCGATAGAGATATGTAACGGTGCTAATAAATTTCAAAAAACCACTTTCCAAATGTGTAGAAGGAATAACACTATAAATTTCTTGATGGGGATGAAGAAATTCATTAGGTGTGGGAAGGAAGGGCACCTAGCCATCAATTACCAATATGAAAAACCCACTACTATGAAGGAGGAAAGGAATGTTCCATTAAGCCCTCAGTACATTGATCATTTCTATAACTCTATGAAACCAAAGAATTTCATAAACCAATGAACTATGCTAAGGGTATTTAGAGGCAACCAAAAACCTCCAATGAAGTGAGGGATATATTTTTCCATCACTACTGCCAAAGTGAATCCTAACAATGAAATGGCAATAGATACAATAGTTATTCATACATGAATAGAGAACATAATTTTTTATTCTAGTTCTATGAATTCATTTATATCCATAAATTTTAGTAGAAAAGTCCAAACACCCCCACAAATGAATGGAAGTTGAGATGTCAGTGAAAAATGAAAATGGGGAAATTATAGCATCCTATGTATATAACTCCTCCCCTATCACAATTTTTGGATTGAAGTTCCCAGTGAATCTTATCATACATACCTTGGTACAATTTGATATAATTCATGGAATGGATTGGGTTTACCAATATAGATCCAAAATAAATTTTTCTAAGAGGGAAATCATTCTCCATATGGAAAATGAACCCCTGATTGTATACAATTGCAAGGAGGAGGATGAATCTTCTATAGTACCATCCTCCCAAGCCTGTATATTACTACCAAATGAGCATTCATATATTGATCATATGATCATGTGTAAGGAATGAACCATCCTTGAAGACATACCTATTGTGAGCGAATTCACTAATGTATTTTCTGCTGAATTTCATAGTCTTACTATTTTTAGAGTGGTTGAATTCTCGATTTATCTTACACCTAGGGTGTTTCTAATATCCAAGACTCTGTATAGAATGAATGTTGTAGAACTTGAGAAGCTGAAGAAACTACTATAAGAGAATCTGGATAAAGGGTTTATATGACCATGTGCTCCACCAGGGGGTGCACCAGTCCTCTTCATCAAGAAGAAGGATGGATCAATGCGCCTTTCCATTAATTATCGTGATCCCAACAAAATCATGTTAAAGAACAAGTATCCTTTTCCAAGAATTGATGAAATGTTTGGTCAGCTATGTGGAGCACATATACTTATACAAGGTGGATCTATGGATGGGATATTACCAAGTAAGGGTGAAGGAGGATATCTAGAAGACTGCTTTTCTTACAAGGTACATGCATTATGAGTTACTAGTGATTACATTCAGACTCACTAATGATCCAACAATATTCTTGGAATTGATGAATACAGTCTTTAGAGAATAACTCAAAATATAAGTGGTTGTCTTAATGGATGATATTATAATATAATTCGAAATTAATAATGAGTATTAGAAGAGTTTATGTACTATGTTAAGAGCTTGAGAAAAGAAAATATTTACACCAAGTACAAAAAATGTGAGTTCTGGTTGAAGGAAGTCTCTTTCTAAGGAAATAAAATCACAAGAAATGGGACATATGTAGACCCTTCAAAGATTGATTTAATTGAAAGATGGCCAAACACAACATCTATGATATATATTCATAGTTTTCGTGGATTATCTAGGTATTATCGTCAATTTTTGAGAGATTTCCCATGATTGTCAAACCTTCTAACCAACCTAACTCAGAAGGGAATCAAGATTTCTTGGAATGAATAACTTGAAGAGATCTTCTAGGAGTTAAAAAGAAGGCTTATCACTATACCTATGATCATACTACTCACAAGTGGAGAGATTTTTTGTTGAATTCAGTGATGCTTCAAAGAAGGGCCTAGGATGCGCGTTGATGAAAAATAATAAAGTCATTACCTATGATTCACGAATGTTGAATGTTCATGAGAAGAACTATCTAACAAGTGATCTGAAGTGGGTTTTAGTGATCTTCATTTTAAAAATTTGGCATCATTACCTCTTTGAGGAGAAGTGTGAAATATGTACATATCACAAAAGGCTCATGTATATATTAAAATATAAATAGTTGAATATGCACCAATTAAGATGATTTAAACTGATAAAAGACTATGACTGATCAATTCACTACCATCTGGGGAAACAGAATATAGTGGAAGAAGCTCTAAGTAGAAAAGATCTATAAAATAAATCATTAATGAGAATTGAGAAGGATATGTTATTTTAAGACTTAAAAGAATAGAAATGGGAATTATAAAATAAATAACATCATTAGTCCTTTCACAAATGATTGTTCAACCATCTCTTCTAGGGAGGTTAAAGGATGATCAACTATAGGATGTGGGAATTCAGAAAAAAAAACAGGAAGCTATTAGAAAAGGGAAATACTCAGAGATCAATGTTAATGAAGAAGGTGTTGTAACATTTGGGACAAGACAATGTGTACCATCAAATATTTAGTTGTAGAAGGAGATATTGGATGATTCACATAACTCAACCTTCTCTATCCACCCTGGAAGCAAAAAGATTAATCGAGATCTCCGGGAACACTATTTGTGTGAGAATATGAAGACATATATCGCAAAATATACATCAATATGTATTGTATGTTAGCATGTGAAAGAAGAAAGGAAAAAATCTCAAAGGATGATGCAACCATTACCCATACCTACATGGAAATGGGAAAACATCACCATGGAATTTTTCACCAGGATTCCTAAGACATCTATAGAAAACAATGTTATTTGGGTTGTAGGGGATCATATTACAAAGATTGTACACTTCATTGCGATTTTAGAAGATTTATCATTAGATCAACTTGCATGGATATACATATTAGAAGTGGTGAGGTTGCATGGTGTACCACTATATATTTTATCTAATCAAGATCAAAGATTCACCTATATGTTTTGGAAGAGTCTCTGACATGATATGAATACAGAGTAAGACTTCAACAATTATTGTCACCCTCAAACTGGTGGCCAATATGAGCAGACAATCCGGAAACTTGAGGACATGTTGAGAGTTTTCTCAATGGAATTCAAATGAGGGATGAGATCAACATCTTCCTCTGGTTGAGTTCTTTTACAAATATAGTTTCAACTCAAGAATCCAAATGCCTCACTATGAATCCCTTTATGGGATGATGTGAAAAACATATGCATGCTTGGATAGTGTAGGGGAACGAAAACTGCTTGGTCCTGAAATGGTCGAGGAAATGGTGGATAAGGTTAAGACCATTCAGTAGCACATTAAGGCTTCTCAGAGTTGACATAAAAGCTATGTTGACAATCATCGACATGGCCTAGAGTTTGATGTTGGAGACATGGTATTCCTCCTCATATCTCCATGGAAGAGAGTAATGAGATTTAGGAATAAGTTAATGATTATTCCAAGGTACATCAATCCTTTTGAGATACTTGATCGCATCAAAGTGGTGAACTATCAACTAGAACTACCACTTAACCTATATCAAGGACAAGATGTATTCTATCACGACCCGTCCTTAGGGCCCATGACTTGACTACCCCAAGTGCACCTTCTATAGTATTGGGGATGACGACTAGCACCAAAGGAGTAAATACCTAAGCTGGGAAGGAATTTCCTTTATTAAAGTAAATAAAAACAACAGAGTATGCAACAGAAAGTAAACACTATGTGAACACTGTATAGAAAAAGTTGTGCTGAAAGTAAAGCGACTATAAATACAAGCCCAACAGTAATGTACCGGTACAATAGAAAGCAAGTACCACTGAAAAAGGGACAACCACTAAAAAGTGCAACTCCTGGAACATCCGCCATGTATCCTACCTAAAGGGTAGAAACAGATGTCCACCTCAGCACTCCACGTCTATTAGTCCACTCCGTGTACCATCCTGTCCTGGAATACTCTCAGCCTCCATCAATGTTGTCCTCCATCTATATCTAACATAATAATTTGTGGGCACAGCTCATGCAGGGGTGAGTATATAGATACTCAGTAGGGACCCCGAAACCCCTGATGGTCTCCCAGAATCCACAAAGGATAACCACAGAAGAAAAATACAACCAAGAAGTGTCAACCAACCCTACTTAGGTATATACCCATACATATACCTAAGTTATCAATCACATTTCGACTCTAACTCTCGAGCCCAAGAACAACCTAGTCAACACTGGAAGTAAAGTCAATCACATCCATGATAATGATTGAAAATCAAGACTCATCTCACATAGGTATGCATCTTTCATATAGCGATAGAGATGATCAGATATAGTCACAGATTCATCTAAGCTTTCGGAACCACATAGGATACAAGACCAGGTAATCTATAGGACCCACACAGGATACAATACCATCTACTCTGTCAGACCCACACAGGATACAAGCATAGAGGTCAATACTTTTGGACCCACACAAAATACAAGAACAGTAGTCATCATCGTCGAAACCACGAAGGATCCCAGTACGGTAGTCATCGCTGTCAAACCCACAGAGGATCCCAATACTGTAGTCATCATTGTCGAACCCACAGAGGATCCCAGTACGATAGTCCTCACTATCGAACCCACAGAGGATCCCAATACAGTAGTCATCACAGTCGCAACCAGCTCTAAGGTTCCCACACACATCACGCTCGATTCTGGGAGGGTCCTCTCTTTGAGCAAAGGGGGTTGATACATAAAATATCATGAAGTCTATAGTTGATGTATCCCGAAGTTCTGTCTCATCAAAAGAAACCCAACGCAATAGACTGCGCGTCAATCAGACGCCCGGTCTGAGAGTTATTGGCTTTTCCGTTCCAGGGGCCCGGTTGTATTTACGCTCATTCCCAAACCGGCCATTTTCCAATGTTTTTGAAACCTCACTTAGAGTATCTAAAAAGTACCACCTATTCACAAGGGCCCCAGTGCAAGAGATGGTACGTCAATCAGACGTGCGGTCTGGAAATTATTCGTGTTTAAGAGAAACGGGCCCGACCCGTCATGCCCAGCGGGCTGGCAGGTCAGCCCATCCTGGTGCGGCTGGTCCAACCTGGGTGGGGGTCGGCTTGGCCCAGTGGAGCACGACCCAGCCTGGCAGGTGTGTCCTGGCCCACGTGAGGGTGGCCCGACCCGCAGGGCTGGAGGCCCGACACACACAAGGGCAGCCCGTCTCGCGGCTAGCCACATCTCTGTTAGCTGGTCGAGCGGAGCTGGAGGAGTAGCACCCCTGTTCCTTGTAATGGTGACACCTAGAGGCGCTGAATATCTTGTCTAGTTGGCCAAAACCGACCGGCTTTTCCGGCGCGAGAGGCCTGCTGTGCGAGCCGCAGATCCTCCGCATGAGGTGCCCTTTGGCGCCGCGGTTTTTTTCGCCAGGCCAGTCGGTTCAACCGCCGAAGTTGCCCGCCTAGCATGGGCCATGGTTCCTCCACAGCGCAACGCCTCATGGTGCTGTGGTCTTCTTCCCGGCTGGCTATAGCGGGCCGGTTCGTTCGGAAAGCGGCCCGCACAGCGGGCCGCGATCTTCCCTCAGCGCGACGCCAAGGGGGCACCGCGGTCCTCCAGCACGGCCGATTACGGCCGGCCAGTTCGCTTCGTCTGAGCAGCCTGCAGAAGTGGGCCATAGTTCTTGTCTACGCAGACGGCGCACAACTACTGCTTCTTTCGTCTACCATAGCCCGCATGGCCATGGCCCCTTCCTCCCTCCGGCACGGTGTGACATCACTGCACCCTACGATTTCTGCCACCATCATCAACTCAAGAGAAACAACAGAGGGTCATCGGGCAATGTTTGTTCGGCCCACTCCCTCCACATAAGGTTGTAACAAGAAGCCAATGTTGAAACATATAAAAATGTGGAACGAGGATTTAATTTAAACAAGACAAACCCCTACCTCGATTCAAGGTACGTTTCACGTCGATGAGCTGCAGAAGACGGTGTCGTAGAATTCGGGCGTTGCGGAAGACGGACGTCTATTTCGTTGACGTCAGGGTGCGTCTCAAGATGAAGCGTCATTGGAGAAGATCTTTGTCGGCGAAGTGTTCTCCCTTGATACGGAGGAAGAATAAGAATTACAGTGTTCCTCATGGGTTTCACATCACATTCTTGCCTCGGTTGAAGAACTGGAGGATATTTCCTTCGCCGAGAGGTAGATCACGTTCTTTGTGGAAAGAAAGCTTTCCTTCTAATCCTCCAAAGCTTCTTCACAAAATAATTTCCAAGCCCTAAATTAAACGGCTCCTTCATAATTTAATAATGGCATGCAATTAAAAATGGATCAAATATTAGAGGAGCCAATTAATTAATTGATAATTAATTGAAAATGTGTTGGCACATTCATGAGAGGAGGGTGAAAAGTCTCAATTAAAGAGGGGAGGTATCAAATTAATTAAGGGAAGTTTATGGGGAGTTTAAGGGGAAGTTGAGGGGTTAGGATCATGTGGGCACCACACTTAGTTATATCCTCCCAAGGGAGGTTATGTGTGGTGTGGGACCCACCTCCAACTTTATTTTGGTGGAAATAACCACCACCCTAAATAAAACTATATAACACATAATTTTATTTAGTTTAATAAAATTCCCCAAAATTAACTTTGCATCCGGACCAAACGCAACTACTTTAAAAGTCCCCTTAAGAGAATACCAGCGATGCGAGTTCATCAGTGCCCTCAAATTTTAATTTTGAGAACTGCTTCAAAAGAGAGAAAAAACCACACAAACATTTACTGAACGTACCCAAACAAACCTTCAGAAATTGATTTCGGGCACACCGGGCCTTGAAATCAGGTTCCATCAGAAACTGTAGACTTGTAAAATTCCAAATAATTTATGAAATAAATTTTCATGAAATTTTAGAGTCTTAATATTACCCCCACCTCAGGGATTTACATCCCCGTAAAGCTAATACACACACTAGTTAAACAAATTGGGGAACTGAGCATGCATCTGAGCCTCTCGACCCCAAGTGCTCTCCTGGAGGTTCCCGTGCTGCCAGCGAATGCACACCAGAGGAATCGACCGTCCAAGCAGGACCTGATCCTGTCAGTCCTCAATCTCCACTGGGACCTCCATGAATGTCACCCCATCATCAATGTCCAGCTCCCTAAGGTCAATGATGTCGGACGGGTCATGCTCGTATCTTTACAGATGAGATACGTGGAAGACGTCATGAACCCAGTGCAACTGAGATGGAAGGGCCAGGCGGTAAGACACCTTTCCTACCCTGATGAGGACCTAAATGGTCTGATGAATCGTGGATATAACTTTCCGCCTCAGCCAAATCTTCATAGACCTCATCGAGTTGAGACCCGTAGAAAGATGTGGTCACCATCCTTGAACTCCAGTGATCTCCATCTCCTATCTGCATAGGACTTCTGTCTGCTCTGTGCAGTCTTCATCTGCTCCTGGATGATCTGCACCTTCTCCGTCATAGCATGCACCATCTCTGGTCCTACAAGTGCTGACTCCCCTGGGTTAGTCCAGCATAGTGGTGATATGCACGGTCGACCATACAGTGCCTCGTAAGGTGCCATCCCGATGGTGGAGTGGTAGTTGTTGTTGTACGGAAACTCCACCAAGGGTAATTGATCTTCCCAACTGTGACCAAAGTCAAGGACACATGCACAGAGCATGTCGTTGAGAGTCTGAATGGTCCTCTCAGTCTGACCGTCCATCTAAGGATGAAAGGCGGTGCTCAAGAGAAGCTGCATGCCAAAAGCCTCCTGTAAACCCTTCCATAGCCGAGAAGTGAAATGAGCATCTCAATCGGAGATGATAGTATATGGCACACCATGAAGCCGTATGATATCCTGTACATAAGGGTGTCCCAAGATCTCTACTAAGCCCTACTCTCTGATCGGTAGGAAGTGGGCTGACTTGGTGAGTCGGTCAATGATCACCCAGATAGAGTCGTGCCCTCTAGATGTACATGGAAGCCTCGTCACAAAATCCATGGATATCCCATCTCACTTCCACTCTGGAACCTATAAGGGCTGAACCAAGCCTGTTGGAACCTGGTGCTCTGCCTTCACTTGCTGACAAGTGAGGCATCGAGAGACAAAATTTTCTACTACTTTCTTCATACCAGGCCACCAATGCTATCATCTGAGGTCCTGATACATCTTCTCCACTTCTGGATGTACTGCGAGAGGGGAAGTGTGGAACTCCCTCAAAATATCCTCCTGTAATGCAACTGGTACCATGGTATGTCCCCTGAAGAGGATTATGTGCCCCCCACCTTCAGAAAATACATCAGGTGCCTGCCCTGAGGATATATGGGAACATCGTATCTCACAGCCAACGTCCTCACACTGTGCCTCTTTGAATCACTGAAGAAGTGGAGAAGTGACTGTTAGAGACTATAGAAAGGCTACTCCATCTCTATACACAAAGGATATCTGCAACGCGGCTAGCTACTCTATCGCCTCTTGTAGTAGATGAATTCCCGATCTCCTGCTGAGAGAATCTACTATAACGTTCCCCTTCCCTGGAGTATAGACTATCTCAAAGTCATAGTCCTGGAGGAACTCGAGCCATCATCACTGTCTTAGGTTTAGGTCCTTCTGTGAGAAGATGTACCTGAGACTCTGGTGGTCAGAGTAGACTGTAAAATGCTCACCCATAAGATATTACCACCACATCTTCAAGGTGAAGAACACTGCTACTAACTCAAGGTCATGGGTAGCGTAGTTCTGCTCATGCTGTCTCAACTGTCATGAACCATAGGTTATCACTACTCGCTCCTACATCAGGACACACCTGAGTAAATTCCTTAATGCATCGCAGTAAACTACGTACCCAACGCCCTCCTCCGGTAGCCTCAAAGTGGGCGCACTAGTCAATATCTTCCTTAGCTCTTGAAAGCTCCGCTGGAATCTATCTGACCACACGAAAGGGTTTCCCCTTCTTCATCAAAGCTGAAAGTGGTGCTGCAACTCTGGAGAAGTCTGGTACAAAGTTAATTCTGGCCGATTCTTGAGTGATCGACTGCACCCTCTTAAGTATGATTCCATCCTGTGCTGCCTGGGTTTTCTTTTTCGTCCACCAAGGAAAACCCCATCCCAATGTTGTAGATAAACCACAAACTTTTTGCCTAATACAACCAATCTGTGTATGATCTGTGGTTTCCCATTCCATACCCAAACTAACGTCGTAAGGCCTCAACGCTTCCACCAAGAGGTTCCAACCAAAACTCTCTCCTCAAGGGTCAGATCACACCGTTAGCATAAGTGTGGTTATAGAGTCTCCTACCAAAGGTATCTCCAGACATGAGGGTCAAGTCATTGGCTTAACTGGAAACTCTAGGTCTAGGACAAGATTCGTGGAAGGAAGGAATGATTGGTACCTATTTCTATTGATAGAGCAGCTAGTAGTAGACACAGACCATACCTCAAATAATTCTTAGAGCCCTTGGGTCACACTCTTTGACCGCATGCAGATACTCTCTTCACCTTCCCTCCACCTCTATGAGCCTAGTGGGGACTACAAAGGTGGGTGGTTGTAACATGTCGAAATTTTCACCACCTCATGCTATTCTCCTAGCTCTGCTTCCAATTCTACTGCCCTAAAACTACATATGTCCTTAACAATTCTTCTTCTTGAGACATTTTACAAAACCAATCTCTAAGACTAACGCGAGTTTCATGCTTTCCAACTATTAACATTCACTGGCTGTATCCACTCATCCAATGAACATTCAATAACAAAGGTTCTCTCAAGTACTCTAAAATAAGTAGGAATGCATAGAGGAAAAAGTGTTGTCTCAGATATCCTTAAACACACCTCACTCAGAGGTTTGAGCTCTAAAGAACTGATCGAATCATATTCATTGAGTAACAGGAAATATCAGTACATCTCGATGAATACTCAGCTACTGACACGTCATCCTGCTGAAGCTGTATAAGCTCTAGAAAACTCTCAGCCACCTCCTCATGCCAGTCCTCAGCTGCCTGTGGGTCGGGCTCGCCTGGGAACTTGAGGGATATCTAGTGTTGAATTACATCTAAGGCACTATGCCTACAAGTGTCCACTACTGGTACCACCGGTAGTGTCTGCTGACCAACAGGCAGTGATATAGTTGGCACACTGCCCGAAGGTACCATCTTAGAAAATGGTCCTAGTACTAAAACTTCATCATTATGTGGACCTTCTTCATGGTCACTCATTGAAAAATATTAGTATCTGAGATCAAAATCTGCTCCACTAGTGTCTCAAATAGGTTGAAAACTTCAGTAATCACCTCCGTCCAGTCCTCTAATGCCTGGGAATATGGCTCACCTCGAAACCTCAGAGGCCTCTGCCGCTATAACTCGTGGAGCACACTCAGTTGGCATGCACCATCCACTAGTGTGGATGGTGGAATCTGCTGCTCAACGGGTGGTGGTGATTCTGGTACACCACCCGAAGGTGACAACACAGTAAGAGGGCCCTGTACTGGAGCCTCGTCGCTCGGTGGGCTGTCATCGTGTACTCTCTCTCAGGAACCATAGCTGGCTGTCTTCGTAGTGGAATCCTAATAAGGAACAGGTGCACCACTGTCAATAAGTTATACCTGGTGAGCTGACTCAAATATACCACAAAGGATACTCTTGAAACACACACACACAGTCAGTGTTTCCGTGCACTAAGTCGGAAATCAGAGGTCAGGGTCTTGGTGTATGGATACGTCAGCCGCCGCATCAACACCGGACTCCCTGGAATGAAAACCATACTCAATACTCTTAACACTAGTGCTTCACAGAAAAGAATTTTCAGAGCCCTATGTTCTACGGTAGAACCGACTCCTCTGATACCAATTTGTCATGACCCATCCTCGGGGCCCATGGCGTGACTATCCCAAGCCAACATTCCATAGGCCAGGGGCTGGAAACTAGCACCAAATGCATAAATCCCTAAACTGGGAAGGAATTGCCTTTATGAAAGTAAAAAAACACAATAGATTACGCCAAATAAAGTAAACACTAAGTGAATAGTGTATACAAAAAGTAGTGTTGAGAGTAAAGGGGCCAGAAATACAAGCCCAACAGTAAAGTACAGGTACAATGGAAAGAAAGTACAACTGAAAAAGGGACAACAGCTAAAAATATCTATAGCATCCCACCTTTTCATCACATAAACTTTCATTACATTTTACAAAACCGAGGATCTTTAAGGTTTAGTGTCTTGGAAACCAGGAACATAATAAATGAAAGAAAAAAAAACATTCTTCTTAAACACTTGAAAGGATTCTCCTCAAGTTCATCCTAGGTTCATTACTGCATCTCATAACCTGGGAACACACATCAAAATAAAGGGTGAGCAGAAGGCCCAGTAAGGGAAACAAGAGGAACATTTTACATGTGAGCTTGATATACTTCAATAATGACATGAAAAGAACTTTAAGGCATGAGAAAGAAATCATGAGGAATTTCATAATAAAAACAACATTTTTCATAACTTGAATATGTGGCTACATCATTTAACATAGACAATCATGAACATATCACCAAGGTCCATCCCCAAGGTGTCATTTGAAAATTACCAAGGTTATTCACCAAGGTATCGTGAAAATTGTAATCTCTAGTGGTTACATCATTACCCAATGCATTGGAGCGCTATCAGGGCGCACCCTTAAATTTGCCTTTATTATCATGTGAGCCACATATATCATCATCAAACATTTCATAAATAACCCACATAGCATAAAATAAATGGGTTTCATTTCATAATCACAACGTTTTAAAAACTGCTTTAAATACGTGATCTTTACGTCACTTTAAACCCACGGAAAGGGAAAGAGGGTTTCATGTATGTAAATCCCATAATTTAAAATAGAACATTTTGATATATATATGTGAATACCCCTGTATAAATAAGATCCTTGAGTATTCACTTTATAACATAAAATAATTTTTAGAAAAGAGAGAGAGACACTTTGCGACGAAAATTTTGCAGCATAACGACTATGTTACAAGGTTTTAGAAAACATTGAGAAGAGAGGGGACATGGGTCAAACATTCATAAATGACCCATAAAACAGTAGAGGGACAAAATATAAGGGATTTAAGAACATGGTACTGAAATTTGAAAATGTACCATATGAAATGAAGAACATGAAAGGAAGAAAAAAAACAAGATTTCTCTTGTGAAAATTCGGCAGCCTAACGGCGTCACTTAAACTTCAACAAAATTGAATTGACAAGGTCAAATAGGGTCTCTCATCATATGAACATAAGAGTCCAGTATGATAGATATAGAGATCATACCCCAACATAATAGAAAGGAACTTGAAAGAATTGACATGAAAGTAGAACTTCAAAACAAGAAGGGTGAAGAACCACTTAAAAATTCGGCAGCCTAACGGCGCCACTTAAAACTTCAAAATACTGAATTGAAGAGATCAAATGGGGTCTCTCATCATATGAAAATAAGAGTCCAGTATGATATATATAGAGATCATACCCCCAACATAATAAAAAGGAACTTGAAATAATTGACATGAAAGTAGAACTTCAAAACGAGAAGGGTGAAGAACCACTTAAAAATTCAGCAGCCTAACGGCGCCACTTAAAACTTCAAAATACTGAATTGAAGAGATCAAATGGGGTCTCTCATCATATGAACATAAGAGTCCAGTATGATATATATAGAGATCATACCCCAACATAATAGAAAGGAACTTGAAAGAATTGACATGAAAGTAGAACTTCAAAACGAGAAGGGTGAAGAACCACTTAAAAATTCGGCAGCCTAACGGCGCCACTTAAACATTCTTAAAACGAAATGATGAGAGTAAGAGGGGGTCTTTCATCATATGAACATAAAAAGGGCAGTAAGAGGAGTATAAAAGAACATCCTCCAAAATAAGAACATGGATCATAAAAGGAATGACATAAAAGAGATCACTTGAAAAGAAAGAGAGGGGTCAGATCCCTTACCCTAAAATGTAACTCTTAAACCTCAAAGGTTGGGAACTTGAGGGCTTGGGGCACCTTGGGAGGACTCCTTGGGAGGTAATGAGACCAGAACTTCGTTGGGGAAGAGTGGGGAGTCTAATTGATGACAGGAGGGCTTGGTATTTATAGGGAAAGTGAGGGGACAAGACATTAATGGCCAAGGGACACCTCACATGTGCTTTTCTCAAACCCATGTGCTCTCCCTTGGCATTTATCATGGAGTTAGGCCACATGGGGCCCCCAAAACAATAATTCATCACCCTTGGCCGGCCAACCCTCAAAAGATCTCATGACACCATTATGATGTCATTAAACATACCAAAACCCTAAAACTGTATTTTTACTATTCACTAAAAATTCAACCTTCTCAGAATAACCCCAAAATTTCACCTTAACCAAATATCAATGCTATGATTTCAAAAATGAAATCCATTTTATAAAAATAATTTTCTAAATATTTTTAATTTAATTTTTAAATAAAAACACTATTCATCGAAAATTCACATTTTTCAGAAAAATCCCCAAAAATTACCATAACATAATATCGATGCTCTGAGTTCAAAAATGAAGTCATTTTTATAAAAATAATTTTCTAATAATTTTTAATTAAATTTTTAATTAAAAAACACTATTCACCCCGAAAAAACTAATACTTGAATAATAATTAATGAAACCGTTATTTAACTATTTTATTGAATCACATTACTTAATCAAGGTGCCTAGATTATTTTAAAACTTTCTTTAATTGAGATTACTAATCCATTTGGTCATATTACTAATCCTAATCATAAAATCACTATTCATAATTTACTATTCATCAAAAATCAAGTTGATCTTATTAGACTCTAAATTTCGTACTGAACATAATTGTAGAAGACCATTTTTCGAAAATCATTACACATTTTTAATTATTTAAGGTTTACACAACCATTTTTAAAATATCCTTTTTCTAAAATTAATCAAAAATATGCATACAATATTTATCCGGTCATTTGAAAATTCATAAACATCATCATAAGAAGAAATCCAAATTTTTATTTAAAAAAAAGATTACACAAGGCAATTACGGTCTCGTTACATAACCCCTTATAATACCAGCATAGGACCTAAGAGTAAGGTGTGCTAGGGTGATAGAATTTTGGGGCGGCTCAGTCAACATTGCCCGAGTAGTAATTTCTATCAGTTTGAACTTCTCGCGAAGGCGATTCCGTTCTAGCTTCACATGATGAAGTTCGGCTTGGATTTGGTCCAGAGCAAAGCCCAATGGTGCTACCTCCTTCCCAATCTCTGTTAGATGGGCTTCGATCGGCCCAAGGCTACTAGGTGTGGCCATCAAATCTTCTTTCTATAATAATTAACCAGGATTACTTAAATTTAGAGACAATAATCAAAACATTTTGTTCACGGTGGTCATATTGACCGATGGTCATATAACACTCAAAAAACAATGGTCTCATTTTATTTATAATCATGTTTATCAAATAAAATATTTTTTTTGAGTATAAAAAATAACACATGAAATTAGGAAACAAGATTTATTCAAAATTTCGGGTCGTTACAATCTTCCCCCCTTAAGAAATTGCGTCCTCGCAATTTTTTTAAATTGGGTTTTGAAATTTCATTGAAAGTCCCACATCAGAAAAAGAGTCAGTAACACCATTAATTTAAAAGAAAGAAAAGGAAGTACAAAGGCCACCCGAGTTAACCCACACTCGGGTTCCATGTAGGAAAACATGGACATGGAGGAAAAAAACAAAGGGTCAGTTCTGAGAGAGAGTGATAGAGAACATGATTAGGAGAAAGTTAACTGGGAGAAAATCCCAAACTTATGATGTGTGTAAACGGTCTTTGATTACCTAGTAGGAAACGTAAACCAACAACATTTTTGTTTTATGTTTCTTTTCATAATTTTGAGGATTTCATTTACTACATAGAACAAAAACATAAGAAAATATATCTACCTTCATGTAGAGTTTCACCCTTTAATAATTTTTTACCAAAACTAATCCTTTCCCCCAAACGATGAGCATTCAAAACTACTTGGTCTCATCAAAACACAAGAATCATCTTCTAGAGAATCACATAATCCATAAAAGATTAACTATCTATTTCTTCTATCTTTAAACATTATCCCAAAACAGAAAGGGTAAGGTTAAACAACTCTTCAAAAAGGAAGAATCCCATAGGAATGGAAACTAATTTTAAATCTTCAATGTTCCATGGTAATACCCAAAGTTCATCATAGACCATTCCATAAATAACAGTCCTTAAAATTCCTCGAAATAAACCAAACTAAGATTGAAACCCAAATACAAGAAGGACTTGATAACATAGTCTTCCAAAATAAACTTCATTGTTCATCTCCAAACAACATCAACCACTCCTAACATCTTATAACAAAAATAGCTAACCTAAACATATTTTACCCAAGATAGTTTAATCATTCCCGTAAGTAACCTAAATTACTATAAGTCCAACTTAAATTCATTGATAAATCAAAATATAAATCAACCTTACTCCTCAATGAAAATACCGTAGTAATCTATTTACCTTGATCATATATGGTCCTCAAAATAGTGAACGTCTTCCAAAATAATAATAATCTTTTAATCCCCTAATCATCTCGGTTGTATTAATACGAAAATCATAGCATTTCCTATCACATTGGTTGTTGGGACATGTTCTTCCATTTCCCGCCATTAACTAAGAAAAGAAGCTATAATTAGGGGCTTAAATACATAGCCAATAATCATGAAAAGAAACTTAAAGCATCTAAGGATAACATGTAGAAGTAAAGTATACCATAACTTGTGATCCCCTAGGTTCCCTTCTAGGTTATCCATGATCATATATTCTTATGTAACCCTTTATTTTATTTTATCTTTGTTCCTTTAACAATGGTTCATACTAAGCTTATGAATTTACCAAAGCATATCCCCCGGGAGTGTCGTAACCAAGAGTGCAGCAAGGCCCGTTGTCGTGTACCAGTTCCCGTTCGAGTCTAGCTCAAATCGGTGTTTTCGGGTTTTACCCCTATGTACATCTGTGCCAGAGCCACCTCTACCTGCTCGTATCCAGACAGGGATGTATTTGCTTGGAAACCCCTTACTCAATACTCACCAAAATACCAGGAAGATTTCCTATATTAAAATTTTCTATAGGGTTCCTCCTAGAGTTTTCATATCCTAATTTCCACAAATAACTAAACCATCCTTTGATACCAACTATAGCATCCCACCTTTTCATCACATAAACTTTCATTACATTTTACAAAACCGAGGATCTTTAAGGTTTAGTGTCTTGGAAACCAGGAACATAATAAATGAAAGAAAAAAAAACATTCTTCTTAAACACTTGAAAGGATTCTCCTCAAGTTCATCCTAGGTTCATTACTGCATCTCATAACCTGGGAACACACATCAAAATAAAGGGTGAGCAGAAGGCCCAGTAAGGGAAACAAGAGGAACATTTTACATGTGAGCTTGATATACTTCAATAATGACATGAAAAGAACTTTAAGGCATGAGAAAGAAATCATGAGGAATTTCATAATAAAAACAACATTTTTCATAACTTGAATATGTGGCTACATCATTTAACATAGACAATCATGAACATATCACCAAGGTCCATCCCCAAGGTGTCATTTGAAAATTACCAAGGTTATTCACCAAGGTATCGTGAAAATTGTAATCTCTAGTGGTTACATCATTACCCAATGCATTGGAGCGCTATCAGGGCGCACCCTTAAATTTTCCTTTATTATCATGTGAGCCACATATATCATCATCAAACATTTCATAAATAACCCACATAGCATAAAATAAATGGGTTTCATTTCATAATCACAACGTTTTAAAAACTGCTTTAAATACGTGATCTTTACGTCACTTTAAACCCACGGAAAGGGAAAGAGGGTTTCATGTATGTAAATCCCATAATTTAAAATAGAACATTTTGATATATATATGTGAATACCCCTGTATAAATAAGATCCTTGAGTATTCACTTTATAACATAAAATAATTTTTAGAAAAGAGAGAGAGACACTTTGCGACGAAAATTTTGCAGCATAACGACTATGTTACAAGGTTTTAGAAAACATTGAGAAGAGAGGGGACATGGGTCAAACATTCATAAATGACCCATAAAACAGTAGAGGGACAAAATATAATGGATTTAAGAACATGGTACTGAAATTTGAAAATGTACCATATGAAATGAAGAACATGAAAGGAAGAAAAAAAACAAGATTTCTCTTGTGAAAATTCGGCAGCCTAACGGCGTCACTTAAACTTCAACAAAATTGAATTGACAAGGTCAAATAGGGTCTCTCATCATATGAACATAAGAGTCCAATATGATAGATATAGAGATCATACCCCAACATAATAGAAAGGAACTTGAAAGAATTGACATGAAAGTAGAACTTCAAAACGAGAAGGGTGAAGAACCACTTAAAAATTCGGCAGCCTAACGGCGCCACTTAAAACTTCAAAATACTGAATTGAAGAGATCAAATGGGGTCTCTCATCATATGAACATAAGAGTCCAGTATGATATATATAGAGATCATACCCCAACATAATAGAAAGGAACTTGAAATAATTGACATGAAAGTAGAACTTCAAAACGAGAAGGGTGAAGAACCACTTAAAAATTCAGCAGCCTAACGGCGCCACTTAAAACATCAAAATACTGAATTGAAGAGATCAAATGGGGTCTCTCATCATATGAACATAAGAGTCCAGTATGATATATATAGAGATCATACCCCAACATAATAGAAAGGAACTTGAAAGAATTGACATGAAAGTAGAACTTCAAAACGAGAAGGGTGAAGAACCACTTAAAAATTCGGCAGCCTAACAGCGCCACTTAAACATTCTTAAAACGAAATGATGAGAGTAAGAGGGGGTCTTTCATCATATGAACATAAAAAGGGCAGTAAGAGGAGTATAAAATAACATCCTCCAAAATAAGAACATGGATCATAAAAGGAATGACATAAAAGAGATCACTTGAAAAGAAAGAGAGGGGTCGGATCCCTTACCTTAAAATGTAACTCTTAAACCTCAAAGGTTGGGAACTTGAGGGCTTGGGGCACCTTGGGAGGACTCCTTGGGAGGTAATGAGACCAGAACTTCGTTGGGGAAGAGTGGGGAGTCTAATTGATGAGAGGAGGGCTTGGTATTTATAGGGAAAGTGAGGGGACAAGACATTAATGGCCAAGGGACACCTCACATGTGCTTTTCTCAAACCCATGTGCTCTCCCTTGGCATTTATCATGGAGTTAGGCCACATGGGGCCCCCAAAACAATAATTCATCACCCTTGGCCGGCCAACCCTCAAAAGATCTCATGACACCATTATGATGTCATTAAACATACCAAAACCCTAAAACTGTGTTTTTACTATTCACTAAAAATTCAACCTTCTCAGAATAACCCCAAAATTTCACCTTAACCAAATATCAATGCTATGATTTCAAAAATGAAATCCATTTTATAAAAATAATTTTCTAAATATTTTTAATTTAATTTTTAAATAAAAACACTATTCATCGAAAATTCACATTTTTCAGAAAAATCCCCAAAAATTACCATAACATAATATCGATGCTCTGAGTTCAAAAATGAAGTCATTTTTATAAAAATAATTTTCTAATTATTTTTAATTAAATTTTTAATTAAAAAACACTATTCACCCCGAAAAAACTAATACTTGAATAATAATTAATGAAACCGTTATTTAACTATTTTATTGAATCACATTACTTAATCAAGGTGCCTAGATTATTTTAAAACTTTCTTTAATTGAGATTACTAATCCATTTGGTCATATTACTAATCCTAATCATAAAATCACTATTCATAATTTACTATTCATCAAAAATCAAGTTGATCTTATTAGACTCTATATTTCGTACTGAACATAATTGTAGAAGACCATTTTTCGAAAATCATTACACATATTTAATTATTTAAGGTTTACACAACCATTTTTAAAATATCCTTTTTCTAAAATTCATCAAAAATATGCATACAATATTTATCCGGTCATTTGAAAATTCATAAACATCATCATAAGAAGAAATCCAAATTTTTATTTAAAAAAAAGATTACACAAGGCAATTACGGTCTCATTACATAACCCCTTATAATACCAGCATAGGACCTAAGAGTAAGGTGTGCTAGGGTGATAGAATTTTGGGGCGGCTCAGTCAACATTGCCCGAGTAGTAATTTCTATCAGTTTGAACTTCTCGCGAAGGCGATTCCGTTCTAGCTTCACATGATGAAGTTCGGCTTGGATTTGGTCCAGAGCAAAGCCCAATGGTGCTACCTCCTTCCCAATCTCTGTTAGATGGGCTTCGATCGGCCCAAGGCTACTAGGTGTGGCCATCAAATCTTCTTTCTATAATAATTAACCAGGATTACTTAAATTTAGAGACAATAATCAAAACATTTTGTTCACGGTGGTCATATTGACCGATGGTCATATAACACTCAAAAAACAATGGTCTCATTTTATTTATAATCATGTTTATCAAATAAAATATTTTTTTTTGAGTATAAAAAATAACACATGAAATTAGGAAACAAGATTTATTCAAAATTTCGGGTCGTTACAATCTTCCCCCCTTAAGAAATTGCATCCTCGCAATTTTTTTAAATTGGGTTTTGAAATTTCATTGAAAGTCCCACATCAGAAAAAGAGTCAGTAACACCATTAATTTAAAAGAAAGAAAAGGAAGTACAAAGGCCACCCGAGTTAACCCACACTCGGGTTCCATGTAGGAAAACATGGACATGGAGGAAAAAAACAAAGGGTCAGTTCTGAGAGAGAGTGATAGAGAACATGATTAGGAGAAAGTTAACCGTGAGAAAATCCCAAACTTATGATGTGTGTAAACGGTCTTTGATTACCTAGTAGGAAACGTAAACCAACAACATTTTTGTTTTATGTTTCTTTTCATAATTTTGAGGATTTCATTTACTACATAGAACAAAAACATAAGAAAATATATCTACCTTCATGTAGAGTTTCACCCTTTAATAATTTTTTACCAAAACTAATCCTTTCCCCCAAACGATGAGCATTCAAAACTACTTGGTCTCATCAAAACACAAGAATCATCTTCTAGAGAATCACATAATCCATAAAATATTAACTATCTATTTCTTCTATCTTTAAACATTATCCCAAAACAGAAAGGGTAAGGTTAAACAACTCTTCAAAAAGGAAGAATCCCATAGGAATGGAAACTAATTTTAAATCTTCAATGTTCCATGGTAATACCCAAAGTTCATCATAGACCATTCCATAAATAATAGTCCTTAAAATTCCTCGAAATAAACCAAACTAAGATTGAAACCCAAATACAAGAAGGACTTGATAACATAGTCTTCCAAAATAAACTTCATTGTTCATCTCCAAACAACATCAACCACTCTTAACATCTTATAACAAAAATAGCTAACCTAAACATATTTTACCCAAGATAGTTTAATCATTCCCGTAAGTAACCTAAATTACTATAAGTCCAACTTAAATTCATTGATAAATCAAAATATAAATCAACCTTACTCCTCAATGAAAATACCGTAGTAATCTATTTACCTTGATCATATATGGTCCTCAAAATAGTGAACGTCTTCCAAAATAATAATCATCTTTTAATCCCCTAATCATCTCGGTTGTATTAATACGGCAATCATAGAATTTCCTATCACATTGGTTGTTGGGACATGTTCTTCCATTTCCCGCCATTAAGTAAGAAAAGAAGCTATAATTAGGGGCTTAAATACATAGCCAATAATCATGAAAAGAAACTTAAAGCATCTAAGGATAACATGTAGAAGTAAAGTATACCCTAACTTGTGATCCCCTAGGTTCCCTTCTAGGTTATCCATGATCATATATTCTTATGTAACCCTTTATTTTATTTTATCTTTGTTCCTTTAACAATGGTTCATACTAAGCTTATGAATTTACCAAAGCATATCCCCCGGGAGTGTCGTAACCAAGAGTGCAGCAAGGCTCGTTGTCGTGTACCAGTTCCCGTTCGAGTCTAGCTCAAAGCGGTGTTTTCGGGTTTTACCCCTATGTACATCTGTGCCAGAGCCACCTCTACCTGCTCGTATCCAGACAGGGATGTATTTGCTTGGAAACCCCTTACTCAATACTCACCAAAATACCAGGAAGATTTCCTATATTAAAATTTTCTATAGGGTTCCTCCTAGAGTTTTCATATCCTAATTTCCACAAATAACTAAACCATCCTTTGATACCAACTATAGCATCCCACCTTTTCATCACATAAACTTTCATTACATTTTACAAAACCGAGGATCTTTAAGGTTTAGTGTCTTGGAAACCAGGAACATAATAAATGAAAGAAAAAAAAAACATTCTTCTTAAACAATTGAAAGGATTCTCCTCAAGTTCATCCTAGGTTCATTACTGCATCTCATAACCTGGGAACACACATCAAAATAAAGGGTGAGAAGAAGGCCCAGTAAGGGAAACAAGAGGAACATTTTACATGTGAGCTTGATATACTTCAATAATGACATGAAAAGAACTTTAAGGCATGAGAAAGAAAT
The DNA here is from genome assembly GCA_963277665.1 of Viscum album. NCBI lineage: Eukaryota > Viridiplantae > Streptophyta > Magnoliopsida > Santalales > Viscaceae > Viscum > Viscum album. The sequence continues at coordinate 397,240,015 of OY728126.1, forward strand.
CATGAGGAATTTCATAATAAAAACAACATTTTTCATAACTTGAATATGTGGCTACATCATTTAACATAGAAAATCATGAACATATCACCAAGGTCCATCCCCAAGGTGTAATTTGAAAATTACCAAGGTTATTCACCAAGGTATCGTGAAAATTGTAATCTCTAGTGGTTACATCATTACCCAATGCATTGGAGCGCTATCAGGGCACACCCTTAAATTTGCCTTTATTATCATGTGAGCCACATATATCATCATCAAACATTTCATAAATAACCCACATAGCATAAAATAAATGGGTTTCATTTCATAATCACAACGTTTTAAAAACTGCTTTAAATACGTGATCTTTACGTCACTTTAAACCCACGGAAAGGGAAAGAGGGTTTCATGTATGTAAATACCATAATTTAAAATAGAACATTTTGATATATATATGTGAATACCCCTGTATAAATAAGATCCTTGAGTATTCACTTTATAACATAAAATAATTTTTAGAAAAGAGAGAGAGACACTTTGCGACGAAAATTTTGCAGCATAACGACTATGTTACAAGGTTTTAGAAAACATTGAGAAGAGAGGGGACATGGGTCAAACATTCATAAATGACCCATAAAACAGTAGAGGGAAAAAATATAAGGGATTTAAGAACATGGTACTGAAATTTGAAAATGTACCATATGAAATGAAGAACATGAAAGGAAGAAAAAAAACAAGATTTCTCTTGTGAAAATTCGGCAGCCTAACGGCGTCACTTAAACTTCAACAAAATTGAATTGACAAGGTCAAATAGGGTCTCTCATCATATGAACATAAGAGTCCAGTATGATAGATATAGAGATCATACCCCAACATAATAGAAAGGAACTTGAAAGAATTGACATGAAAGTAGAACTTCAAAACGAGAAGGGTGAAGAACCACTTAAAAATTCGGCAGCCTAACGACGCCACTTAAAACTTCAAAATACTGAATTGAAGAGATCAAATGGGGTCTCTCATCATATGAACATAAGAGTCCAGTATGATATATATAGATATCATACCCCAACATAATAGAAAGGAACTTGAAATAATTGACATGAAAGTAGAACTTCAAAACGAGAAGGGTGAAGAACCACTTAAAAATTCGGCAGCCTAACGGCGCCACTTAAAACTTCAAAATACTGAATTGAAGAGATCAAATGGGGTCTCTCATCATATGTACATAAGAGTCCAGTATGATATATATAGAGATCATACCCCAACATAATAGAAAGGAACTTGAAAGAATTGACATGAAAGTAGAACTTCAAAACGAGAAGGGTGAAGAACCACTTAAAAATTCGGCAGCCTAACGGCGCCACTTAAACATTCTTAAAACGAAATGATGAGAGTAAGAGGGGGTCTTTCATCATATGAACATAAAAAGGTCAGTAAGAGGAGTATAAAAGAACATCCTCCAAAATAAGAACATGGATCATAAAAGGAATGACATAAAAGAGATCACTTGAAAAGAAAGAGAGGGGTCGGATCCCTTACCTTAAAATGTAACTCTTAAACCTCAAAGGTTGGGAACTTGAGGGATTGGGGCACCTTGGGAGGACTCCTTGGGAGGTAATGAGACCAGAACTTCGTTGGGGAAGAGTGGGGAGTCGAATTGATGAGAGGAGGGCTTGGTATTTATAGGGAAAGTGAGGGGACAAGACATTAATGGCCAAGGGACACCTCACATGTGCTTTTCTCAAACCCATGTGCTCTCCCTTGGCATTTATCATGGAGTTAGGCCACATGGGGCCCCCAAAACAATAATTCATCACCCTTGGCCGGCCAACCCTCAAAAGATCTCATGACACCATTATGATGTCATTAAACATACCAAAACCCTAAAACTGTATTTTTACTATTCACTAAAAATTAAACCTTCTCAGAATAACCCCAAAATTTCACCTTAACCAAATATTAATGCTATGATTTCAAAAATGAAATCCATTTTATAAAAATAATTTTCTAAATATTTTTAATTTAATTTTTAAATAAAAACACTATTCATCGAAAATTCACATTTTTCAGAAAAATCCCCAAAAATTACCATAACATAATATCGATGCTCTGAGTTCAAAAATGAAGTCATTTTTATAAAAATAATTTTCTAATTATTTTTAATTAAATTTTTAATTAAAAAACACTATTCACCCCGAAAAAACTAATACTTGAATAATAATTAATGAAACCGTTATTTAACTATTTTATTGAATCACATTACTTAATCAAGGTGCCTAGATTATTTTAAAACTTTCTTTAATTGAGATTACTAATCCATTTGGTCATATTACTAATCCTAATCATAAAATCACTATTCATAATTTACTATTCATCAAAAATCAAGTTGATCTTATTAGACTATAAATTTCGTACTGAACATAATTGTAGAAGACCATTTTTCGAAAATCATTACACATTTTTAATTATTTAAGGTTTACACAACCATTTTTAAAATATCCTTTTTCTAAAATTCATCAAAAATATGCATACAATATTTATCCGGTCATTTGAAAATTCATAAACATCATCATAAGAAGAAATCCAAATTTTTATTTAAAAAAAAGATTACACAAGGCAATTACGGTCTCGTTACATAACCCCTTATAATACCAGCATAGGACCTAAGAGTAAGGTGTGCTAGGGTGATAGAATTTTGGGGCGGCTCAGTCAACATTGCCCGAGTAGTAATTTCTATCAGTTTGAACTTCTCGCGAAGGCGATTCCGTTCTAGCTTCACATGATGAAGTTCGGCTTGGATTTGGTCCAGAGCAAAGCCCAATGGTGCTACCTCCTTCCCAATCTCTGTTAGATGGGCTTCGATCGGCCCAAGGCTACTAGGTGTGGCCATCAAATCTTCTTTCTATAATAATTAACCAGGATTACTTAAATTTAGAGACAATAATCAAAACATTTTGTTCATGGTGGTCATATTGACCGATGGTCATATAACACTCAAAAAACAATGGTCTCATTTTATTTATAATCATGTTTATCAAATAAAATATTTTTTTTGAGTATAAAAAATATCACATGAAATTAGGAAACAAGATTTATTCAAAATTTCGGGTCGTTACAATATCAGCTCCTGGAACGTCCGCCATGTATCCTACCTAAAGGGTAGGTACAAATGTCCACCTCATCACTCCACATCTATCGGTCTGCTCTGTGTACCGTCCGGTCCTAGCTCACTTTTGGCCTCTGTCAACTCTCTGTGTCATCTGTATCCAACACAAAGATGTACGGGCATAGACCGTGCAGGGGTGAGTATAACGATACTTAGTAGGGACCCCGAGTCCACCGATGGTCTCCCAGAATCCACAAAGGATAACCACAGAAGAAAAATACAACCACGAAGTATCAACCAACCCTACTTAGGTATATTCACATACATACACCTAATTTATCAATCTTAGTTTGACTCCAACTCTCGAGACCAAGCAAAACCCAGTCCACACAGGAAGTAAAGTCAATCACATCGATGATAATGATTTAAAATCAAGACTCAGCTCACACGGGTATGCATCTTTTGTATAATGATAGAGATAATCATATGTAGTCAGTGATTCATCTAAGTTATCGGACCCACATAGGATACAAGCACAGAGGTCAATATTGTCGGCCCCATACAGGATACAAGAACAGTAGTCATCGTCGTCGAACCCATGGAACATCCCAGTATGGTAGTAATCGCTGTCGAACCCATGGAGGATCCCAGTACCATAGTCGTCACTATTGAACCCACGGAGGATCCCAGTACGATAGTCCTCGCTGTCGAACCCACAAAGGATCCCAGTACAATAGTCATCGCAGTCGCAGCCAGCTCTAGGGTTCCCACACACAGCACACTCGATTCCGAGAGGGTCCACTCTTTGAGAAAAGGGGGTCGATACATAAACTTTCACGAAGTCCAGAGTTGATGTATCCCGAAGTTACATCTCATCAAAAGATACGCAATGCGATAGATGACATGTCAATTAGACGACCGGTCTGAGAGTTACTGGCTTTTCCATTCCTGGGGCTTGGTTGGATTAACACTCGTTACCAACCCAACCATTTTACAAAGTTGTTAAAAACTCACTTAGTCTATCGAAAAAGGACCACATCGTCTCAAGGGTCCCAGTACCGGAGAGGAAACGTCAATCAGACGCACTGTCTGATAATTATTCATGTTTAAGTGAAATGGGCTTGACCCATCATGGCTAGTGGGCTGGCGGGTAGTCCTGTCCTGGCTCAGCTGGTGCGACCCAGCTGGGGGGTCGTCCCAGCCCGGTGGAGTGTGGCCCAGCTCGGCAGTTGTGGACCAGCCCGCATGAGGGTGGCCCGACCCGCACGGCTGGAGGCTCGGCCCGCGCAAGGGTGGCCAGGCCTGCAGCTGTCCACGGCTCGGCTAGCTGGCCGAGCGGAGTGGGGCGGCGCAGCTCCCCGGTTCTTTGTAATGTCGGAGCCGCCTCTCCTGTTCGGCCGGCCGAAGCTGACTGGATTTTCCGGCATGAACGACCTGCTGTGTGGGCCACAGATCCTTGACATGCGGCTCCCTTAGGAACCTCGGTTTCTTCCGCCCAGCTGGTAGGCGGCTGACTGGTTCACACACTGAAGTGGCCCGCCCAACACAGGCTGTGGTCCCTCTGTAGCGCGGCGCCTCATGGCACTGCGATCTTCTGCCCGGCCGGCCATAACTGGCCAGTTCATCTGGAACGTGGCCTGCACAGCAGGCCACAGTCTTCCCACAGTGCGACGTCAGGGGGGCGTCATAGTCCTCCAGCCCGGCCGACTATTGTCGGTCGGTTCGCTTCGTCCGAGTGGCCCACGGATGCGAGCAGCGGTTCATCTCCATGCGGCCGGCGCACGACCGCTAATTATTTTTTCTGCCGTGGCCCGCATGGCCACAGCCCCTTCCTTCCTCCAGAATGGTGTGACGACATCATGTCCTACCATTTCTTCCACCTTCATTAACTATAGAGAAACAACGGAGGGTCGTCAGGCCGTGTTTGTTCGGATTGCGCCCTCCGCGTAAGGTGGTAACAAGAAGCCAACATCGAACCATATAAAAATGAGGAACCTGTATTTTATTTAAAAAATAAAAACCCCTACCTCGATTCAATGTACTTTGCACGCTGAAGAGACACAGAAGACGGTGTCGCGGAAGTCGGGCATCGTGGAAGATGAACGTCGATTTTGTTGATGTCGGGGTGCGTTTGAAGAGGAAGCGTCATTGGTGAAGTTCTTCATGGGCAGAGTCTTCTCCATTGATGCGATGGAAGAAGAAGAATGACTGTGTTCCTTATGGGCATAACCTCACATTCTTGCCCCGGTTGAAGAACTGGAGGAGATGTCCTTCGCCACGAGGAAGATCACGTTCTTCGTGGGAAGAAATCTTTCCTTCTAATCCTCCAAAGTTTCTCCACAGAATAATTTCCAAGCCATAAAATAAAAGGCTCCCTCATAATTTAAAAATTCCATGAAATTAAAAATAGATCAAATATTATAGGAGCCAATTAATTAATTGATAATTAATTGAAAATGTATTAGTAAATTCATGAGCGGAGGGTGAAAAGTCTCAATTAAAGAGGGGAGGTGTCAAATTAATTAAGGGAAGTTTATGGGGAGTTTAAGGTGAAGTGGATGGGTTTGGCTCGTGTGGCCCCAACCCTTAGTTATATCCTCCCATGGGAGGTTATGTGGGGTGTGGGACCCACCTCCAAATTCCTTTTGGTGGAAGTAACCACCACCCTAAATAAAACTATGTAGCACATAATTTTATTTAGTTTAATAAAATTCCCAAAAATTAACTTATCCTCCCAACCAAACACAACTATGGTAAAGGTCCCCTTAAGAGAATACCAGCGCTTCGAGTTCATCGGTGCCCTCAAATTTCAATTCCGAGCACCAATTCAAAAGATAGAAAAACCCGCACGTACGTTTACTGAATGTACCAGAACAAAACATCAAAAATTGATTTTGGGCACACCGGGCCTCAAAATCTGGCACCGTTAGAAACTGCGGACTCGTAAAATTCTAAATAATTTAAGAAAAAATGTCTTTCAAATTTCCGGGTCTTTAAATATTCCATGTATCGCTTTTGAGAAAGTATATTACAGACCCGTCTCTTATACACAATCTAATGGTGGTACCTTGTGAGAGTGACCTCTATTATAATGAGAATCTAGTAAACATCTTAGATCATAGAGACAACGTTCTACGATATAAGACAATACACCTAGATAATGTGTTGTGAAAAAACAACAAGTTTGAAGAAGAAATGTGGGAACATGAGGATGTGATGAAAAAAAGTTTTCCCTCATCTATGTTAATGTGGGAAATGAAAATTTCGATGGAGAAATTTCTTAAGGATAGATCATTGTAATGAACTGAACTACTATAAGTGAAATTTACCTCTTTATTTAATTAAATGTCTTTTTTTTGTAAAATTTATATAGAAAACACATTCCCTCCATTTGTTTTATTATATCCAGTTGGATTAAAATGACTATTAAGTATCATTACCCTTGATAATATATCCATTGAACAGTGATAACATGATTAGTATAAATATGGTGTTTTAATAAAATCTTTTTGACATAGACAAAGGAGGTGATGTCCTCAACCAGTAGAATCATTTCCTATTAAACCCATTTATCAGAGCTTCTTATGGAGGTATAATTTAATGGCTTTGTCCTAGGCCAAGCCCATTCCAAGATCCAACAACATAAGCATGAGAAAAACCTTTTATAGGAGAAGTAGGCTAATCAAGATCACATTCCAAACCATGTTCACCAAACGACCCCATGAAATCCCAACCATCACACAACATACACTTATAGTGCATAATTGTGTGATAAAGAGATATGTATCAAGACCCTATCACTATGATTGTGTACATTATTTGTGTATATAATAATGAATATGCAATTATTTTATTATTTTTTAAAAACAAAAAGAGTATTTTTGGTTAATATTCAAATTGAATTAAGAAATATATATTTATGATTTAATAAATAATATATTAAGAAAATATTATTATTATACTAATATTATTAAATATAAATTATCATATAATTTTTATAAGGGAAAAAGTAATTTTTATGAAGGTTTAAAAGCTGTTTTTTTAAAACCCATCAATTTTTAATAAATGTTAGTTTTTATTTTAAAAGTGAGAATTGAAATATGTAGAAAGTAATTTGGATAAAATAAATATTATTTTTGAAATACAGACAACAAAATTATCTAATGGTGATTTTACCATAATTTTCTGAGATAATTGATTTTTTGGGTTAAAAAAAATACCATATAAATATATAGTCTAATTTATGACATCATAATGGCCCAATAGTGAAGTAATAGAAAATATAAAAGGGATGTTAGACCAGATATAAGTTTTACCTTTAATATAATTTAATTTAATAATTTTTTTGAGTTATTTTATAAATCCTTAGTGAATCTTCAAAAATGTAGAACATATTTTATGATTTTAAGTTCGTTTCTTTAATAATGTGACTCACCTCCACATACAAAGGATAATATTTAAATATATTCATATGATGGATTTATAAAATTATTTTTTACACTCCAATTTGGCACAAACCATGTGATAAAACTGTAGGATAGTTTGTGATTTTTAATATTTAATTATATATTTTCCAAAACATATGTTTGTGAAATATTAAAGAGTTCTCCTCTAATTTCCCATATAAACCCACCCAATATCCCACTTACCTTCACTGAAAATACTTAGATCACATTATTACTATATTCTATCCTGTCTATAATCCTCCCAAGGATCCCCAATATCTCAAGAATCTTGTATGCAAGCTTTTGAAATCACCCACTCAAGGGTTCCTTCTATTCTCATTTTTATCCATGTTTCCTTTATTGTTACTAAATTTTATTTTCATTTAAAAAATGATGGGGTATATTTTTAAATCTCCCACATAAATCCCTTAATATGTTTGAATAAGAAGAGAACCATTCCTCTCTCATTAATCCCTCCCACATACACCTGTTACCATGCCAAAATTTTATAAGAGGTATCCCATTTCTCCTCTTTCTTCACATTTCATTATTATGTTATGCCTTAAATTTCCAAATTCATTATGTTGGGACATTTATTTAAATGAAACTCTTACTCTAAATTTAATTTATATATTATGAGGGACCTCTTTCACTATCATTAAACCTTTTTATGAATTTTTATGTCACACCGTTAAGCTACCGAAATTACATCTGGAATATCCATTCCCAAACAATTGTGTAAATAATTACCATAGACATTCCCTCTCAGGGGTATTCAATTTTATACACATATAAATTTTTATTGAGGACTCACATATATTTATTTCTCACACCTTGATCATGTAATGAATTATGACAATGATTGAATCCATGATTTATGATCTATGTTGCTCATTTAAGATTGAGAATGAAATGAAAGTGATAGGTGCGCTCGAAATTATATAGCACTCCAATAAATTGGGTAATGTCGAGTATCAGGATATGACATGTTTGGACAGGGTTTTACTTAATCCTTTATGGGACTTTTTCTACTATGTTGTCTAGGCAGTTTAGCCTTGAACTTTGATGCAATGTTGTAAAATGTTTCCACATTTCCATGTTATGATTATAATTCTATATCATGCCTTTATGTTCATGTTTATTTTATGATACATTCATATACCTATTGTCTTACATGTGTTTTATTCCTCATGTATTTCCTTGTTTATTCACTTACTAGGATTTATAGTTCATCTATTTCTTATGTAAGTCCTCAATTAATAAAATGTAATGTCAAGTAAGAATAAATGTTGTGGTCATGTATAGAATTTTTTCAATGATGATACTGTATTCCATGTTTTAAGTTGTTATGTAATGTTCCTATTTTCCCAATACACTAGAATTATTGATCTTTTGGGTTATACTAAGTTCAATTTTATGTCATTAAACCATGTATGAATATAATAAAAAGAATAGCGTTTTAATATGTCACAACTAATGAGATGTGCATGATCCATCACAAAATATCAACATGGGTGATGCCTCCAAAGAGTACACAATAGAGATTTTGGATCAGTAAGAGAAGATCCAATATGAGAGAGTGAATACATTAGTGAATGTTTCATGGAATCATAAGAACCTCTAGGAGATATCATGGGAGAGGTAGAACCCACTATTAGTTTAGTATCCCCAAATATTTGATTAATAATATTATTTTTAGGATTAAAATACCTAAGTTAGGGAGAATATAACAACTGTATTTTGTCTATGTAACAATTTGGAATATTTTAGGGAACATATTTTGAGTTAGGTGAAATGTTAGCATTGGATTTAGGGGAATAATCCTCAATGTGGAGATATTAAAAATATTAAATATAACATATCATACACACATAGTTTTTATAAAATAATGAAATATATCTTGAAAAGAGTCTCATATGGAAGAAATGAGACTAGAATTATGTTGGATTTACCCTAGGTGTGAAATATTTATTTCCTATATCAAATTCTTTGATAGAGAGAAGTCATGAGAATATTAAATAGATTGAAATAATTTATTAATGTAATGTATATTTATTGTCTAAACCTAATGAATCCTCTTTATGAACACTCTATGGTGAATTATATATGGTTATCTTGATAACCCAAAAGTATTGATAGGGTAGAGGTACCTCCACTGGAAAGTTCATGGTGGGTGATATCATGATCAAGGATAAAGTACGAATGAAGATGAAAAAATGAATATCCAATGAAGAACATAGTGGATATCAACAACAAAGTTAATATGATCACATTATTTTCCAATGAATGGTCTAATCCCAATATTGGGATTTGTTTAGGTTTAATCATAATTATTTTTTTGAATGAAAAACATGAATGAATTGTTTTAGTAATTAATTAATCGATAGTTCCTTTTCAATTAAACTATTGATTATTTCATTTCTTATAACATGTAAATTGTTATTTTTTTATTTGAATAAATTTACCAATATCTAGATTCTATAAAATAAAATAAAATTAACATGGCCTTCATTGGATTCTCACTTTTTTGTTTCACACCTTTCTTCTCCCATTTATGGTAGTTCATCACTGGTATTTTGATTGTCTGATGATTGAAATATTTCTAGGAAACTGATTATTGTAAAATATCTATTTGGTGTAATGGATCACTATTATGTGTTTAGCTTTGGTATTTGAAACATGACTAAGTCATATCAACTATGAAAATAATTTAATGATGGTACGTGAAATGATCATTCTATGAGCTGGATCGAGAGGGTATCTACCGAGGGGTTCCAATGTGTTATTTCTATAAAAAGGGAGTCTATAATCAATCCAATGGTGATGATGTGGTCCTAGTAAATGTGATTTTTGTAATTATGGACAAGAATTTCATTGAAAATGAATTTAATGATGTAATAAGTGAATATGTATGGAAAATATTGAATTTAGATGAAATTCCAATATATAAAATGTGTAGTTCATAAGAACATAGACAATGTGGAGACCTATATATGGTGTTTAGGGTTTAAATAGATAGTTAAATATCACACACCATATTGGGGACCCACAAGCCTTGTTACCCTAAGCCAGCTAGTTCGGTGTGTATAAGGAGTTCACACCCAGGAGGCTATAGGACCCCACACACTGTTTGTGTTGGGGGACTCCCTATGTACATCAAAAAGTGGATGGGAATGAATAGAACTAAAAATTTGAGTACCAAACTAACCTCTTCATGTCATGTATTATAATATCACAAAATATATATGGAGGAAAATTCCATGTGAGATGGATTGACATGGGTAGTAATAGATTTAGTGAGAGACTTTGTGTATCACATAGGGATACACTATGTACTATTTCATAGGATGGATGGATCCCTATGTCCTGTTTTTATAATATTGTGGTTGTGTTCCATTAGTAAATACCAAAGAGGGTACAATTAGAAATCTTATCTAGAGTATAGGATGAGTGATCCCAGTTATCAGATAGTTCTATATTGAGTCAGGTATCTATCTGTGTGTGTTGGGGTGTGATCCTATATCATTTTTCACCAGGTCGGTCAATTATAATATTTCTTACATATAGAGCATGATATCCCCTTCATAGTGGGTTATCCCAAAGAGGGTTAGGCATCCCCCAAAGGCCTTGTGTGTGATCTAATGTCTATGTATTAGCATCTATTATGTCTCAAAATGGTTTGTTCTAATCAAGGGTATATACCAAATGATCCCTCTAAGCTCCTTTACACTACTTCATGGAAATAGATGATGAGTACAAACTCTTAGATGAGTGTGATCAATTTAGTAGGATCTGATGAGTGAGTTCTCTCTAATGAATATTAAATCATATCTTAAAGAAAATTCCCTTTAATAATAGTTAGGATGGTCCTCACCATAATACTTGTATCCTTCCATTGATAACATATTAATTACCTTATTTATTCATATAGTAATTATTTAGATCTAACTTCCCCTTTGATTTATCACATTTAATGATTTTGGGGTGTGTTACTAGGTATGTTAACACACTCCCATTCATGGGATCTTCCCACACATTCCATGTTTTATGTAGATAATAGTCCTTTCAATAGTGTAAAAGGAGGACTTGGGGAATGTGGAGTTCAGTTGTGTTATGATAGATCAAATATGGTTCTTGATTTTGTACTTGATTCCATTCCAATTATTTTTTATGATGGGTTGAATCTTTATAGTATGTATAAACTTTTATTTGGCCCTATTTTTATACTCTTTAACATAAAATAATGTTGTATTAGATGTTACTCTTGGATTTGAAATATTAGTAGTGAATATTTTCTTTATTATAATGGTGTGTAGATGTGTGTGTGTAAAGGTGATTTTGGAAAAGGCATACCATGTGTGTAATATTCCTACTTTCCATTAGTCAAAATCCCTTGGCCTATTAGAGGTGGTATTGGGGTATTATACTCAGCTTACTATAGGCTGGGTGGGTTTGATGGGTTTGGTCATGATATTTTCAATGATTGAAAATCATTATGGTTATAAATATCTAAGAGTGAAGAAGTTTGGTATACCTAACATGACATTTAAAATAATTTATAGAAATTATGAGTTTATGGTAATGGATTTTAAATTTCTTAAATCACCTTATATCTTTATGGATCCGATGAATGTAGTATTCCAAGATTATATTGATAACATTATAGTGTTATTCATTAGAAATATCTGGATATATTATTTGATATATGGAAATAATTAGAGTCATTTATAAATAATTATACAGACCCTTAGGAAAAATGAATTATATGGAAAATATCATAAGTTTTCATTTTGGATCAATAGTGTTTGTTTTCATTTCTATATTTTCTATGAGTATGAAATATATATCAACCCTTCAATGAAAAAGGTAGTCAAGGAATGGCAAACACCAACAAACATAAATTGTATTAGAAGTTTCCTAGGCTTAATAGGTTTCTACCAATGAGTTATTCAAATATTTCTCATGGTCGGACAAACTAGAAAAAAATTTTACTTGTAGAGGTATGAAATTCACATTGTTAAGAGAATGCATGGATGCTTCTAAAAAGATGAAGATGAGATTTATTAATTCACACGTGTTAACTATACCATCTGGTAACAAAGGATTTTCATTATATAGTGACTCATTGAATAAAGGTCTTGGTTTTATTATTTTATAGAATGATAGAGTTATTTACTATGAATCAATGAAATTTAAAATCAATGAAAAAAATTTATTAACCTGGACCATGAGCTTGAACCCATAATTGTTTATTTTAATGTAGGGAGACACTATAACTATGGTGAAATATGTGAAATATATAAATATATAGATCAAAAGAGTTTGAAGTATATATTCTCTTAGAATGGGTGAAACATGAAGGAAAAGAGGAAATATATATAAATACATAAATAGTTTGTATTATATATTTTTTAGAAAAAGATCAAAATAAGGAAAATACAGTTGTTGAAATATTTCAAGGACTATGGTGTCTTGATACAACACAACCCTAGGATGGAAAAAATGTTAGTGATGTATTAAATATGAGGGACCATGGAGTTTTGAACATGATGAGGATTATCAAAGATCTTGTATATAGAGATATAATAAATATAGATATGGTGATTTATATACAAGTGGATCCATAATTTCATTCCCAAGAAATTTATAAACAACTATTTATAGAAATGAAAGATGAGTCCCAATAAGATTACATGAAGTTAAAAAAAATAATAAAGTAGTAAATGATGGTAAATATATAGAATTCATCTTTAAAGATGGTTGGTCGATGTTTGGGAAGTGGTTATGTGTTCCATGTGTATTAGAGTTGAAAAGGGAAATCATGGATAAATAACACAAGAAAAATTTATCTATTCAATATTGTAGTACAAAGATGGATAAGGATATTAGAGAACATTTCTGATGGGATGTCTTGAGGTGGGAAATTGCAGATTATGTGTTGAAATGCTTTGTATTTTAGTAGGTAAAGGCAAAAATACAACATAGTAATGAATTATTACAACCTCTTACTATACCTATATGGAAGTGGGACAATTTTTCAATGTAATTTTTCGCTGGACACCAAATGAATAAATATAAGAATTACTCTGTATGGGTTATCATTTATCTCCAAAATAAGTCTCCCCTTAAGAGATATACCCCCTTGAGTACCTATTTGGTCTTTATATTAATGAAATTGTAAGGATTTATTGGGAACCGATGTCTATTGTATCTGATCATGAACCTTTATTCATATTAAAAATATTGATGGGTATTCAAGGGGATATCAATATTTAGATACATTTAAGCACCGTCTATTATCCTTAGAATGATGGGATGTCTGAAAGTACTATCTAGACTTTAGAAGACATATTGAGATCATTTTTTCTTGACTTTAATGGTACATGAGATCAGTTTCTACATTTGGTCTAATTTTAATACAATAAAATATTTCATTCAAGAAACCATATGTCACTATATGAGGAAATATATGGGAAGAGGTGACATACTCCAACCTGTTTGAAAGTAGTTGATGAAAGAATGTTAGTTGGATGAATGTTTTTAAGGAAGATACCAATTAAGGTGTAAAAAATCATTGATCATATGATATAATCCCAAAGAATAATAAACTGATATGATGATAATTTAAGGAAATACTTATATGTTTATGCTATTGATAATGTATTCTTAAAGATTTCACTAAGGAATATAGTCTTAATATTTGGTAAAAAGTGGGAGTTAATCCCTAGGTATGTTAATCCTTCCCAAATAATAGAATTAATTTTATATGAATATTACTGATTAGATATGACTCCCAACTTTTATGAAGTACATGAAATCTTCCATGTTTTATTAATGAGTAATTACACGATATATCAAATGCATGTGCTCACATTTGAGGGAATAGAATTAGAGAATAAATTGTCTTATAAAAAAGGAAAATTCCCTATTTTTTTGAAACTATTGAAAAAGTGTAGTAGAATTAGACAACTCAATTGGTTAAAGTATTTTAGAGAAATAAAAAACATAGAATAGGTAAAATAGGATCCAAAATAATCTATAAGTATAATCAATTTTTTTCAACAACTGATATAAAACTCAATTTCGAGGAATCAATTATTTAAGGGGGAAATATAATACCTAATAACTTACTGTAGAAGGTAAACTCAATATAAAATGTCTTAGAATGAACTATAAATAGACATTATTAATCAGTATATTTAAAGTTTCAATTTTTCAATTTGACAATTTTTTTTGAAAATAAAATTTATTTTTTAGTTCTTTGTAATAATATTTTCCTAAGATAAATTTCTAGTATTTTTAAAAAAAGGTATTAATTAAGAAAAATTAAAATAATTTCTTTTATATATATTTAATATATTTGATAAAACGGAATTTAAATTTAGAATGATATGAAATAAATTTTGAAACTTTGAGGATCTTATTTTTTCCACTGAAAATAAATTAATTTACGAAAAGATTAATTACTATAGAAAAAGTAAAATATCTGTTTACTAAAAATTAATTTTATAGGTGTTAAATAAATTTTAAAAAAATAAATTAGATAAATATTTATTAAACTATGAAAATCATACTATGTTTACACATAAAAAAATAACCAAAAAATCATTCAATTAATATATATTAGGAAATAATAAAAAATATTATATATAGAAAAACATTTTTTTATAAAAATAGTTTTTCCTATATTATAATATTTAACCATAAATTTAATTTTATCAAATTTAGAAATTAAAATTTTCCAAATAGATATCAAATTATTATTTAAAATATTGAAATTTTCTAAGATGTTTTATATTATATTTTTTGTAATAAAATAATAAGCATGGATAAATTTTAAAGGCTAAAATGGGTATCTCAAATTTTTAATAATTATAAGGACACACAATCATTTTGAAATTAATTTTTAGGTATTATAGTCATACCCAAATTCCATAACTATAATTTCTGCACTTAATTAACCAAACCATCTTAACAACCATGTGATTCCATTCCTACATCTTACCTAACCTTAGTTTCCCCGAGAAAACTTCTATTTTTTCACATAAAAAAGAGACTACTAGAAAATCCTTTAATACCAATATGAAAATTGAATTTCATCATTAAAATATACCATATTTACTTCCCATAAAATCCCATTTCATCTCCATAATATTTTTTTCATAATAGATTATATCAAGCCCTTCCTATCCATGGAATCCTACAAGAGAAACCTGATGTTTTCAATGTAAGCTCAATCATTTCACTAACATCTTTTTTATTTTATCTTACCATTTCAATTTAATTTTTCAAAATAATGTATGATTTATTAATTATTTATATTATAATAAATTGTTTTATATTTTTTAAATAAACACTCACCGCCTCTCCCCTTTACCTTATGAAAAATTAGACAATCATTCTTCTGTTGTGTAAAAAGTAGCATCCACGAGGAATTATATATTGTTTTCTAAAATGACCAATAATGATTGATATATGGATTATATTAATGGTTAAAAATGATGTTTTTATGTAATAAATTTTTTTCATGACAAATTTTACAACTTATTAACGATATGATCAACACATGATCATCGTTAATTTAATCGTTTCAAATAAGCCGACTAAGAGTATAATATTCTATTTAAATTATATAAGTTTTTAATATATTTTAATTATTATTATGATTCATCATAATTAAAAAATATAAGATTTAAAAATACTAAATAATATCATTATACATCTTATATTATTATATTACTATAAAAAAACACATTGTCATCCATTAAATCAGTGTATGTTCAATTTTGGTTCAACATAACCACTTACATGATCATATAGGACCCTAGAACAACCAATGTTGGGATGGGTTATTTAGGGTGTCAAATTTTTATTTTCAAGATATAAAAATTTTACACTCATTTTTATGAAATTTTATAACATGTATAATGTAATCATGATGTTATTAAACATTTATATACATAGATAAAACACAATATTTTTACTTGGTTCACCCATAAGGGATAGTCCACTTAGAATAAACTGATAGTGTTTTTGTAACACCCTAATATTTTATGAAAAATATTATCTTAATTTCATTGATTTCTTGTGTTTTAAGCTACACCGAGATTAGCTTGTACTATACACAACACCGTATTAGCTTGCAGTATACACAACACTATTCTTGGCTCGTGTTACACACAATTTGAATTTTGTTTTGTAGAAATTATTCTATGCACCATTAAGTATAGATTTTTTTTAATTTATAAATTAAATAAGTTTTGATTACATAATACACAACACCAAAGGGAGCTTCTACTACACGCTGCCCTGACTTGGCCTACGTTACACACTATCACGACCTTCCTCGATAGCGTGTATAGTATGCAATACCTGGTTTCACTAAATGACAATATATTGTTATAATATTATTATGGAATTTATGTTATGAATATTATTAACTAAATTTTAAATTTTATAACATTATTATTCATCTTAACCTTTTTCTAGAACATGGTATGAGAACAAAATAATTTTTTCGGGTAAAATTAGTATTTTTCAAAAAAGTGCAGTTTTGCAACCTTTTGATGGAACACCCACTTTAAATTTAGTTTTTTACATGTTTATAAGTTCAATTTGAAAAATTAAACTTCTTCCTTGGAATCTGGATATAAACATTTACTTTGGAAATTTTTTTGATATTTTTCTGATAAGTTTCATATTTTGATGAATAGTAAAAATATGCTAAATTTTAATTAAAAACAACTTTTTCATCAATATAATTCATATGGTTAAATTATTATATTGAATGGTTTTAATTTATAAATAGAATATATTTTTCCATTTAATATAATGTAAGTCGTTACCATTAATTTTACACTGAATTCATAAGTAAAAACATTTCAATCTTTTGCAACGTTTTAACTTTTAAAACCTGTTTTCTCAATAGCGGGATTAATTTTAATTAAATACTAAAAATTTTGTGTTTTGAATTTGAAAAAATGGATTCCATATTTGGAATTAGTAGGTACAAATTATGTTAATAAGATATGTTTTATTTTTAGGCATTATGAATAGTAACTATGGTAAATTTTATTTACCATAGTTAAAGGTAAATCTGGTAATTAAGGGTAAATATAATATTATAAAATTACCGTAACACCTGAAAAAATTCTATTGGATGACTAAAAGTCAACCCATATCACCTAAGGGTATGAATAGATTCATTTTATGGACTTTTGACCATTAAAATAATTTAATTATTATTAAAACCAAAGAAAGTGACAACATGTCACTCTCTTAAATATTTTAAGTATAATAATTTTAATTTAGTGATAAACTTCATGAAACTTCAAACATTAATATTCTATATAAATATAATACAATTATCTAAATCATGTAAATTTATTTATAATATTTAGGGATTAAATAATTATCATTAAAGGTGACACAATAGTGATGTTGAAATTATTTTATTGATTGAAATATCAAATAAATTGTTTTAAAAATATTACAATAAATATTATAAGAACTATTTAATGTTCTCCACGAATTTTATAAATTAATATAAAATGTTATAAATCTATTAAATCTTTTATTTCGAACATATCTTCATGTGCAGATTTTATTTAAATTCAAATAATTTAATAGTGTCAAAATTGAAACTATTGTTATTTTATAAAAATAACATAATATAAAATTGTTTAAAAATCACACAAATATTTAAAAATTATAAATTAAAATTTATATGGTCTAAAATATCATAAATTATCTAATTATGGATAATTTAGAGCACATAAGTAATTATTTATAACAATTTAAAATTTAGAATCTTATTACCACAAATAAAATTAAATAAATTAAATATGGATAAATCAAGTTGATAAGGTTTAAAATAAATTTCCAACATGTCTAAATTTTATTTTTTGATGATATTAAAACCCTATATCATATAATATTCTAATATGAGTAATTTTTGGATGTATTTAAGTGGGGTTTTATTTATTATAAATTAATATTTTTGAGGTTTCCAAAGGTGGCCCTCTCCTCCCTTATAAAATGGAACCTCCTCCCTCTCCTATTCACAACACTTTTAGCCTTCATGCTCGGCCAAACCCTGCAAATTTCTCTTCTAAACTTTCCTAGAAACATTCTGGAGGTTCTGGTATTCTCAAAAGACCAACTCTAGTTCCATAAGAGGATGCTTAAAGAAGGTGCGTCGAAGAAGAGGTAATATCTTCTACCGATTTTTCAAGTTTATTTCTTCTTCAACTTCCACTTCTTTAGTTGTTTCATTGTTAAGTAATAAAATCAGTATAAATAATATACTGATATAATATTATAAATATGAAACAAACTCATTTCACCTTCTATCCATCCTATGGAAAACAAAATCACCGCCAGTGCATACGTACGGAATACCGTCTCCACGCCGTGGTGTAATTAGTTTTTCCTCCACCACCTTACTTTGATGGGTATAATGGTGAAAAGAATAACTATATATGGTCATTATAACATCATAATGATTCTGTGATATTATATCATCCAGTCTAATTCTATTCAATAATTATGTGAACAATATCATTGCTCGTGCATACATACGGACTACCGTCTCCACGAACGTGATGAGATTCATTTTCCATGATTAACCATTCAAGTTTGATTTTAAAGTATATATAATAAATAATCATGAAAGATATTAAATAATAATGATACTGGATTTATGTACATATATGTTTCATTTACTTAATTCCATTCAATTAAATAAGGAAACGAAAACATCATTCATGCATACGTATGGCTTACCGTCTCCATGAACGGTGTATTTAATTCCATTTATCGATCTATCATATATTTTTATATTCTGAATATGTATTATATATAAATCATGTTTTACATTCCATAATAAGGTAAATCAGGATATAAGTAATAATATCAAGAACAACAAATCCAAACACGTACGATAAATAAAACGATTTTACCCAAAACACTGTTTTAACATATAATTTACAAAAGAACATGTAATATAAAGTCATAAGTAAACCATATATGATATCATAACAATGAATCTGATTTTTTAATAAGACAATGACATTATTTAAAATCATTATACAGGATTTTCAGATACGTACGAAGAATATCAGACCTAAGGTAAGGGATAACTATTCCAATCCCATTCTTATCCGAGATTGTTTATTCGTAAGTATTTACCGGGGTTATTGTTATCATCCATGCCCATGTTTTCTAAAAATATTTCCATTTATGTTTATATTCATTTTTACCCATTTTTAATTTTACTACATGTTACGAAAGGAATCTTACTTTTGTTTACCACACGAGGGACTTTTTGACTTTTCCAATAAAAGTACGAGGAGAATGTTATTTTTAACTTATACGGTGTGAATGGATATTTACAGTTTCATAATGCCTGCTTTTCATGAAAATTCCTCTACAAGATTGAAAGATTATTTTCAATAAACCCTTTTATTTTAAAATTTCATGGAATTTTGTTAAAAGAAAATTATTTTGAGGAAGAAAGAATATTTTCCTCAAGAATTTATTTCAAGTGTTTTATCAAAACTATTTTGAATCTAAAATGAAATTATTTAATATGTTTATGTTTAAAGTGTAATGTCTCCATTATTTACATGGTTTTATTTTTATTATGATGAAATTATATCCATTTTTTATGGATTATGTTATGATGTCAGGATGTTTAAGAATCCCATTCTATTACATGGGTTATGCTATGATGTATGATTTATGATTTTGTGGCACACGAAAGAATGATTTTATTATGAGATGGGTGGGACCTATATCTCCATATAATGCATTGGGTAATGATTTATATCTCATGAGATAGACATGGATGGAATGATAAGTTAATCTGATTCAGTGATACAAGAGTAGAATGAGGAGTGAACTGGATTCATAAAGTGACATTGTCAACTAAGATGGTCTTGGCAGCAATGCCTTGGCTACTATGGAAATCATATAATGTGCTTAATGGTTTTCCACAAATAAATGTTTTATTCCAATGATATTTTATCATTATTGATGTTATTTTATGATATATGCCTTATGTACTTCCATTATTTATGTCTTTGATCAAGATTTTGATGTTTGGATTTTATGTTCAAGTTTTTTTATATTCAAATGTTTATGGATTTTTTTATGTTCACTATGTTTTCCCTTACTGACAATTTGAGCTCACCCTTTTTATGTTTTCTTTTCCCCAGGATATAAAAAATTTTAGGTAAGAAAACAAAAGGGGAAGATCTTTATGATAGATGTTGTAGATCTTTCTCCATGATTAGAAGATTATATTCCGATTTTACAAAGACACTAAACTATTACTGTCCTTTGGTGTTTGTTTTTGTTATGTATTAAGTATTACGCAAAAGTAATGTAATGTCCATGTACGTCACGATTTGGGTCTCTAATTTTTTGTTCATACCTAAATATACGAAGCTTCACTAGATATTCTAGAGCAAAGAATACCAGGAACAATTAATCTATACTTGGAACACTTCCTTTACCATAATTTTAGGGATAACACACCATCTCCCTTGGATCAATACAGTTGAGTTCCCATTTTTCACTACATTTGGTGATGTATTACTTAGTTTAGCGACTAGAAGTTTGCCTTTTTTATATTGGGAATTTAAGTCTAATTACTTGATTATCATGAGAAATTTGTTGCTCCAAAGTCCTAATTTGATGCCCATGAATGCATTTTTTACTTAAACCTCATGTTTTACATTTCTTTTCATAAAGCTCTCAATATTTTTGTAATCAACTTTATGTTTCAATGAAAAAACAACATTCATGAACGTATAAACATTGAAAAAGATTCCAACCTTTTTGATGATCTTTACCTTTATAGAACACCCTACCTTCATGAAAATCTAATCCTTCACGAAACACCCAGTCTTCACAAAACACCATTTTCTAAAAATCCTAAGCATCATTTAAGTATTAACCAGGCCATTCATGATAATTATTCTCATAAATAGTTCTTGATTTTTAAAGATCCTAGACTTCATGAAATCAGATCAATTCTACATTTTGTCAAATTTTATCCATCTCAAAATGATGTGTGTGTCAACATATTTATAGAAATTTCACTTTGAAAAATTTCAGAGCTCTAGAGGCCTTTTAACAAACATATTTAGTCAACATCATGAATCTTCTTCATTCATGAATATCCAATGAAATTTTATCATTAATGAATCTTCTCATAGTCTTGGAGTTTTTCCATTATCCCATGAAAAATCTACCATTTTCATGATTCCGTTTCCATGAATCTTAAAACCTTATTGAAAAAATATTCTTCATGAAGTTCAACATAATTTTTAATCCCCATTCATCATTAAATCTATGCCTTTACCCTATATTTAAAGATTCTATTTTGGAAATCCATGTTTCATGATTCTTTCTCTTTTCTTCTAATTTTTATCCCCATTTTTTTCAAACATAATGAAATGACACCAAAATCAATTATAAATCCTCATTCACCGTAATAACTAGTTCCTTGAAAATAATAAGATCAACATTGTGTGGATTGAAAACAAAAGATACACTACATCTCCACCTATGAAAATTATTGGTTCCAACAATATATCCCTTTGGTTTTTTTGGAAATATGTAGAGGAATTAAATAAATAACTAGTCTCATGAAAAAAATTGATAAATGTGAAGAAGAGTGGAAAAAAATAATATGATACCTTAATTGAACTCTAAACAGACCTGAAAACCTAAAAAACATTTAATTCCTCATAGTTTATCCTTTTTAATAAACCAGAATAACTCGTACTTATAAATTTAGTTCTAAAAAAACTCACTTAGACCATATCTCCCCTATAGACCGACATCACATCCAAAAATATATTAAAGTAGTTAACTAAAATATTGATAGGGGACCAACTATACAATGCACAAGAAATGGGAGGTGACTAAACCCTGAGGTTCAATCTATGATTCATGATCATTTGTGTTGCCAAGGGCTTAGTCAAGATGTCATCCACTTGGTCCTCATTTCCAACATGCTTCATTTTAATCACAACTTATTCACATTTTTCTTTGATGAAGTGATATATGATTTCAATATGTTTGGTATAAGTGTGGTGAAATATACTCATCATAATATAAATCATTATCTTATTTTCATATTGAATCTCCATCTATTGTTTCACCGTATCCTTAATTTTATTAAGTTCTTAATTCCTCTACAATAAATGATTGTACACATTTTTATAATAGATATACTCCTCTTCAGCCACACTAAGAGAAGCGAATACTTGTTTTTCACTCAACCATCCTATAAATATTCTTCCAATAAACAATTCTACACCACTTGTGGAATTTATATCCACCACATTTTCAAACCAGTCAGAATCATAAAATTATGATAAATCATTATCGAATCATGTTCCAAAGTATAATCCAAAATTGAGAGTACCTAGAATATACCTCATGATTATTTTAACATCTACATAATTATCTTCCATAGTTTTACATTGGAAGAGATCAGTGAATCATTTTGGAAAAATGATATCTTGTTTTTCTATAGTCATGTATAATAAGCCACCAATGGTCCTCCTATACAAGGTGGGATTCACAGATTTCTCATCCTTATGCTTTCCAACTTTTTTAGCAACCCCAATAAAATTTAAATTTGAATGGAGTCGTGCATGTTGAATTTATTCAGATGTTATCTTGCATAATTTTCATGAGAAATGAGGGTTTAATACTTCATTTAAAAAACATGTGGCTCCAAAAATAATGTGAGTTCACAGATAATAGACATTTAAAATTCATATTTAATTGGGTTATAAAATTATTCCACTGATCCTAATACCGTTCTACAAAAAAATATATCATACACATAAAAAAGAACCCTAAATTGATAATTTTGATAATTTTTCACATATAAATTTTGGTTAAAACCTAATTTTTTAAATTCTAAATTATTTAGATAAACATAAAATTGATAATACCATACTTGTGGTTCCTACTTCAAACCCATGATATCCTTATTTAATATAAAAACCTTCATCGGATCATTTCCAATCATAAATCCCATTGTTTCTGAAATGTATAATTCTTCCTTAATAACTCCATTTAAGAACGTTGTTTTGAAATCCATCTAACAAAAATTGTATTCTCTTTGAGTTTCCATGTCAAGGAAGAGCCTATTTTATGGTAGTAAAGATAATAGAGAAAATTTTTTCTTCAATATCAATGAATTTAATATGTTCATAGCCCTTACACAATAAGCGTTCCTTGTTTATGGTCACATATCCATGATCATCGAATTGTTTTTGAAGATCCAGTTTTTTCCAATCACATTGTGATATTATGGTTTCTAAAAAAGATCTCATGTCTGGTTAATGTCAACCTAGTATGGTTCTTCATTTATGTCCTTTACCCATGATTCATGCATCACCAATTATTCAAATGAGGTTCATTCAAAAATTGATATGAAGGCATAATATGCTTTATTGTTTATTTTGATTGTTTGTTTAGGTGCATTCCAACAGCCAATGATGTTGGATTGATTTATTTTATCTCTCCTATTTATCTTGTGAGGTTATGATAAAGTTTATTTAGTAATGGTTTCTTATTTGGATTCATCTTCTAAATCACCAACATTTTGCTATCCCTTAATGTTTTTAAAGTCTTCCACTATTTCTACATTTGAATCTATCCATTTTCTACTTTATTATTTATATCCAATCATACCAACATATTAGATCCTCAAGGTATTTGTGGTTTTATCCATAATAATGTTGACATAATTGGTTTCCATAATCCATCTAATATGATTATTTTTACATTTGTAGGGCTTACTCTTCAGTTTATATCCAAGGAACGCCCCCTCACACAAAACATCGACTTACTTGCCTTGATTTCCTTTTTTATTATGGATGAAACATTTACTCCTAAAATAATTAAAATTTCTTGAGATGGATTCCTTCCATACTATATCTCATATGCTGTCTCAGTCCCTCATATAAAAAAACCTATTTTATTTTTAGTATAAACTGCTACTTGAATAGCCTCTTTCAAAAAATTACAGGATTCATGACTCTTATTCAGTATTCTTAGAGACATGGTATTCAACTATCAATTTCCATATTCAACAATCCTATTGTGTTGAGGGTTATCACTAAAGACTCATAATGATTTTACCATGTTTTAAATGAAATTATCAAATTCAATGGATGTATATTATCCTCCATTTTTATACTTTAGAATCTAGACTGTGCGGCTAGTTTCATTCTCATATATTTGATGATAAATCTTCATTTAACCAAGGACTTGTAATTTATTCTTTATAATTATCAGAAAATACATTGTACTATAATTATCAATAAAACAATTAATTAATTCTCTCCATATGTCCCAAAAACATTTATTGGACCACATATGTTTGTATGTATGAGATCAAGAAGATTTGATTCGCTCTTTTTCTTAGGATGATATTAACTCCTGAGCATCCATACTCACATGCATGAATAATATTTATTTTATTGATCATTATTTAGATTTTGAATTTTAATATGAATCTAAGGGTTAGATATTTATTCTAGGCTATGTTGATTATTGTGACCCTACATCTAGTTCCACTCATTGATTTCTTATTCAATTATTTAAAAAAGCTGTTCTCTTTATTATAAACCGGGTATAAGTTTCCATCTGTTATACATCCATTAATGATAGAATTACATATTTTTTCCTTGAGAGTTTCTTACTTATGATTAAATTTCAAAACCCATAATGAGTTATAGAGCTGAATCGACATTAATTGATTATGATGAAAACCATCTATATACAGAACTTCTTTTTTCCTTAGCTCGTCATTTTCTGGTAATGTATTTCCAATACCTTTGATCTTTAAATAAATTTCATTTTCAAATATTTCTATTACTTTAAAAATTTTATTGAAATTCCAAAAAAATTTACAATTCCTTTAAATTGACATGGGAATCCGCTATTTAGAATCTAGGTGCTACTTTTATTTTTACTTTTGGGAGTCATTTATAAAGTATTTTCTTTCTCAATCTATTCATTTTACATCCAAGAGATACATGATTGATTGGAGACAAAAACATGTCCTTTACTTTATATTTTCAATATTCACAAGTTAATCATACTCATATTATTATTCCATAGGAGAATACCTATTGTCAAGAGTAATGTTTCCTAGTTGACATGTATTAAATTGTCTCTAAGTTATATAGGTGTTGTTCCCACATTCCTCTACTGAAAATGAATATCTTTATGGACATCATTAGAATAATTAAAAAATATCCATAGAAACTATTTCTTCAATATGATAAATAATATGGTCTTATTTGAATTTGTTGACTTCTAGATGCTTCCCTATTCAGATATATCCCTATCTGTTCATAGTAAGACATGGTATGACCAAGAAACCAATATAATTGCAATTTCATAAGGAAAAATAACTTCTCACATCCATTAATCCATATGTACCCTTATTTTTTAGAGGTGATTGAAAAAATATCCCTTCAATATACATGATTATTATTTTCAACTCCCTTTTCCATCAGGTTTAATATTTATTTTTTGGGACATCATCGGCCTTTATGATATGTGAAACTTTCTAGTTCCCTTTATTTTGTCTTACCTCATTTCAAGCCTTCGATGATTCTACATCACATATAATTCCAATTTTCTCATGAATATGGATCTATGATAATTAATGGCTTTATATACTCATTCAAGATAACTTTTATCTCTTTCAAATAGCTATACTTATAGAAATTATAAAAAAAGTAATTTATTCATCATTTATATTTATTTTGATTCAGTATTCATTTTAATCCTTAAAGTAAAAAATTATTCTTAAAATACCTCAAATATATTATCGTTTTACTCTAGTATCTATGTTAGGTAAATTATGAACTTTTCCTACTTATAAATCATGAGTTTAAATTACACAACCTCTTATAATATTTCAAGAGTTATAAAATGTTCTTCTGCCCCCCTTCTAGTTGATAAATTTATATTTCAATTAAATTAACATACTCTGATGAATCTTTCACCAGAACTCCCATATTTATATTATTTATTATTTTAATTTCATGATCATCAATAGAACACTCATGTTTCACCTTGATATCTATAAATACAATAAAATGATTATATTAATCTTTTTAGGTTACACATTTTCAATTGTAGCCATCTTTGATGTTAAAATTTCATATTTAAAATCTTGTTTAATATTATATAAAAATTCATTATTATATTATTATTCTTTGAAAATGTACCACTTTATATATAATTTCATTCCTGACATGATGTATCCCTTGTTAGGGAACCACTTTTGAGGCTTTTACATGATTTATGATTCACTTTATACATCATAAAATTTACTTGAAAATCAAGTCAAAATGTTCCCAACTTTACCACTCCAAAATATAGAAAAAGGAATTCTACCTTCAAATATCCCTTTTCATCCCTTTAATAATCTGTCAAAAATAAAAATAAATACGTCATCCACATCATCTCAATCATAACTTTGTTCTACAATGTTAATATTTCCATTGATTTGAATTATATTCAATTTTTTTCTTGGATTATTGTTTCTTCAAGTTTGAATATCATTTTATAATCCAATTGTCTATTTATTATAAGATCAATAAAAAATTTAGACAGATCCATTTCTTAAAGGGATGACACTTTTGTATTGTATAAAGGTGGAATCATTCTCTTTATTTTCTTAAAAATATTAATATATTTAATATCATACAGAATTCCTTGAATTTCTCCAACCTAATTTAATAATGCAATTAAAAAAGATATCTTTATTTTTACCAAGATTCATTTTCTGATCATAGAACTTATGGTAAAAATCATGGTGTTTGGAATCCTTCAATTTGTTATTGACATAGAAAATATTTTCTAGTTTCTCCCTCATGGACTTGGTTAAAGTGAAACTCATCAACATAACATAGATTTGATTATATTGAACTATAGTAAGTGTATTTTGTGCTTTGGAATATGAATAAAGAATTTTTCTATTTGTTTTAGTCATATAAAGACCAGCTTCATCATTGAGTTGAATCCCTTTAGTTGTGGAAAAGAGAAAATCCATCCCCAAAGATCCCAGATGAGATATAATCATAATCTACCAAATCTAAAAGTTTATTTCATTAGGGAGGGGAACTATTATAAATTTCACTGAATTCTCCATGAAAATAGGAGAGTACATGTTTAAAACCAAAAACCTGTATGCAATAATACCACTTTTAGGACTGTAGAACACCTTGAGAGGGGTGAGGTGAATCCGGGTGTCAAAATTATATTTTCATGTGACATATCTTGTTCACACATTTTTTGGAACTTGAAAAATATATTTGATGGAATCTCGATATTATAAAGTATCTATATGCTTAAGGACAACATAATAGTTTTACTTGCTTCACCACTAAGGGATAATCCAAGGATCATACTCTAAATGTGTTTCTATTGCACCAATATCCATTAAGATGAACTTGTTATTGTGGAGTATAAAAGATGAGGCATAATTACTCTGTTCTAGGAACACTGCCTTTACAAGAAATATAGGGATAACACACTTCCTCCCTAGGATCAATTCCATCAACTATCCATTTCTCACTACCTTTGGTGAAGTCTTACTCAGTTTACTGACTTGATGATCACCTAAGTAGATTTCGAATTTAAGTCTTTTTATCTGATTTGAACGATAAAATACTTTAACCATAGTATAAAGGTGATATAATTTAAATAACTATTCACATAAACTATATGTTCATCACTACAATTTATAAAGCTCTCAACCTTCATGAAACCACCATTACATCTCAAAGAAAAACCAATATTTGAGAACCCACACACATTCATGATTCTAAAAACCTTCATTAAGATCCCATCCGCCATAGAAATACTATTATTTATGGAAATATAATCATTCATGAAACAACTTGTCTTTGGTAATATACCTTTTCTAAAAATCCATAGCACTAATTAAGTCTTAAACAGACCTTTCGTGACTCATGAAGAGTTCTTGAATCCTAAAGCACCCCTCCTTTGTGAAATCAGAGCAATTCACCCTTTTCTCAAGCTATCTCATTGTCAAAATGATATGTGTGGATGATTATTTTTATATTTATCAATTAACAAAGATCATAAGATCCCATAAACCTTTTCTTGAATCTATTTAGTAATTCTTGTGAAGATCCTTTATTTGCATAGCTCTAGTGAAACTTCCCCATTCACAAAGCTTATTGTAGCCATAGATTTTTATTGTCATCTCATTGCGAATCAGCTATTTTCATGATTAATTTTTTATAAAACTTTAAAAATTAATGAAAATATATTCTTCATATGTCCCTACTGTTGAGCAATGTATTGTTTTTAAACAAATCAAAATAATGTTTTTTAAAGGGGGAGATTATTTTAAATAATACTCTGTCTTTTTATGATGATTTTGATGCTCACAAATACCCTTAATTATTTACTAATTATTTCGTTGA
This sequence comes from Viscum album, assembly GCA_963277665.1. Taxonomy (NCBI): domain Eukaryota; kingdom Viridiplantae; phylum Streptophyta; class Magnoliopsida; order Santalales; family Viscaceae; genus Viscum; species Viscum album. The sequence continues at coordinate 397,269,051 of OY728126.1, forward strand.
GTATTTTGCAGGAATTTATTTTATTTATTTATTTCATACAACGAGAGTTTATACTTCATTTATTCCGAGATCAATTTTAGCGTATTCTGGAATCACTGTAGCGCAAGATCAATTTTAGCGTATTCTGGAATCACTGTAGCGCGAGATCAGTTTTAGCGCGTACTGGAATCACTGTTCATACCCTACGTTGATGAACGTAAAGTATGGATGAAAAGTTTGCTTTTTATGTTATTTTGAAACGTATGGTTAATGAACCTTACGTTGTTGAAAAGTATGAAAGAAGAACATTACGTTTGGAAGGAATCTTACGTTTTTGTTGTTGGACAAGTATGGAAGAGAATCTGTACGTTAGTTTTCAGTGTTGAGTTTGTTTCTCAAAAGTATGGATCATCAACCTTACTTTTATAATCAACCGTACGTTCTTTGGAGAGTTGAAGCAAGAAAAAGTATGGATGATCAACCCTACGTTTGAATGCTGAAGAGAAAGTATGTATGTTCAACCTTACGTTCTGAACCTTACGTTCTGAACCTTACGTTTGTGAACCCTACGTTTGGAGCCACGTCATCAACCCTACGTTTGGCGTCGGGATATTTTTGACAGACGATATTTCCTTTTGAACTAGTCAAACAAGCGGATTTCGAGCTGATTCTTAAATACGACTTTGACTGAATCAAAGACGATTTACAACGGATTAATGATTGATTTAAACGGAGCTTTTTGTGCCGATTCTTCAGGGGAGTTACAACGGCTCTGTTATTTCATTTAATATCGCGAATCTAAAGGAGATTTTCATGGATCTATTTATGCGGAAGATTTTCTCATATTTGAATATATATGTTCTATCTTGGAAACTTCGGATATATATATATGCACAGGAAAGTGTATGATACATAGATTGATCTTTTGACGAGCAAGAAACAGAGACTGTGTGAAAGCGTTCTTTTCTGGTGATCGAGAAGAAGTGTAAAACCTTTATTACTGAAGGAAGATCTTGATAGCAGATTCACGTGTTCTACATCGACTATCTGTTGTGAATCTACTGCTGCTGAAGTTGTGAAGTTTCTTATAATATCTATTGCAACTAGATCGACTCAGAACTGTTTTGATTTCAGATCTTTATTTTCTGAAGACGACGATCTATCTACTGTCAATTGCATTCTGTTGCAATTGTGAAGAACAACTGGAGAAGTGTTTCTTTATCAAAACCCTTTTTTCTTTTGAGTGATCAGCTTCTCGTTCTAAGCTGTGTGGGTTCGTGTTTGAACCAGGAAGGCTGTGTTTGCCTGAATCTTGTAAAGGTGTCAACTGCCTGTACTCAGTTGTGGACGGGTCTGTGGAAACGAGGACTAGATAGTGAAAATCGCCAAGCTCGTGGATTTGAGCGTTGGTGGAGTGGACTAGGGGCCTTCTGTTCCCCGAACCACTATACATCCGTGTGTTCATGCTTTTACTTTTTCCGCTGCATATTTAATCGTGCAAAAGCATAGTGGACAGAATTTGTCTAAATTGAAGATATTGTAATAATTTTGAAAAGACACAATTCACCCCCCTCTTGTGTATAATCCGTAGATTCAGATCCAACAATTGGTATCAAAGGAGGAGCTTCTTATTTTTAAAGTCTTATCAAGCTAGAAGTATTTAAAGATTATACATAGTGTATCATGGCTGATATGAGAGAGGGAATGTCAATGGTCAGAGCACCTTACTTTAATGGAGATAATTATGGCTGCTGGAAATCACGTATGATTATTTATCTGAAAAATCTTGGTTACAAAGTCTATTCAAAGATTATGACTCCCTATGAAATTCCTGAAAATCCCGATACATGGAGTGCTGCTACAGAGGCTGAGTATGACATAAATTCAAAAGCTATGAATGCAATCATCTGTGGTCTAGGACCAGATGAATTTAACAGAGTATCTCAATGCCCGACTGCATATGAAATGTGGCAAACAATAGCTGTTGCTTATGAAGGAACAGATAATGTAAGACAGATGAGATATGAAACTGCTAAGTTAAAATTCGATACTTTCAGAATGATTGAAGGAGAGAGCATCACTCAGATGAATGGAAGATTGACAGAAATTGTCAATAATATAACAGCTCTAGGAGAACCAATCAAGCAGGCTGATCAAGCGTTGAAGGTACTGAGAGTACTTCCTACTCGATGGAATGGAATCTCTGCAGCAATCAGACAATCAACTTCTGTTAAAGATCTAACTATGAGAGAACTGATTGGTACACTGATGATGTACGAAGCTGAAATGCAATATGAGGTAAATGAGCATAAAGTCTACATAAAAAGGGAAAATAATGCTTTGAAAGTGACTTCTCAACAAAAGGATAGAAAGATGAAGAACAGAGAAGTAAGTGCTAAATCAGAAAGCTCTGATTCTTCAAATTCGGATGAAGAACTGGCTCAGCTAGCCAGAAAATTCAGAAAGTTCTATAGTAAGAAGAAAGACTTCAAGAAATCCTTCAAAAAGGATAGCAAGGAAGTGAGATGTTATGAATGCAAAAAGATGGGACATATCAGACCGGATTGCCCAAAATTGAAAGATGCAAAGAAGAAGAAATTCTTCAAAAGAGATGATTATGAGCAGAAAGACAAGAAAGCTATGAAAGCTACTTGGAGTGTTTCTGAAGACTCAAGTAATTCTTCTGAATCATGCTCAGAGAAGGAGGAAGCCAATTTAAAAGCAAATATGTGTTTCATGGCTGAAACTGATGAGGTACACTCATACTATTCCTCTGACTCAAATAATGAATCAAACTCTGAAACAAGCTTCTCAAATAAAAAACTTGCAGCTTACTGCAATATGCTTGAAGAAAGGTATGACTCATTATTTAACAAATATAAATCTATAAAGAACTTGCACAAAGCTATTTCAGATGAGAGAAATACTTTGCTAAAACAACATGAGGAATTAATTGACAAATACAATTCTGCTAACTCAAATAAAATTAATTTTGAATCAAAAATAAAAACTCTACAGGATGAAGTAGAATCTTATAAAACGGCTGCATTAGTTTTTACAAAAGGAGAAAACACCTTAAATGAGATACTTGGAAAAACTGTAATTAAAAAGGAAAGGTTTGGAATTGGAAGTAAAGGAGAAAAACCTAAGTTATACAAAAATTATTTTGTTCCTAGCACTAAACAGGTTATTTGTAACTTCTGTGGAACAAGAGGTCATATAGCTAAAAACTGTTTTCTAAGACAACCTCAAATATGTGGAATTAAGAAAGCTTATATTTCCAACGATCTATATGATTCAATCAATTTTAAGAAAACAAAGCAAATCTGGATACCCAGATCACTGCTTGCTAACACTCCTGGACCCAACAAAATATGGGTACCAAAGCAATTTGTTTGAATGTCTTTGCAGGTAGCAGGTCACCAAAGAAAGAAAGAAATATGGTATATGGACAGTGGCTGCTCAAGACACATGATTGGAACTTCAGCTAATTTCTCTTCTCTTACTCGAAAGGAAGGAGGACTTGTCACCTTTGGTGACAATGCCAAAGGAAAGATTATTGGTATTGGAACAGTTGGAGATCCAGAGACAGTCTCAATCAACAAAGTACTTTATGTACAAGGGTTAAAACACAATCTGATAAGTATCTCTCAACTCTGTGATGATGGATACACTGTTGATTTTACTAACAATAGTTGTACTGTTTCTAAAGATAAACTGTTTAAGTTTAGAGCACCCAGAACTGATAATGTTTATACTTTGGATTTGTATTCCTTGTGTAAACAACAAGTAAACTGCTTAACTGCTAATATAAGTGAATCCTGGATCTGGCATAGAAGACTTGGTCATTGCAATATATATGCTTTACATAAATTATCTAAGAAACATCTAGTTTCTGATTTGCCTAGTCTCAAATTTGAAAATGACAGATTCTGTGATGCATGTCAGCTTGGCAAGCAACACAAATCATCATTCAAATCTGTTAATAAAGTTGCTACAACTAAACCTCTAGAACTTATCCATATGGATTTGTTTGGACCTTCAAGAGTAGCAAGTTTAGCTGGTAAATTATATGTTTATGTATTAGTTGATGATTACTCTAGATTTACTTGGATTTTCTTTTTGAAATTTAAAAGTGAATCTTTTAGTTTATTTGAAGGTTTTTGTAAATCTGTTCAAAATGAAAAAGGTTTTAATATAATCTCATTGAGAAGTGATCATGGTGGAGAATTTGAGAACCAGGAATTTAATTCCTTTTGCTCAAACATGGGTATTAAACACACCTTTTCTGCTCCAAGAACACCTCAACAGAATGGGATTGTAGAAAGAAGAAATAGAACTATTCAAGAAATGGCTAGAACTATGTTAAATGAATATAGCCTACCTATATATTTATGGGCAGAAGCTGTTAATACAGCTTGTTATATAATGAATAGAATTTTAATAAGACCTATTTTGAAAAAGACACCCTATGAACTATGGAATAACAGAAAACCTAAAGTAAATTACTTTAAAGTTTTTGGATGCAAGGTTTACATCTTGAATACCAAAGATAATCTTGGTAAATTTGATCCAAAATCTGATAAAGGTATTTTCTTAGGATATTCTGCAACCTCCAAAGCTTATATAGTCTATAATAAAAAGTCAAGGATTGTTGAAGAATCAGTTCATGTGAAATTTGATGAATCTGATCCTTTTGAGAAAAGGATAGAACAAATAGATGAACCTGATTCTAATGAAAACATGAGACCTGAGAATTTAAAGAATGATTTTGAAAATGATATAAAAGAAATTCAGTCCAGTTCAGAAGAACATGATACTGAAGAACCTTTGAATGTAATGCCTAGACAGTCTAGAACCTTAAAGAATCACTCTTTAGAATCTGTGATAGGTGACTTAGAGACTGGTATTCAAACTAGAAGAAACTTTGGAAACATAGTTGAATTCTCTGCTTTCCTATCCCAACAAGAACCTAAGACCATAGAAGAAGCCTTAGATGATGAGAGCTGGGTAATAACAATGCAGGATGAATTGAACCAGTTCAAGAGAAATAAGGTTTGGGAATTAGTTGAAAGACCACATGATTATCCAGTAATAGGAACTAAATGGGTCTTTAGGAATAAACAGGATGATCAAGGGATAATAACTAGAAATAAAGCAAGATTAGTAGCTAAAGGATATAATCAAGAAGAAGGAATAGATTATGATGAGACCTTTGCACCTGTAGCCAGGTTAGAAGCTATTAGAATCCTTTTAGCCTATGCATCTTATATGAATTTTAAATTATTTCAGATGGATGTTAAATCTGCCTTTTTAAATGGTTATTTAATGGAGGAAGTTTATGTTGAGCAACCTCCTGGTTTTGAAAATTCTCAAAAACCAGATTCTGTTTTCAAACTTACTAAAGCTCTTTATGGCCTTAAACAAGCACCTAGAGCTTGGTATGAAAGACTAAGCTCTTTTCTTTTGAAAAATGATTTTACTGTTGGACTAGCATATCCAACACTCTTTAAGAAAACTGTGAAAAATAATGTTTTGTTGGTTCAAATTTATGTTGATGATGTAATTTTTGGATCAACCAATAAAATTCTTTGTCATGAATTTTCAGAATTAATGCAAAAAGAATTTGAAATGAGTATGATGGGAGAATTAAATTTCTTTTTGGGTCTTCAAATATTTCAAAAAGATTTTGGAAATATTTTAAATCAATGCAAATACATTACTGATTTACTTAAGAAATTTGGACTTGAAAACAGCAAGACATTTACAACTCCTATGTGTACTAATATAAAACTTGATTTGGATGAAACTGGAAAATCAGTGGACAACAAGTTATATAGAGGTATGATTGGTAGTTTGTTATATCTTACTGCTAGTAGACCAGATATAATGTATTCAGTATGTCTTTGTGCTCGATTTCAATCAAATCCCAAAGAATCCCATTTAACTGCTGTTAAAAGAATTTTTAGATATTTAAAAGGTACTATTTATCAATCTCTGCTTTATCCAAAAACCTCTGATTTTAATTTAATTTCATATTCAGATGCTGACTTTGGAAGCTGTAGATTAGATAGGAAGAGTACTTCAGGAACATGTCACTTTTTAGGAAAGTCTTTAGTATCATGGTCTAGTAAGAAACAACACTCAGTTGCCCTGTCAACAGCCGAGGCAGAATATGTGTCTGCAGGTAGTTGCTGTGCACAGGTGTTGTGGATGAAAAACACTCTTATGGACTTTGGATTAAAATTCAATAATACACCTATTTTATGTGATAATACTAGTGCAATTAATATTTCAAAAAATCCTATTAGTCATTCTAGAACTAAGCACATTGATATAAGACATCACTTTTTAAGAGATCATGTGTTTAAAAAGGATATATTTTTAGAATTTGTAAATACAGAAAATCAATTAGCAGATATTTTTACTAAACCACTTCCCACGGCAAGGTTTGAATTTATTAAGGGGGAGTTAGGTTTATTTAATTTTAAATAATTTTTTTTTTAATTTTAATCTTATTCTGTTTTCGAATTCTGCTTAATTTCTGTTTCCCGCTATAAGTAATTTTATTTTGTTTTAAATAAAAGTAATGATTAGTGATTACACGGGAATCAAGGCTGTCAGAACCGTTTCACCTTCTAAACTGTTTTCACCTTTTTCGGAAACCCTTTCGAAAACCTAAAACCGCACATCTGCTCCAAAACCCTTTTCTGAATCTTCAAACCCTAAACTTACGAACCTTCAGAAATCGTTGTTGAAATGGCAAAAACTAAGCGTCCAGATGAAGCTGAGAGCAGTGCTGCAAAGAAATCTAAAGTAGTTGGTCGGAAAATACTGCAAGATAAAGTCATAGATTTAGAATGGCTGTTTGAAACTAATTTACTGTTGAAGCAAGCATTGTCGTTTCAAAGCCTTGAGCAAGCTTTTAATAGTGAAAACTCTGAGTTTCTATATGAGGCAGAAATGAGACATTTCTTTAGAACTGTTCAGTTTAGCCTTGGGGATACGGAGGATAGTTTATTGGCTCAAATAGAGGATAAGGACTTTTCCATATCATCTGTAGAGATAAGTCAAATTCTTAACTGCCCTCATGAAGGAGTTTTTCATTTCGATTTACGGAATATTGGAGATTCTGTACATAAGTCTGAAGACATTATGTCTTTTCTGTTTGGAACCAAAGTGATAAAGAAGATGTTTATTAAAGATTTGGAGCCCGATCAGAAAATCTTGGTAAAATTTGTTCAGACTGGTTTAGCACCAAGGATGGCTGAGATGGAGAAAATTCTATACCCTGACATGTACATAATGTATCTTCTGATGAGTGATATTAAGTTTAATTTTCCTCGGTTTATGATAAGATATCTGAGATACTGCTATCAGAGTGAAGCAAGAATGACCTTTTTCCCTTATGGAAGGTTCATTTCTTTGTTTTTATATAAAAGAGGAATGATCAGATTGGTAAGTGCTGGGGTGAAATGTCACCACAGTAATGTTTTTAATGCTGGAACTTTGAGGAAAGTGGGATACTTCTGGAGCACAATTAAAGGAAAACTCTTACCTGTTGGAGCTGAGGAAGACTCGGAGAGTGCTCAGGCTCAACCGGCTAAGTCCAAGGAGGGACAAGCAGAATCAAGGGTTAGTACAGTGGCAAGAAGAATTCGCTTTGAGATGGAGGAAGTTGAGGAAGAGAGAAGTCAAGAAGGACTTCAATCTAGAAGGAAGAGGTCAATTGATGAAGAAATTATCTCTCCTGTCTTGAAATCTTCTGAACCGGTAATTTCTTATTCATTTGTGAGAGAAGCTGTTGTGGAGCGGACTGCACCGATAGAGGAATCAGTAGCTCAACCGGAAATTCAACTAGAACCTCAAACTGCTGCTGTGGCTGTTGAAAAAGTAATTCAACAAGAACAACTTATGGAGGCAGTGCCTGGTGAAGAAGTGGCCCGACCTCAAGAGTTACATGAAAATATTGTTCTTGATCATTCAGTAGAAGTCAGAGAGACTACTGTTCGTGATGAACATACTTCTGAAGTTAATACAGAGGTACTTCAGGAAGATTTTTCAGTAGAAGAGTTTCAGGCTTCAAAGGATAGTTCAGTGGATCAACCTTGTCAGGAGAAAGAACAGTCAGATGCAGATTCTTTACCACTTGTCCTGCTTCATCAATCTGATTCTGGACATGAGAATCAAGCACAGGGTGCCCCTGATTCGAGAAAAGAAGAAGTTGTTGAGTTATACAAGCGTATTTCTCAGTTAGAATCTGAGAATGTTAGTCTCAGAAATTCTCTGAACATAGAGCAGTTGAAGTTTCAGAAGCTGAAAGAATCTACTGTTTCAAGACAGGTAGTAGATTTGTTTAAGACTGATATGTTGCATGCTGTTGATCAGTTGAAATCAGAGACGGTAAAGAAAGATGATTTGTCTGAGATGAAGATTTACATGGAGAATAAATTTGAGTCTGTTGCAAATAGTGCTGTGAGTGGATCAGGTTCTTCACCTGATTTGATTCGAAGATTTCAAGCAATTACTGGAGCACTGAGCAATATGAGTGACAGATTACACGATCTTCAGTGTAATAGTGCCCCTTTGTCAGTTTTGCTAGATAATCAGAAATTTTTAGTGGATCAGTTGACATCTGGAGAGCAACCGATTAGGATTCTTTTGAATCAGTTATCAGAAAAACTGGCTCTTTTTGTTGAAAAAGAAGAAAGAATGCATGAGTTTTTCAGAGTTAATTTGATTGAAGATATTCATATGACTCAGGAGAACAGAGATCTTATCATCAAGTTAGGAGATGGGATGATGAAGAGGCTCAGAGAACAGTTTACAGAGATCAAGACCGCAATTCAAAGGAGATAGACACACTTTTTTTCTTCTTCCCTGTCTTATCCATGAACCTTGATTCCTCTGTATATCACAATCGTTTTTATATAATAGCTTGTGAATGAAAATTCTTTTCTTTTTTTTTTGTTTTTGTTTTGTTATTTATTGATTTATGATTAAGTTAGCCAGTATAAGAAATTCACTTATTCATACACAGTTAATTATAGCATTTACTTATCGTTCAGTACAATATTGAATGTGTTCAACTCCGTAATTTTTCATTCTTTTTGATATCACAAAAAGGGGGAGAATTTGGATAAACACAACATTTAAATTCATTTGGATATATGGAGAAATTTGGATATATGGGAGAATTTGGATAAACACAACATTTAAATTCATTTGGATATATGGGAGAATTTGGATATATACGACATTTATCTTTTATCTATTTTTAGCTGAAAATTTATTTTTATGGGGGAGAAATTTTATAGTTAAATATTGTTTTAATCCTTTCAGAATTCTAAAATTTTATAAAACTAATTTTTCAATAAAGATTGCAATTAAATTAGTTCTATTATTTTATGGGTTTTGTGATCATCAAAAAGGGGGAGATTGTTGAGCAATGTATTGTTTTTAAACAAATCAAAATAATGTTTTTTAAAGGGGGAGATTATTTTAAATAATACTCTGTCTTTTTATGATGATTTTGATGCTCACAAATACCCTTAATTATTTACTAATTATTTCGTTGAGTATTTTGCAGGAATTTATTTTATTTATTTATTTCATACAACGAGAGTTTATACTTCATTTATTCCGAGATCAATTTTAGCGTATTCTGGAATCACTGTAGCGCAAGATCAATTTTAGCGTATTCTGGAATCACTGTAGCGCGAGATCAGTTTTAGCGCGTACTGGAATCACTGTTCATACCCTACGTTGATGAACGTAACGTATGGATGAAAAGTTTACTTTTTATGTTATTTTGAAACGTATGGTTAATGAACCTTACGTTGTTGAAAAGTATGAAAGAAGAACATTACGTTTGGAAGGAATCTTACGTTTTTGTTGTTGGACAAGTATGGAAGAGAATCTGTACGTTAGTTTTCAGTGTTGAGTTTGTTTCTCAAAAGTATGGATCATCAACCTTACTTTTATAATCAACCGTACGTTCTTTGGAGAGTTGAAGCAAGACAAAGTATGGATGATCAACCCTACGTTTGAATGCTGAAGAGAAAGTATGTATGTTCAACCTTACGTTCTGAACCTTACGTTCTGAACCATACGTTTGTGAACCCTACGTTTGGAGCCACGTCATCAACCCTACGTTTGGCGTCGGGATATTTTTGACAGACGATATTTCCTTTTGAATTAGTCAAACAAGCGGATTTCGAGCTGATTCTTAAATACGACTTTGACTGAATCAAAGACGATTTACAACGGATTAATGATTGATTTAAACAGAGCTTTTTGTGCCGATTCTTCAGGGGAGTTACAACGGCTCTGTTATTTCATTTAATATCGCGAATCTAAAGGAGATTTTCATGGATCTATTTATGCGGAAGATTTTCTCATATTTGAATATATATGTTCTATCTTGGAAACTTCGGATATATATATATGCACAGGAAAGTGTATGATACATAGATTGATCTTTTGACGAGTAAGAAACAGAGACTGTGTGAAAGCGTTCTTTTCTGGTGATCGAGAAGAAGTGTAAAACCTTTATTACTGAAGGAAGATCTTGATAGCAGATTCACGTGTTCTACATCGACTATCTGTTGTGAATCTACTGCTGCTGAAGTTGTGAAGTTTCTTATAATATCTATTGCAACTGGATCGACTCAGAACTGTTTTGATTTCAGATCTTTATTTTCTGAAGACGACGATCTATCTACTGTCAATTGCATTCTGTTGCAATTGTGAAGAACAACTGGAGAAGTGTTTCTTTATCGAAACCCTTTTTTCTTTTGAGTGATCAGCTTCTCGTTCTAAGCTGTGTGGGTTCGTGTTTGAACCAAGAAGGCTGTGTTTGCCTGAATCTTGTAAAGGTGTCAACTGCTTGTACTCAGTTGTGGACGGGTCTGTGGAAACGAGGACCAGATAGTGAAAATCGCCAAGCTCGTGGATTTGAGCGTTGGTGGAGTGGACTAGGGGCCTTCTGTTCCCCGAACCACTATACATCCGTGTGTTCATGCTTTTACTTTTTCCGCTGCATATTTAATCGTGCAAAAGCATAGTGGACAGAATTTGTCTAAATTGAAGATATTGTAATAATTTTGAAAAGACACAATTCACCCCCCTCTTGTGTATAATCTGTAGATTCAGATCCAACAATTGGTATCAAAGGAGGAGCTTCTTATTTTTAAAGTCTTATCAAGCTAGAAGTATTTAAAGATTATACATAGTGTATCATGGCTGATATGAGAGAGGGAATGTCAATGGTCAGAGCACCTTACTTTAATGGAGATAATTATGGCTGCTGGAAATCACGTATGATTATTTATCTGAAAAATCTTGGTTACAAAGTCTATTCAAAGATTATGACTCCCTATGAAATTCCTGAAAATCCCGATACATGGAGTGCTGCTACAGAGGCTGAGTATGACATAAATTCAAAAGCTATGAATGCAATCATCTGTGGTCTAGGACCAGATGAATTTAACAGAGTATCTCAATGCCCGACTGCATATGAAATGTGGCAAACAATAGCTGTTGCTTATGAAGGAACAGATAATGTAAGACAGATGAGATATGCAACTGCTAAGTTAAAATTCGATACTTTCAGAATGATTGAAGGAGAGAGCATCACTCAGATGAATGGAAGATTGACAGAAATTGTCAATAATATAACAGCTCTAGGAGAACCAATCAAGCAGGCTGATCAAGCGTTGAAGGTACTGAGAGTACTTCCTACTCGATGGAATGGAATCTCTGCAGCAATCAGACAATCAACTTCTGTTAAAGATCTAACTATGAGAGAACTGATTGGTACACTGATGATGTACGAAGCTGAAATGCAAGATGAGGTAAATGAGCATAAAGTCTACATAAAAAGGGAAAATACTGCTTTGAAAGTGACTTCTCAACAAAAGGATAGAAAGATGAAGAACAGAGAAGTAAGTGCTAAATCAGAAAGCTCTGATTCTTCAAATTCGGATGAAGAACTGGCTCAGCTAGCCAGAAAATTCAGAAAGTTCTATAGTAAGAAGAAAGACTTCAAGAAATCCTTCAAAAAGGATAGCAAGGAAGTGAGATGTTATGAATGCAAAAAGATGGGACATATCAGACCGGATTTCCCAAAATTGAAAGATGCAAAGAAGAAGAAATTCTTCAAAAGAGATGATTATGAGCAGAAAGACAAGAAAGCTATGAAAGCTACTTGGAGTGTTTCTGAAGACTCAAGTAATTCTTCTGAATCATGCTCAGAGAAGGAGGAAGCCAATTTAAAAGCAAACATGTGTTTCATGGCTGAAACTGATGAGGTACACTCATACTATTCCTCTGACTCAAATAATGAATCAAACTCTGAAACAAGCTTCTCAAATAAAAAACTTGCAGCTTACTGCAATATGCTTGAAGAAAGGTATGACTCATTATTTAACAAATATAAATCTATAAAGAACTTGCACAAAGCTATTTCAGATGAGAGAAATACTTTGCTAAAACAACATGAGGAATTAATTGACAAATACAATTCTGCTAACTCAAATAAAATTAATTTTGAATCAAAAATAAAAACTCTACAGGATGAAGTAGAATCTTATAAAACGGCTGCATTAGTTTTTACAAAAGGAGAAAACACCTTAAATGAGATACTTGGAAAAACTGTAATTAAAAAGGAAAGGTTTGGAATTGGAAGTAAAGGAGAAAAACCTAAGTTATACAAAAATTATTTTGTTCCTAGCACTAAACAGGTTATTTGTAACTTCTGTGGAACAAGAGGTCATATAGCTAAAAACTGTTTTCTAAGACAACCTCAAATATGTGGAATTAAGAAAGCTTATATTTCCAACGATCTATATGATTCAATCAATTTTAAGAAAACAAAGCAAATCTGGATACCCAGATCACTGCTTGCTAACACTCCTGGACCCAACAAAATATGGGTACCAAAGCAATTTGTTTGAATGTCTTTGCAGGTAGCAGGTCACCAAAGAAAGAAAGAAATATGGTATATGGACAGTGGCTGCTCAAGACACATGAGTGGAACTTCAGCTAATTTCTCTTCTCTTACTCGAAAGGAAGGAGGACTTGTCACCTTTGGTGACAATTCCAAAGGAATGATTATTGGTATTGGAACAGTTGGAGATCCAGAGACAGTCTCAATCAACAAAGTACTTTATGTACAAGGGTTAAAACACAATCTGATAAGTATCTCTCAACTCTGTGATGATGGATACACTGTTGATTTTACTAACAATAGTTGTACTGTTTCTAAAGATAAACTGTTTAAGTTTAGAGCACCCAGAACTGATAATGTTTATACTTTGGATTTGTATTCCTTGTGTAAACAACAAGTAAACTGCTTAACTGCTAATATAAGTGAATCCTGGATCTGGCATAGAAGACTTGGTCATTGCAATATATATGCTTTACATAAATTATCTAAGAAACATCTAGTTTCTGATTTGCCTAGTCTCAAATTTGAAAATGACAGATTCTGTGATGCATGTCAGCTTGGCAAGCAACACAAATCATCATTCAAATCTGTTAATAAAGTTGCTACAACTAAACCTCTAGAACTTATCCATATGGATTTGTTTGGACCTTCAAGAGTAGCAAGTTTAGCTGGTAAATTATATGTTTATGTATTAGTTGATGATTACTCTAGATTTACTTGGATTTTCTTTTTGAAATTTAAAAGTGAAGCTTTTAGTTTATTTGAAGGTTTTTGTAAATCTGTTCACAATGAAAAAGGTTTTAATATAATCTCATTGAGAAGTGATCATGGTGGAGAATTTGAGAACCAGGAATTTAATTCCTTTTGCTCAAACATGGGTATTAAACACACCTTTTCTGCTCCAAGAACACCTCAACAGAATGGGATTGTAGAAAGAAGAAATAGAACTATTCAAGAAATGGCTAGAACTATGTTAAATGAATATAGCCTACCTATATATTTCTGGGCAGAAGCTGTTAATACAGCTTGTTATATAATGAATAGAATTTTAATAAGACCTATTTTGAAAAAGACACCCTATGAACTATGGAATAACAGAAAACCTAAAGTAAATTACTTTAAAGTTTTTGGATGCAAGGTTTACATCTTGAATACCAAAGATAATCTTGGTAAATTTGATCCAAAATCTGATAAAGGTATTTTCTTAGGATATTCTGCAACCTCCAAAGCTTATAGAGTCTATAATAAAAAGTCAAGGATTGTTGAAGAATCAGTTCATGTGAAATTTGATGAATCTGATCCTTTTGAGAAAAGGATAGAACAAATAGATGAACCTGATTCTAATGAAAACATGAGACCTGAGAATTTAAAGAATGATTTTGAAAATGATATAAAAGAAATTCAGTCCAGTTCAGAAGAACATGATACTGAAGAACCTTTGAATGTAATGCCTAGACAGTCTAGAACCTTAAAGAATCACCCTTTAGAATCTGTGATAGGTGACTTAGAGACTGGTATTCAAACTAGAAGAAACTTTGGAAACATAGTTGAATTCTTTGCTTTCCTATCCCAACAAGAACCTAAGACCATAGAAGAAGCCTTAGATGATGAGAGCTGGGTAATAGCAATGCAGGATGAATTGAACCAGTTCAAGAGAAATAAGGTTTGGGAATTAGTTGAAAGACCACATGATTATCCAGTAATAGGAACTAAATGGGTCTTTAGGAATAAACAGGATGATCAAGGGATAATAACTAGAAATAAAGCAAGATTAGTAGCTAAAGGATATAATCAAGAAGAAGGAATAGATTATGATGAGACCTTTGCACCTGTAGCCAGGTTAGAAGCTATTAGAATCCATTTAGCCTATGCATCTTATATGAATTTTAAATTATTTCAGATGGATGTTAAATCTGCCTTTTTAAATGGTTATTTAATGGAGGAAGTTTATGTTGAGCAACCTCCTGGTTTTGAAAATTCTCAAAAACCAGATTCTGTTTTCAAACTTACTAAAGCTCTTTATGGCCTTAAACAAGCACCTAGAGCTTGGTATGAAAGACTAAGCTCTTTTCTTTTGAAAAATGATTTTACTGTTGGACTAGCAGATCTAACACTCTTTAAGAAAACTGTGAAAAATAATGTTTTGTTGGTTCAAATTTATGTTGATGATGTAATTTTTGGATCAACCAATAAAATTCTTTGTCATGAATTTTCAGAATTAATACAAAAAGAATTTGAAATGAGTATGATGGGAGAATTAAATTTCTTTTTGGGTCTTCAAATATTTCAAAAAGATTTTGGAAATATTTTAAATCAATGCAAATACATTACTGATTTACTTAAGAAATTTGGACTTGAAAACAGCAAGACATTTACAACTCCTATGTGTACTAATATAAAACTTGATTTGGATGAAACTGGAAAATCAGTGGACAACAAGTTATATAGAGGTATGATTGGTAGTTTGTTATATCTTACTGCTAGTAGACCAGATATAATGTATTCAGTATGTCTTTGTGCTCGATTTCAATCAAATCCCAAAGAATCCCATTTAACTGCTGTTAAAAGAATTTTTAGATATTTAAAAGGTACTATTTATCAATCTCTGCTTTATCCAAAAACCTCTGATTTTAATTTAATTTCATATTCAGATGCTGACTTTGGAAGCTGTAGATTAGATAGGAAGAGTACTTCAGGAACATGTCACTTTTTAGGAAAGTCTTTAGTATCATGGTCTAGTAAGAAACAACACTCAGTTGCCCTGTCAACAGCCGAGGCAGAATATGTGTCTGCAGGTAGTTGCTGTGCACAGGTGTTGTGGATGAAAAACACTCTTATGGACTTTGGATTAAAATTCAATAATACACCTATTTTATGTGATAATACTAGTGCAATTAATATTTCAAAAAATCATATTAGTCATTCTAGAACTAAGCACATTGATATAAGACATCACTTTTTAAGAGATCATGTGTTTAAAAAGGATATATTTTTAGAATTTGTAAATACAGAAAATCAATTAGCAGATATTTTTACTAAACCACTTCCCACGGCAAGGTTTGAATTTATTAAGGGGGAGTTAGGTTTATTTAATTTTAAATAATTTTTTTTTAATTTTAATCTTATTCTGTTTTCGAATTCTGCTTAATTTCTGTTTCCCGCCTAAGTAATTTTATTTTGTTTTAAATAAAAGTAATGATTAGTGATTACACGGGAATCAAGGCTGTCAGAACCGTTTCACCTTCTAAACTGTTTTCACCTTTTTCGGAAACCCTTTCGAAAACCTAAAACCGCACATCTGCTCCAAAACCCTTTTCTGAATCTTCAAACCCTAAACTTACGAACCTTCAGAAATCGTTGTTGAAATGGCAAAAACTAAGCGTCCAGATGAAGCTGAGAGCAGTGCTGCAAAGAAATCTAAAGTAGTTGGTCGGAAAATACTGCAAGGTAAAGTCATAGATTTAGAATGGCTGTTTGAAACTAATTTACTGTTGAAGCAAGCGTTGTCGTTTCAAAGCCTTGAGCAAGCTTTTAATAGTGAAAACTCTGAGTTTCTATATGAGGCAGAAATGAGACATTTCTTTAGAACTGTTCAGTTTAGCCTTTGGGATACGGAGGATAGTTTATTGGCTCAAATAGAGGATAAGGACTTTTCCATATCATCTGTAGAGATAAGTCAAATTCTTAACTGCCCTCATGAAGGAGTTTTTCATTTCGATTTACGGAATATTGGAGATTCTGTACATAAGTCTGAAGACATTATGTCTTTTCTGTTTGGAACCAAAGTGATAAAGAAGATGTTTATTAAAGATTTGGAGCCCGATCAGAAAATCTTGGTAAAATTTGTTCAGACTGGTTTAGCACCAAGGATGGCTGAGATGGAGAAAATTCTATACCCTGACATGTACATAATGTATCTTCTGATGAGTGATATTAAGTTTAATTTTCCTCGGTTTATGATAAGATATCTGAGATACTGCTGTCAGAGTGAAGCAAGAATGACCTTTTTCCCTTATGGAAGGTTCATTTCTTTGTTTTTATATAAAAGAGGAATGATCAGATTGGTAAGTGCTGGGGTGAAATGTCACCACAGTAATGTTTTTAATGCTGGAACTTTGAGGAAAGTGGGATACTTCTGGAGCACAATTAAAGGAAAACTCTTACCTGTTGGAGCTGAGGAAGACTCGGAGAGTGCTCAGGCTCAACCGGCTAAGTCCAAGGAGGGACAAGCAGAATCAAGGGTTAGTACAGTGGAAAGAAGAATTCGCTTTGAGATGGAGGAAGTTGAGGAAGAGAGAAGTCAAGAAGGACTTAAATCTAGAAGGAAGAGGTCAATTGATGAAGAAATTATCTCTCCTGTCTTGAAATCTTCTGAACCGGTAATTTCTTATTCATTTGTGAGAGAAGCTGTTGTGGAGCGGACTGCACCGATAGAGGAATCAGTAGCTCAACCGGAAATTCAACTAGAACCTCAAACTGCTGCTGTGGCTGTTGAAAAAGTAATTCAACAAGAACAACTTATGGAGGCAGTGCCTGGTGAAGAAGTGGCCCGACCTCAAGAGTTACATGAAAATATTGTTCTTGATCATTCAGTAGAAGTCAGAGAGACTACTGTTCGTGATGAACATACTTCTGAAGTTAATACAGAGGTACTTCAGGAAGATTTTTCAGTAGAAGAGTCTCAGGCTTCAAAGGATAGTTCAGTGGATCAACCTTGTCAGGACAAAGAACAGTCAGATGCAGATTCTTTACCACTTGTCCTGCTTCATCAATCTGATTCTGGACATGAGAATCAAGCACAGGGTGCCCCTGATTCGAGAAAAGAAGAAGTTTTTGAGTTATACAAGCGTATTTCTCAGTTAGAATCTGAGAATGTTAGTCTCAGAAATTCTCTGAACATAGAGTAGTTGAAGTTTCAGAAGATGAAAGAATCTACTGTTTCAAGACAGGAAGTAGATTTGTTTAAGACTGATATGTTGCATGCTGTTGATCAGTTGAAATCAGAGATGGTAAAGAAAGATGATTTGTCTGAGATGAACATTTACATGGAGAATAAATTTGAGTCTGTTGCAAATAGTGCTGTGAGTGGATCAGGTTCTTCACCTGATTTGATTCGAAGATTTCAAGCAATTACTGGAGCACTGAGCAATATGAGTGACAGATTACACGATCTTCAGTGTAATAGTGCCCCTTTGTCAGTTTTGCTAGATAATCAGAAATTTTTAGTGGATCAGTTGACATCTGGAGAGCAACCGATTAGGATTCTTTTGAATCAGTTATCAGAAAAACTGGCTCTTTTTGTTGAAAAAGAAGAAAGAATGCATGAGTTTTTCAGAGTTAATTTGATTGAAGATATTCATATGACTCAGGAGAATAGAGATCTTATCATCAAGTTAGGAGATGGGATGATGAAGAGGCTCAGAGAACAGTTTACAGAGATCAAGACCGCAATTCAAAGGAGATAGACACACTTTTATTTTCTTCCCTGTCTTATCCATGAACCTTGATTCCTCTGTATATCACAATCGTTTTTATATAATAGCTTGTGAATGAAAATTCTTTTCTTTTTTTTTGTTTTTGTTTTGTTATTTATTGATTTATGATTAAGTTAGCCAGTATAAGAAATTCACTTATTCATACACAGTTAATTATAGCATTTACTTATCGTTCAGTACAATATTGAATGTGTTCAACTCCGTAATTTTTCATTCTTTTTGATATCACAAAAAGGGGGAGAATTTGGATAAACACAACATTTAAATTCATTTGGATATATGGAGAAATTTGGATATATGGGAGAATTTGGATAAACACAACATTTAAATTCATTTGGATATATGGGAGAATTTGGATATATACGACATTTATCTTT
Organism: Viscum album; assembly: GCA_963277665.1. Taxonomy (NCBI): domain Eukaryota; kingdom Viridiplantae; phylum Streptophyta; class Magnoliopsida; order Santalales; family Viscaceae; genus Viscum; species Viscum album. The sequence goes on from OY728126.1 coordinate 397,287,851, forward strand.
TATCTATTTTTAGCTGAAAATTTATTTTTATGGGGGAGAAATTTTATAGTTAAATATTGTTTTAATCCTTTCAGAATTCTAAAATTTTATAAAACTAATTTTTCAATAAAGATTGCAATTAAATTAGTTCTATTATTTTATGGGTTTTGTGATCATCAAAAAGGGGGAGATTGTTGAGCAATGTATTGTTTTTAAACAAATCAAAATAATGTTTTTAAAGGGGGAGATTATTTTAAATAATACTCTGTCTTTTTATGATGATTTTGATGCTCACAAATACCCTTAATTATTTACTAATTATTTCGTTGAGTATTTTACAGGAATTTATTTTATTTATTTATTTCATACAACGAGAGTTTATACTTCATTTATTCCGAGATCAATTTTAGCGTATTCTGGAATCACTGTAGCGCAAGATCAATTTTAGCGTATTCTGGAATCACTGTAGCGCGAGATCAGTTTTAGCGCGTACTGGAATCACTGTTCATACCCTACGTTGATGAACGTAACGTATGGATGAAAAGTTTACTTTTTATGTTATTTTGAAACGTATGGTTAATGAACCTTAAGTTGTTGAAAAGTATGAAAGAAGAACATTACGTTTGGAAGGAATCTTACGTTTTTGTTGTTGGACAAGTATGGAAGAGAATCTGTACGTTAGTTTTCAGTGTTGAGTTTGTTTCTCAAAAGTATGGATCATCAACCTTACTTTTATAATCAACCGTACGTTCTTTGGAGAGTTGAAGCAAGACAAAGTATGGATGATCAACCCTACGTTTGAATGCTGAAGAGAAAGTATGTATGTTCAACCTTACGTTCTGAACCTTACGTTCTGAACCTTACGTTTGTGAACCCTACGTTTGGAGCCACGTCATCAACCCTACATTTGGCGTCGGGATATTTTTGACAGACGATATTTCCTTTTGAATTAGTCAAATAAGCGGATTTCGAGCTGATTCTTAAATACGACTTTGACTGAATCAAAGACGATTTACAACGGATTAATGATTGATTTAAACGGAGCTTTTTGTGCCGATTCTTCAGGGGAGTTACAACGGCTCTGTTATTTCATTTAATATCGCGAATCTAAAGGAGATTTTCATGGATCTATTTATGCGGAAGATTTTCTCATATTTGAATATATATGTTCTATCTTGGAAACTTCGGATATATATATATGCACAGGAAAGTGTATGATACATAGATTGATCTTTTGACGAGCAAGAAACAGAGACTGTGTGAAAGCGTTCTTTTCTGGTGATCGAGAAGAAGTGTAAAACCTTTATTACTGAAGGAAGATCTTGATAGCAGATTCACGTGTTCTACATCGACTATCTGTTGTGAATCTACTGCTGCTGAAGTTGTGAAGTTTCTTATAATATCTATTGCAACTGGATCGACTCAGAACTGTTTTGATTTCAGATCTTTATTTTCTGAAGACGACGATCTATCTACTGTCAATTGCATTCTGTTGCAATTGTGAAGAACAACTGGAGAAGTGTTTCTTTATCGAAACCCTTTTTTCTTTTGAGTGATCAGCTTCTCGTTCTAAGCTGTGTGGGTTCGTGTTTGAACCAGGAAGGCTGTGTTTGCCTGAATCTTGTAAAGGTGTCAACTGCCTGTACTCAGTTGTGGACGGGTCTGTGGAAACGAGGACCAGATAGTGAAAATCGCCAAGCTCGTGGATTTGAGCGTTGGTGGAGTGGACTAGGGGCCTTCTGTTTCCCGAACCACTATACATCCGTGTGTTCATGCTTTTACTTTTTCCGCTGCATATTTAATCGTGCAAAAGCATAGTGGACAGAATTTGTCTAAATTGAAGATATTGTAATAATTTTGAAAAGACACAATTCACCCCCCTCTTGTGTATAATCCGTAGATTCAGATCCAACACCTACATCATCACATAACCAAATCTACGTGAAATTTATGCCTTCACTATATATTTAAATACTCTATTATGGATATCCATGTTTCATAATATTTCTTCCTTCCTCCAAATTTTTATGCCCTAATTTTTTTTCAATCACTAGTAAATGATTCCAAATTAAATTATGAATCATCCTATATCATTGAAACCATTTACATGAAAATTTTATCATAAAACTAGTGCGGATTGAAACCAAACATAAGATATAATCCATTTACAGATGTGGAAATCCTTGGTTCCAACAGATCGATACTATGAATTCATATCATGAATGAATATGGAAACAAAAATATGGGTATAATATGATCTAATATTTTCAAAAATTTGATTTTTTGGTTTTGGAGTTTTCATATAAATATTTAATTAAATAGTCACGAAAATACAATTCAATTTCCAAGAATCACTAAAAAATGATTATTATTGATTTCATCTTTAAGGGTAATAAATAAAACACTAATGTAAAGAATTATAAAAACAATAAATTATTATAAATTATCCTAAAAAGTAACATTATTTATCTAGTAATGGTGAAATTTTGAATAATAATGAATACAAACCCCTTTTCTATGATACTAGTATCAACAATTGAATCTATAAACACCCGATGATGAAAATTAGTAGAATTTGGGTAGAAAATGATTATTTATGAAGTATTTGAATGAAAATAGAGATGAGTAAGGTTAAAAATTAAGTTATAATGATATAATTTTTTAAAATAGGATTTTAATATACTTCCAGGAATGTTAGGTCACCATGTAAGGGTTGTCTTCTAAAATTACTCACTTTGGGAAATGTTTGGAATTATGAACCTACCATGACTTATGTTGTGTATAAACTGCCTATTTGGAATTTTTTGATTATAATGAGATTTTCTTCATTTTAGTAAAATATTAATTTTATTCTCTCTATTTTTATGGGTTTTATTGTGTTTTTACCCAAGCCATATGTGGGATTTTCCTTCTTAATTTTCATTTATTGGGACCTATGTTATATTCAACACATATTTTCTTTTTCATGGAACATATATTTCAATTCATGATTTTTCACCATATTACTTAGGAAGTTTATAGGATTTATGGTTGTTTATTTTTATCTCACTCTCATTTTATTTGGATTAAAGTGTTACCAAAAACCGTTTGAAAACTCAATATTTTCCATAGTGGGAAAACAATGCAATGTTTTAATAAAGTAAAAGTGTGTGTAATTTCTACAAAAATACTCCCCTATTTAGATACTACCATGAGGATGTGAAAGTATTATAGTTGAACCCAAGGGGAATCACCCTAAATTTTATTTGGATTAGAATTGACTCAATAATCACCAAGTTGTACAACTAGTGGTCCCAAGACCACACACCTGCTGAGAGACTCTGAGGGGATAAACATTGGAATACAAACTCTCTTAATGAACCATAATAAATAATTTTTCTTACATTTTCCTTCATTTATTTCCAATTTAAACAATTAACCCCAAATACAATCTTATATGGGTAACTCAACACATTTAATGTACCATCAACCCTATATTACTTTAATGAGGTTTCAACATGTTAATTTGTTGATACCACAATGTTTCTATGTTTTTTAAGGTATATTATCCTATAAATACACATTATTATATTTAATGGGGATGTATTTCAATTATATATTTCTTATTATATAGATATAGATGGTTTATTCATTAATAGGTTATTTAGAAAATGGTATGAATGTTATGGATGAATCTTATAGGACTATGAATTGGACATAAACCATGTGATGGGTAGGGATTAGAATTATATATCCACTTAATGCATCATTAGATCCAAACAGAAAAAACTTGTTATGATTTGGTATATTCCACTTCCCATAACAGTAATTTTTCTCATAACAAGGCATTGATAAATAGTTTTTATATCCGAAAATATACATTCAGCAGTATGTGTCCAATGATTATTGTTATCCTTCCTTTCATTTTTTATCTTGTACATAACAAGCCCTCAGTTTCAATTGATTGTGTCTTCGTGTTGTTCATCTATTCATCCAATATTACTTATTTCATGTTTATGTTATAAAATATTCCTTGGTATGGTACCCCTTACGAAGCATATGATCTAACCCATATTTGTTTTTTATTTCCCTAGGAAACCTAGTAAAGGGATATGTGTAATTTTTAGGGATACTATTTATGGGATAATAATGATCTCATAATATGTTCATATATTATCTTATGTTTTAAAATTAAAGTTTGTATGTATCTTTTATGAAAAGACAACTAATATATATGATCTTATGTGAAACCTTGTATTTTATAAAAATAATTTAATATGGAAACTAACTATAATTTTATGGAGTTATATATTTCATTCAAAATCTAAACTCCATCCAAATAATCTCTTTAATTTAAATTTTATTAAAATTTTCTATATAGACCCAAGGAAGAAGTGATTTTTCATACACCATGTTTTTATTACTATTATAAATCATATATCCAATCCAAAGAAATAGTTTTTCAAAGTTTTATATATTCCCTTAAATATTTTATATATTATTAAACTAACTTCATAACTATAGTTATGTTTCTTCATTCTTAATGAATTACATAGAGAGAGGTTTAATTTATTGAATCACTATTACTATAACCCAGAATTAAAATACTCTAGAAACCAAAATTTCATCCAACTTTACATAGGTATAGAATCATCTTTATTTTTCAATAATTCTGTTAACCGTGATAAAACTGAATTATACCTAACATTTTATTGAAGTATTTCATAAAAATCATTCACTAAAAATATATAACTCTAATAAACAAATTGTTTTCTCTATATAGATATTTTTACTAGTGTGACCATATGATCCTCATTCTAGAATGCCTATATTAAATTAATTTTATAACATAAAAAAATATTTTTTTGATAAATTTATACCACATTAACTTGTGTTTTCAAGAGGAAAAATCATTGGTTTTATGCTTATGAAAAAATGATTCATTATTTTATCAAACATTATACATTGAAATATCCCCAAAAATGAATATTCATTCACAAAATAAAAGAAACTAATATAATAATCATAATTAAGATATGGAATATGTTAATCATGAAGTCATTTATTCAAATTATTTTAGATTTAATTATGAATTTATGAGATTTTATATAATGAATTTTATGAATGTAGACCCACTTGTTGCACTGATCCAATATCATAACTCTATTGAACTCATCACTAATTTTTTGATTGGATTTATAATAAATATGTATTTACATTAAATATAATTAAGTTTTTTGTTATTTATCATCATATCACCACAATGAAAATATCTTAATTATTGGTTACTCAAAGACACTTTATTATCTTAAAAAAATGACTCTATAGAGACTTATACCTATCAAACATTTTTGGAAAACAAAAATTATATTTTAATACATATTTTATTTGGAATGTCCCCAATATTTAAAAAACACTATAATGTTTACTTTATCCCTGTGATCATATTAATTATTCCATTGATCATTCTTAAGTAATATAGAAATATGTTGATCACATTTTATCTGTCTATTAATTTTTTTTACTTTTGTAAACAAGATAACTCATAGAATTTAGACTACATGACCTCTAAACAATTTACCATTGTTATTTATAATATCCCCATATCATTAACTAGTGGATTAAAAAATTATTATTCATTAATTAGGTTTAAATAATATATTACATCAATATCCAAAATAATACACATCCCTTTTGTTTAATATTACTAATAATTAGTATAGTGATGAATGATCATTTTTATGTGATGGGTACCTCCTAAATATTAAAAATTTAAAATACATGCCTGTGAATAAAAAAATTTAATTGAAATGGATACTATTTTTATTGTGACACATTATTCTCAAAATTATTAAATTAATATAATAAAATAATGTTAAACACTTATGGTGATGTTTATATGTTAATATATTACTTTTAAAGGAAATAGGGATTATAGAAAAGTTCATATTCCAAAATAGTGACCCCAATATCACATTGGAGGTGTTCTATCCTAACATATACAAATGTGGGAGAGTGTATGTCATAATATTTTTCGTGGAACCTACCAATATCCACTTTAATTTCTATCCCATTCTCAATCAAATATATTCCATTTATCTTTTTTTTAAATCTCATGTGACATGTGTCAGGTTTTGTAAGTGGAAAACTTAATATCATTAATGAGATCTCGAGGATAAATGTTTAAAATATATATCGCTTCATAGCAGTAGAGGTATGTTATGATCCCGGAGACTGTTTCACAAAATAAAATCCTTACTATTTATTTTGGATGCATTTTCAAGGGGAAATAAAGTTAATTTTATACATGTGATGATTTTTAAAACTCGAAGAAACCACATGATTTGAGTGAAATATATATCTATTGATATCCATTTTAAAACTATTAATTATTATAAAAACACTATTTTAATTTTCTTAATGTTTTAATTTTAAATTCATGCAAATTTATACAATTAAATAATATTTTATGTTATTAGGAATCAATGCCTATATTCTATACTCAACATTTTGTATATTTTATACCTCCAAGTTTTGAATATTTATATAATCAGTTAATATTCATTTATTATTTTTATTTTTTTATTAACATTCATATAGGTAATTATTTTCTAAATTATTATTAAATTATTTAATTACACTGTAAATTAAAAACCATTCAAATAAAATAAAAAATACTATTTTTTAATAATCCATGATATGTTGTCGTTTTTTTATTGAGCAGCTTCAGTGTAATGTACATGAATTTATATAACAATAAGTGGTGTAGGTGGATGATTTTTTACATGGAAAACTTGGGTAGCGATGGAATCCTTCACTTAGGGGGACCAATATAAATTTGTGGGTAGAATATTTCATATAAAAATAAAATGAAATATTTTATAATAAGACCTTCAAGACAGTTTTTTAAAACATACAAATTGAAGCATATAAAAATAGATAAAAATTTAAATTAATTTTTATAAATAGTAATTTAAATTTAATGATAAATTTACAATTTCTTATATTATTTAATATTTATCACTAACATTATTTATAAACTAAATTAATATTATGATAAAAAATAATAAACAATATGTTTATATTTTAAAAAATAATTATAAGGAAATAATAATAAAAATAATTTGAAAAAATAAATTATACCTTCAAACTTATAACAAAAAATCTACTTATCACTCTACTTTATAGATATAAAACATTGAATTCATAGGATATTATATTTAAAAGTGTATAATGAAAGGGAATTAGAGAAAAAATGATTATACTAAATTATTACCAAAAAATAAAAAATGTTTAATATAAATCCAATATAATTAGTTCTTACAAAATTATTGGACACATTTATTGAAATCACTTTTGGATGGATAATTTTTATGAAAAAATAATCCTCTATATTTTTTTAGTTTTAAAAGTTTTTCAACATTTTTTAAAAACAATAATATGTGATAGAAATTATTTCCATTAAAAATAAAGATCCATTTTATGTTGATAATAAAGAAAAATTAGTCGTTGAATATGATAACATACTTTTAAAACTATTAAAAATGTATTAATTTCTATAAAAAGTTTATTTTTAATGTATACTTATATAGATATTGTTTTAATTTTAAATTATTTTATAAAAAATATCAATTTCTAATAAATGGCTTAAAATTAGTTAATTGTGGTATATATAAGGAAGGAACAATCGAAAATATTTTGATTGATGAATTCTTTGTGGTAATGAGTTATCAAAAAATAATAATAATTTGTTATAGAGAAGTTATCCATCATAAATAGTGGTTTCAAAAGGAATTATTTGTGATGGATGAGGGTTCATTTCAAAAATAATATTTCCATATCATGTACCCAAAAATATTCTATAGGACTCACATTATATAAATCGGGCAATAAAACAGGCTTTATAAGTTCTATTTGTAACATCCTCAGTCTCATTGGTTAAAACTATGAAAAAATTGGAGTACTGAATTCCTAAAACATGCCTCTCATTATAGCACAAAATGATGACCAATTGTTAGGGTCTATAATTATATTAGGGATTCCATACACACTCGTCAAAATAATCATAAATAACACAAGAATAAGTACTAATAAAATACCATAAAAATATAATGACATCAAGGGATGTTATAGAAATGCACCAAATATAGGGAAATAACAAAACACAAGATATAAAAAAATGATCTTGTATAATTAAATAAGATTCATTCATAATAAAAAAAGAACATCCTTAAGATAATCATATAAAATATGGTCTAATATAATAAAATGAAAAGATAAACCTACAACAATGGAACCAATTCCCTTCCTTATAACCTCTTTAAAATATAACTATGTTTATTTAAACTCATCCAAAAAATATATGAAGTTTAAAAAAATATTTTTTATGAACCATTAAATCCATATTTTCATTGATTTTTTATGTAATCTAAACTTTTTATAACATAACTTTTCATTACATTTTACAAACAAAGGATCTTTAAAGTATATTGTCTTGGAAAAGGTACATAAATCATGAAAGCATAAAAAATTATTTTAATCCCATTGAAAGGAATATTTAAATATTTATCCTAAGTAAAATTATTTTATCTCATAACCTGGGGACATACATCAAAGGAAAGGGTGAGCATAAGGCCCGGTAAGGGAAAACAGGGAGAACAATTTACATGTGAGATTGGGAGAATACATTAAGATCTTGAGGAAATATCATAAAGGCATGACAAAGAGTCATATAATGATAATAAGAACACAAATAATATCTTGAAAATGTGTCCATAACATTTAATTTATACATTCAAAAGCTTATCACCAAGTTACATCCCCAAGGTGTCATAAAAATTACTAAGGTTATTTACCAAGGTATCGTATAACATGTCATATCTAGGAATTAATTCCATTACCCAATGCGTTGTAGTTATATAAGATATCATAATTAATATGTATTTATTTTCATGTGATACACATATATTATAATCAAACATTTCATAAGTAACCCATTGATAATAAAAGAAATGGGTTTTATATCAAAATCAGGGTGTTTTTAAAAAACTCTTAAAAACAAGATCATTATGTCATCTATAAACGATGGGAAAAGAATGAGGGTTTTATATATATCAATTCCAAAATGAAATAAATTAATTTTATGTCTTGATAAATACCCATGTAAATGAAATAGTTTTGGGTATTCACATAAATAAAATAAAGTAATTTCTTGTGAAAAAGAGAGAGATTTTGAGATGAGAATTCTACAACATAACATGTAAGAAACATAGTTTTATAAAACATTAAAAAATCATGTTAAAGGGGTAAACCATTCATAAAAGACCCATAATATAGAATATGGAAATAATCAAATGTAAATAATAACATGTTATTGAATTTTTAATGGCATTCTATATAAAAGAGTACATGAAAGGAAAAGAGAAGTTGGAAATTCCCTTACCCTGAAAAGGAAATTCTAAAACTCTATGATCATGACCTTGAGGGGTTGAGTACAACTTAAGAGTAATCATTGGGAGATAATAATATCAGATATTCAAGGATAGATAATTGGGAATAAAATATAATGTAGGAATGGGTGGGTTTTTATAGTAAAAGAGAGGGAGTTTTTTATTAATTTCCGAGGACAAGTCTTTGAAAAAACATGGGTTTTACCATGGTATTTTCAAATGGTTTTGGACACATGGGACATAAAATATCCTATTTAAATCCACATGATTTGACCATAATTTTAAATTACATATTAAATCATTATGATATCATTAAACACACCGAAAACTCAAAAACTGCATTTTTATTATTTGTCAGAAAAAACATTTTATTAAAAAATCATAAGTTCAATATAAATTAATATCGATGAAATGAATTTGAAAAATAACCACATTTTATGAATTTTTTTTCTAAATATGAGAAATTTAATTTTTATGTAAAATCACTATTTACCCAAAAATACTAATTCTTTACTAATAATTTCTAAAACAATTATTTACTGACACCATTATATAACATTACCATTTAGGATTACAATATTATATTTATACTTACTTAAGTGAGGTTACTATTCCATTGGTCACATTACTATTCATAAGGGCAAAATTACTATTCATATGTTATTGTCCACCAAAAAATTAGTCGATCTTACCAGAACCTAAATTTCTTACTGATCAAAACTGTGTATGTACGTTTTTTTTGAAAAACATTTCACATTATCAATTATTTTAAGTATAAAAATCATTTTAAAATACTACTTTTTTTCAATATTCATCAATAATCTAAAACTTCTAAAAAAATACTAAAAAATCATTCTAGATTAATTTTGACATTTAAAATTTTAAAAAAAGATATGGATTTTACCCTAATAAGAAATAAAAATTTTATTTATAAAAATGGATTACATAATGTAACTAAGGCCTCATTACATATCCTCTTACAACACCTGTATAAGACCTAAGAGTAAGGTGTGCAATGGTGATAAAATCTTGGTTCGAGTTAGATAACATTTATAGAGTGTTGATTTCAATAAACACGAACTTCTCCCATAGGAAATTTCATTCAAGGTTAACATGTTGAAGCTCATATTGGGATTATTTTAAAGAAAAGACCTATGATTCTACCTCCTTCCCAATCTCTAACAAATGGGCTTCGAATGGAACGATTCTATTGGTATAGGCCATTGACTCTTCTTTCTGCATCCATTATCATTTATATTTATAAACAATAACTATAACGTTAAAAATTATTATGTTTTCCAATAGACATATTAACCGACGGTCATATAACTATCAAAACATGATGGTTACAGTTTAATTATACTTATATAGATTTATTTATTATGACATAGTAAAACATACATCTTTAGGAGACAAAATATTATTCAAAAATTTCAGGGGGTTATATTATTCCCACCTTTAGAAATTTCATCTTCAAAATTTCTACTCATACTCTTAGAAGTGAAAATGTGTAAGTATATCTTATTCATTTTCTCATCTAGCTCCCACATGGATTATTTATATTTTTGGTTTCTCTATAGCACATTAACAATATATGTAGCATTATTGCGCAAAAACATATCTCTATTATCCAATATCTACACTGGATTCTCCTCATAAGAGAGGTCATGTTCCATTTGTACCTGATCAGGATTGAGTAAATGTGAAGGGTCATGTATGGACTTCCTCAATAGAGAATCATGGAAAACGTCATGAACTTTTGCTAGATTATAAAGAAGTAAAAGCCGATAAGGGATTTCTCTTATGAGATCACATATTTCTTAGGGTCTAATGTACCTAGGGAAGAGCTTCTATTTCTTCCCATTCCACATGACTTTTTTTCAAGGTTAATTTATAAAGAAGAATTTGTCTCCAATATCAAACTACATGTCCCTTAAATTATTGTTGGCATAGACAGTATTCTGACTCTAAGAATCCTTAATGTGTTATTTGATGGCATGAACTTTTTCTGTCATTTTTTTTCACAAGATCAATCCCAATAATCTTTATCTCACCATCTTTATCCCAAAAAGTTAGAGTTCTAAATCACTTCTCATATAGATCTTCACAAGTTCCATTTGAAAGCTAGAATGGAAGATGTTGTTGTAAGAGAAATCAACTAATGACAGATGTTGATCCCACCACCATTAAATTAAATTGATTATATTCTCATTGTATCCTCAATTGTTTTAATATTATTTTCATATTTTCTATCATTTAGGGGTTATAGGATGTACTGAAATTAAATTCAGTACCCATATCATATAGAAAAATTCACCAGAATTTTGATGTGAACCTCGAATATTGATCATATATGATAGAAAGTGGTACCCCAAACAACCTTACCAGTTCCCTTACATTAATCATGGTAATTTGATTGAGACATAATATTCCCTAATATAAATAAAATCATCTTCCTTGGTTAGATGGACCCTTAAAACCCATATCACATTGTTTCCTTTGAAATTTTTTTGGAGACCCATGACAAAGTCAATAGTGATGTTGTCCCACTTCCCTAATGGCATGGGTAGTGGTTGTAATAACCCTTTAGGAAGCTGTAACTCCACCTTCACTTACCGATACACTAAGAACATTGTAGTGTAATAAGTAATCTCCCATTTCATGTTATCCTATAAAAAATGATCAAGAAGATCCCTATATATTTTCATGCATCCAGGATGTATAGCGAAATTAGAGCTATGAGATTTATCCCTCATCTATTTTCTATCCATAACAGATGGAACACATAGCCTGGTTTAAAAGTTCATTACACCTTCTTGGTCAATAATTAACTCAGTAAACTTCACATTCTCTACAGCCTCAAACTTATTTTGTATTTAAGGATATTATTTTTGACATTTGTTGATATTTTTAGTTAAATATGGTTGAGAAATAATTTGGGATATTGTTATTGATGTCCCTTACCTTAAAATTCCCATGTTCAGTTTTACTAGGTCTTTGATCAAGGGAACTCCTTAAATCCTTACAATTTTAAGAAAAATAGGGTATTTCCTACTTAATGGATCAGTGATTTTTTTTCACTTCCAGCATAATAATGAATTGAACAATCATAGTCTTTATGAAGTTCCCACCATCTCCTCTATATCATGTTCAATTAATTTTGTGTGAAAAGTTACTTCAAACATTGATGGTATATGTATATATCACATTTATTCCCATAAATATATTTCCTCTATATATTCAGAGAAAAAAAAACCCACATCCAACTCTAGATCATTTGTTAGATAGTTATGCTCATGAGGATTCAACTTTAGAGATTCAAAAGCAATGATTTTTTTTTATTTTTCTTGAGGATGAACGCAAGCCCTTTCAGAGGCACATCTCTAAAAAAATAAATTCTTCTCTGATATAGGGAATTTTTTACATTGATGCTGTAACAAATCACTTAATCCGATTTTGTAAAATTTACTCACTGTTTTTTATATAGATGAACTTGAAACCTTTTCAAGTTAACATGGTTAGTGGATTAGATATTCATGAAAAGTTTTTCACAAACCTCTTATAATATTATGCTAAACCAAGGAAAATAAAAATATCAGTTAATATTGTTGGATGAGTCCACTCATCTATAACCTTTTTCTTTGTAGGGTAAACTGCGATTCCTTCATTGGTTATAATGTAAGCCAAGAAAGAAACTTTTTGTAACCAAAATTTACATTTTTGAACATTCCAAAAACCAATTACTTCTATAGAGTTTAAAAATAACCCTTAGATTATCCTTATTATCCCCATTAATTTTAGAATATATCATATTATCATCAATAAAAACTTCCAAAAATTTATCAAGGTAGTTCTTAAAAACTCTATTCACCAAATCCATAAATATAAAAGGTTAATTAGTCAATATGAGGGGCAGAACAAAAAAATCATAATCAACATATCTTCTTTGGAAGGTAGTTTTTGGAATATCTTATTTCATAACCCTTAATTGATGATAACCAGATTGATGATAAATCTTAGAGATGAATGGATCCCCACAAAGCTGGTCAAATAAGTCATGAATTATTGGAAGAGGTTATTTGTTCTTTAAGATGACCTCCTTCAGTTATCTATAATAAATTCATAGCCACATTTATCCATCTTTATTATTTGAAAATAGAATAGGAACTCCCGAAAGAGACACACTCGGTCAAATAATCCCCTTCTCTAAAAGATCAAGGAGTTGTTTCTTCAATTCCTACAGATCCAAATTTTTCATCCTATAAAGGATTTCTGACATCAGATGAGATATAGGTACTAGTTAAATGGAGAAATCTAACTCTCATTCTAGGGGAGGTTAAATTTAGACCTCGGAAAATACAAAAATATATTCATGAATGATGGGGACATTTTCAATCCTTATACTCATGTTTTCATCTTCATATTCACTGATCAAATTCATGAAGTAAGATACAGGAGGTGCTTCTAGAGAAATATTGGTTCATGATATCTCTATATGGAATATAAATGTAGGTCATCCATTCAAGACTACTAAAATTTTCTTTCTTTTTCATTTGATCTGAGCATTATAATATGCGATCCAGTCCACCCCTAGTATAATTTTGAACTCCAACATGGGAATGACTATTAGATTTTAGATAATAGTGTTCTCAATAAAGTAAATAATAGAGTTTCTAAACATTTGTGATTCTTGGATAATCCCTCCAGGAGCCTTGACTGATAACTCTACTTTTAGAAGTTTTGGGAGTAATTTTATATTCATTGAAAACATGGATGAAATATAGGAATGTGTATAACAAGAATCAAAAATAGTAATTACTATATTTTATAGAAAAATAGGAGTACCTTCCACCACATCACTTGGAGCTTCAACTTTAGCTGTCATGATAGAAAAAAATCGACCATTCTCCCTTAGCCTTTTCTATGGCTGAGAGTGATTCCCCTCCACTTCCCTTAGATTTGGACAGTGATTGGAAAAGTTTCTTAATTTCTACACTTGAATCATTTAACTTCAGGTAGGGATTGAACCATATTCCATTTGTTGTTAGTGTTGACAAGTCGAGGACTCACATCTCTATAAAAATTCTGAGAGATATGGCCATCTCTTACGCACTTTATACATTTCTCACTCCCAAGAAGAAAGTTTCAAATTTTTTTCCCACATTTATTATATGTGGGATGTTTCAAATGATTTACTTCTCTTACCTGATCAATGATCCTCTCAAAGAATGGATTTATTACTCCATATTTTTCATTTTTTTAGACAACTACATCTCACCGAACTCCAATTCAACTTTCATAGCACTCTTCATGATATCCTCAGAGCTATAATAGTCTCAGTTGGATAGTTTATTATATAGATGAGGTCTTACTGCACCAAAGAATATATCAACCTTCCCATTAGGATCCATGAAAAATCATAAGGTGTTATAGGAAATTCTTATGAAGTTCATCTCATAGCTTTCCACAGATTCATTCTCTTTTTTTCTTCAGCTTGAGACATTCCTTCTCCATTTTTGTTATCATCAAAAAAGGGAAATTATTATTGAAGAAGATCCCTATGAACTATTCCCACTTGATAGATTCAATTTCAAATTTTCTTCTCATGTTTTCAATTAAGGACCACCACCGACCAACTTCTACCTCGAAGTGATAAATAGCCCGAGTAACATTCTATTGTTTAGAACTACAAAATATAGGAATGAACATTTTTATAGAGCTTATCCACTATTCAAAAATCAATGGGTAGACATATCCACTGAACTTTGGTGGTCATGGATTCATAAATGACTAAATGAAAAGTTGTTCCCTCCATGGTGAAACTATTCTCTCACTTGATTTAATTTATTTCCCATAACATGAGTTAGTTGATTAATCATTCTCATTAATGTTTCCATTCCAGCTACCATTGGAGGGCTATCATCGCATGGTCCATTGCAGTCACCATTTGCAAGGTTCCTCCTATTTATTAAAATATTCTAAAAGAATAAAACCTCAGTTAGAAACTTATTTCATTTATGAATCTTTTAATAGTATAGGATTTTTATTTTTTAAAACTTCATGCTTAGATATATTATTATTTAAAAAATAATTACATTTCCCTATGAATCCTTCAAAATTATTCATAAAAATCTTGTGATTAACCAAACATAACCCTTGGGTGTGTCAAACAAGGATTGCAGAAAGGCCTATTTTTGTGAATTAGTTCCCATTTGAGTCTAACTCAAGAAGGTGTTTTTGGGTTTTACCCCAGGATACATATATTCTAGATCCACATCCACTTGTTTTCATCCAGAAAGTGATTTATTTATTCAGAAACCACTTACTTCATATTTCATCAAAATATGAATATTTTTTCATATATATAATATTTTCATTAATGTTCATCCTAAAAATTTCAAATCCTAGTTTCCAAAAATTAATAAACTATCCTTTGATACAAACTATGACATTCCACCGTTTTATAACATAACCTTTTAATACATTTTACAAATATAGGATATTTAATGTTTAGTGTATTGAAAAAGGTACATAATAAATGAAAACATGAACTATTTTTTTTATCTACTTGGATGGATTTATGAATTTTTCATCCTGAGTAGAATTAATTCATTACATAACAAGGGGACATACATCAAAGGAAAGGGTGAGCATAGGGCCCTGTAAGGGAAAACCTGGGAAACAATTTACATGAAAGCTTGAGAGAATATAATAAGAACTTTAAGAAATATCATAAAGGAATGAGAAAGAAGTATTAATTATAATATGAACATTAATAATATCTTAAAAATATGGCTTCAATTTTAAAATTTTACATTCATAATCGTATCATCAAGGTCTGTCTCTAAGGTGTCATAAAAATTACCAAGGTTATTCAAAAAGGTATCATAAAACTTTTCATCTGCAGAGATTAATTTAATTAACCAATTCATTGGAGAGATATTAGGGTAGAATCTTAATATTTATTTATTTTCATGTTATCCACATATATCACAATAAAAAATTTCATAAATAACCCAAAAAAATGAAATTGGTTTCATATCAAAATCCGAGTGTTTTTAAAAAATTATTAGAAACATGTTCATTATGTCATTTATAACCAAAAAAAGAAATGAGGGTTTTATATATACCAATTATAGAAAAAAATAAATCATTTTTTTGTCTTGATGTATAACCATTTAAATTAAAGTGTTTTGGGTACTCACATAACAAAAATAAAACAACGTCTTGAGAAAAAGAGAAAGATATTGAGACAAACATTCTACAACATAATGGGTATGAAACATAGTTTTATAAATCATTAAAAAGAGAGGGGATAGGGGTAAACCATTCATAAAAGTCTCATAATAAATTATAGTTATATAATAAAATTAATATAATAACATGGTATGTAAATTTTAAATACAAACCACATTAAAGAGATGTTGAAAGGAAAAGTGAAGTTGAGAATTCCCTTACCTTGAAGAGTAACTTCTAAAACACTATGATCTGGACCTTGAGGGATTGAATAAACATTGGGAAGAATCTTTGGGAGATAATACTATAATAGATTATATTATATATAATTTTTAATGAAATTTAATGAAGGAAGGGTTGGGTATATATAGTAAAAGAGAGGGAGTTTTTTAAAAATTTCTAAGGACACCAGATGAGTGGTATTTGCAAAACCATGGATTTTCCCATGGTCTTTTCCCATGGTGTTGGACACTTGGAACACATAATATCATATTTAAATACATTTTATTCTACCCTAATTCTAAATTACAAATTATATCTTCATGATGTCAGTACACACCCCAAAAAATAAAAAAAACATATTTTTACTATTCACCGAATTTTTTTTTATAAAAATATCATAAATTCACTATAACCAAATATCAATGTCTTGGACACAAAAATGAACCACATTTTATAAAAATAATTTTTCCAAATATGATAAATTTAATTTTTATGTAAAATCAGTATTAACTTATGAAGTACTAATACAAAACTAATAATTTCTAGAATAATTATTTCTTTACACCATTATATCACATTACCATTCAAGATACCTAAATAATAATTATACTTACATAAGTGATTTTAATATTCCATTGCTCATATTAATATTAATATGGGTATTACTAATATTAATTAGTTAATACTCACTAAAAATTATGTTGATCTTACCAGACTATAAATTTCACTTTGATCACAATCGTGTATGTCCATTTTTTGTAAATCATTTCACAATATCAATTATTTAAAGTATAAAATGTAATTTAAAACACTATTTTTTTCAATATTCATCAATAATATGAAATTTTTTAGAAAAATACTAAAAATTAAACCTATATTATTTTTGACTTTTGAATCTAAAAAAATAGTTATTTTACCAAAATAATAAATAATAATTTTATTTATAAAAAAGGATTACAAAAAGTAACTATGGAATCTACACATAACCCCATATAAAACAAGAATATGACGTAATATTAAGGTTTGTAATAGTGGCATAATTTTTGGGCGGCTTATATTGCATTTCTTGAGTTGTTATTTATCTAAACATGAACTTCTCCCATAAGTGATTTCATTCAAGATTAACATGTTTAAGATTATCTTCGTCTTGGTCAAGAGAAAAGCCTGGTGATGCTACCTCCTTCTGAAGCTTCAAAAAATGGGATTCATATTGAACAATTCAACTGTTAGAGGCCATCGACTCTTCATTATGCATTCATTATCATTATTTTTTATAAATAATAATTATAAACTTTAAAATTATTATGATTGCCAATTGTTATATTAAACAACTGTCATATAATAGTCAAAACTAAATGGTAACATTTAAATTATACATATATTTTTTTATTTATTATGACATAGTAAAACATATATTTTTAATAATCAAAATTATATTCAAAAAGTTTCGTTAAAATTTTCATGTGTAGTGTGACTTCAACCTAAAAAATCCAAGACCAGTGTTTTCCTTCATCAAATTTATAATTTTCAGTTTCATTCATGAAAACATATGTTTTTATTAAAAAATAAAAAGTAATTACTAAAATAAAATTCACAACGTCGAGTTCAAAAAATTACACTTAAGGAGATATCATTCCTTCCTCAACCAGTTCTATAATAGGTCTGAATGAATCAATGTAAAATCATACTGGAAGTAGGTTATAGTTATTTTATTCCTATAATAATTTAATCAACATTCATAAAAATCTATACTAAGTGAAATATAAATAAAAATTTGATAAGTTTCCCTATGTTTGTACCATATTACACATAAGGAATCGTGATACCTTTTTAATATATAAATTAATTTTTTTTCAATGAAATGAAAATATTATAATAGAATTTTTTATTTAAAATAATTCAATTTATATTAAATAATTTTATTAATCATGGTAGGGAATACTTTTTTTGAATTGGAAAAATAATGTTGCACCTTATGGTCAGCCCTACATATATACATTTATGTATAATTATATGATATTATTCAAAATGATAAGTGTTTTGTAAAGTACATCATAATTTATGGAATATATTTGATCCAAGGATTGAAATAAAATGGAATAGTTAAATGTTTAAGAATAATTTAAAATTTTATAGTCAAAAAAGATTCTTTAATTTATCATATTATATAAATATTGGACATTTATTTACTTATTTTCCTTCTCTTAGCATAATAATATTATCTAATGCATTATATTTAAAAAAACATAGCTGTTTAAAAAAGTTTTTTTCATATAATTTTAGTTCTATTATTTCTTTGGGAATACCATTCCCAAATTGATTGTTTTTTCTCAGTGATATTTATTAATATGTTTATAATGTGAGCTATGTGTGAGGAAATTGACTGATGTTACTCAATATTTATTTTTAGGTAACATGACAATGTCATTACAAAAATGAATCAGAGAATATGATTTCATTATTAAAATATGAATTAATTTTTTTTGAATGTTTATAGGATGGTTGGAACTTGAAAAATAAAAGAAAAAAAGCATAAAAATTCTTTGTATAAAGATCAATGAGTCATAAAATAGTCTTTGGTAGAACAAGTTGTTATATTATGTTATAAAAGGAATATTCTATATTAATACATACATGTGTCTACAACCATAATGGTAATGACTTTCATTATTTAGTGATTTATTTTTGGCGGGATAAATTTTTAACTACATTCTATTATTTTGAAATTATTTTAATCTATTTCCATGTGTTAAAAATAAATGAATTGGTTTATATATTTTGAGGTCCAGCTTTAAATGATATCAAAACATATTTTACAAAAAGTTTATAAAAAATTTAAATCGAATGTTTTATATCCACATATATATTTCTGGAAAATGATATAAATAATGTTTAGTTATTATTAGTTCATTTGGTCTATAAAGAATCAAAGTACATTGAAAATGATTGTTATTGGGAAAGTGGAAGACTATAAGAAATACTCTAATTGACCCTTTTTTATGATCACAATAATTTTTTATCCAAATTATTGGGATAAAATTTGAACATGGTATACAAATATATTGATATAGTGAATTAGATTTTTAAAAACAATATCCAACATATTTTATAGAAGATGTTAGGAATCAAGAGTTTAATGAATTTTAGATAGATTCAACCTAAATTTACAGTTATAAAAAATTCCTAAAACCACTATAGAGTTATTTGAAAAATATATTTTTGGATTTACATTATCAGATATTATAACACTCTATAGCTAAAAATAATATTAATAAAAAGAATATGAAGTTGGGTTTCCAAATTTTTTAACAAAGAATTTTTTTATGATTTTTATAATTTGACTAATGGTTGAGAATTTATAGTCCATGTAAGAGATTTTCTATTTATTTTAATGTATTTATCTATTTATTCATAACTTAATCATTTAGTGCCAATGATTTCGAAAAATTATTATATTAAAGAATAGTTTTTGAAGATAGGAATTACCAAATATTTTATCAACAATTATTTATTTTAGCTTATATACTTATGAATATATTTTTAATATAATTTATATAGAAGAAAATGACATAGATTGTAAACATATTATAACCACATTCCACACTTTATATAGTAGTGGGATGAGTTTATTTATTTGTAAAAAGTGGAAATAAAGATAATTTTGAATTAAATAACTAAATAAGACTTCAATTATTTTTCAAATAAGGAATTACATAATATAAAATTTGTGTTGGAATGTTTTCCAACTGAAGTAACATTGTATATTTATTACTTTACCCAATTGTTAGAGTGATATTATAGGGTAATTTAGAGAGGTTCAATTAATTTTTCACTTGTTGAGATAGTGAAAGAGATTATTACAATTCATTGGGATCACACATTCTTATAAATTTATCTATGTAGCTTTGGTCCGGATCTTATACTAAATAATGTAAAATTTTATTACGAAGTGTCAAGATAATCTTTAAGCTACAGAATATCTATATTATTAATTTTGGGTTATGGTAGGATGATACACTCTTCAAGGTACTATTTTGTAAAATCTATTATTATTACCTATTTGTTTTATTTAAATGGGAAAAATTTTCATATATATAAATCAGTAAGAAATTAATTATCAATTTATATGAACGTAATGAATTATTTTGTTTGTGTCGATCATCTATTGATTCAGAGGAATAAATAGTCTTTAAAAAAGAAATTTACTCAAACCAAATATGTGAAATGTTTATTTAATAAGATTTTATAGTTATTTATATGAAATTATGTAACCTTGTCATTAGAATTTATTATTTAGTGATGTACATTTATCAGATCATGTTATATACTAAAATATTTTATTCTTATAACAATATAAAACTATATTGAATTATTAAAGAGGGATGAATATTAATATTAGCACGATCTAATTAATTTTTTGATATGTTGGTTCAATTTACAAAATATATTGTATTTCATATGATTGTTTTGAATTATGTTTTGGTGTAAACGTTTTCTCATTAATTTATTTATGGGTAAGGGTTTTGGTATTAATATTGGAAATATGTTATTTATTATCATCTAAAAACTAGAAAATATCTTTACAACATGAATTCTGATTGATTATAGAAATATATTTTAGAAATTTTATGTGGTTTGAAAAAATTTCCTAGGATTAATGTTGTTTGGATAGGTTCTGTAATAATGAACTATTGTTTTTTAACTAGCATATTATGAGCATAAGTTTATTTATGGATGGTGATGGTGTCAATATGATGGACTTAGTGTGGGATAAATCATTTTGGTCTTTATTTGTATAAATGATAGAGTGTATTTTTATATGATTTAAATATTATTAATTTTTTGTATTATGGTTTATTTTATTTTTTTAAAATTTATATTACTATATATTTTAATATTGATTTGTTGTGATGTTTTTTTGTAATAATATTATTATTAAATGGGGTTATCAGGTTATCTATTTTTAATGGAAGAAATGGTATTTTTAATAATTTATTTCTAAAAATTATATAATAATATTTTTAACTTTTTGAAAAAATGTTTTGAAAACTAACTTCTTTTGTATATAATTATTCAAATATTGTGTTTTATTTTTTTTGAAACATTTCACATTTCAAGAAGGTTTAAAATGATTTGTCATTGAAATTATAATCATTTAATGATTTTTTACTAAAAAACATTTCAATAACATTTAATATTTTTAATTACTCATACATTATAATATATTATAAGCAATAGAGACATTATACAGGGTTTTGTACCCCAAATCTACATATTGTTCTTTTTGATTATATAGATTTTATTAGTTGTGATTTTCTTAAAATGAAGATTCATTTCATTATTTGTTGTTAATAATAGATCCATGTATATAATAATATATATAGATATGAAGTTTCAACTTATTATTGGTGATATTTAATTATGTAGTTTTCAATTATTGGTTATTATATAATTAGGGTGGTAATTTTTCTCTCTCTTCATATAATAAATTGTTTTCATTGCATTGAATGCTGAAATTTTTTAATGTTTCATTACATGGTGTTTTTAGTTGGATTATTTTCTATATAAATTAATTTCATTATGCATTTTATACATTAAAGAAAGCTATCAACATCAATCTATAGAAAGATTCACTTGAGGCCCTGTGGTAGTTTTGATTTGGTCCCAGTTTATATCTATCATGGTATGGTTATTAAAAGTATTATTTATATTTTATATAAATTTAATGAATTTTTTGAGCATATTTAATGTAATATTTTTATTTTTTATGAATTGATTTGTCGAAAATGATATAATTATAATTATATTAAACAAACTTATCATTAAAAAAATTATTTTAAAAATTCATTTTTCAATAACTTGATTATGATATGTTATTTTCCTTGAATAATAAAATGTGTATTAATTAAATAAAAAATAATAATGCTTATATTTTGGGTAATTAATGAGATTCAATATTAATTAATTGTATATAACATGGTTAAATATATTAAATACCATAAAAATACAATGGTATTATGATTCCATCAAATGAACACACTTTTCAACACCTCAATCATTTTATATAGGTGACTATAATAGTTAGGTTCCAACTGGTTATCTGGTGATGAGATAAAAATATAGAAAACACCAAATTTTATGTGACTACACCTAATGTAATATATCAGGTATACTTGGTTGGGTAACCCTAATAGTTATTTTTTAAGTAACGTAGTTTGTAGAATGCATACGAATTATTTGGGTATGATTTTATTTTTTCAATATTATAAGATCTCTTTATGACCAAATGGATAAATTCATTGAAAAAAATATCTAAGTGATTATATAATCCTAATCCATAAATAAAAAAAATGAATAATTATTTATTATAATCCCATAATATATATATTGAAAATATTGTTTAAATATTATTACTGATGTATATTCTTTGAAATTCATTAATGGATTTTATAAAAAAAAGATCCATTGATGATAAATTATCCCAATATGGATTAAATGAATTTAATTCATCATTGAAAAAACATTTGGAATAAATTTAGGGTAACAAAAAATAAAGAGTATAAAATATCAGTATAAGAAATGAAATTTGAGAGTAATTACTAAATTAAAAAAATAATGTTTTTGATTAACTACTACTTAAGAAACAAAAAAATTATAGGTAAGATAATAATAATCCTTATGAAATTTATAATTGATATACCATTATATCTAAATTGAAGTTTTTTTCAAAGAATCATACTTTGTAGAAGCAATAAGAGAATATGGATAATTTTGGGATGGTATATAACCATAACAGATCTATGAGGAATAATATAAATATAAATGATGTGACGTTTCTGAGGTATTATTAATATTAGATATAATAATGGGCTTATCAATTTTCCCTGTGTACTATATATGATTGAGAAAATAATTGAATTAAAGAGGATATGATCATTTTCTATTCTATATTTGTATACAATAACATGAAACCATTATTGGGTAGATATGGTCAATTAATTATTAATTAAAACATAAATGAGTATAATAAAACTACAATTGATATCCTTTATATGTTCATGGTATACTAGTTAGTATAGAGAGGTTGATGCTTATGTTCCATAATGATGGTACAAAATGTGATGGGTAAAATTTATAGCCGAAGAATATAAAAATAATTATTAAGGATTACAAAATTGAATAATAGAAAACTATTTTAGTTTTATACATATAATAGAATTATTTTCACTATAGAAAGATAAAAAATTGGAAATAGAGTTTCTTATAATACATATTAATGCCTAATAATCACTCTGGAGAGTCTATGTATGAGAATAATTTTATTTAAATCAATTCCTGTAATTTGAAAGACATATGACACCAAATAAATATTATGAATTTTTTTGAGAACATTTATTGGTGTTTGAAGGTTAGGAATTTTTAATTGATGATGTTAGAGATAATTTTTTAGGTTTTATGCAAGGGTTATTTTAATTCAAGGGGAGAAATTTTATGGATATTATTTCTCTTAATAAATTATTAGGTTGATTTATGTGGATTATATTATTATTATCCTCTCTATAATATGATATTTAAAGGATGGTATAGAGGAAGGATTAAAATTTATTTTGAAAAAAATACATTATCTCTATGTTAAAAATTGAATATTATTCAAGCTCTAATATCCAATTAAGATTTTTTCAATATGGAAAATTATATATAATGTAATAAAATCAAATGAGATAATATTTTGAATTTATTTTTCACCCCACATATAAAATCCCAAGAGATATATATTTCATACAAAATATTTATGTGGTTTTGATATATACACACTATAAAAATAATTTTTTATAAGATTATGGTTGTAGTTTAAATTGATCTTTGAAAAGTTCAAAAAATACAAATGAATTATTTGATATGTTTAATTATAAGATTTTAATTTAGTACAACATGAAATATACCAATATTATATTCAACTTAATTGATAATA
This sequence comes from Viscum album, assembly GCA_963277665.1. Classification (NCBI taxonomy): domain Eukaryota; kingdom Viridiplantae; phylum Streptophyta; class Magnoliopsida; order Santalales; family Viscaceae; genus Viscum; species Viscum album. The sequence goes on from OY728126.1 coordinate 397,312,688, forward strand.
AATTTGAAGAAATTAAAATTTTTAATTTTGGAGATATATCATTTCTCATTGATTATATTCAGAAATCAATCTTAATTTTAATAGTTCTAAATATAATAAACTTAAAAACTAGTTTTATAATATAATAATATCAAATATTATGATTTAAAATTAATTGGATAGAATGTTCAATTATTGGCCTTAAATAATAAAAAAAACATACTTCTAGAATTATCTAAATATTCATTTATTAAAAATATAATCTTATTAAAGTGTTTTGGATGAGGTTGATTTTTTTAGATAAATACATCATGAAGTAGTTGAGGACAACATGGTTTTGTATCAGGAGGAATATATTGAATAAGTTTTCTATAAAAAATAGAAGTATATAATCGTATGTTAATTTATGGTCTTTACATACTAATATATTTTTGAATTTAGGGTTATGTATCTATATTTTTTATTATTTTTATAAAATATATTTATGATTATATAAATTTTTAATTTTATACAAGTTCATTTCTATATTTTAATTTATTATTTATTTCTACATATATAATGAAAAGGAAAAAAATAAATCTTAATTCATTTCATAATTGATTATTTCTATAGAAAATCATACGCTCTATAAAAATATTAAAATCAATTTCATGAGGGCTAGTATAGGTTTATAATGTTCATTCACAAGACATATTTTTGACATGAGTTGTTAATTTTCATTCCATATTTACAACGATATAATTTAGTACATAGTATACTTACTATAATATTAGTGATTTTTAATGTAGTCTACCTAAAAATAGGTTAATATGGTTCTTTATATATAATCTTTAAAACATTAATAATTTTCTTAATTCATCGTTAAAGAGTTGATAATAAGGTGGAGGTTGAGTATGGTTCCATTCATGAGGTATTTTTTAAAAAATCATGATGTTATTTTCTTCATATATTATAGGTATGAAATATAGGACCATACTGAAGAATAATTTGGATGTGTATGACTATACTTGGTTGAGTGATACTTATTGTACACATTTACATAAATGAGATATTTAATAGTGTTAATTTTCATTTCATTAATGAATCAAGAATATATGACATTTTCTATTTGATATGGACATGTTTAATGTCTCAAAAGTGTAATTGATGTTTTTAATGAATGGATTATAATATAAGTCACTATATGTAAGATATATTTTGAAATATTTTTATATAAATATATGTTTTAGGAAGAAATCATTCTCAATACCATTGAATCTTAAGTGGTACTGATGCTTTTCATGTTGTTTCTCATAAATTTTTGTAATAATTTTGGAATTCATAACTATTATCATCATTAGAATGGTCTACAAGGTCGCATAAACTTTTTTATGAATATTTATTCTTTACTATGTATTTTTACAAGTAAAAAAAATATTTTGATAGATTATATAAAATGTGTTTTAATATATATCTAAAATGTTATTTGAATTTGCTTTCAAAATTTATTACACGTGATATAACATAATTTATTATATATATATATATAATATTTATGATACATTTTTGAAAATTATGATTAAATGTGTGACAAGGTATCCAAAATATATGACCATAAAACCCAAGGTTTCATTAAATGAACATAGGTAACATTCTTAATTATTATAGACATGAATAATTGTTAAGTAAACAATCATTTAAAAAGAAATTATGAAACATTTAATAAAAAATCAAGAGTAAAAGAGTGAAAATGAACTATAATTCAATAATACATGTCTATAAATAAGTTTAATCACACTAAATGTTAAATAGATTATGAAATTTTGAAGAAAAACAAGGAATAACCAATTGAATCCAATTAATTCAAAAAACAAATATAAGATCCTTATATGATTCAATATGAGGGGAAAATATAAATATAAGAATATATAGTTAACATACTTGTATTAACATAAATAAAATATATATGCCAGCAATATCCTTATGACACATGGTCAACTTCATATGCTAATACCACTATAGTGCTATGTACAAGGCCATGGTTTACTCATAAGGAATAAGAACAAAATCCAAACTAGAAAGATAAATCAAAATAAAAAAAAACATATATACACACTAATGGAGTATATGTAGGGAGTGAGAATAAATACTAGTGGGATAACTAATGGTATTATATCCACATCATTTTAAAGGAAAACCATAACTGGATATTTGAAAATAAATAAAGAAAAAAGAATCGTTTATGTAGTTGAGTGAAATAAAAATAAATCAATAATTTATAACATTTCATTACAAATGAAATATATATAACATTTCAAAACCAATTGATAATTATTATTCAATTTAATACATTATAAATAGAAATTACTGGCCAAAAAAATATACAAAACAATAACATACGATTAAAGAGTAGAAATAATCAATAATCATCTTATTTATAATGAAATAGTAAAAACCTTTAAAACAAAATAATTTTAAAAAATCAATATTAAATAATCATTCAACCTAAGATAACTATATTATACCTATGGAAAAAGTATTTAAAAATTATAATCCATTATATATTCTATGTGGGACACTATCTAAAGAGTAAACTTAAATAAATGTTGAATTGAATAGAAAGCATGTAATCTAAACTCGCATGTATAACATAAATGGATGAATAATGTATTTATAAAATAATCTATCCCAAATATATCATAATGAAAAAATCAAGTTAAGGATTGATTGTGTATAATATATCCTAGAAAGAGTACATGTCACTAGTATCCCCCACAAATGCCCATGACATCCAAGAATTTTTTGTAAATATAAAATAAAATAAATATAAATCATAAAAGAATGTGTTTATATAGTGATAAAAAATATGTAAATAATTTATAATTACCCATATATTACTATCCATTCACTAAAAAAACTATCACATTCAATATTAATATAACATAATATTGTAACTCATGACTCAATGATAATATTAAACCCCAAAAAGGTGTATAACAAAATGGGGGTATAAACATAAATAATATTAAAATTAAACTAGAAATAACCTTATTATAAAAATTTGAATCATAAACAATGAAATTAATATTATAAAATTAATAATAATAATAACCAACAATATAGATATAAATTATGTCTTGATTAAATCCACAAAAAATCTATCCAACAACTAATGTTCATAAAAACATGTGAGTATAAATGTATATACTTATTCCATAAGAAACCCTTTTACAATATTTGTGTTTTGAAAAAGAAATTAAGTAATAATAATATGAAATAATTTTATAAATTTATTTTGAAGCATTTTATTTTGGATAAATAACTATGAAATTACCAAAAGCCTATGATTTTTTCAAAAGACTAGAATGGGATGAAATCAACTACCTAAAATCAATGTAATCACAATGATATTACAAAACATGGATATATTAGGAGTAGGAAATATTTCACACTTCTCCATTACCAAAAGAACTATTTTTTGATGATTCATTATCAAGAGTTCAAAAAGGGATGCTCTAAATATAGAGGAAATATTCTCTCGGCACCAAAAGAAAGTGTGTTGTAAGAGGAACCCAGAACTATTTCTAGTAATGAGGTTGTGGGAACTCAGGTTGATAGGGAAATCATCATAGATTCAAGGATAGAATAAATTGGTAGTTTTCTGAAGGGATGTGACAAGGAGGGGGTCAATAGAGAAAATATACAAGAGCTTATCCTTCATTATAATGAAGTGATTCTTGATGAGAACTTTCAAATTATTTTATCAAAGGAAGATGCTCAAATAATGCAGGAATGAGTCATTTAAGTGGATCTAAATGAATATCAAGTTTCTTGGATATATAAATAGAATCAAATTATGATTTGGGGGTTCTAATAGGGGAAAAAACTAGGATTAACATGTAAAAACCTCAGAAAAGATGTCCTGCCACATCGTGGACCTTATCAAATAAAATATAGAATTAAAGTTTAACTCTGTTGAGTGTATTTTTTACTGGTAAAACCATTCAAACTCCTTAAAAATTTTCTGGGATGGTCTCATCATCTCACATGTCATTTGATGTTCTTTTTGATTTCGTGACTTTTTTTTGGTTTTCCACATTTCCTTAAAAGTGCTTCTATGGAAAAAAATATTTAAATTCTTCAATCTTGTAATCATTAGATCAACCTTCCTTTTATGGAATGAGGAATATAAAGATAAGATAATGAGGGAGAATATTGTGGAATGAATAATGTTGAAGTTCCATAAATTTCTTATTTTTAGATCTCCAAAGATATTGAAGGAGAAAGTAAGAGAAAATTGGGATTTCCCTCCCCCATCTTGTTATCCAAACAAATAGGGAAGATATGCCTTCTATATCTTTTTTATAAAAGGAAAAAATAATAATTAAAAAAATAATAATTATATAAAAAATATCCATATGCTGAAGTATTTAATTTAAATAAATAATATTTACATTTTTCATATCATAATTCACCAATAATGACATTAAAAATTCCACTTTATATCAATAAAATGTATTTTATAATAATTTCTAATTAATTTAAAAAAATACATATCACATTATATACACATATAAGTTTCATAAAAAAAATCACGTATAATATTTATAACACATTTTCAAAATTATTTAATTAAAATAAATAATCATTATCACATTTACATGAACCCAATAAAAAATTATAGGGAGTCTCATAGAGTCTTGTTATGAAATAAATAGATTAGAGTAATGTTTGAGGAATGAAAGGTCACCTTGTATAATATTCAGACCATGTACAATACTATAGAACTTCCACTTCCTTAACACTTTTAACAACACAACCAAAAATCATGGTCTTGGGATAATGGACTAAAACATTCACCACATATATACTATAAATATTTCTACATTTTTATCTCAATTTTTTCCATAATAATATATAATAATTCAAAAAGTGTGATTAAATAATTATCCCCTTAAAACACCCTATAATTATTTTTTATTAAAATTATAATTTGAATTTAGTAAATAAAGAAACATATATTTATGAAAAACCTGACATAGTAAAGATAAATTTATATTTTAAAAATAATCTCAATTCATAATGTAACCATCAATGTTTCAATCATATGTGGGTACTTTAAACCAAAATGAATATAAATATAAATTATCACTACAGTTCCATTAATACATCAATCTTGCAACAGGTATTTCAATGCATATATATTGATAAAATATGTATTTCAATTTTCCCAATAACATATATGTTCTCTGTTAAGATAGTTTTTTATGAAATATCACAATTAAAAAAATAATTTTAATTTATAAATCGCAAGAAGAATATAAAATCCTAGGTTGGAATTAGAAGTGAATATCATATACAAAACTAATGGTATCGTATCAATACCCTAAAATTTAAATATATTTGGAAATTCAAGTATCATAACTCAACACTACATTTTGGAGGACTTATGGGCCTCATTTTATAATGAAATAATCATATACTAGATCCCCTAGTAATAAATATCATAGTTAACTTCATTAGTGTTGATTTAAGAGCTTGTGGTTTACAAAAAGATATGTAGTTGAAAGATTATCTTCAAATTAATTCACATCATAATCGTCCATTAAGACATTCAACCTATTTGAGGACCATAAAAAAGAATAAAATAGTTTCCAGGGTCTAAAAATGTCTAAAATTAAAATTTATAAACACTTTCAAAAATACACAATTTGTATTTCTTATGATCGGATTGTGGTTCATAATATTCAACATGTTATATAAATTTTTAGTGATTCATGTACATAATGAATACTCATACACATGACCATGAATATGCTAATGTAATGGGATTATTGGGTTGCACTATATAGGGATAATTCAGTCTAACCAATGGTTCTACCTATCTTACCATGAATCTTTATAATATGACTAAACCATACATTTTCCCATAACTTTTAAGCCATAAATTTTCAAAACCTATAAAGAACTAATATATTTCAAATATTTATGTTTTTTATCTTCTTGAAACATGTTTCAATGAGTTTTTCTTATTCAATTAAATTTTAACTTATAAAACATCATAAATTTCATGGACATCGAACAACTCAATATTCCAAACTCATAATTTTCATTTAACCCTAATAAAATTAATACATTATATGAATATGTTTTGATATTACAACTAGCTATAACAAAAACTATATGTTTTGAATCCATATGAAATATAAACTAACTGATAACCCTCAATTATCATAAATCCAATATAATTCATTCTTATTCAGTTAAAATTAGTTATCCAAACACATCCCAAACTCAAGGATATACATAAAATAAAACTAATGACAAAAATAAAATAATTTCATAATAATGAATGAATTAATTATAAAAATACCATTATTTTATGTATAAGAAACCACATAATAATGTAATAACCAAATATAAGATATGTTTAAAATCATATTTCTTTAAAAATATAATTTTCAAAATACACACTAATACTAATAAAGTATTACACCATAAATGGGTCAAAAGTAATCAAGTATTCTACTAACATCATAATAGAACATTTTTATTTCAAAAACATTATGAATTAATGAAATATACTTATATTCTACAATGAAATAAAATAATTAAATTTTTATAGATCCTTGAAATCCTTTGTTTATTATAACTAAAAACATCCAAGAACTATCCAATAATATATTCTACCAAATGTTATGTTAATTTACATCTAAAAACCCATTTAGATAATATTATTGATGAAATTTTTAAATAGACACAATTATATATAACTTTAATAAGTCAAATCGACACTAAAAAAGAAAATTTTATTAGAATAAAAAGGACATTTACATAGATTTTAAATTCTATCATAATTTAACCCAAACAAGAACTACTAGAAATTATTTTTTGAAACATTACCTTACATATTAAGAGTCATTTATCTAATTAATTCAAATATATTTTATAAGAGAAGTTAATTTTTTTAATAAATACAAAATGTGTAAAAAATTATATATATATATATATATATATATATATATATGAAAACTATAAACTTTATCTTACAATACCATATGAAAATTTTCTAAATAAAATCACTAAACATTATAATCTTGTCATTTACAATTATAAAATATTTTAAAAAATATAAAATAAAAATAAATAAATAAATATATATATATATATATATATAAACTCATAAAAATATATTCAATTTATTTCTAAAATAATATTCATTATATATAAAGTTAGATTTATTCAAAACCAAATAAGAAATAAATTAATATTTGTGAGTTTAAAAAAATATTTGTTGTAAAAAACATAATTTTTTTATATTCTTGTGAACTCATAACTAAACAATTCTTAATCAATTTATACCCTTATAAAAAAACCCAAAATAAATACTACCATTCCCAAAATAAATATCAAAATAAAAAGCCACATTTCATATAAACATAATCTATTTGGAAAGAGAAAACTCTATAGTTTTTAAAAACCCCACATTAATAAAAATTTCACCAAATATTTTTATTTAAAAAACATTCAATTTCATTATTAGCATGCTAAAATTAACCATCATAATTAAATTAAATTTCAAAAACATTAATGTTTATAGACAAGTGAAACTAAAATAATTATTCTTTAAAAATTATTATTCTACTAAAAATAGGTTTCTATGAAATCAAATATAATTTGTAAAAAATGAAACAAAAATTTTCCATGAATGTCTTACTCATTTACAATAAAAAATACTTACAATATAAATACATTAATATTTTTTATAAATTAAAAACACTAATTCCTAAAAAACCCATAACCGATTTCCATATATTTTATCATAAAAAATTTATAAAACAATATATATATGAACTATTTTTTAAATAATTTTAAATTGATTCAATGTCTCAAAACCATTGGGAACCTCTCTTAGACCTATAATTTATATAAGAGGGAATATTAAAGCTAACCTCCAAAAGTCTACAAGTTTCTAACTAACACTCTGGGTATATAAATGCACATATTAAAGGTATTTCCCTCACAATTCAAAAAATATAAGATAAATTAAAAATAAAATCTATATAATATTAAACAATCACATAAAAAATTCCTAAATAAGATATATAAAAAAAGTTCATTAAAATAATATATCAAATTCAAATCCTTTGGTAGTGACTAAAAAACAAGTCATAACCACCATGATCTTGTATAGTCAAACTCGATCATAAGATTCCTGATGTAAACATGTAATATAGGTTCATAAATAAGGAGGGATGAGCATAAAAGTATACATAGTAGAATTCTAACAAAAATATTGAGTGTAAAAAAATCATATTAGTTCAACAAAAAATCATGCACATATATTATGTTTACTACCACCAAACCTCACTAAGGCTCACTTACCTAATAAAACATCCATGTATATTATCATTATATCATAATAATATAATTTTCAAGGAGGAATCAAATAACCACATCCACAATATTCTAACCTCTCACACGTATGATTTAAATATATATTACACTTAAAACCCTTCTATATAACATCATAATGAAAAACGATAATGAAATATGACATTCCATATCCACAATAGAATCACACATCACATCCTCTACATAGAAGGGAATTGTGAACTTGAATTATATCAACCTCATTCCTTCCTCTTACCATACATGACCCCCTATATGAATCTACCCCATAAATATACAAGAAGGTAAAATAATATATATATGTATATATATTAATCTTAATTCCATTACAACCCAAACAAATATATATATTTATATACATATCATGTGACCTCATAGCTTGAACTATGTATAAAGGGGGATCATAGATGTTTGAGCACTCATCCCCTCATTACCTCTATAACCTAGATGATGGGGATAAGACTTGAAATAAAAAACCATATGGGGTCCTCTATAGTTACCCAACTCAGGTGGTGGTGGATAAGAAATACCCATATAATATAAGATGTAAAATTCTAAAAAACATGTCCAAACTAAGGGTTCATATAAAACCAACACTTCTACCATGCATAAAAACCATCACCTCATTAATACCACTTTTTACTAATACTCACCATCACTATGAAACCAACTATCCCCTTCTATTCACTTAGTATAACTATAAAAATATTATGAAATTCCTATTTCAGAACACTATTATTATAATTTATATTTATAATATCCATCCATATTAGTGTTTTTATTATATTTAATGTGAAACCATTCATTAATAATCATTCACATTTATTCTCAATCATAGTTTTTCATCCCAACATTATTATTTCATTATGTATCTTATAAATTATTATTTTTCAAACCATTAACCATACTAATTATATTACATCCAATAATATTCCAAGAAAAAAAAACACTTTACAAACTATCAAAACACCTTTAATCCTCTCTTAATATAAACTTAGATAACCCAAAAATATGAAAAAACATCTTATGACACCAACCGAATTTTATTATTCTCTTTTTTATTGTTTAAAAGCTAATTTATTTAGTCGGGGTGGGGGGGGGGGGGTTGGAAGTTTTTTTGTGTTTCCATAGAATTTTTAGGGGATATAATATAGAGGTAAATAACTATGGTGTTGAGTTTCCTCATAGTGACATTTACCAATTGGATGTGAATTAGTGTCCTAGAGGATTAAAGTTTGTTCCACTACCATCTTGAGCATGGGTACACCATAGAGAATGGCTTGTGTCATATGCCTTCTATTAAGATGATCTCTATAGTATGGAGGTAAAGGCTATGGCGTGGAGTCCTATGAATGGATTTGGGTCACTTTTTACTAATAAAAGGTTACCTGCACCATGTGAGGTAGGTTAGGGAATAAATATTCTTTGGTAGTGGGGGTTTTTGGTATGATGGTTTCAGCTTCACCAGATCCCCCTCTCTTTAAAAATATGATATATATTGTGTTATTTTCTATTGATGTCAGAAACATTTTGGACCAAAAGGGATGCAACATATCCCCATTATGTTTTTCATTTTCCATTCTATGTCAACACATCCTATATCATGGTGGGGGCATCCTATTCCATAGTGTGGAAGGTTGTGACATGGTCTAGGAGGTAGCACCGTGTTCTTCTATTTTAAAGCCTAAATACAATTACCTTGACATCCCTCCATAACAATATTTATTCCAATATTCTTTCTTGATCCATTGGCACCCAAGATATCTCTTTGATTTATTTTTAATTTCATCCTGATTATATTAAACCCCATGTTTTAGGTGGTTTATCTCTATTGATGATATGGGTGTCTTTATTAAATGGAACTAATTCACGAATAAAATCATGTTCTTGTATAATTCTTTTAGGATGTTTATGAAAGTGATAGATTTGATATTAATGTGGAATCTCATTATGAAATATATATTTTAAAAAAGGTTTTGTTCAAAAATGGTACTGGAAATTCTTTGTGTGGATGTAATGCATTAGATGTTGATTTTTATTAAAAATATGTTTCTAATCATTGAAGTGGAGATGATTCAAATTGAAAAATGATTTATAAATTGTTAGAAATTTTTTAAAAAGGGTTTTTAATGTAGGAAACATCTGGGAACTTGGGTTCCTTTATAAATGGGAAATTAAATTTAGTGTTTATAATCCCACTAGAGGGTTTATAATATTAAAAAATAGTTATGGGAATCAATATCGATTCAATCAATGTTATTCCTTGTTTATGATTATTTTTTATGTATAGTATTTATTACCATATTTTATAGAGAAATATTATTCATTGAAATTTATTTGTGGTTATACACATGATAATGTATTTCATGGAAGAATTTATTATTTTTTATCTCATGGTGTATCTATTTATGATTTTTCTAAACTCACATTATTTATTATATACACTTGTAATTTTACATGTTGTGTGAATATTAAAAGATTGAATAAAGGCCAATGGATTTTTTTAAAAAGATGTTTTTACTTATATAAATGATTTATAAATTGTGTTTGTTTTAAAGATAAACTAAGGTTTCATGGTATTATACTATTTTTTTTATTCTTTGTTGAAATCCTAAGGAGATTTTTGTTCAAATCCTAATTATCCCTTTGGGAATTTATAGATGTGGTGTTGAGGGAATGAGGTAAATGGATGAGTATCATGAATTTCACCTATTTTTCTTCGAATTTGTGATTTCATCATGGAATATTATGGTGGTGAAGGATGATTTCATGGAGATGTTTTATTTGTCTTTTCTTATTTCACATTCAATTTCATCCCTTTTGGGCCTGATTTTTTTTGTATGATGGTTGAGATATCTTTCATCTATTATGTACTTTTTTGGATTTCTTTATTTTGGGTAAATTTTAGACATATTTTTATTTCTTTTCTTCACTCAATTTATGGATTAAATCCAGATAATAAGTTGTTTTACTAGAGGCGATGTGTATGTAGTCAAAATTAAGTATGAAATATCATCCAAAGAAGGATGGATAGATAGAGAGGGATATTTTGGTTCTTAAGGACATTATATAAGAAATAATTCTATATTTTGGTGGTTATTGGGAAAAAATATTCCTCCTATGAAATATAATGTCATTGATTATGCAATGTGTTGAAAATTACTGACTCAAGACATAAAGGAGTAAGTGGAGGGGTGGTCTAAAATGAGTCTGTTCACTAAGATAAGATTGGGAGTGGAAGATGCTGATGATGAGGTGTTATAAGATTCATTAAATGGTGAATAATCATTTTATGTGTGAATTTAGCATTAGTAGGGTAAGAAACAAATTTCTAGTTCTCTGGTAACATATTATGTGGCGAGGAGAACTCTAGTGAGTGGTCTCTCTCTAATGGTGGGTCATTGTGTTTTTGAGGAAGGATGGTCGTTACGGTTTACCTATAGAAGGATTTTATAAATGATGAACACTATCCTTATAGTCCATACACACTGGGAAATTCAATATATATAATGATAGGAGACATTGGTGTTGGTTTTTGAGGATTATATGGATTATTCTAGATTCTAATTCATAGTTCCTTAATTTTTATATAATTAGGTGGAACACTAGAGAAAAATTGGTTTGTTGAAACCTTGAGAAATTTTATTATGTAGTTGGGATGAGATTTAAATGAACATCATCATTGGTTTACCATATAATCCATATATGTAGGATTTTATTTTCTTGACCATTGATCATGCTATGAAATCATTTTATTTTTTCCCTATCCAAGAGATGATGAAGTAGAATCAAATCAAAAACATGTATGTATGATTGGTTATGAAGCATTATAGGGACTACATGGTGATTATATCTAATAGGGACCCATGGTTTATATTTTTGTTTTTGATGGATTTACAAGGGGATATGGGTTCCTAGGTAAAAATAATAATGAAATATCTTCCACATATGGATGGAAATACAATGTGGTCTCTTAATGTTTTTTGGGATATTATCTTTCCAAGAATGATTTATTTTTGTGGTTAATGTGAAATGAATCTTCCACTAGTTAATTATTCTAATAAAAATAGTTACTAGGATTTGATAAATGTTGAACAATTGGAAGTATTTCATGGGTATCCACATAGATCTCCGTCTTGTTTAAAAGAGTTAGAAGAGAAATAATTTGTTTGACTAAACTCTATTCAGTAAATAACCAAAAAGGAATAGTTGATCTAGAATAGATTATTCAAAAAAAAAAGACATCATAAATTCATTTTTGACCATAATTGTTGGATGCTAGAGTTCATGGTTGTTGATTAGGTTTTTTTAAAGTTTCCCATTGCCTGGAACACCATCAGTTGGGTAAGCATGGTAAGCTGAATTCTAGGGTTGTTATCCCCATTGAGATCATTGAACCAATTAGATTGGTGGCATATCAGTTGGAATTTATATCTCACTTTATATTTATTCATTACGTGATCCATGTTTCATTGTTGAGGAGGTATCAACAAGACTCTTACCCATGTGATTGAATGGGAGGATGATGATCTTGAACCCGACACCACAATGGTTTAGAAACCAACATAGATTACGGATCGTCGAGAAAAGGAACCACATAGTAAAACAATTTCACTAGTCCTTGTACTATGGAAACCTAGATGAGAAAATTACGAGGTTTAGGAGAATGAATTTTTTATAAGGAAATATTGGACATCTCTATTCCCAAGTCTAGCATCATGATCAATTTATGGAGACACAAATCTTTTTTGGTGGTGAGAATTGTGATACCCCTTTAGTTTTCAAATTTCTTTATTTTTTAATGGTATAAATGTAGGATTGTCACATTTTGATGGTTTTGGAGGTAATATAGAGTTTCCATATAATTTTATAAGGGCTGATATAAAAAGGATATTAGATATGGCATGAAGTAGCTTCACATTGGTGTGTACTTGTTTGTTTTGACATTGTTTCTTTAAAGACAAACTTTGGTACCACTACCATATATAGAATTTATGTGATGTGGAGTAGGGGATATGGTGTAGGATATATTGTGTAGGAAGTCATTATGATGTAGATTCTTTCATAGGATGGTTGGTCCACTCTTTCAATAATGGGGTAACTGCATCATGGGGAGTAGGCTAAGAAAATTTCCCCCTTTGATTGTAGGGCTATTCAGAATGATGGTTTAAACTACACTATAGCCCACTTATCCTAGAAAATAGGATCTATGGTAGGTATTGGGATGTGCATATAGAACACTGTTATTACCATAAGTGATGTGTTGTGGTACCAATCCTTTTTTCGTAGTTCCTCGTATGTTATCCCATATTGTTCCATGGTGGGGGAAGCCTATGCCATAGTGTGTAAAGTTTAACTATTGGCAGGAAGACTACACCGTGGTCTTCTATTTTTCAATACAACTATAAAACCATAAACACCGTTACTAACCACTCCTTCCTCCAATATTCTTTCTCAAACCATATAATACCAAGAGGCCTCTTTGTAGGACTTTTAAGTGCTTATTTATTGGATTTATTCCTAGTCTTTGGGGGGTAAATTTTAGGTGGGTTCTCTTTGTTCATAAGTCTGGAGTCTCTATGAATAACTCTAATTTATGATTTTATTAATTTTCATATAAAACACATTTATTTTTTTAATAATAATTATGGATTTTATTTCAATGTGTTATTTCTTCTTGAAATCAATTTTTTTAAATTTATTAGTTTTAGGAATGGGTGTGGACACACTTTGTGTAGATGAAATTCTTTAAAGGTGGAATTTGATTAACAATGTGTTTCTAAGAATGGAAGAATATATTATTCACTATGATAAATGATTTATAATTTTTTTATTGTATTCAAATGGTTTTACCATGCCCAACACATTGGGACCTTAAGTGTGTTGGGAAATTGACATTTCACTTTAGTGTATGTGATGCCATTGGAGGTTTTGTGATATTTAAACACCATTATGTTATCTAATATTAGTTGGATTGACATTATTCTTAGTTTAGGATTCATTTTATATCTAGAATGTATTACTGTATGTTAGAGACAAAGATTGTGCTTTATCATTTATGATTAGATTTACAAATGGTGGCTTAATTCATGGTTTGATTGATCACTTGTTTTTCTCTCGGTGTATCCATATTTTTCTTTTCCTATATTCAAATTATTTCTTATGTAAACTTGTAATTTTCCTTTTTGTTTAAATATTAAATACTTATAAATAAACTAATGTAAATTTTACAATATGTTTTATCTTCTATAAATTATTTATAAAATGGTTTTGTTTTAAATATAGAGCTATTCTTTTCATGTAATTTTACTTTTTATGGATTATTTTTTGAAATATAAATGGTATTTGGGATACTAACCTACTTTTTTATTTTGGGATATTTTATATTTTTTATTTAGGGAACATATAAATGGATGGGTATCAAATAGTTTACTTGTTTCTCTTGGTTATCTATTCTTTCATAATGGGACTGTTTGGTGGGGACAAATGGTTGCATGGAGTTTTGTTCTTTCAATTTCTTATTTATCCCTTTTAGGATTGAATTTATATGTATTTGGGTTGAAATATGTTTCTTCCACTTTATACAGTATTGAAATTCCTTATTCTAATTATACATATGACATGTTTTTGTTTCTTTGTTGCACTCACCATGTTAGAGACCTTCTTGGGTTACATGTATTGTTTTCCTAGTTTGATTCACAACACATCCATAAATCTATCACATCCATACCATGATGACATCCATTAACCATTCAAAACACCCATAACTAATGTAAATCTAAGAAAAAAAAATAATTATCAAAATCATCCTTCAATAATTCACTATAAATTCAGTTAAAAAATCACATCAAATAATAAATTTTAATCATGTTTTCATATTTGTTATACAATTTAAGAATAATTATATCAATAATGGGTTTGAGATTTTACATGATATAATTTTATTACCTTATTTATATAAATGATTTTTTTGTAAAGGTATTAAATAATTCGAACAATAGTAAAAAATTACTACAACAACATCGACCATTAATCAAATAGATAATAATTAAAATAATATTATAATAAAGAAATATATATGAATCACCAATTCCCCCCTAAATTTCATTAATATTATTCCTAATATTATTTAGGTTAATAAATATTTTCCACATAATGAAATAAATAATTAATCATCAACAATCACATATATTTAAATAATTATAGGTCTTAAATATCATACCTTAATCAAATCTTTGATGACTGTGATTTAATATTAAAGAGAGGAAGATGGTCACATGACCAATAACATATATGTAAGTCCTTAAAAAATTGTATCACAAAATCATCCATTAATATTTCAAACCGAAATTACAAAAAATATAAAAACACTACTACCATGTACTTCTAAAGAAATTAGAGAAAGAGAAAACGATGTATAAGAGGAGAAACATTTACCTTTGATCTAATATTTATTGATCTATTGAATGAACAGGAAAAAATACACTAAATGATACTCAAATATCTCTATCTATGCACCCATTATTTCAATGGTTTAAGGGAAAGAAGTGGAATTTGTATGAAATGAAAATGATATTTTGAATTTATAATAAAACTACAAAATAGAAAATCATGACTTAATAAAAATCATTACACTGCAATATAAAGATGATAAAAAAGTATTGACATGGAATCCCTTGAATATAAAAGGTCCAAATTAAATAAAACTGATATAAATAAAAAATTTAATGACATAACCAATGTGTCCATGCCAAAACACTCAAACTCTCATGGATCAATGTGTGATCCTTTGGCTTCTCCCTTCAAACATGATGAACTAAAAAATCATGACATAATAAAAGGTTCCAAATTTCTTAATATATTTGATAATGAGACCAATGAAATTAGACCAATGAGTACTCCATAGTTCAATGATAATTGTCTCACCATAGTGTAACTTAAGTAATATTTTCTTAGACAAAACTCAGGACTCACTACACCACAATTCCCCTATCCACAGTGCAACATATCTTTTGTATGATTAAAAAATGGGACATTGTATAAGATAAATCTTATGAACCTACATTAAAAAAAATCCATGTACTTCCATGACACAACCAATATCCATCAATTATAAAATTACCTTCCACTCCAAGATAGAGCAACACTAAAATCTTATATCTTCATCCCTATGTCATAATATAAAAACCACACTATATCCCAAATCCTCAAATGTTGAAAACAACACTTTAATAACACCCTATACACATATGGGTACACCAGAATTTATCCCCCCAAAAAATATTTGATGCTCAAACTCTATATTCCCCCCACAACATTTCTTCAGAAACTTCTAAAACATAAAGAAATCAAAGTAACAGTTCATGAATGTGTAATGCGTTACATTAGATACCTATAAAACAATAATCAACCCAATTAATAAACGACACATCTTGAGGAAAAAAAATATCCACAAAACTCACACATATTTGAGAGATACATCTCAAAATATAATGATACCTTCACCATAAACTAATAAAACACATTATAAAATAATAATAATAAAATAAGTATGTAATAATTTATCTCAACATCATGGAATGACATGGCTCAAAAATAATTTTGATACTACTCAAGCATCTATAATTGAACATCCCCCATACACTATTAAAAACCTCTATACCCAAATAAGATACTAAGGGAATTGTGTACCTATGAAACAACTTCTCTTAATGGTATTGAATCTTGAAAAGCCTCTTCAAAAAGACCACTTTATCATTAATATCATACTCTACCAAATTTGTGACATGTGATACATCATGTAGATAACTATGAATTTAAATACTATTAATTAATTAATTGATTTGATCTATTTAAAGAGGAGTTAATAAATAATATGGAACTTTTCAAATATTCCTAAAAAAAAGTAACGATAAATAAGGAATCATACTCCCTTAAACTAACATATTATTATTAGGATAAAGAGAAGACGTCAAGAATACATGTTATTTGAAATTAAACTATAAAGGTGTAGCCACCACATATTTTTTCGGTGTTATGAATTAAATGCATCCTTTATTAACATTTTTTTAAGTTATTAATTGTTTGGACTGAGTTCCTAGAGTTTATGGTTTCTTTTAGAGAGTTTAAATTGGATTTTGTTTGAAGTTTCATATTTTGAGAATGGTTTCCCAAAACCATTATGATCCTACAAGAAATATTGTGGCTTGTTATAGAGGATAACTGGGTGGCACATTGTTAGGGAACTTGTTTTATCAAATGGTGTGGCCTCACCTGAGAATCCATGTAACACCTTCCAGTCTCAAATTGTTTGGATGGTGAATGGTTTGTAATGTAGTGTGACCAAACATCATGGGAGCTAAATAGAGGATATAAGACGAAAAAATTAGCACATAGTTTGAAATACCATGCATCCAAAGTATGTGTGAATGAAATAATTATCCATAAAATTTTTTTATTGCAATTAATTGACCAATTTTCCCTTTAATTTTTTTATTTATATCCCTATCAAACCTATAGAATCCAAAATCCTTCATTATAGGATTATTTCCCCTATATCATCGATTCCAACTGATCTAAGTTTGTTGATGATTGAGAATAAAGGTATGTGATTCAGGAACCTCCATTCCTCATGTATCTTATAGAACTACCCTTATTCTATTGAGATAAAACATATATCTATATACCATTTATAGATTTATGCGTTCCCATTCTATATAAAATAAAAATCATAAATCAATTTGAGAATGATAGTGGATCTTGAGTGTCGACGATACATCCTTTGATCAATAAAAATTTTAGAATCATTTGCCGATATACAAAAGTCTTTTATTGTGAACCATTATCTATTATCTTAGAGTGAACTTGAATTTCATTTCAGAAGCTTTATATTATTGATTTAGGATTGGTTATAAAGATGGTTGGTTTTAAGGGTTGATAAGGTTAGAAAATGGGTGTGACTTAATTGTCACTCCACTATGGATATCATAATTTATATAAAAAACCTAAAGTTAGAGTGTTTCTTACCATTTGGGGCCCTTATATATTCTTGTTGTATTGATGTGATAGTTTTCTTTAGAATAAATTATTTGAACATGAATGGTGTGTGTATCTTTTGAGATCCATATATGATGCTTGATTACATGAGAATTCTTGTACATATTCTTATATTATGTTTGATATTGATCAAATTTACTTTTATGTCTCTACTGAATCTCATGATGACATTCAATATTCTACCTTTATATTCTATAAATTATTATGTTTAACTACCATTACTTTTTCAATATTTATTGGAACTAATAACTTGTGGATTTTTGTGATGTGTTAATCCCATATATGGGGTGTCACATGATATATAATGACAACAATGATGAACCTGAACAATAGTTAGGGGAATGAAGGCCTTGAGGCCAGACATGTGGTAGTGGCAGTAGTGGTACTACAATCTCGTGGATTAAACTAAGCCATATATATGATAAAAATGCCTGATTCTAGACATAATACTATGATATGGTTTGATTTTCTTGATACATGACATGTGATTGAGGAGTCATGTGATAACCTAGTGGACCAATCTGACTTGATGTCAAGTTTTTGATAAAAGACACTTTCACTTTCCTTGTGGATAGGTCTTAACCTCTTCCAATATATGTTTTGATTATCCATCTATCAAAAATTTGATATAGTATTGAATATGGCACTTTTTATCTTGGTTACCACATAAATGGTTGGAATATGATTGTTTACGATTTCTTAGAAATTTTTTTTTATCATTTAATACCCCTAATACACATTTTATCTCATGTTAATAATGAATTGGTGGTGACCTACAAGGATTTATTACTCACAACCTTCATGGGAATCTTGATACCGATTAATACTTCATGATTAGGGATCTAAGAAAGAGCAAGTAGCCTATATAATAAAACAATGTTATGGAGAGTAGTTCTGTTAGTGATAACATGATGGAATCCAAATAATTACCATGAGTTTCTTTATTTGTCTCTTAGAAATTATATTAATAAGTTTGGATTTCCAAAATTGGATCCCATTTTATTTACTTATTTGATATCATTATAATTTTTTATTACACCATGTATACATTATCTTCTTATTGAAAAAATTTAATTAGGTTTTTCATGTATAGATATGATAACTGAGGTTATAGTTTCCCTAATAAATTCTTATTCCATCACCCCTAGTCTACAACCCATTGTGTATGAGGAGGAATTCATGATGTATTGTGTTCTATGCAATCTATTAAATTTTTGAAAAATATGTGTTGGGGTATTACAAAATTACATCAGATACTGAGCTTCCATTACTTTCTTATCATTCATTATATGAAATAGTAGAAATGAAATAGGTTGCGTGGAACATGGGTAATAGATTTACCATGTTTCTAGAAAACTCAAGTGTAAATAACCCCTGAGTTAGTATTGATGGGATTATTGTTATTATTTTATGGGATTTTGGAGGATTCATTCAAAATGAGTAGGAACATAGGATTACATGTCATATATATTCCAATTGTGTGTTCTATAGTAATTCTTTAATTGAATTCCTGAATTATTATTTTTTCTATGATATATCAATAATGCATGTTGTTGAGGTATATCTATGAAAGAATTAATTTTTTAAACTATATCATACAATTATGTTTTTCTATAAATGTTATTATTACTAATGTATAGGTACAAAGGTCCCGACTTGATCCATAGGTAGAACTACTAGTGGTATACCTATGTGAGGGTATCTTCGAAGATATATATTTCTATAGAATCTATTTGTGTGTCATAAGAAGAATAAAATACTCTATTAAGTATGTTATTCCAAGAGTTATAAACATTCATATGATATTTTAGAAAAATTCTACGTTAGAGATTCCTAAATGATCCTCCTAGGGAGGATTATCTAGTTACACAACATTATATTTTAAGAGTATTCACCTATTCATTTTTCGCCAAGTGAAACTCACATAATCATGCATCTTCTTGAGTTAAGTAAATCACAAAAAATTCAATTTACCATAAATGTAGATAAAAATCCTAAATTTGGGCTAGAAAAATATGGGTTCATGATCCCCAAGTTCTGAAAGCCACACATTAGTTCAATCCTTTTCTATATTCACAAATTTCATGATAATTTTTATAAAAAATTTATGATTTTTTGAATACACATGTTAAAATTAAAATGATCACTGAACCTATTTCATTTATTATAAGACTATATGAACTGAAATTAATACCCCATAAGACAAAAAAATGTGTTGATATTTTTTATTAAATGAATGAAAATGTAAATGGTGAATAATAAAATTATACCACTAAAATTTCCAAAATATATCTTCATGAACTTAAAAATGGATCAATATTGTTACCAAGGCATGAAAATTATTTGATATTCATTTTCAATGTTTACAATGTGTATTATCATGTTCAAGGTTAATTAAATTTTCCTTCCATTTATGCATAAAAAAATTTCTTAGACTTAGTTTTTTTATTTCTTTTAACCTCCCTAACATTGAATAACATTTTCCCAAATGTTTAGAGAAATTAAATTTAGATGGGTATAGAGGAAGAGTATAGGATTTTCAACATAAAATTTGAAAATGAGAATCAAGGATTGAAGTAACCTAGTGATAAGGTTTATTTTTTTGCTACTCCCATTGAAATTTTTTATATCCATTCTACTCACAAAAGCCTCATCAATGATGAAAAAATTTGTTTGTACAACTAAAAGAAATTAAATTTTCCAACAAAATAATCATCAGTCTCAATAGCCAATAAATTTTACTTGCCAACATAAATAGAAAAAAATGTAAGTCCCTTGATGTTACCTTAACTAAAAACAAACTAAGATAATAAGAAATGAAAAAATATACCTATTTATTATAAAATTTGAAACCTTGATTCAATATACAAGTAAAGGTTGGGTTGCCTCCAAGAAAGTGATTTTTTTGATGTTGTTAGCTCCATATAGACCCTAAATATATAAAACAATTTATGGTTTATAGTCTAGATCAGTTAACACCTCTTCTATTTCATATATTTTAATTTATTCATTGTATGTTTTTAACCTATGACCTTTAATATTGAATACATGACTATAAGTGGGATATTGAATCTGTACTACCCATGAGGATGCACATTATGAACTATGTAAGGACCTAACCATCTAGAACTTAACTTTATCATGTGTAAATTATGTTTTGAACTATAAAAGAGAATGAATTTTCATAGTTCAAAGTGTTTGAATTTGAGATTCCATGATTGTTAGTCTTGAACTCTAGCTTTATTGATCCTATAATTTTCATAAGACTCAATCTTAAATTACTAATGTTTATATGGTCCAATTTCTTATTTTTATGACCAAATAAATGTAAAAGGACATTTTTTATTTCCCAAAAGGATCTATTTTCAATTTCAACATGTAAATAACATTTTTTAGAAAACCAAACTCTATGGTGACAGGACAATTATGGGTTTTAATGTATTACAATATTCCCAATGAGAGTCCAATAGTTTCTTATACAAATATTTTCTATAGGGATTGATAGTTTTTTTCAATAATTTTCTTTATTTCCCTTTTTAACAAAGCATATTGTAATTTGGTTTAAGGATTGTAGGCAATGGAAATTTAATGAAAAATTCTATGCATAGACAAGGATTTTGAGAGGGAATGTTTGCAGTAATGGGTCCTTCAATCACTGATGATAACCCTTTGAATTTAAAATCAATAAAATATGTGTTCTTTTAAGAATAAAATCATGGATTGATGGTTATTAAACTTTTTGTGGTAGGCCTTTGCCCATTTTGAGACATAATTAATAGCTAATAGGATGTAGAGATATCCCATAGATTTTTAGAAGGGTCCCATGAAATAAATTCACCTACAATAAAATATTTCGACAACTAGAATGGGTGTAAGGGGAATTTGAACTAGTTTGGGCATGAATCTTAATTTTTGACACTGAGAGATTTTTTGGTAGAATATGTATGAATAGTTAATGAGCATAGTCTAGAAGAAACAAATTTGGATGAAACATTTACTGGTTTTAATAGTTGAAAATTTTCTTCCCCATGGATCTCTATGACATTATTTAAGAATGGACTCTTTCTTATACCGATGAATACATCTCTAATACATGTTATAAACCTCAGTGGAGACTCATTATAACTCATATTATCATTGGTAGATGATACTTATTGTCTAAAACATAATAATTTCTTTCTATTACATATCTATAAGATATGGATTGAGTCTCAATTGAGGTTGATGACATTGCTTGGAGTTAGATTCTAGAATAGTAATATGAGTTCCACTAATTTGGTTAATCCTAACAATATCAGATAGGGTCCATCAAATTGCTTTTCTATGATTTCGAAAGAAATCTTGAAGAATCCTCTATTGATTGGATTTAAGAGAATAAGAAATAAATAGAGGGAAGTTTTGACTGTCTAAAAAGAATTAATACTTGAGTTACGTAGGAGTGAACTTAAATTTGAGAGCAGGTTGGTTAAAACTTTCAAAAGAAGTCTGGTTATTTATAACGAACTGAATTTATTTTTTTAGGTTTTTGGATATAATTTGTTCGTTTTGAACAAATGTCTCAACCATCACATTAGAAATATAATTTTCAATAATGGGAATGAATATTTATTTATTTATCTAACATTATCAATAATTAGTGATCCCAAAAAACTAATTATGGAGTTGTCTATAATATATTCATGCCAAGGATAAAAATTTTCATCATTTGAAAAAACGAAAATAAATATCTTCTTGACTTAAACATACTTCAAATGTTCATTGATTTTTATTTTGAATCACTATCAAAATGAACCATCCAATTGACTTCATGAAAATCTTTATCATACCCAATTTAATAATTTTCATTATAAATGTTCAAATCAAGAAACATGTTTCAGAAGATTTTTATGATGTTCCCATTATTAACTCAGACAATAAGGTTGATTGTTTCTATGAAGTAATGAATAAATATGGTGATTATTTTCTTATATAGACCTAATATTGGGTTTTCTTGGGGGAAAATTAAGTCAGTATGGTAAATGAAATGTTCAACTTTCACTAGATCAACCTTTTAGATCTTTGTAGGAACCCTAACACCATGATCAAAATGCTATAGTGTGACATAATATGTTTGGAGCTCTTCAATCCCTAGTTGGAAATATATTTTAAATATTATGAGTTTAACACTAGATCCTAGATCATAAAGGTCTTTGAAAACATTATTTTCTCATAGTATTACATTAACATATGGAAAATTTGGTTCTTTCAACATTGGTGGGATTGTTAATTGGATGGTGGTTCTCACATTATCCACCAAAAGGACTTGGTTTTTGTGCGAGAAAAATATTTAAAATATACACAGGTCTTTCAAGTACACTGAGTTTGGATGTATGGATTATATTAAAAAGAGAATGGGTATGTTCGACCTTACATCTGAGAATATTTCCCTCAATTCTTCATTCAATTCAGGTTTAGATTTTCCTCCCAAGCATTGAGGAAAGGGAGAAGGTTTATTGATTGTTTGGTGTGGTTTTTATTACTTCACATTATCATCATAATTTTTATATTCTGAGGGTGGTTCCTCAACATTTTCTTATTTTTTTAAATATTTTAATTTTTATGTAATATATGTTTAAGTTTTTTCATTTTCTTTTACATTTATTAAGATCGTCATTGTGTTTTGTTGTTTATGAAAGGTTTTTGAGTAACTATATTCTCACCTTAAGGTTGATGATGGTTCATCTTGTGAAGGCATGGATGCCTTGCAATTTTAAATTTTTTTAATTAAGGATTATGAGATAAAACATCATATTTATTTATTTCTATTTTTTTACAAAAATTCTCAAGGATTGTGAGAGGGATATATTGTGTAGGGGAATGAGATGGTTGGTTTTTTTCTATTGGATATATAGGCTATTGGGTGGACTATTGAATATATTATTTTATGGGCAATTGAAATTGGAAAGGGGGATGTTGGTATTAGAGTAATTTTGGTTGGATATAAATATAGGTAGGAAAATTTTGTGGAGGTTAGGGTTTATTCCTTGTTGGTGATTGGGTTGTTGGATGGGTTATTGGTTATCTTTCCAATGAAATCCTAGTTGGTTATTATTGAATTGATTGGATGTGTTTTGATACTATAGATTATAAATGTTAAAATCATTGAACTCCACTAGTGGTCCTGCTAATGAACTTCCATTATCGAAGGTATGGTTAGGAATTTGTAAATCATATGGTCATGTATGTAAAAAATTGTGTCAATAGAGTTAACCATTTGGAGTTCTTGGACCTCCCTTTGCTCGATCTCTTTAACCTTCATGGTGAGTCCAATATTTGTTTTTCTATGAAATTATTCTTCCCAAAGAGTGTGAATTCCAAAATATTTTGGTGTCTTCTAATAGTAATGTGATGTTCTCTAGGTGTGGTTTTGTTCATCCAAATCATTTAGATATTCGTAAGCATCATTTGCGGAATTGTTTTTGATAGTTCCATTACACATCATACTGATGAACTATTTTTTTCTTGAACCAAATATTTCATAAAATATTTTAACTTATTATAGTATTGAAAATAAATGGTGAGGTTTCATGTTGAGTGTGTCTTCGAACCTTTCCCATGTTTCATAAAATGAGTCCCCTTATTTTTCGAAAATATTTTGGATTCCCTTTTTATGTGTAAATATTTTATTATGGGGTATGTATTTTTTGTAGAATTCATTTTTAATTGTTACATGGAGTATAGTAATGAATATACCATTTTTTAACCAATTATTTTCCGAATCCTTCATTGAGGAGTAAAGTATCCACATATAATCTTACTCAAGTAAATGTGGTGGGAACATGGTCTCAACAATGTCATTGAACACCATTACGTAAAGGTGGAGAATTTATGAATCAATTCCAGGGAAGATTTTAAGGTGGATCAAGAAATTGGGTTTAAGGATATATTAGGATTATTTTAGGGGAAAAATGTACAATTAAATAAGGTTTATTTGTCTATGTTTTCATGATGTAGTCATTCAAGGTTTGATCGACTACTTTCCCCATGTTTTGGGCTGCCTCATTTGGATTTAAATTTTTATTCCCACCTGGGTTGATGAGTTGGTTTCATGGAAGACACATATCATTTTTTAATGTAAAATGAGTAATATTATAATATAATGGGAAGATACCTCTATGTTTTGTTGACTCCCCAACCCTAGTACCAGCCACCCTAACAAGTGGGTTTGATTAGTCAGGGGCATAAGAGTATATGCACCATGAAAAGTGAATAAATAAATGGAAAATGATATGAGAAATGGTAAAAGAAAAGAGTAATGGGAAGAATATAATTATCTTCAAGATTAGTTACATGGTTCCCCTGAAATGGTGGTAAAATTTTGTCTCACCCAAATTTATGCATGATTTTTGGGTGGACACCATTGCTTGTAGTATACATTGGGTTGTCGAATCATCAGAGACCTAGGAAGAACATATAGAAATAAATTAAATAGAGATGTATTAATTAAATGATGTGGAATAAATTGAGGTTTAATTTATGTAGGAGACAGTAATACTATTATAACTAAGTGAATTCAATTTATGAGAAAGGGTTTATCCTAGGATATTATAAGTGATGGATTAGATAAAATTTAATTTTAACGATTTAAATTTCTTCAACTCAATACTAATTCATTTATGGAGATTAAATCTACACCATAATTTTTTTATTCAATACCATTAATAACATAACTATAATCACTCATATACTTGGAGGACAATTATTATGATAACAATAGGGTAAAATTTCATATTAGCAAATGCTGTTCGAGAATTAAAATTCTTCAAGGATGAAAAAATATTATGATCTTCAAACGAAATTATCACTTAAAAGTAGTGATAAAAAATTAATATATTGATAAATAACATCAAAGAAAGATCATTTTTACTCCCTTGAAAAAATTATAAGATATTTTCCCCCTATTGAACCAATTCTCTTAATGGATGTTTGAATTGGACTTATGAGGTAAGAATTGAAGAAGTGAAAAAATAAATGAATAACGAATACTCCACCATTGTGTAATGTATTTATATCTTTGAAATGTGAATAAATTCACAAATTAATAAAATTGACTCAATTTTTTAAAAAAATAATAGAAAAATATAAGAAAAATAAGATGATTTATTGAGATTCTATGGTAATTGGATCAACATACAATTGAGGAAATGAGATTTCGAAATAAATTAACAGCATATCATGAAAAGAAAACATACAAAAATTCCACAAAACATTCTAACACTACTACATTAAATAGAAATTTTCAAAACCCTAGGTCAATCCAAAAAAGATTTATGTCTTAAAAATTTATGAGGGTTGGCTAGGGTTGGGAGATTGTTAAGGGAGAGGGGAATTTTCCACCCATTTAAAAAAAATTATATCCAACTTTCTTACATTGAACAGAGGCTCATAGCGGAGCTTCTATATGATAGAATTGTAGTGGTACATAGAAGAAGAAATTGAATCACCAGATGTTCCCAAATATTATGTAAATTTTAATCCTAATTTGACATATGTTTTGTGATATATGATCTAAATTATGTATTTTTTATTGGACACATAATTTTTCTCATAATTTCAACTTCAACTTGGGCCACCTAGAACTCCCTTAAAAACTCAAAATTAGCTCTAATAACCATTTTATGGATTTTTACTCATGATTTAACCTATCTACAGATAAAATTAGTTCTTAATGAGATTTTATCTTGGTTGATCCAATCATTTTATTGGGCATATTTATAGTTTCTTCCACTATAATGTTTTTAGTTTAAGGCCCACTCTAGTTATCTTTCCAATTTAATCATCAATAGATCTAGAAGGATAGAAGGTTCCTAATCACATTTTTGAGCTAAAAATGAAATAGGAAAAATATTAATACCAATGGGTGTTTTAGGAGGTGGTAAAAAATGTACCGTGTAATTGTAAATTTTTAGAAGTAATTACAATCATAATGTGAATTAGTGTTAAAATTTTAAAATGCACAAAAAATGGGGTCTATGAATAATGAATCACGTGATAATTATATATCATCTATAAATATTATCCTATTTTAGGGGATAATGACACCTCAAATTGATTCTTTCTAGTCCCAATAAAAACTATCTCAAAAATATGAAATTTAATTCCCTTTGGAAAAAAACATTTTAACATAAAATTCTCACCAAAATACATCATACCAAACAATTGTGAAACCCATTAAAATAATTTGTCACACAACACGGTCATAAGAAAATCAGAAGCCCAAGATCATTCATTATTTTAAATTCATCACCACATTTTGTCCAATTTTAATCAAGCATGATTAAGTATTTCACATCATAATAGATATGTAGGTTCATTTTTATTCTAGGGGGAACTGATTGAAGAACTAGGTGGAATAAAATTTTAACATTAACATGGGTATTGATTTTTTTAGATAAAAATTTTCTACATTAATTGAATTTATATTTATTCATGTCAACCCCTATAGCGAGACCTTTTCGATTAAGAATCGCTATTTGTTCTCCTCTAGATATTTGAGTCTAGGTTTCAATAAGTATGCATGAAACACATAATGTATCTCCCCAAAGATCTATATGGGGCCCTTATTAGATTTTTAAGACCCCTTATTAGATAATTACTGAGGTAGGTCTTGTTCCTCAGAGATATGAACTAAAAGGATAGTAAGGTTGAGTGTATGAGATAGAATAGGTTCCAGGTGACTATGGAGAGGGAAAATCAACTATTAGTAGTTTGGTCTTGACCACCAAATAAATTTTTAAATATTTTTTTTTGATATTTTTTAGTCCCTTTCTGTATATATATATGATATAGTTAATGATTGTATTTCCTTTATGATTAAGTTATCATCTAAGATGATTTCTATTAATTCACCATCACAAAAAAAGTTGATCATCTTTCGAGACGTTCAATGTTTTCTATATTTGTTTCCAACTAAAAACATATATGATATTTCATGATCCTTTGAATGAGTATCTTTGATGTTATCATTGGAATAGATTGTATCAAAATATTTCATTATAAAATTAACTATTAATGAAGGTGGGTGTCCTTTATTTCTCATATGTGAGAGAATTTTATGATGAATGGAGAGTGGGATATCAATTAATGTATAGTAAGAATAAAATTTCTGAAATTAGAAGCCATAAATATTTAGGTAGTAGGAGTATCTCTTACAGTAGAACAAATGTTGAGACCTATTTATTCCCTCAAATTTAAATATCCATCAAGATGTATTTCAAGATGAATTATCATTTATTCATCTAGATTGATAAGTATTTTTTAATATAGAGAACATATTAATTATAAATCCAATTTCAATTCCTCGTTAACATATATTTCTAGTTGGGTTGAGTGACATTAAGATTCAGATTGAGGATTGAAGATGAAGAGTTTTGTCATATAATGAACATATCCATGGTGTTCCCTTGTTTTGTTCACTATAAAGGTAAATTGTTGTATATGGATCTGTGTGGACTACAGAAAGTTGAACTAGCTAATGATGAAGAACTTGTATCTATTACCAAGGATTGATGAAATTTTATACTAGTTATGGGAAGCCTGGGGGTTCAATAAGAATGATCAATGTTTGGGCTACACTCAACTTTATGTCAGAGAGAAGGATATTACTAAAAATGTGTATAAGATTACATATGGATTATATGTTTTCATCATCATTGATTGTAATTTTAAGAATTCAACATTGGTGTCCTTATATATCAGGAACAATATTTTCCACCCATAACATTACTCAATTTTGGGGACTTTGTTAATGATATCATTATATATTGATAAACGTTTGAGTTATGTGCTAGACCCCTTTAGACCATATTGAGTACACTCAATGGAAATTGGTTTTATTCCATGATTCCCAATTGTAACTTCTTTCTATGAGAGTTATGTTTTCTTAGTCATGTGATTTTTGAGTTAAGAATTTATATAGACCTAGAGAGGGTGGAAGAAGAAATGTCATAGGCTCATCCTTGGAATGTATTTCAGATTAATATTTTCATCGAGTTTTATAAATACTATTGATGGTTCATTGATGAATTATCCCCATTTGTTGCACAATGACTTTAATTTCAATAAGGGGTGCTTTGAATGGCCTGACCAATGTGAGAAGAGGTTTTTGATACATATACGAGTTTGACTACAAATACAGTTTTTATTCCATAAAGACCGAGTTTAATAAAAAAATTTAATTTACTACCTCTGGTATTTGATTAAAAGATGCGATGATGTCGATGGATTAGGTAGCTTCACATGTATCACACCATCTATGACCCTATTAGTGGAACATCCTGAATCATGACTTGGAGTTAGTAGTGGTGGTATATTCTCTAAATTATTGGGGATATTATCTATTTGATGAGTTTTTTTTATATTGAACAAAAGGGCCTTCGATATATATATATTCTCCTAGAAGGATATCAATTTGAAGCATAAGACTTTGGTAGAGTATTTATAGACACTTGAATTTGATATGGTCTATGATCCTTGTAAGGTTAATGCTATGGAAGATGCTCCTAGATAAGAAATGATAGAGATACAAGAGTTCGGTGAGCGACAATCATTAGACGAATGACATCTCATGAGTTTGATTATAGAGTATCTTGTGGACTTTTATAAGGATTATAGAGTCATCACATGCATTAATTTGGTCATAAAATATTCAATTCTAAACTGGTTGGAGAATATACAATAATAACATTATAAGTATATGAGGGTGAGGGATTTTTTGATAGGTATTGGCCTAGTCCTAGGTTGGTAGGTAGATGATAAAGACCTTATTTGTGTGCATGGGTGTATTTTTGTGCCATCCTTTTTGAGAATGGATCTAATGGTATACCCTTTTTCATCAAAATTAATAGTTCATTTAGGATTAAAAATGATTTACTATGAACTCTAATGATAGTTTTGGTGGATTGGTATGGAGAGTAAAATCACAAGTTTTGTTTCATGATTCCTTAGCTACCAAATGGTAATGTCTGAGCCCCATCATCGTGATGGTTTTCTTAATCCAGTTCACATGATGATGTGGAAGAGGGATGAAATTATGATGGACTTTTTTATGGGGATAACACAAACCCCAATGAGTCGTGATATTGTTTGGGTGATAGTTTATCATAAAAAAATGTTTATATTTTCTTGTCCATATGTGAACTCATTCTGTGGATGAGATGATAAAGTTATATATATATATAATATTATATTATTTTGTGGTGCCTCTTTGATAATTATATCTGATAGAGATTCAGATTTCATCTCATAGTTTTGGAAGGGATTATAGAAGGCCTACGGTACTTAGTTAAAAATGACTATGAAATAACATCAATAGAATAATGGTCAATCAGATAGGATTATTGTGATATTGTATCATATATTATGGGAATAAATTTTGGATTTTAATATATATTTGGATGATTATCTATACTTAGTTTAATTCATTTACAATAATAGCTTTCAGAATTATATTTAGATAGAAATTTTTTAGGATCTCTATGACTGGATGTGTCCTTCACTACTATATTGATATTAAAAAGGTGAGGTAGTTATTTTGGGGATAAGAATGGTATGTGAAAGCTCTATAAGATTTTATCCAACCAGAAAATGGTTGAACACCACTCAGGGAGGGAAATTTTCATATGATGACCAGAGAAGATGACCCTTATAAATCACTATTAGTGATAGAGTTTTCTTGTGGGGAGTCCTCAGATTAAGAATCAATGCATTCATAATAAAGGGAAGATAACTACAATATTTATTATACATTTTGAGACTTATGAGAATATCTGGAATCTTTCATAAAATCTATAACTTCATCATTGTTATTGATATATGTAAATTTTGTTTCATGTATCTCAACTCTAGAGGAACATGCTCAATCTCATGCACGTGATCATCTATGAGGATGTTGAGATAGATACTAAAAAATTATATG
The DNA here is from genome assembly GCA_963277665.1 of Viscum album. Classification (NCBI taxonomy): domain Eukaryota; kingdom Viridiplantae; phylum Streptophyta; class Magnoliopsida; order Santalales; family Viscaceae; genus Viscum; species Viscum album. The sequence goes on from OY728126.1 coordinate 397,344,069, forward strand.
TAGATTTACCCGTTCATATCAGAGACCATAGTTATAAGGAATTACAATGGTCAAAAATACTACTTGCCTTGGGCTTATGGTAGAATTGAATGATTTAGGAAGAATAAATGAACAAAAAGTCAAATATTCAAGCTCAGTGGCTTGAGTTATTTAATAAAGAGGCATAGGGATTCATTATGTAGATGAGATGCCATTAATGGGGTAGATCATAATGAACATATATTTTATGGTGTGTTACCAGTTAAATTGAGCCTTTAATTATATTTTATTTAGTAATTAATATTTGGGGATGAGTTTTATGATTTTTCTGCTGGTTTTAATGTGTTATGGAGACCCCATAGAGTGTTGAGGCTTCGATTATAGTTTCCCAAAACCATATTTATCCTTTTGGAAATCATGCATATAGTAGAAGAGGCACTTTTGGTGGTTCATGGATAAGGAACACATTTATCATACCGTGATACATCACATATGAAACCATGTAACTGATTCCTATGGAAGAAAAAAATGTTGGATCATGGTTTTTCAATATGTTCAACCAAAACATGTGGGTGTTTAAGAGAAGTAGTAATCCTTGCATGGTTGTTGTATGGTTTGAGAATCCATGGGACCAAGTATGTGAAGATGAAAAAAATATTCAAAAATCATTTTTACTGGCTACTAATTGACCATTTTGATCATTAATAGTCCTGTTGATATTCATCTTGAACTAAAAGACATCACAAACATTATTTGGAGAACTTATTCCCTTTTATTCCTAATTCGTGAATTATGGTATGTGATTTAGAATCCTATATTCATTATTTTTTTTAATATCTACAATACTTCCTTTCGAAGAATCATAAATATAACATTATTATTTTAGATATATGGATTCTAATTCAATATAAAATTTAATTATAGAACCTTTTCAAGAATATTTGAATATCTTGAGTGTTAGTGGGTCCAAATTTGATCAATTTCAATTAAAAAATCATTATAAGATCCCATATAAGAACCTGATTTTTCAGTGAGGTGTGGATCCTTTAAATTTTAGTCTAATTATTTATCATGGGCCTATTATGGATGCATAATGTGTTTGTGGAAGATTCATGGGTTTCTGGCGCTTTCTTATAGCTCAGATCCTCGACCGGTAAAAGTAATCATCGGGATGCATAGATAACATAAAAACGTGATGCAGTCGACATAGTTTCTTCTAATCGCTCGAGTATTTTAATATAGAAAAGTAGGGTGAATTTTATACCCAATCTATAAGACCAGGTCTACATGCTAGTGCAGGGGATTTATAGTTTCTAGAATGCCCATATAGAATGATTGGTGCATAGTTTCTCAAACTGTGTATCCAAACCATACAGAGTCCCTCCTTAGATAGTTTAAGGTGTACGGTTGGTGCACAATTTGGCTAACCATGTGTTAAAACCATGTGACCACATGATTTTTGGGTAAAATTATGGATTCCACTTAAAATTACAATTACCATACCCCGCCCTAATATTTTCTCCTCCATTGGATATGAGGCCTCATTCCTCTACAATTGAATCTCCAAGACTCACTCCTACTATGTTATTTGATAATTCAACCATACAAACACATAATCAAGAGTTTTTCATCTTGTTGGATTCTTCTCATCGAGTGAATCAATGATTACAATTCTTATCTTGTTCTTATTTCTATGAAATTTAAAATTATAGTGTGAGAAAAAAAATTCTATTTTCAGGGAATTCATCTATTATTCTATTTTATATCGATATCGTCCAACCCAAGGTAAGATATTGGATGTGGATAGTAATATGGGTATAATTTAGGTATTCTATGTCTAATTCTTAATATCTTACAGTTTAATTAACTATTGTCACTTTGTGCATGCTAGTTTAACTAGAAATTTACGAGCAAATTCATAGTCCATCATTGTAATTGTTGGGATCATATTCTGGATCCCTTTTTATAAATTTCCTTCATGATTTTAGAGGGTTTTAAATGAACTCCATCCACCCCAAGTAGGTTTATTTACTTGTTTTTCCTTTTAAACCATTGTTATAATTATTTAAGAAACCTTTCAGGTTTGTCAACTTGAATCTTCTAATTGTAAGTCTATCTTAATTAATATAAAGTATGAATTGATAATGGATATAACATATATTATGTAAAAATTAACCACTTTAACATTTAAGGTATGTGATTCAACACAACTAACAATTTATAAATTGAAAAGTATATTAAAATATCTCACTTTTCCATGTTAATTATGATTGAATGGTAATTGGTTTGTATACTTAGAATACCTAGTCATGTATACTGAAATATATATCAATGAACCAAATAAATGATTGATCAATTATTGGGAATTGGTTGAATAAACATTTAGATTTTTCAACAATTATGAAAGGAAATAGATTGATCATTTTGAATTATCAAATTAAAAGAGTAATACATTGATTAAATGAAATATGATTTATGTATAAGTTTCTAATTGAAAATGAATCTTCAGATCTTTATAAAAAATGTCAGAATTGATCCATCCTTGTATTTTTGGGGGAATTCCTTGAGCACATAGAGGAAGTCATGCTGATTCAATGATCTAGTTTACAAGAGAGATACCCACATTGGAACATGGTCATTTTCAATTAGTGGGTTCCTAGCATGGTGTTGTTAGATAATATCTCATTCTATGAAGACTAGGATGCTTCAAAATCAATTCTTGGATACATCTTGATGAATTTGGGATGGTGGACCCATGGATACACCCCATTAGTCATATTCATGCTTATCCAAATATTACTATGGATGAGATCCATGGACTATGTTAGAAATATTTATAGTGTAATGCCTTGGGCACGTCCCTTGGATTACACTCAGACCCTTTTCCAGAACACAAGTTATTAATATGAGTTGGATTAATCTGTGACAACACATAATTTTATCAATGGAAACCCCTTTCTTATAATTATTCAATAAAATATAAATCACATAAAATCACATTGACAAAACTATAAAAAATTTATAAATGAATAATGAATGAAATAAGAGGTATTTCTAAAAATAAAGGAACCCATACTGATAAAATAGTTACTTGAACATTGGAATAGTAATGTGACCATTAAGAATAGTAATTAGACAAGTATAACAGTAACCTCTTATATAAAGATATAAATAAAATTTTGGAATCTTATAAATGATAATATGATATAATTATACAATAGTATATGTATAAAAATGTTTTAAAAATTGTTAATCAAGTGTTTTTTTGTAAAGTGTAAATGTGTATTTACAATTTTATAATTAATATAATGATATCATATAAAAATAATTTCCATAAAATATATTCATAATTTTTTTTTCGTATTATGATTATAAGATAATATTTTTATATCTTAACTAATTTTACATTGTGTAATAAAATCATTTATAATTTAAAAAATAGTATTTTCCAAGTAAATGATGATTTTAATTTAAAATTATATTTCCCATATTTATAAAACTACTTTCATAAAATTTATTTCATTTTTTAATTCTACATGGCGAAAAAATGGTTAGGGCGAATTTTTTTTCTAAAATAATTGATATTTTGGTGAATAGTGAAATATAGTAATTTACAATATTGAACAGATTTAGGAATTATTGATTTATATATTATTTATAGATGATTTAAGTCCATAATATAAAAATATACTTCATTATTTTAATATATTTATTGATTTTTTTCATATTATTAATAGTGTTGAGCCAAAATACTAAACTATAGAATAAAATAATAAAAAACACCCCTCCCCTCTACAATAAAAACCATCCCATCTCCTAACACATTTAAAGCCTTGAATCTTGTCCAATTTATACCCAATACTCTTCCCAATCCCCTCCCCCAATTAAATAATCCTTTTTTCTAAAAAATACCAAAACCAATCTCTCTAAGGAGGTTCTCAAGGGGCGAATTCAACAGGTAAAATCCTCTTTCTTTTCATTTAATTACATTTATTTTTTATTTTCTTGTCTTATTCTCTCCTCATATCCCTTTATCTAAGTGGAATGATAAATCCAATATCTTATAAATAATATAATTTTATTATGTAAATGAGATAATATATTATCAATATTCTTCTCCTCTCCCTTATAATCTAACAATGGAAATGTCATCTGTGAGATGTTGTTTTATCACCATAAAGGATGAAAAATTTTCATATTATTTTACCTTCTTTAATTCTAGGCTGAAAATTATTATAATGGTGGAAAATGTTTGTAAAATTTAGGTTATAAAATTTTTTATAATATGTATCTAACTTACATACATAACATTAAATAATAATAGAAAATGAGTTCGTTGTGATCAAAAACCGAAAAATTAATTTAAACAATTATCATTTACAATTTTTCTATTGATTAATACTCATACCATAAAAATGATATTTATAAGATCATTTAATCATATATATGTTCAATAATGACATATAATCTTTATTCTAAATAATTATCTTCATTTTAAATGATCTTCCATACATGTATACAAATGAACCATTTAGTAAATCCAAGAAAAAAACATTCTCTGAATGATGGAATTGAAATATTTAACAAATCATAATAAACATAAATGAAAATAATAAAATTATAATCTAATAAATTTAAAATTGTTTATGGATTTAGTAATTAATCAAACTAATTTTATTATCTTGGATGTTGACTTTGAGGAAGCATTCAAAATATAAGGTACAAAGATTCTCAAATGAAATTCCTTATTTTGGGTTATTCCATATTCCGTGATATGAATGATCATATTGTGTTCTTAAAATTTAATTTCCATTTTATTTTCATTTACATAAATGTTTTAAATCTTATTTTATTAAAAAATGCAAATATCTTTTTTTAAAATAACCCTTCTTTCTAAAAACACATGTTTTACTTATCCTGAGATTATTTCTTTTTCAGTCAGGATTGATGATTTTTATACCAACCAAGTATGTTATTACATTTTTCTTTTGGGAACCACAAAGTTTATTCATTAATGTGTGATTTATTAAATTATTAGGAAACCCATTACCTTTAGATTGTTTATTTATATTTTTATCCATAATGCATGATTACGTAAATCTTATGATGTGAAAGGTGCATAAAAAATTATATAGTTCTTCAATTCATTGGGTAATATGTTGTATCTCATGAGATAATGTGCAATATGAATTAACATTATGATATCTTTATTAGAAATTATGATGTTATGAATAAATACATGTGTTATTCATGAACATGATGCTATATTTGATCAATACTACATGTGTTATATGACCACTAAGACACGATGTTTCATTTTTATACATTTCCACATTCCATTCCATTATATCATGCCTCATATTGTGATTATGATGATGACTCCATGCTTATGTTTTGATGATAATGATTACTCTCACCCATTTTATTTTTAATCACGTTTTTATCTATCCTTTTAATGGAATTTTAGACCACCCCTTTCTTTGATGTATACCCTCAAGTGATTACTTTTACTAAGGAGAAAAAAAGGGCCACTAAGAATCTAGAGAATAAGTAATTAAATAATGTTTATGTTTTATTATATAAATGTTTTTTTCGGTACTAATTTTTCTAAGACACTAAACCATTGGATCTTAGTTTTGTAACACTATTATATTATTTGTATTTAAATTGATGTAATAGTAATGTAACAATACATAGGGTCAGTATATCTGGTATCAAAAAATTGTTTAGTTAATTTGGTAATTATGATTATATAACACTATTTAAATCTATTAGTATATGACAATGTATATGAAATAACCCAAGAATCATTGCTTTAGAATAATTCTAAACTTATGGATCCCACAATATATTCATTTAGAGTTAACCACATGAGAATAAATTATTTTTTCATAACTTATTGAATTATTAGTTTTAAACCTTTTCTATTTTAGATAATGGTGATAATAAGGAGAAACTAGGCCAATAAACCTTGTGAGTTATAATGAAGTGATTTCTCAAATGACATCCTTAATTACATGGGAGGTTGAGTTTAAAATTTCATAGAGATTCTTACCCTGTTGTCTTAGTATATGGACAACCTAAATAATTTTTAACATCCTCCTTCACCTAAGTAAGAGAGAATAGATATTTAGACTTTTATGTAGAAATTACCATTGACATTTATGGGATCTTACAATCCACTAGTCCGTAAACAGTGGGTCCACTAAATGGAGAAGATATTTTCTATTCTTTATTATTGTGATTTGTTGAAGGTGACAAGGTCTTTTTATTTTTTAGATAGATATTCCTATTAATGGAGCCAATTTATTGAGAACACCAATCCAAAAGATGAAATTGAATATATGGAGTGGGTAAACATTAAGAAAATATTTATTAACAAGTATTGTTTTCAAACTCTTTATACAAACATAGACAGATAATTCTTAAAGATGAAGTAAAATGAAGGATAATCTGTCATAGAATATTAAAAAATTTTCACATGTCTTTCAATTTATTCATTTGGGTTTTTATGAATAATTATTTTCAAATAAAAATATTATTTAGTGGTTTAAAATAAAACCTTTTAAAGTATCATGAAATTTGATACATTGAGTTTTATGAAGAAGTTTTTTGATGTGCTATGAAAGTGGAGATGAATTTTATAGAATGGTCCCATGGTTTTGGAGAAAATGAAATAAATATGGATTTCCAAGTTGGAGTATTTAATGGTAATGGTGGAAAGAAAACTCAACCACTCACATGTGAAAAAAGTGGAAAGAAGAATCATGGGGGCTTTCTCAAAGGGATATGTAAATGCTTCATGTGTGGGAGAGAAGGACACCAAGATCATGAATGTCTAAGAGAGATGAGTAATTTTTATAATATGGTGGAAGAAATGAGAGGACCACCTATGGTCAATGATTCAACTATAGGGAGCATAGGAATTATTCAAGGCAATTCACTAAACATTGAGTTCTCAAGAGTAATGAACATCAGTAGCCACCGTACTCAAAAGAGGAAGGGATAAATTATATGGCCACTATTGCTAAGGTGGAGCCCAAAAATGATGTGATGATCAGTACACAAGTTATTCACTCAATAATAATGAACATACTGTTTTATTTTTTCTACTCATTCTTTCATATATTTATGTTTTTAGTAGAATTCATACACCACCTAAAAATATAGAGGCTGAGTTATCTATGAGAATAGGAAATGGTCCAATTAGTACATACACAATATATTACTTATATCCAATTAATATTTGGGGACTGAACATCTAATGTTTATTGTCTTAAATCCTTTGATGGAGTTTGATGAAATATAGGGAATGGATTGTCTGTAATTATACAAAGCCAATATGAAATTTAAGAAAAGGGAGATCAATATTCACTCCTTGAGAATTCCTCTAATTATGTTAAACTATAAGGATGATGAGGAATATCCTTTATTATAATAATATAAATGGTGTATATTATTTCTTTATGATAAATAATAGCTAGCATAAATGATTGATACAAAGGAGAGAACCATGATTGAAGAAATTCCACTTGTGATGGATTACAATGATGTGTTCCCTGAATAATTAACCGATGTCACTCCTAACTATGAGGTTGAGTTTTCAATTGAAATTATTATTGGATTTCTACCTATATGAAATAAAACTTATTGAATAGACACCATTGTGTAAGAAAAACTAAATAAGCAGTTACAAGAGAATCTGGAAAATAGTTTTATATGATCGAGTGCTTCACCATGGAATGAACCAATCCTCTTCGTCAAGATGTACGATTGATTGGTGCACCTCTAAAATGATTATCATGGGAAAAACCAAATCATGATAAATAACAAGTATCCCCTTCCATGGATAGATAATTTTTTATCAGCCACATGGCCCCAAGTATTTCTCTACGGTAGTCCTTTGGTCAGGATATCATTAATTAAATGTGAGAAGTAATATATTCCTAAAAATTCCATTATATAAAGGTATATACACAATGAGTTCGTAGTGATGCCTTATAGACTCACTAATTCCCCAGAAATATTCATGGACGTAAGAAATAGATTATTTAGAGATTACCTCGACAAATATGTGGCAATATTTATTGATTATATTATGATAAACTCCAAGAGAAAGGATGAAAATGAGACTCATTTGAATACTATGATAAACCTTGTGAAGAGAGAAAATTTATAAAAATTATAGTAAATGTGTGTTTTGTATGGAGGAAGTATCATTCTTGGGGAATTGTATCACCAACAAAGTAATATCTATGGACCTTCCCAAGACAATGACAATCAAAGAGTGGCCAAGAAAAACATATATAATAGATAAACATTATTTTCTTTGTCTATTTGGGTAATATCAATGATTTGTAAATTACATATCATGATCATATAACTCACAAACCAAGATTACTAAAAAGGGAGTGATGTTTTTCTGGACCAGTGAATGTGAATATTGCTTCAGAGAGTTAAAAAAGAGGATTATATAATAAGTGGGGAACTAATTGTGGTATTAAATAATGATTAAATTATGGTATTAGTTTTTTGTAATGATTAAAAATGATAAAGTGTTAGGCAACACATTAATGGAATTGAAAATCATGAGAAAACATATCCCACATAAGATCTAGAGTTGGCAGTTGCTATCATTGCAATGAAAATATGGAGAAATTATATATATGGGGAGAAGTTTGAAAAATATACTTACCATAATATTCTAAAATATATACTCACATAGATAGAGATTAATATGAAATAGTAAAAATTGTAGGATATCATTAAGGATTATGATTTCTCAATCCAATAGCATCCTCATAAAGAGAATAAAGGCGCATATACTCTATGTTGAAAGGATCCTGAAACATTATGAATAATGAAAATTGAGAAGGATATAATATTATTATATTTTTAAACTATAGACATGATAAACATTATGTAGGGATCATCATCAATAGTTTCTCAAATGATTTCTCAACCACCCCTCATGGAGAAAAAAAGGATGTTCAAATAAATGATATGGGAATTCAAAAGAAGTGGAAGCCACGAGAAAGGGGAAATCCTCAGAGTTTAAAATTGATGCAGATTGAGTTGTAATATTTTTCAATTGACTATGTGTAAAATCCAATGTAGATATAATGTATTATATTTTTAGAGACACACATAGCTTAACCCTCTCAATTCACCTAGGGATAAAAAAGAAATATCAAGATTTATGAGTGAACTATTGGGAGGACAATATAAAGGAGGAGATCACTGAATATACATTGATGTTTCTAGTATGTTATCAATTGATTTTTAAAATGATAAATACTAAGGGGATGATGAAAAAATTACCCATACCAACCAGGAAATGAGAAAACCTTACCATGGACTTTGTCATTAGACATCTAACCTCATTTTGAGGAAACAATGTTGTATGGGTTGTTGTGGATCTTATCACAAGTACAACATAGATTATAACAATTCTAGAGGATTATTTATTGGATAAACTTGAAAGGATATATATTAGAGAAGTGTTAAGGTTTCATGGAGTACTAGTATAGTTTTTATACAATCAAGATCCATGATTAACCCTAATGTTCTAGAAAATTATCCAACATGATCTAAAAACTGAGTTGAACTTTACTAAAGATTATCATATTCAAAATGATGGCTAATCAGAGCAGACAATTGAAAAACTATGAGACATGTTGAGACTATGCTTTATAGACGTAAAAGGAGGATGATACCAAAATATTCCTATGACTGATTTCTCATACAACAATAGTTTTTACTTGAGCATCGAAATAACTCTGTATGAAGCCCTTTATGGGAAAGGATGTAGAAGACTAGAATTGTGTGATGAGTGACCATAAGATACTAAGGCCTAAAATGGTCAACGAAATGATTGAAAAGGTGAAAAAAATCAGTATTACATCATAGGCTTTCCAAAATTTACCTAAGATCTATATAAACAATATTTTATGGGACCTAGAATTTGAGGCTAGAGGCATTGTTTTCCTATGAATATCCCTATGCACAAGGATCCTGAGATTTTGGAAGAAAGTAAAGTTGAGTTCTTGGTAAATCATCCCCTTTGAGATTCTTGATCATGTCAGAGTTGTGTCCTATCAACCGAAACTACCATATACCATGTCTCAAGTACATGATGTATTCTATGTATCACTATTAAGGAAGTACATAACAGATCCCTCATATGTACTGAATCCAAAGGTGATACAATTGGAAAATGATATATCTTATAAGGAGTAGCCGATGAATATTATAAACCATAGAGATAAATATCTACCATAAAAGACTACTCACATGGTCAATGTACTATTTATGAACCACAAGTACGAAGAGACAACATGGGAACCCTAGAAAGTGCTGAAGGAGAAGTTCCCTAACAGTTTCTCACCATATTTTATAAAATGAAATTTCGAGTGGGAAATTTCATGGGGGGGGGGGGGTGAATGTAACAACATAGAGTTTTATCAATTAAAACACCCTTGTTATAATTATTACATATAGTATAAATCACATAAATGACTTTGATAACACAATGAAAACATTATAAATGAATAATTAATTAATTAAGAGGTATTTCTTAAAATTAAGGAACCTATACTGATGGAATAGTTACTTAACATTTGGAATAGTAATGTGACCATTAAGAATAGTAATTCTTCCAGTAGAATAGTAAAATCATCTGTACGAATATAAAAAAATTAGACATCTTATATTTGAGAATATTATAAAATTATTTCATTATATAAGTAAATAAATGTTTTTAAAATTATTAATTAAATGTTGGTTTTTTTAAAAAGTGAAAATGTTTATTTAAAACATTATAATTAATATAATTATTTAATAGAAAACTTATTTCCATAAAATATATTCATAAATTATTTTTTTTCATTAATATTATAAGATAATTCATTGATACCTTATCTTATTTTTCAAAGTGTTATACAATCCGTTATAATTTTGAATTAAGTATTTTCTATGTAAATGATGATTTTAATAAAAAATAGTTTTATCATATTTAGAAAATTATCTACATAAAATCAATTAATTTTGGAATTAAAGAAATCTAAAATGGTTAATGTTATTTTTTGGATTTTTTTAAAATAGTTGAATTTTTGGTGAATAGTGAAATACCAAGATTTATGATACTTAATGAATTCTTGAATTATTGAGTCATAGATGATGTATAGATGAGGTAAGATCATAATATAGAACTATCCATAATTATTTTAATATACTTAGTTATAAGTTTCAAACAATTAATAGTCTTGGGCCTAAATAATAAACAAATGAATAAAATAATAAAATGACACCCCTCTCGTCCCCTATAAAAAACACCCCTCAAAACCCCTTATCCTCACATCTCGAAATCCTTGATGGTTTTCCAATTTCGTCACAATATTATTCCCAAACCCCTATACTAAATTTGTGATTATTTATTCTCAAAAAAATACTAAAACCAATCTCTCGAAGGAGGTTATCAAGGAGAATAAATCAAAAGAAAAAAATGTTTTTATTTTCATTTAATTTCTTCTCATTTTTCTTTTATTTTTCTTATTCTGTCTTTATAAAATCTAATTTAAATGGAATTATAACTACATAATCTTATATATATTTTAATTTTATTATGGAAATTAAATAATCAATCATCAAACCTTTTCTCCTCTCCCTTTTTTTTTCTAAAAATGGAAATGTCATTCTTGAGGTGTTATTTTATCGCCTTCAATGACAAAAAGTTTTCATTTTAATTTAACGTCTTTAAATATGGACTTAAATACATTTTAATGATTGAAAAATAATTTTAAATGTATGATAAAATAGTTTTTATGTTCTAGAACTAACTAATATACAAAATATTAAATAATAAAACTAAACGAGTTCGTTGTGATCGAAACCCACTAAATTAATCTAAACTATTGTCTTTAAGTATTTAAATAATGATTCATCCTCATAATATAAAACCAAATGGTATATATAAGTTTACTTAATATTTTTTTAAGTTTATTAATAACCTAATATTTTAATTCTATAGAATTATCGTCCTTATACATGAACTACCATATATATATAAATAAAAATGAACTGATCATGAAAACCAAGAAAACAAACACTCTATGAATGAGGAAATAAAACTCTATAACAAATCATAATGTCCATAAATAAGCTAAATAAAATTATAATCAAATATATTTAAAAGAGTTCCAGCATTTTTGAATTTAATGAATCTAATTTTATTATCCAGGATATTAAAGACAATGCAGCATTCAGGCATAAGGTTAGGGGATTCTCAAACCCAATTATAGTATTTATGTTATTCCATCTTCTATGGTCTGAATGTTCATATTATGTTCTAAAATTTTCTTCTCTCTTTTATGTTCAGGGATATGAATGTTTTCAATATGGTTTTATGGAAAATGACATGTTTTTTTCCCAAAATAAATTTTCTTTCCAAAAACACATGTTTTACTTCTCTTGAGATTGTTTCTTCTTCACTCAAGATTTATGACTCTTATACTAACTATGTTATTACCTTTTTATTTTGGGAACCACAAATTTTATTTTTTAATGTATTATTTATGTAGTTATCATGAAACCAATTTCTTTTCGATGAATTATTGACATATTATTTATGGGGCATACACATTTAGTTAAATGTTATGATGTAACTGGTGCACCTGGAATAATATAGTGATCTAATGCATTTGGTTATGTGATTTATCTCATGATATAACATGAAATATGCATGAACATGATGATGGATTTTGTTTAAAATGATGATGCTATTATTATGCACATATTTTATACATGAACATGATGCAATATTTGTTCACAAATATGTGGGGTATTTGAAAAATAATACATGATGTTTCATTATTATGAATTTCCATATTCCGTGCCTTTATTAAAATTTTCCACTCATTATGATGATTATGATCCCATGGTTATGTTACGATGACAATGATTATACTCACCCATGTTATATTGATTTATTTTCTTATCTATCCTCTTTCTGGGATTTTATCTCACCCCTTTATTTGATGTATATCCTCATGGGATTTTATCTCACCCCTTGGTTACACTTTGTACCCACTCAAACTATCTTTATTATATAAAGTACGGTTAATTTTTTTTAAACTAAAAGAAAATTAATTAAATGATTCCATGTACAAAGATATTACCAAATGAGGTTAAATTGGGTATTAGTTATCTTTTTATAATTTCTTTATATATATATATTCACATTATTATATTTTAAATTCACAGATTGGATTTTATAAATGCCATTGGTGGTTTTCAATTAAAATTTATCTTGAACCCTATCTAAGCTATCAAGGGTACCCTTATAGATTATACGAATGAAGGTATTGATAAGGGGAAACATCCCTATGTAGACACCTCACTTTCTTACATTCTATAATACAGAGCATGGTAGAAGATGATCAAAATAGAGCTTGGGATGATTGTAGAGTATTTTGATTATTTGGATTATTTTTAAAGCATGTATTGCCTTTTTTCCAAGTATATCTATTTTCTAGTTTTATAGTGACATGATATAAATTATCATCTTTTGTATATAATATATTTTACATTTGTTGATGGTTATTTACTACTTGGATGTTTATCCTTCTTTTTAGCTACTTATACATTATTATTCTAATTCCTCTATTTATCTGTAGCTAATTATACATTAATATTCTAATTCCTCTATTTATTTGTTATTTTAACTATTGTTCTTTACTATGTCTTGAGAGAATAGTATCCCCATTGTTACACCCAAGTCCCTTGGTGCTAGTCAAAAGCCTATAACATACAAGGAGGCTCTCTTGAGTCCATCTAACCCATTAGTTCATTTCACCTCTTAGTGGAACTCAGGCCCAAACATCAAAAAGTGGTATTATATGTGTTTGTCTATTTCCATACTATTTTTATGCAATATATAGATGATCATGAACAATTAAAAACATGGTTATAATCCTTAAATGTGAGTAGATAACCCACGTTCAGGGTAAATACCATATTTATATGAAAAATGAATTATTGTTCTATATTTCTCATATGATAGTTTATTGGTTTCCACTATTGTGAGATACACTTGAATTTGGGTGTGTAATATGCTTTATGGATATTTTAATTTTTACTGGTATGATAAAGGGACTTTTTACATGCATCATTATAAATAACAATGATTTATATTACAATATATAATAGTGCATTTATTTTTTTTCATTTCTTGTGTGTCCTATTTTTTTGAGTGAGATATTGTTTTTATATATTTTATTTATACTAAATTTTTTAGGGTAAGTGAATTAGTTGTTTAAAGCGTTATCATTAATCTAAATACTATTTTCTTATATAAGATGGTTGCGGTATATAAAATAGCTAGTTTCTTACTATGTTAGTTATGTACCCTTAGATACCTGAACTGGGATTCGAATATGATTGATTGACTACCCATTTTAATTTGTGAGGTATATGGGCCCTTATAGATTAGAATGGGTAATTAATTTATTCAATCCATTGAGTATTACTAGTAATATTGTGATACTTAATATAGGGAGGGTTGAATAGTTTTAATGGGTGATGATTTCTATTTTAAAGTGTATGGGACTTTATTACCAAATAATTACTATTTAAATATAATTAAATCAAATAAATGAATAGTAAAAGGGAAAATGAACCTTTAACTAATATAAAACCTATGAATTAAATTTTAACACTTACCAATACCATGACCATATAAGCGGATAGTTGGGGTAGTGTCTTTAGTAGTGAAGCACTTCCTTTAATTTCACTATCTCTAGTTCTTATGTCTACTATTAAATCAGTTTGACCTGTGTTATTATAAATTTTAGATCTATGAAATCATGAAATACTTGAGTCATGCACCCGGAGGGTGGTGAAAACCATTCTTTCGAGGTACTGGGCCTTGAGGTACTAGTCCTACCAATAGTAGTTCCATTAGTGGAACCTACTATTGTTCCCAATATGGGAGGTGATTCCAAGTTCCAAGAGGGGTTCCTAAATCTTATAAAGACTATCAGGGAGCTCTATGACCTACCTATTTTATTGTCGTTATTACTATTTAGTTCCAATAGAAACATCCTCTTACCTTATCAGGGGATGGAAATCCATAGGCTGCTAATCCTTGGATGAAATCCACTATTTCTATTTTTACGCATCCGAATATCCCTCCCAAGAGGAGTTTCAATCTATCCCACTAGATGATATGTGATTCGTCCAAGAAGTGGTAGGACGCGACAATCCAGACTGTTCATCATCATAGAACTGTCTAGGAATATTTCAATACTAGATTATGTGATTACTTTTTTCACATAGACTGTGAGATCTAATAGCGGAAGAGATTTCATGTACATGGAACTTGGTTCTATGATCTTCTTGTAATATTCAACATATTTTACTGAGTTTAAACTCTTTTATCCACTTCTATATAGTGATGAGTTATTGTGTTATAAGTATTTTGAATGTGGGCTCAGGCATGAAATCCTACTCAGTTAAATGTTTTTCCCATACCTACCTTTTCTTAGATCATAAATTTGGCTCATATAACTGAACAAAATTTAAGGGAATGAGATATTACTGATCACATAGTTTTAATTCCAAGATAGGTTAATAGTAAATCTAGCTAGAGGAAGCATACCCTTGAGGTTTATCTTCAGAGTATTCCTGTATAGAGTATCCACACTTGTAGCTCTGTTAAATTCCATCATTGTGGGTAATAGGGTCATGTTAAAAATTAATGTGATAGAGACTCAATTGAGTGTCATGATTGTGGCCATATAGGCCATATTTAGAATCTTTGATGGAACTTTTCCCCTATTTCATGTAGAAGATGATCCAATCAAGCTCCTCCTTTAGAAGAAGAATCAGTTACACCATGTTAGGGTGGGAGTTAGAGTTGCAACATCTGAGCATGAAAAAGAGAAGGATGTAGATGTGGTATCAAGAATTATGACTATTAATGTGAGAATATTGAACCATTTTAGGATAGTCTGACTGTATCTCAAGGCCATAGATCATGACAATTATGCACATTGCGTTAGATACCCGAGGAGAAGAATTTGGGACCATAAACAGTATGAGGTAATATTTTAGTAGCTTCTACTATCATATATTTTTTATTTGATATAGATTATTCTCACTCCATTATATCTTTATCTATAATAAACTTCTTATGCTTTAAATTTAGTAATTCTATGGTGTGATGACCCTCGATAAACCGTTCGGAGTGATATTAGATTGTATATACTAATCCTAGGATTTCCCCCTTAAGGTACATAGTTCTCCCTTCTTATGTGACCTTTTTATACTCGAGATAATAAGTTTTTATTTCATTCTTGAAATGGATTGGTCAGTTTCATATGACACCAATGCGGACTTCTATCATTGTAGGGTATCATTTATATCCCCAAATGGTGATTTTTAACATAAAAAGGGAGATTTGGATGTCTAGGATGGTAGAGCTAGGATAAAGCATCATGGGATAGGTGTAGCAAACACCCAAATCACTATCCTTTCTATGGATGAGAAGAGTTTATATCAGGTTGAATTACCTGTAGTAGTAGATCATATTAAGAAAATCTTAACTGATGGTTTTTCTAGCTTACCTCCTGAGAGAGAGAGGTAGATTTTATGATTGAGATTATTCTTGGAGAAGATCCACTTTCCATTCCATCATCTTTGATATTTCTTACTGAGCTCCATGAGCTCAATATATAGTTGGAGGATTTAGTGTTTGAAGGTTTTATACGATCTAGTACATCATCTTGGGGTTTACCAATGCTTTTATTCAAGAAGGTGGATGGAGCCATCAAGCTATGTATGGATTATATACAGTTGAAGTATCTTATAGTTAAAAGGTGAGATTCATTTCCTTGGATAAATGACATCTCTAACTAGCACTATTAAGCTTTAGTGTTATCATAGATTGGCTTAATATAGGGATACCATGACCTGTGATTCATTCCTTTATACATACTTCAATAAACATTCAGTAATAGGTATGGTCTGTATGAGTATCTTGTTATGATTTTATGTCTTTTGAATGTGCCTTCCATTTTCCTTGATATTATTAATAGGGTTTTCAATCCCTATTTAAATTCATTCCCTATGGTATTCATGGATGAAATATTGTTGTACTCAATGAATCAACATGATCATTCTAATCACATTGAAATCATTTTGTGTATATTAAGGGTGCCTCAGCAATATGCAAAAATTACCAAATTCCACTTTTAAATAAAATATGGTCACATATGAAGTGATATAATCTTTTTATTATGAGTATCCATTAACCTAATAAAGGTGAGTGATGTGGTTACCAAGGATAAAAATAAAAAAAACTTTTTATATATAAAGTTTCTTAGGGATTCCTAGATACTACATGAATTTTATGCAGGACTTATGATGTCTTTTTGTACTTCTTACTAGTTTTACTAGGTAGGATGTTATGTTCATGTGGTCAGAAGCATGAAAAAAATACTTTTAGGTTTTGAATTAAAGGATTAATTTGGATTCAATTCGGATTTTTATTTATCCTAGAAGAGGATATATAGTATTTTGTGATGCATCAGGCATTTTTTGGTTCCATATTTGTGTAAGAGGATAAAGTAATTTATTATTAGTATCTCTATTTAAGACCTCATGAGCATAATTACCTAGAACACATCATCAAACCTATGAAGTGGTCTATGCCTTACTCCACTAGGGACACAATCTGATGGGTGAACTCTTTGTGGTGTATACAGACCCCAAGAACATAAAATATATCCTTACACAGTGTCACTTGAATCTTATATAGTGAATATTTTTCGAGTACATCCAGTCTGTTGAACTTTAGTTTCCATATATTCCAAGAAAGGAAAATGTTGTAGCTGATGCCATATTCCAGAAGACTCAAGTACATGCTGTATAAGAAGACAACAATGAATATAAGATGATGGTCCCATGTTATGAGATTCATACGAAGGTTCAATAGAGTCATTATTGTACTTTTCTTACAACCTTAGATTATAACTCTATACTTCATGATACGATGAAGATATAGATGTTCACAGACTCATAGGGGTTGGTCCTAGGAGATGGTATTTCTAGGGAGGACCCACCTTCAGTTTGGTTTACTGATGGAGATGACATCCTACGTATATAGGCTCCTAAAAATATGATACAGGAACTAATTATAGAGTCCTATGGTTCTCCTTGGGAAGTACAATTAGGTATCTCCAAGATTTATTGAGACATGTAACGCTAGTATTGGTCTCCATGGATGAAAAGTCAGATGATAGATTTTGTCATTAGGTGTTCTACCTATTAGTAGGTGAAGGTGGAGAACCTGTAGTATGCTACCCTATTATAGCCATTACCAGTCTCAATATGTAAATGAGAGGATTTTGGGATGGATTTTTTCATTTCACTAAAGAGTTAATCTTGAGGTAGTGATGTGGTTTGGGTGGTCATGGATCGACTAATGAATGTATACCACATGTTTCCTGTCTAGGATACATTGTTAGTTTATGATATAGAAAGACTATATATTCATGAGAATATAAATTTACACAGGGTCCCACATTCCATCCTTTTAGGTAGGGATTATTGTTTACATCATTGTCTTGGAAAAGGTTAATTAAATATATGGTTACAAAAGTTATTTGATAAAATCTTTTCACCCATAGAACGATTATAGGTCAAAATGGACTATATAGGTTTTGGATGATACTCTATGAGAACACATATTCTATTTCGATAGGTATTGCGAGAGTCATATCCTCCTCATCCATTTTTAATATAAAAATAGATTTAAAGAAACGAATGACATGGATTATTATGAGTTATTTTATTGGAGGCCATTCTATTCACCACTATGGTTGTTAGAGGTAGGAGAGGAAGTGCTAATATGTCCCCATGTTTTACAAAAGGATTTGGTATAGGTTCATCTGACCATGAAGGATTTTTCGACTTCTCAGTGTAGGAAAAAATTATACGAGGTTATTTATACATTACCACTAGGGTTCCATGATATAAATCATTTTTTTTATATGGGTATCTCTGAGGATTTGGAATAAATGGATATAGAGGAAATGGAAGTACTCTCATCATTTTGATTAGCCTTTTGGGATCTTGTATTTAGTTGGGATATAACTCTTTTAGTTTTTCAGTACCTCAATGTTATTGTGCCATGCACGATGTCTTATATGTTTCATTTATTTACCAGTATCAATCAAACCCGTCTCATACTTTTGATCATGAGGATGTATGTTGAGCTAGATTTTAATTCTTTTTTTGAGGAGTATTCTATACACATAATTGATAAGAGAAATAAGGATTTATGTGGGTGGTATATTTCTATATTATGGATTTTATGTAAGCATAGAAATGTAAATGATGAAAATTGGGATCTAGATGTTGATATACATGCTCTGTGGTTAGAGTTATTCCATGAAAAAGTTTTCCAACCATTCAAAGATAACGTATTGAGGAGATATATTAAGGGGTAGGACTATAAGAACCAATTTTTTAAGTGAGATATGGATCCTTTAAATTTAATTATAATTATATATCTCAAACCAGTTATGGATGCCTAATATGTTCATGGAAGTTTAGGGGTTTAATGCGGCTTTCTTAGAGTTCGAAACTCTAATTGGTATATGATATCAATATATCATATAGTTCGTAGAAATAATATGAACTTTTACATATATTTTCTCCAAATAAATAAATTATTTTTATATGTAAAAGCTAGGAACACATTATTCATTAACCACGCACTTGGGGCCACAAGCCCATGAAAGGGATCTATAGTTTTTAATAGTTTTATATAGCACAATTGGTGATTGTTTTCCCTAACTATGCATAAAAACAATAGGGGTCCCTCCTTAAGCATTCTGAGGTCCATAATTGGAAAACATTTTATACAATTGTGCGGCCAAACCAAGTGACTCCCTAGTTTTAGGTAAAAATTTGATTTTACATTAAAATTATAATTAACTTACCCTCACCCTTATTTTCCCTTCTAGATAACATGAGAATCATTTTCCTCCTATTGAAGCTCTCAAGCTCTCTCCTCATAGCTTCATTGATAAATCATCCATTTGGACTAATAATCAAGAGACATTTTTCTCATTGGATTCCTCTCAGTGAGTGATTCAATACTTACTTTCCTTTTATTATTGTTCTTTCTATCAGATGTACTATTTTGGTCTGAGATCACATGCCCTATTTTCATAATTTTTGTCTGATCTCCCACTTTCTCTCATTTTAATCCAATCTAAGTTTTAATACTGGAGGAGGAGAGTAATTTGGGTATATAGTAGTTGGTTTATAATTGATCCCTCATGTCACACTATTTTATAAATTTCCATCATTTTACACATGCTAGTTTCACAAGGCTTTGCTTATTAAATTCATATTCTATTAATATAATCATTGTGCTCATATTATAGAGCCCTTTTTATACACCTACTTTATCCCATTAGAGATTTTGACCTCAATGACGTCTACCCAAGTAGGGTTCATTCTTTGTTATGACTTTTTGACCCTACTTATATTTATTTGAGACAAAATTCGGTTATGTTGGCTTGAAAATTATAATGGTATGGCCTTCCTAATTAAAATATATTATGAATTGATATTTTCTACCACATGAATTATGTAAATAATTATCACCTGACCATTTAAGTTATGTGTTGAGACCATGTTGGCTAGAGAATGTTTTTTAAAAGTTGATGATGTTTTTTTAAAGGTATTGTATTTTTTTTTCAAAGGAGTTAAATATGAAAATAATGTAGAACACTTTTTATTTTGTAAAATTCTGGTGGACCATCATATTCAGCGAATCAGACTCACAAAGCATGAAAAATTGCATCATATTCCAGAAAAAACTAGATAGATGAAAAGATCCTCAGATTCTCACTAAATACAAAATCAATGATTAGAGTCTTTATGACTATGATAAAAGTTTGATGATACTTTTTTGATCATGTAGTTTTGATAAATACTATGTATTATGTACAACATGTGATGAAATATTGTTGAATGAGGGGGGGGGGGGGGTGAAAGAGATGTATCCAATCATAATTAGTCTAATCATAGTCATGTTAATTATATTCAGAATGAGCAAGATATAAGGATATTATTAGAGTAATGTGAAGTACCAATACTTTCCATTAAAAGTAATATGATGCTAAAATAGGTCTCACATGTATTCAAAGTCATGAAGGAAGTCATAATACATCCAGAAGTTTTTAATAGAAGAAATTTGTTAATGTTGATGATGCTGATAATGATCCAACATATTATTCAATCTTAGTATTTTGTGTGTGCATAAAAGTCCATGGAATCATATTTAGAAGTGAAATAAATTTATAAAGTTAAATCTTCTATCACTGGTACATCGTATTTAGAATACCATTGTATTCCTTAAATGATGAATTATTCTCATCAATATTGATTGTAAAGAATTTGAAACCATTCCAGCTGGTTCAAAATGTAATGATAGATATCGATCAATAATATAATACAACATTTATCTAGTGAGACTTAAATTTGTCTTCATCATCATGAGGTAGTTTTTAATGTCAAATAGATCTAGAACAAGACTTGATTTTGGTAAGTGTATTAAAATATGGTAGGAAGAGTTTCAAATAGAGATATTTAAATTTTTAGTTTGGGAAGAATTTTGGAAAATGTGAGAAACTGAAGTTACTAGTTTTAAGTCAGAGAAAAATCAAAAGGATATAAATATTTGGATAATGAAGCTTATGGGTATCATATTTAGAAAAAAGGAAAATCCATATTTTTTCCCAAATTATTTTATCAATTTGGTCTAGAGACATTGTATCAGAGTTGATACCGATTCAACTTTTTGATCATAATAACAAAATAAGAATGGGGATGATAGAAACATAGTTGTATCAAAGCAAAAAAGGGTATTTATTTCCTCCTAAAATCAATTTCTAGGGAGAATCATAATTAAGGAATCATTTTTAAGAAATTGGATTCAGAAATATAGTTGGGAATAATGTCAGAGGCAAGCCAAAGTTGATAGAATATTAAACAATGATCAATAAGATATGAGAAGAGTTGAGAAGCATTGATGATGTCAAAAAAACTTTCCAAAATTATTGGAAACATTAAAATTTATATAATTTGGTTGAGTGGGAAAAATTCTATGTATCCTTGGAAAACAATTTTTGGGACGAGTATAAAAGGGGAGAAGTGCATTGTACTTTAATGAATTGAGTACTATTCAAAATAGGCAAAGAGAAGGTAGAGAAATATATAAATCTTAAAGATAATAAGTAGTTTCTAGATTTATTTCCATGAAGAAGTCATGTTATACCAGAGTAAAAGTGGAAGAGAAAAGATTGAAATGTTTTCAGATGATCATCGTATTTAGTGGATCATCATATTCATCTAAAACATTTATTCGGCTTATCATCATATTTGGATGGTCATCGCATCCGGATAGATAATTTGACTAGGAATATCATATTTGGTTTTCTAGAATGAGGATGAAGGTGTACATAATTTTATCAACTGTATTCTAATATAGTTATATTTTATTTATTGAGTAATCAAATTAGGAAAATCAAACTGGACAATTAGACTAAGTTTTATATCAAAGTTCTCAAAGTTCTTACTACCTTATGTGTAATAAAGTGAAGAATTATTTTTAAAATAATAAATTTGTGGAAGTAGATAAAGAATCAAATGTGAAATGTTTTTTATGAAAAATGTTTATCACAAAATTTTTCCTAGAGTGAGCACACACACACTATTAGATTGTTTACATAGTGCTACACAAGTGAAACGGAATATCCTACTCATTGTGTCACAAAAATGGAGGGTTTTCTAGTGGATTGTGTGTTATTTTATAATTAAAAAACATACCAATGATATATCTATTCTTGTTTAATATTGAACATTTTAAATACATGGTTTTAGGTGGTTTTGTGTTTTTTTCATTATAGAAAAAATATTTCATAGTTGGTGAAGTTTTTTTCAGTTGAATGGAAACATAAAATAATAAGTTATATCTAATTAACCCCCTCTCTGTGATATAATTATATTGACTGGTAATTCTCAATTAGTAGCCAAAAAATTTTCCATTCTCATATACTTTCTTGATGTTTTGAAGAGAAGTTGATGGGGAATATAAATTGTGTGAGTAGTCAAAGAATTATCATTTTAAATGGAATGAATTTTTATATCTAGAAATATTTAATGTTACCTTAACTCATTTCTATTGAATATGATGTTCTTAAAGATGCAATAGATGGGTTTCAAATTATTAATGACAAATTTCTTCTTACATTAGTTAATACAAAAATCTTGAGAACTATAGAAGGGGAAATAATTCTTCATTATTAAAAGATTCTGAATGTTAATTCTTAAGAGTTTATGGTGTTTCTATAGCCAAAGGTATATGTGACAAATTGAAAAAATAATATACAGGTAATAAAAAAGTGAAGAAGGAAAAATTAAAAATCTAGAGGCTAAAGTGTGAATATTTAAAAATAGGTGAGCATGAATCTGTTGGGAACTTATTTACTAGTTTGAATGACATTGTTATCACAATCAAGTGTCTTGGTGAAATTTTAAAAGATTTTACTATTGTTCAAAAAATCATAGGAACCCTTCCAAAAAAATTTTATGCTAATGTTTCTGAATTTGGAGATATATATCCTACTACATTATCTCTGGATGGTTTGAATATCACTCTCATCACATATAAAATGAGAAGGGAGAAATATATGAAATGAAAAAATATATATTAAGAAATTTATTTCAAGTATATTAAAAAAAAGTCAAATAAGATCCTTATTAAATAAGAATTTGATGATTCTGACTTCAAAAATGAGATATTTAAAATCCTTAAAGAAATTTTATCTTTGTTTTATAAAAATTTAAGAAGTGGTAAAGGTAAATACAAAGGTAATCATCCCATAAAATTATTTTATTGTGGATCTACTAGTAACTTTTCTTCCAATTATCCATGAAGTAAAAAATAAGAATATACTGATGAAGAATAAATAAGGACAATATGGTAATGGAAGAAATAGGGTGATAGAGGAAAATCCTATTCCACAAATAATGATGGAAAATTATCCAAATGTAAAAGAATAAGTTTCCTATATATTGAGTATGAAAAATAAAATAGTGATGATGAATCCGAAAAATATACTAAGAATGTTTTTGAGAATACTTTTACTGCAAAAATGAATGATGAATAATTCATAAATAATAGTTTGGATGAAGAAGAAACTAAACATGAAATTCATTTGAAGGTATAATGGAAAGAATGTTTATGTATGATCAGAAGGCTTAAAAAACATGAATTTGGAAGATGAATGTTCTAAAAATACTCAAGAAATCTTTTCAAAAGAGAAGAAAAATATTCTAGTGGAAATTAGTGATTTATAGAAATCTATTGACGATGAAAATATTCATAATATGAATCTCTATGTAAATATGAAGAAAAAAAGGAGAGTTGTAACTTATCCAACTAAAAATATATAAATTTTAATTAATAAATCAAAATTTTAAAAATTATATCTCAGAAGTTGTTGAATGTTTTAGAATGGGTACACCCAAGAATTATAGAAAAATTTACCTTTAAAGGTTGTGGAGAATGTTTGATTTTTTTGGGAGTTAAAAAGGTTGGAGAAATTATATATGTGGCCAAGATTAACAAAGTTGAGAATTTATAAGTTTTAAATTACCCTGCATCTAAAAATATTTCTAAACATTATAAATCTAGAAAAGTTTCTAGTACTTCTGATTATGTTATTGTTGGAATGAAAATCGAGATAAAGAAGAATATTTTAAATGATAATATAATGGTTGGTGATTCAAATAAGAAAAATAATAAATTTTATATGATATATTTTGACATCTTAGGTCAGTATAGAAGTATCATTTTAAAATATGTTTTATCATTATAATACTGGTATTGGGGAGGATTAAGACATATGGAAAATATGTGTTGGTTCAAACAACTACATTACAATTATTCCATATTTTATGAAAGGAAATGTTTTATGTGGGAGTCAATCTATTCAAAGATAAAAGTGTAATAAGTTCGTTTCGAAGAAACCTTAGAAGGTTGGGATAATTGTTTAAAATAGGTTCCAACTCCTAGAAACTATTTTTCAAAGGTTTGAAAAACCTGGACACCTTACAAAAGGTTGTATTGTTTTTTTACCAGCACAAAAAAAGATTGTTAACATTTATCATAAGCTAAAAATGAATAAAAATATCTAGTTTTTTTAAACCACATTGAAATATATAAAATGATATTGACCTTTTTTTCTTGATTGTGGGAGTTCTTATCATATTAAAGAATATTTAAGATTTTTTAATAGTGAGAAATACTAAATAAAAGGAATAGATAAATTCAATAATGATTAATCATTATGAATCAATGGAGTTGGATCAATTATTATGGGAAAAAAATAATGAAACCCAAGAAATAATTGTATGTTTTTTGGATGAGAAATAGCGTGCTAAGTGTTTCACAATTATGTGACAAAGGGAAAAAAATTACTTTTAGGAAATATGGATTTTTTTTTGAAAAGTGAGAAGGAATGAATGATAGTTATAAGAGGAAACTGTACAAGGGTAAATTTATTTCAAGTTGATGAGATAAAATATTATTATTACATTAGAGTGGTAGAACAAAAACAATTTTGGATTAAAAGGCTGGGAAACATGTTTTATAGGAACATGAGAATGTTATGTAAAATAAACATTGTTCAATAAATTCTTGATTTTCTAAGAGAAGGATACTGGTGTTTTACTATTTTTTTTAAAGGAACATTACAAATTCGGTACATAATAATATTGATATTTGTTAAAAATACCCCTAGAACTTATCCATTAAGATATCTTGGGACTATGATAAAATAATAATAATACGTAGATAAATGTTTCATCACATTAATTGATGAATTTACTCTAATTACTTATGTCATGTATATGAATCATAAATCAGATGCTCTGAAAATGTTTAAAATTTCCTGGAGGAAAGATGAGAAAGAATGTGAGTATAAAATGAAGAAGTTGAGAACTAATAATGGCAGTGAAAAAAATGCAGAATTTAAAGTTATCTTGAAATTCTTGGAATTTGGAATGAGTATATTACCCCATATACTCCAAAAAAAATGGAGTTTTTAAAAGAATGAATAAAAGTCTGATGGAAATGGGGAGAAATATGTTACTTGAACATGGTATTTCTCATTACAGTTAGAGGAAAGTCATGAGAATTATTGTATACATTAAAAACTGATGTTTTTATAGGATATGTTCTGATCTGACTCATTGTGAATTTTTTTATGGGAAAACCCTATGTTTGAAACACATAAGAGTTTTAAGAGTCCATGTATTATAAAGATAAATGAGGAAACATGGGAATGTTTTAGAAAAAATTTGAGGATAGAATATTTATTCTTTATGTTCCAGAAGGTAGATAATATAGATGTTTCAATAATAAAACATGAATAATTATTTATTCCTGTGAAATAAAAGTTATTTAAAATAATAAGGAAGGTAAATTGACTCATATAGATAAGGAATACAAGAAGTATAAGGGAAAAAATTATGATAAGGATACCGAAAATTGTAATCCTACTCAAGAAGAAGAGTCAGAATTAGTTATTTCCAGTAAAGATAAAGATACTCTAAAATATCAACATAGTATAAGGAATCAAGAGAAATATTATAATATTATTAATTATCAACCTCAAAAGGATCAAAAAATAAGAAAAAAATTCTATTTCACATACATATTTTTATTCAAAAGTTGATCCGAATGATACTTTTGAGTATCTGGAATGGGTTTTGGGAATAAATTAAGAGTTGGATTAGATGGAAAATAATGATACCTGGGAACTTGTTCATAATAAAACTAATTTTTTTGGTGTAATGTGGGTTTCCCAGAACATGCTGAATAAAGATGGTGAAGTAATAAGAAACAAAGAATGTTTAATTTAGAAAGGATACTCATAAATTGATGGTGTTGATTTTGATGATTTTTTACTAGTTGAATGGTTAGAAACAATTAGAATATTTATTTCTATTTATTCACAATGAAGTTAAAAATCATAAAAATTGAAGTGAAGTCTGCAATTCTAAATGGGGATCTTGATGAGGAAGTTTAAATTGAAAAAAAATGTGATTTTTTTTGGGGAAAGACGAATGTTATGTGTTTCGATTGAGGAAAGCATTGTATGGGTTGAAATAAGCTCTGAGTGTTGGTATTCCAAATTTTATACATGCTTAAGTATGATTGGTTTTGAAAAAAGAAGAGTCTATCAGAATATTTTTATCAAATATAGTAATGTTTTTCCCTTATCGTAATTTTTTTATGTTGATGACATTATCTTTATTTGGAATGATAAATGATCTTGTGAATGATTTTATATAGAAATGTAAATGTTGTTTGAGATGTCTATTCTAGGGGAAATTAAATACTTAATATGGTTAAAATTCTTACATAACAAGAAAAACATTTTTATTTCTCAAGATAATTATGCTAAAGAACATCATAAAAAGTTTTTCATTGAAAAATATAATCCTATTTCCACAATAATTTTAGTGGGAATTTTTTTTTCTAAATATAGTGAAGGAAAGGAAGTTGATCAGAAAGAATTTAAAAGATTATTGAAAGTTATTTGTATTTGACTACATGAAGATCCAATATGTATTATTCTGTTACCTTATGTGAAAGATTTAAGAGTGCTCCAAAAGAATCACATTTACTTGATGGGAAAAAAATTCTCAACAACATTAAAGGATTTTTTTACAATCGTGTATTATATCTCAGAATGTATTTATTTTTTGGGAATTCAAATACTGATTGGAAAAAAAATTTGATTATAGAAGATCCATATCTGGTGGATTATTCTTTCTAGGGAAAAGATATGTTAGTAGGAATATAAAAAACACAATATAGTAACACTTATTATAGCTGAATATGAGTATGTTGACACTACGGAAGACACTCCAAAATTATGTGGATAGAAACACAATTAGAAGGCTTACCTGTTGAAGTGAAGTTACCCATTCTCATGGGTTTTGATAATAAAATTTCAATCAATCTCATTAGAAATCTGGTTCAACATTATCGTTCAAAACATATTGATATCAAATATCATTTCCTCAAAGAGAATATGGGGAGGAATGTATTGTAGTAGGATTGTGTTCTACTTTGGAATAAGTTTCAGAAATTTTACAAAACCATTATAAAAAGAATAAATTTCTAAATTGAGCATGAACATGGGTGTCCAAACTATTTTTAATCATGGCTGAGGTATTCATTTCTATCCCCTCTAACATATTACATTTTTATAGTGTTTTCAAGTTAGATAATTATTTCATAAATACATCCTTATAGAAGCATGTAAATAATGCGTGTTATGGGTAAGCTGTGAATCCAATATTGTATATGTGTGAAATATTCTAATTGTTTAATGGAGTGGTTGTAGGAGAAACAATTACTCCAATAATGATTAATAGTTGAAAAATAAAATCATAGGATGAAATATGAAGTAGGTTTTCATGAAACAACTTTTGGAAAACATGGATTTTCTGTTATTAATTCTGATTCTTAAAATGAGTTAGCTCACAAAGGAATAAAATTATCGATATGTAATCCATATATTAATGATACAATATTCAATTATTTATGAATCTTGATTGAAAAAAATATAAAGGGAGAGATTGTTTGGATCATGTGGGTAAGATAATATTTCTAGAATTTAATGAATTTTGTTTTTAAGGGTATTGTCTTCTGTTATCAAAGGAGTTAATAAAGAAAAGAAATCACCTCACATTGTCTTTGGTAAAATTAGGACTGACCATCATACATAGCCAATTAGGCTCACAATGATTGAAAAATTCCATTATATTTTGGAGAATATAGATGGATGAAAAATCCTATCAGATTCACATTGAATCCAATATGAGATGTTAGATTGTAATGGGAAATAATCAGAGTCTATATAACTATGATAAAAATATGACGATTCATTAATGATCTTGTTGTTCTCATAAATCAAAAGTATTTTGTAAAACTTTTGATGCAATATTGATGAAAGAAATGGGGAGTGAATGATATGATAACAATCATATTATGTTTGGTTGTAACCATGTCAATCGTATTTATGATATGTAAGAAAGAAAGATGTTCCTGGAGGAATGGGAAGTCAAAATACATTCCGTTAAAAGTTATATGATGCTGAAGTTGGTCTTAAATGTATTAAAATTAATTATGTAATTCCTGATACAAGTATAAGATTGTGAAATAAGAATGTTTCTGAAGTCAATGATGCTAATAATGATCCACCGTATTCTTGAAAGGTAGTATTGTTTATGCAGAAAATTCAATGGTATCATATTCATAAGGCAAAGAAGTTTTTGAAGTTGAATCTACTGACACCATTCCATTGAATTCGGCATACAATTGTATTCATGAAAGGTAGAATTTTCTTCACCAAGGTCGATGATAAATAAATTTAAACTTTTGAAGTCGATTCAAAATGTAATGAAATAAATCAATCAATAATGTAGTCAACCATTTATCATGTGAGGCTTACATTTGTATTCATCTTAATGAGGCAATATGTAATTTCAAACAAAACTGGAATCATACATGAGTTTAATAAGAGTATAAAAGATATTGTTGTATGTGTTTTCATAGGTGGAACATGAAATTTGATGGTTGAGAAGATATGTGGAAAATGTGAGAAACCAAAGGTATTAGTATTCAGTCATAATTAAATCCAAAATATTTAAATATACAAACAATTAAGCTGATGGGTATCATATATAGAAATTAATGAAAACCTTGATTTGTTATTAAATGATTTTATCAATTAGGTCAACAACTATTGTATCAAAGTTGTTAATGATTCTACTTTCTAATCGTAATAAAAAAATTAGAATGGGGTAGATTGAAATGTAAAATTATCTATCCATAAAAATTATATCTATTTCATCAAAAAAGAAATTTTTATAAAGCATTGTTATGAAGGAATAGTATTAAATAAACCAGATTCAGACTGCAGTTTGAGAATAAAGTCAGTGTTGAGCTGAAGTTGTAAGAATATTCAAGAAGGATCAAGAAGAGAAGAGAAGTGTTGTGATGTACTGAAGAAGTTATAAATGCATCCTATATTCAATTAATCATTCAAATTTATATTATTTTTTTGATTGGGAAACATTACAGGAATCCCACCCATACCATTTTTTTGGGCGAGAATAAAATTTGAAAAGTACATTGAACTTTTATGAATGAATTATTGTTCATTATTGGTAGAGAGAAGGTAGAGAGCTGATAAAATCCTAGATAGAAAAAGTATTTTTTGGATTATTCCTCTTAAAGAAGTCATTCCTGTAAGAAGTGAAAGGAGAATAGACAAGATTATTCAGGTGATCATCATATTTAGTGGATCATCATATTCAGCTGACTATCATATTTTTCTTGTCATCATATTCAGATAGTCATCGTACTAGGCGGGATAATCAGACCAAGACTTTTATATTTGTTTTTTTGGACTAATTAAGAAGGTGTTTAAAATTTTATCAACCATATTCTTATAGAGTTATATTTTTCTTATTGAGTAAAAAAACTAGAAACAAAAACAGACTGGGAAATATTAATGAGTTTTATATCAAAGTTCTCAAAGTTCTTACTAGCATCTAGGTAAGAAAGTGATGAACTGTTTTTAATGGAATATATGTTTGGAAGGTGATAAAGAATCACAAGTAATATGTTTTGTTAAAAAAAACTTTTTTTACATCATTTGTGATTGAGGGAGAACACACACTATTGAATTGTTTAAATAATTTTAAATGAGGGAAAGAGAATATAATACTCATTGTATTCTACACAAGAGGAATGTTTTCTTGTGGATTGTGTGGAAATTGATTATTTTCCCACCATACCAAGGATGTAGCAATTATTATTGATAGTGAACCTTGTAAATACTTGTGTTCAAGTGGTGTGTGTTTTATTTGTATTCCATAGGGAAAGAAATCTTTAACATGAGGATAAGGTTGTTTTATTTTCCTGGAAACATAAAAGAGAACATTATCACTGATTCACCCATATCCTTTGATGATACAATTAACTTAAATAGTACTTTTCAGTAAGTGTTTCAGTTCATCTAATGAGTTATAAATTGGCATGTATATTACTAAATCTCACTTGGTCTAATTAATTATAATTTAATATTAATTGGTTTAATATCATTATAAAACATTATCATGTATAAATAACATTAATGGTATGAACCAAATAAATAATTACTAAATTAATTGTAATTGGTTGCATGTACATTTAGCCTTGTCACCTAGTATGAAAGGAAATGGAATGAAACTTATGAATTATCAAATAGGATGAGTATTACATGGTCTAAAATGAAATAATATTAATATATAAGTAGACTATTTCCTTCATTCCTTTTATTCTTTATAGGAATGATCAAACATTATCCAGCCTTTGATTCGCAAGGGAACGCCTTAAGAACATAAAGAATTCCATCTTAATTCAATGATATTGTTTCAAAGAGAGATACCCACATTAGAACATGTTTTTTGTATAATAGTGGATGCCCAAGATGATTCTGTTGCATCACTTCTCCTTCTATGGAGACTAGGATACATTAGATACACTCTTTGGATCCATTTTGATGTTTTCAGTCATCTGGAACCGTTGATACACCCCATTGGGCCTAGTCATTCTTATCCTTATATTATTAAAGTAAATATCCCTCGGAAATGTTTTAAATATCTATAGTGTAATGCCTTGGTCACGTCTCTTTAGGTTACTTTAATACCCCTTTTACAAACTGAATTTTATTTCTATGAGTTGGATTGACCCCCCGAGTCCAAGGATTCCTTAGTTTCCCAATAGATCCACTATGTTGTTATCATCATTAGAGGATGCCTTGGTTACACATTGGGTCCCCTTAAATTATCTCTTTCATATAAATTATGTTTTAGAGTCATTATAAACTAGAAAGGTATTAAATAAATGATTAAATTTATAATAAAATTAATAAAGAGGCAAAAGTAGGTATTAGTTATCATCATTGCATTGATTTAAAATAATATATATATATATATATGCATAGTATTTTAGTATATTTTTACATACAATATTTTATAAATTCCATTGGTGGTGGCTTGTTGAGATTTATCTGACACCCTATTTGAGATTGTAATGCTAACCAGGATGATTATATGTGTGCAAGTGTTGATAAGGGGAAGATCTCAACATTGGAAACCTAACATTATTTCATATCAAAAGATAGAGCATGGTAGAATATTACTGAGTCGAATATCAGGATGCATGTATAATTTTTGGATTATTTTGATTCATCTATATGTCATGTATTCCCAACTTCCATGTATACTTTTTTTTCGATTTTATAGAGACATGAAAAACATTATCATCTTTTTTATATGATACTATTTACAATGTTTGATTGTTATTCACTTCTTGGATGTTTACCCTTTTGGTTGATTATCAATTATTATTCTACTTTTGTGTTTATTTGTTTTAATATCCAGTTTTATCCACCCTGACATGAGGGAATATTCCCCCACAGACACACCCTAGGCCCTCACAACTATTCAATAGCCTCTGCCATACGATGAGGCATTCATGAGGTCAGGCGGACCAGCTATTTGGGGAATCTCTTAGCTAAACCCAATTCATGATGTCCAATCCAAATAGGTATATTGGTGTTAACCATTGGATTCTAGTATAAAATGTCCATGAATCCGGTTCTAGAACACTGATGTGATTGATTTGGGATCAATGTTGGTTATTCTTGGTATGCGGGATGAGTCTAGTCTGAACATGAGTGTGACTCGAGTATTTCTCTCTGACTGATTTTAGTGTTTTTCACCAATAATATAAATATAGTGTTTTCTTTACCATTTGGGGATCTTTTATATTATTCTTTGATGTGGTAATTGTGTTTCTATATTTTTTTTGACCATTTTTGATAGTGACTGCACATGTCTGTATATCCTCTAAGAAACATATATGTTGATTGACACAATGAGTATAAATTTTACCTTATTAGAACATGTTTTATATTGATGACTTGTAATTTTTTGTTTCTATTGATTCTCATGATTACATGGTATGTTTTTAATTTATATTCTATACCTTGTTATTTCTAAATACCATTACATTAGAGGTATTTTTTAATTCTTAAAACATGTGGATCATCGTGATATGATTTTTACAAATATGGTAAGTAAGTATGACATGCGATGAATATGGAGATCAACCCAATCATAAGGTAGAGGAATGATATTACTGAGGCTATACCAATGGAAGTGGTAGTGGGGATACAACAACATTTTTTCTTGAACCATGTTACAAAAAAGTTTTGAAAATCCTAAGGTCTATCCTTGACTTAGATATTGTAAAAAATAGTTGATCCCAAACTCATGATGGAGGAATTATGTGAAAACCTTGTTTCCTAATTAAATTTTTTCCTTGTGACTACTGATATACAAGTTCACTATCACTGTGACGACCCCTTTATAACCTCCAGTATCCATTTTAATATCATTTTGGCATAGTGGTATCTTGGTTATCACACAAAGGCTCAATATAGCCTTGTTTTTTATTTTATTTTTCTTTCTTGAACCTTTATTTTTATCATGGAATACAACTATTATACTTTGAAATTAATATTAGAGGAACATTGGTGTTGTCCTATTTTGTTTTATTACACACACCTTATACAAGGATCTCAATGAATGTGTAAATATTCTAATTATGGGTCCCTGTTAGGGCATGGAGACCACCAAAATTAAATCAGTTTTAGACCATGAAGATAGAAGCGATACCAGATCAGACACTAGATAATTCCATTTTATTTAATTATTTATATAATTAAACTTTATATAATGTAGTTTGGATTTCAAAATTAGGATCCTTTTTTATTTATATATATTACATGGGTGCCATTTTTTTAGTATGTTCACATTATCTTCCACTTGGTATTACAGTTCTTGTATTTTATATATGATTATAATGTATAAATATGATTATCAAGGGTATAGTATATCGACTACACTCTTAGACAATACCGACTAGATGCATGTCTCCTACATATGAGATGGTATAGATGAGGCCTTTTAGAATCTCCAATCAGGTTCTGTTAAAAAATATATGTGTTGGGATGTTACAATATTCCACCTCATCCTTTCAATATAAGATTTATGATATTCCCACATCACATTTTTTAATATCCTCATAGTGTCTTCAAATACAAATTTTTTCTGGTTATTACTATTTTCTCTTTCCTTTGGTAATTTATGGTTTTATACTAATGTTTTTTACTATGTATTTTCTGGGATAAGGTTTATGGATGTGGTTTTTATTATTTTATATGCGTTTAGAAGGTGTCACAAGTGGTATGAAAAAGTGTGGACTTGGATCAATAGCAGGAAGATCAACTTGTAGTCCACTGGTTAGTGGGTGACATCCAGCATTTATAAAGTGAAAGTCTGAAAGTAGGTTATTTATACAAACCTTAAATTGTATTGAAAAATTAATCCCACTATATTTATTGTGAGGTGTCTAGTTGTGTAGTCATTCTTACTAGAACCACCATCTTTACAATGGTGTGACTAAAAACGAATTAAATCTACCGAGCACCACCAGCTAGCCAGTGGGGCTAATCTTGGATGATAATTCTAGGGAAGTATAATTTTAATCTCTATTCAAAACAATAAATTTATTTCTTTAATCCTCCTCCTTAATAAACATTTTTATACATTCTAATGTAGAGATATTATTAACATATATTTTTCTTTATCACCTCAATTCCATGGAAGATCGAACAACTGATCAAAGTTGTGGTCCTATCTTAGAATGTTGATATATGTTTTTATCTTACATATCCATATAATTCTAATTATTCTTTTTTTATTGTTATGGATTGTCTTTTTTATTAGTGTGAATATGTGTATATGGGTTTCTAATCTTCTCTATTTAGATCTATTATGTAATTGAGGAGTGTTTTTCAGATCATCAGTACTCATTGTTCATTTATTAGAAATTTTTCTAGTAAGTATTCCCATGTTTTTATTCATTTTAGAGTTTATCATTTTAGTGATGTATATTTGGTAATTATTTATCTAGGATCTATCCACATTTCATATGAAATTTGGACCATCATAACATTTTTTTGAACAATGGACATTGATATTCTATGTGTTTTAAGGTAGTTTGTTTAATGATTTGGATTTTTCTTATGAACATTGATGGGTAAATATGTGAATTGTTTTTCAAAATTTCATTAAAGGAATGAAAAATGTTTTCTAAAATATTTTGTTTTTGGTTGTGGAATGGAAATGAAATTATCCCTTGGTCTTATTATCAAAAATAGTTTTAAATCATGTTTTGTGTGGTTTAAATGACTATGTTTTTCTGAATGAGTCTAACGTGGTAAACTCAAATGAGATTAATGATGAGGTGGGGATTAATCCTTAGGTAAAATCTGTTACCCCATGAAATATTTTTTCTAGTGTAATGTGGGCACTAGGTTACCTAATTTGTGATAAGGATCCACTCTCAAAAGTGTAGACATACCACCTAAACATATTATTCTAGGATAATAATCATATGTGGTGGACTACTAAGTATGTTAATTCTATGATGATCATCCCAGTCGTAGAACTAGTGTGTTAGAAGGGTTTTTTATGTTCATAAAAAATCATTGAAAAGTATATCGTAATGTTTTTGGAAATTATTTGAAAATCAGGATGTTGGTTTGGTTTATATATTATTAACAGGGTAACTTATCATTGCTTTTTATCAAATGGTTTTGTGTTTTATCAATTCTTTATTTATATTTACTTCATTATTAATATTTAATTTATAATTTATTTTTATCAAATTCTTGGTGTGATTGAACTGGTCCCTTTTCTATACTTATAATTGACACCTTTTAGTGTATATTGATCTAATTTTATTTGACTAATATAAGGAAAAGGAGTGACAAGGTGGTGGAAGGTTTATTTATTAGTAGAGTGTATTCTTGTAGAGGTGTAATTTTGTTTTATGGTGTTTTTACATATCATTTATTGAGTATTTTGGTTGTTATATATATTAGAACTTTTGATTTTTGATAATTGTGTTTCTTTATGTAATGTATTTTTATTAGAATACATATATTATTTTGTATATTTACCTCACCATGTTTAAGGTTCCTTGTGGAAAAATTATATCTAAAGGATGTTCATGGTACCTAGACGATGGTTATAAGCTCATGGGGATTGGGAATTTCATTTGGGTTGTGTAAAGTTTGATTCAAGTTACTATTATTTTGAGTAATCCGGGTTGAGTCATGAAAAATTTATATCAATAGATAATATTGGTCTCTTTGTATTGTAAGTAAACATGTTGGGATGTATTTCTTGAAATATGATACAAATGGGGGGATATAAGGGGTAGGTTTAATGTGAGTTCCTAATCATATATAATCATGATGATCCTTATGTTACCATATTGGTTAGGGAATGTATTATTTGGATTCATAGTGTATTAATATAAGCTATTCTTTTCAAGAATCTCTTTATAATTCATGTTTACATTTGTTATAATAAAGTGGAATTGATTCATGGATCTCATGTTATTATGCCTCCTTTTCTGTTGACGGGCAGTACCATACCCCCTAGAATAATTACAGCCATTCCTTAGTAGGGTAATAGTGATGAATCACTTTAGGGAGACACTCCATTTGATCAAAATAATATAAAATTAGTCATGAACACAATCTATGTTATGGACCAAAGTGTGGAACCTACCCTTTTTTTGAATAAGGAGGCAGAACCTCAAAGGGATGATCATATGAATCTTTCTCAAGGGTTATCTCACCAAAACCACCATCTTTCCCAGGATTGAGTGATCCTTATGAGGTGGATGATTTATTGGAAAATATTGAGAGGATTTTATAATTACTAGAAACATATGATTCATTTAATGTGAAGTACAATGTCTTAATTATTCATGGTATTTGTAGAAGGTGGATGGACACTATTTTCATGGTGAATAAGGATGATTGGTATGAGTCAATGGACTTGAAATCCATATTTTTAGGCAGTTCTCCATAAAATTTATTATCATGAAAAAATCCAAGGAGTTTCTCAAACTTATATAAGTAAATAAGTCAGGGTGGCTTATGCTAATCACTTCACCAAGGTATCCATGTTTCCATTTAAGGTTGTATCAAATTATATGATGAAGTGTGAAAGGTTTAAAATGGGTATCTATTCACTAGTCATCAAGTTGAAGTAGAAAACCTATTATGAGTTGTTGTATAGGGTATTCAAGGATGATCTTGACTTGGTTAGTAAGTCAAGATTAACCGAAGCTCTATTTTATTCTCATGGTTTCTCTAGTGGTTCATACAATGGAGGAAGAATTAGAAAGTGTTTAAAGGGGGAAACATTGGTGTTGTATTTAATAGGTCTCTTCCTCAACCATTATCAACAGATTATTATTTGACATGTTTCCAGGGTAGCCAGAAAGGACAGACATAACAAATCTTTTTGATGCCTCTAAAAGTATAAAACTTGTGTGGGTTCCATGGTCACATGAATTTTTTTCAAGATCTATCTATTCTTCCAAATAGTAAAATATCATAATATCCTTGAGGATATATAGTTAAATTAGATCCTTCTTGGACAATAGATTCATATTGACATCCTTCTAGTATGTTGTAGAGACAAGTATTGGAATAATATCCTATGAATGTGGATGCGGGTCCTATGAAGGAAGGATGTACTATTTATGATGATTATACCTTATAGAAAACATTAATTAGTATATAAGATTATAACTTCTTAATGTTAAATCATATAATGAATCTTATGAAACATCCAATAGAGCTTATTCTGTTAATTAAGGAAATAAAGACACCTTTAGGAAAGAATACGTAGATGAGTTTCCATTTTCCTACATGATCTTTATTTATATATGATGTATAGAAAAAAATGTATTTATAATTTTCTATTTAGAACTCTTATATATTATTATTTGGATAGGCTGTTTAATTTATCACAATGCATGGACCAATTGATATCATCAGCAGGTGTTCCTCCATGATTTAGATGGGAGCTTTTGTGTGTCTCAGAGATATTGGGATCCATGGAACAATCCAGGAGGTCATATATTCTAGATTATAGTTTATTAGTTCCTTTTTCAGTGGTGGAATCATGAAAATAATATAGTATTGGTATCCTTTCTTTGATAGTCAATGAGTTTCCTAAAGTGTTCCTGAATGACTTCTACCGATTTCCTCTAGAGAGGGAGGTGGACTTCTCAATTTACTTAATTAATATAACCCAATCGATATCAATTTCATCTTATAGTATAGTTCCAAATAAGTTTAAAGAGATAAAATATAGTTAGATTATTTGAGAACAAATGGATTTATATAACCATGTGTGTCACGGTGGGAATCCCCCATGATTTTTGAAAATATAGTTGATGGAAATATTCCCTTATTCATTAATTATCAAAATCTCAATTGATTAATGGCCATGAAAAAATATCCCTTGCCTCATATTGATTATTTTTTTCTATGAAGTGAAAAAATGAAATGATATATTCAAAATGTAGACTTCAATTTGGTTATCAAAAAACTCATAATCAAGCAGTCATATATTCAAAACAATACCTTTAAGATTAGGTATAACAATTTTGAGTATCATGTGGTTCTGTTTTGACTGACTAACATTTCTGCTACACTTATAGAATTTATTAACTAGATTTTCCAATAGTATAATGAAAAATTTCTCAATGATTTCTTAGATAACATCTTGGTGTATTCTAATACAGAATAAGAGCTTGTGTTTTATATGATTCAAGTTTGTTGAATTCTAAGGGATCTCATTATTTATGATAAATTATCATTGTGCCAATTTTGGATTAAATAAGTTATGTTCTAGGGAAACATGATCTCAATATATGATATCTTGTTTGATAATTAAAAGTAGTATGATTTCATTTCATGGTAAGGTTCATAGAACACCTATGATATTCTATTCTTATGTTGTTTAATAGGAAACTATCGATAGATTGAAAATCATTTATCAAATCATTCTTCATCTTTGACGACTCTCACACAAAATTGGGTGATGTTATTATACAATTCAAAGTGTCCAACATCTTGGGATGAGTTAAAGTAGTGTTTGACCATAGAAATGATTTTGACTTTTTAGAGGCTATATAGTGCTATGTGGTTTTCCAAAATCCTTCAAGATAAGGTTTTGGATGCATCCTTATGAAATCTGAACATACAGTGTCTTATGGATAATGAAATATTCCACCCAAGGGAGAAATTATCCCACACATGATATTAATCTATATGAAGTTGTGTATGCCCAAAAAACTTGGTTTCATTATATTTTCCAGGATCATTTTACGATATAATGTGACCATAAATGTTTGGGGTAAATATTTTCATGAAAATATTTAATCTTATTATAGATTTATTTGGTAGAATTCCTTGAATCATTTGACATAAAAATTTACTACATGATGTGAAATGGTACTATTGTTGATGACACTATTAGTTGAATGTTACATTATCAGATTGTAATGGAGGAAAGGATGAAGGGATATTTATGTGATTTTTTCCGAAATTTAGTTGGGAGTTAGGGAGGATGATCCTTGTTTTGTTCTAGAAATTTTTATTTTGTTTTCCTCTATCAAGGAGTTGATTCCTCAAGATAAATAAAAATTTAATGAGTTATAGAGTATCAAAGATTCCTTACATAGAGGGGAGACTATTAGTGAGGGGAATCTATCCATAGAAAGAATTACTTTCTTTATGATTCAATATGTTATCAATTAATCTATGAGAATAACAATGGTGAATAATTGTCATAATTATTTTTGAACCATCCATCCAAGAACCATAAAGATATTTTTTTGACATGAAGCATTGTTTTTACGGTCTGGTATGAAACATGAAATTCTTGAATTTATGCCTCACTATAATACTTTCTCAAAGATTAAAGCTGGGCACCATAAGACTTATAGTTTTCTTTAGCTTCTTTCATTACCAGCATCAAAAGTGTAATGAAATTTAAATGGTTTACATAGTTGGGTTCAAAAAAATCCTTGATGTAAGAACTACATTTGGGTGATGATAGATTGATTGACAAAATTGGATCATTCAATATCAATCAGTTACCCAACTAAAGTGGTGGACATGGGAAAGAGGAATTTTCATGTGATTACAAGTATATTTGGGATATCAATGGAAATAATCTCAGATAAGGACTATTATTTTACCTCACCATTTTGCAATGGACTCAAATAGGCTATGGGAATTCATGTTTGATTGAGGAGAACACATCATCCCCGATGGATGGGAAGGAAGAAAGGGATAATCATACTATGGAATATGTGATATACTCATTTATTTTGGACATAAAATGTTCTTAGGTTATTCATTTTTGTTTGGATGAATTTTATAATAATTATAGATACTAGTCAACCATCATAATGGAACATTTTGAATCTTTAAATGGCCATATGTAAATATCTTATCCATATTCGTCTAAGGTTAGAGAATCTAACTCTGTTAGAACCTATTTATTTTATGATACAATGATGATGATCAATTTGGTTCTTCTATGTTTCATAATCGATCTGACTAAGTATAATTTTTTTTTGGATCAACATTGCCACCCTTCATATTTTTTGGTTAAAGATATGTTTTTATTGAATGTATCACCTCAATTTGGTCACCAAAGATCATAAATAAAATGATTCTCTATCCCAGGTATGAGGCACCATTTTAGGTCCATGAATACCTAGTAAATATAAAATATATATTGCCTTTTCTAACACATTTTTATTTGATCCACAACTACAATAATATGTGTCAACTCCAAAAGCATTAGCTATACCCCTCTAATATTCTGAATTTGGAAGACCTCTACATAAAACATGATATGTCTATGCCCAAAAAAAAACTTCATATTTTTGATTTATAAGTGAAGGTTCCATGTTTTAAGTATATACCTTGGGTTAGTGTCAAATGGAAGCATGGTTCTAATTCTCCTGAGACTTTGGAGAAGGATCCCCTGATAAGGGATGAATGATCTCATTTCTTAACAGAAAAATCTTCTTAAAAAAATATTTCAATAGGTAGACACCAATATGGTGGGAGAAATTTAAAATCCCTATTTTTTTGTCACAACATTACCTTTTTTATATTTTTCTATTATTTATTTACTCATTTTTATTTTGTTTATATTATATTTAATTTGTTTTATAAGAGATGAATGGTATAGGGTGTGGATTTGATTTTGGTCTTTGATGTTGGGAGGTGTCCTCAGTGGTTGGAATAATTGTATTATTTACCTTTAGCTAGAATATTTATTCATACTCTATAATATAGCCAATGATGTCCATTATATAGCCTCTATGAGAACACTATTAGGAAAT
Organism: Viscum album; assembly: GCA_963277665.1. NCBI lineage: Eukaryota > Viridiplantae > Streptophyta > Magnoliopsida > Santalales > Viscaceae > Viscum > Viscum album. Next base: position 397,385,557 of record OY728126.1, read on the forward strand.
TTATATAGGAATCTAACCATATAGCTAGTAGAATCCCACCATCAATCCAATGGGTTTGTCTGGTGATGTAAGAAGTTTTCCTATAACAAAAATTTGTTGATGAAAGACCACCAACCATCCAATAGTATTTCTAGAAGTAGAAGTAGTCATCCTGGAACCATTGGATAGCCTTCAGAAGCTATAGGATGACCAGTTGAACCAATCTGCATTGGAAAGCCCAAGGAGTGTCATTTTTCTCTTCAATGAGACCGTTATTTATTCCCTTATTCCACCTCTATTGAACCTAATGTGATCTATTCGAATTTTGAGAACTTATTGGGACATATTTGACTCCCTCAACTTGATTACATGGTGTATTAAAGAATTGATAATATCAATGGATGTCTCTTAGTAATATGATTTATATTTTGTTCTTGAATATCCTTAATCTTCCTATTCTTCTTTTTTACTCATATATATATTTTTAACTATAAGAATTGTTGGATCCTAGTGAATAATATTTTTCATTTAGATATATTTTAGAATTGATAGGTGTTAGTCAGATTGAAAATAATCATTGTTATTTTCTCATGAATGATAGTTGTAATTGTTACCTTTAGGTGTTCTCATTCATTAAATCCTCAATTTGTAGATTTTTATTTGGGAGTTCATGATTTATGATCCCTTATTGGTTCTTACGACCATTAGATTATCCTAAATTACTATTTATCCATGAAAGTTTCTATTCTATGTGCATCAAGTTAGGTGTTTTCATGATTTTGATTTCTCTTTTGATCCTCGATTTCTTGATATATGAAATTAATTTCTAAAATTGTTTAATGAAATGAAATAGGTTTTTATAAAACATGGTTGTCTTTGTTTTGTAATTGAATTGGATTTTTTCTATTGTTTTATAAATTGAAATGTTTTAAAAAAAATTAGTATGGTTTCAAAGATGAAGTAACACTAAATGATTAGAATATGGTAAACATGAATAAAATATTTGGAAAGGAAGAGATTCATCAATGTGGATGAACTCTTCCACCGAGACTAGTTCTTTTAGGGTAATATTTAAACCAGGTTTCCTGAATTTTGGAATGGATCCACTCTTAGTAGTAATTATTAGATCATATATGAGTTCTTATATGGTAATGTGCACTCCATGATTCTTACTAGTAAAAAGAATTTTATGAGGGACCTCACTAACATGGAAATAATGTGATTTGATGGATTTTTTTAGATATTTGTTAAGTATGTCTGAATGATTAAGGAAATGGTTTGAAATCCAAGTTTTTAAAATGAATTTAAAATTTTTAATAGGGGTTATTTATCCATGGTTTGTATAAAGCTATATATAATTATTTCCCCTACATTATTTCAATTTATTTGATCATTAATTGTTATTTTGTAAATGGTGGGTGTAACACCCCGAGATTTTATGAAAAATATTCTTTTTAATTTCATTAAAGTCTTGTGTTATACGCTACACCAAAAGGAGCTTTCACAACACACATCTCTGACTTGTCTTGCATTACACGCAATCGCGACCTTCCTCGATAGCGTGTGTAGTACGCAATACCGAGTTTCACTAAACAACGATATGCTATTAAAATATTATTAAAACTAGCCATAATGAATAGTAATAACCACTTTTTGAAATTTTTTAAATTCTATTTTTCAAAATGGACTTCATTTTTGGATTCGGAATATCGAAATTAGCTTAGGGTGATATTTTGGTGATTTTCGGATAACTTTCATATTTTGATGAATAGTGAAAATTATTAAATTTTAATTAAAAACAACTTTTTCAATCGAAATAATTAATAGTGATAAATTATTAATTTGAATGGTTTTAAAGTATATTTAGAATATATTTTTACAATTTAATACAATGTTGGTCATTGGATGTAATTTCACATTTATACCAGTTATAAACAAGTGTCAATCTCATGATAGTTATTATCTCTTAAAAACACGCCTTTTGTTTTGACGACGAGAATTAATTAATGAAACTGATATGTTTTGAATTTGGTAAAATAGAAATCATTTTTGAGTTCATAATATCAAATATATCTTAGACATAATTTTTGGTATTTTTCTGAAAACTTTCAATTTTTGATGAATAGTGAAACCACTAAGTGGTAGTTAAAAAACTGAATTTTTCATAAAACTTAATTTTACCACTTCTGTGAGTGGAATTTAAAAAATACGAGATACACGGTTGATGTCAGAAAGTAAAATGTGGTTTAATGAGTTGAAAATAATTTTTGGTGAATAGTAACTTTTTACTTTTATTTACCACGGTTAAAAGTAAATAGGGTAATTAAGGGTAAATATGATATTATTATTACCCTAACACATGTCCAAATTCTATTGGATAAGTGTAATTTGACCAAAAAAAAGCTTAGGAATAAAATATGACCATTTAGGCCCACTTGAATTAGATTAGGACATTTATTATTATTTAATTCAAAGAAGAGTTAAAAGAGTTAAAATCAAAGTTTATTTAATAAAACATTTTCAATATAGGGTTATAATTAAGATAAATTCAACTATAAATATTCATTAGAAAGATAAAACGATTTCCTACAAAATGGTATTTTATTTGTAATTTTTAGACATTAAATAATTTAATTTATTTATGACACAACGATGATGCAGTAATTATCTTATTAATGAAATATTGACATAATTGATGTTATAAATACCCAAATAAATATAATTTGAGACTTTTTATGAATTCCACTAATTTTATAGGTTAATATGACATGTTATTATTGATTTAATTAACTTTTTTCTAACTTATCATTCAGTTAGGATTTTCACAATAATCAATTACTAAATTGTGTCAAAATTGACATAAAATAGTTTTTTTAAAAAAATATTTTATTATTAATTGTTATTTTATTCCTAAAAATCTAAGGTTCGGCCAAATTACTTAGATAAGGTTATATATATTAATAATAAACAACTTGTGGACCGTTTGGCTTCTTATAGTATGTTTATTAACCTTATAGTGTAAGAACACAAGAAGACATGGTAAAAGTAAAATTATTTAACTTAATGTTAAATCTAAATGATAAGGTTAAAAAAGGATCCTAAACTTGTCTAAATTCTATTGGATGACAAGATTTAGACCCATCCCCACCTTAGCCACGAAATAAATCAATTTGGAGCTATTTAAAACTGAACTTGACTTTATAATAAAAATAATATTTTTAGTTATTCCAAAGGTGCCCTTCTCCTCCCTTATAAAAGGGCACCTCTTCCCTCTCTTCCTCACACAACTTTGAGCCTTCAAGCTCGGACAAACCCCACCAAATTCTCTTCTCCACTTCCCTAGCAACATCCTTGAGGTTCTGATATTCCTCAAAGACCAATTTTAGTGCCCTAAGAGGAGGTCTCAAGGAGGCGCTTCAAAGAAGAGGTAATTTCCGTTACCGATTCTTTCACCTTTATTTCTTCTTCCACTCCTTCTTCTTAGGTTGTTTCATTATGAAGTAATAAAATAAGTATCACTCATATATTGATATGTTATTATAATTATGAAACAACTCTATTTCACCATCTATCCATCCTATGGAAAACGAAATCACCGCGCGTGCGTACGTACGGAATACCGTCTCCACGCCGTGGTGAAATCTATTTTCCACCACCACCTTACATGGATGGGTATAATGGTGTAAAGAATAACTATACATAGTTATTAGAACATCATATTTATTCTGATATATTGTATCATCCACTCCACTCCAATTCAATAATTATGGAAACGATATCATCGCTCGTGCGTACGTACGGACTACCGTCTCCACGACGCGATGAGATTCATTCTCCATGTTAACCAATTAAGAGTGATTATAAAGTATATATAAGAAATAATAATGAAATATATGAAATTATAAAGCTACTGGATTTATGTATATATGTATGTCATCTACTTAATTCCGTTCAACTCAATAAGGAAACGAAAACAGCGTTCATGAGTACGTACGGCCTACCGTCTCCATGAACGGTGTATTTCTTTCCATTTACTGATTTATTATATATATGTATATTCTGAATATATATATATATATAAATCATGTTTTATATTCTGGAATTAAGTAATCATGATCTAAGTAATCATATGAATAATTACAAGTCAAAACACGGACGACAAATGAAACAATTTTACCCAAAACGCTCTTTAACATGGAATTTACAAAAGAACGGGTAATATAAAGTCATAAGTGAACCATATATGATATCATAACAATGAATATGATTCTGTAATAATTCAATGACATTATTTAAATCATTATAAAGGAGGTTTGGACACTTACAAAGCAAATCGGACCTAAGGTAAGGGAAATATCACAATCTCATTTTTATCCAAGATTGTATATACTTTGGTATTTACTGGGGTGTATTTTATCATCCACATCCATATTTCCTCAATATGTAATATTATTTCCATTCACCTACAATTGTTTAAATCCTATTTTACCCTTCGGTGAGTTTTTAGTAAAAGATATGAAAGGAATCTTTTGTCGTTTTTCGTACGAGGTACTTTTTTTGACTTTTCCGACAAAAGTACGAGAAGAATGTTTTCTTTTAACTTATACGGCATGAATGGATTTTTAAAAAATTATTTCCAAGAAGCTTCCTTTACAAGTTTTCAAGTTTATTTTTAATCAACTTCTTTTATTTTATAATTGTACGACATGTTAATAAAGGAAAAGTGTTTTTGAAGAAGAAAGGAAATTTTCCTCAAGAATGGAGTTCAAGTGTTTTATCAAAATTATTTTCCATATAAGATAATAAAGGGTTCTATTTTTATCCCCATTACTACATTTATTTTATTATGTTGTGAGGGAATTATTTTTATGAAGTAATTTACCTTATATGATTTGTTTTATGATGTCATGATGTTTCAAGAATCCCATTTTTGTTACATGTGTTATGCGATGATGTATGATTTATGATTATGAGGAACACATAAGAAAGGATTCATTATAAGATGGGTGGGACCTATATCTCCCTCCAATGCATTGGGTAAAGATTTATATCTCATGAGATAGACATGGCTGGAACGGAAGGTTATTTCGGTTCATTGATAGAGGACTGAAACGAGGAGTGAACTCGGTTCAGAAATGGACTTTGTCCGCTAAGATAGTCTTGGGAATGAGTCTTGACTAACAAGAAATGATTCTCTTTGATTATGTGTGTATGCCACAATGTTTCATGTTTTAAGTTATGATTATTGGAATTTCATTTCACTACTATGATTTATCCCATGTTATGAAATTATGCTCTCTTTTGCAGGTTAAGATTTCCAAAATGTTATGTTCTTATGAATATGATGTGATTGATATTTCTTTTGTTTACCCTTACTGAGCATTTGATCTCACCCTTTTGTGTTTTCTTTTCCCCAGGATATAATGAAAGGTTTTAGGTAAAAAAAAGATGATCTTTATGGGAGATGTTGAAGATCTTTCACCACGATTAGAAGATTATATTCCGAGTTTTCAAAGACACTAAACTATTACGATCCTTGTTTGTGTGTTTTTGTTATGTACTAAGTATTCCACAAAAGTAATGTAATTTCCATGTACGTCAGGATATGGGTCTCTACAGTTGGTATCAGAGGAATGGTTTAGTCAACCTTTGGAAACTAGGATGCGAGAACTTTAGTGAGATCCTTAGAGATATTTCTAAGGTATGTCTAGGGATGTCTCTAAGGTTAAGTATACGTATAGGTTATAGTCCTAGAATTGTGCTAACGATCTTAGAATTTAACCTAAGATGTTAGATATTGAGGGTACTCCCCCTTTATTATGTTGTTTTCCCTAGCATGATTTTTGCCTCTCACACTATTCTTTTTGGGTTTTAGAAAATGGATGGAAACAAGATGATTCACGATAATAGAGGATATGATGGACAATGGAATGATATTCTTCATGAGCAACCAAATTAAATGGGATTTGGAAGTCCAAACATCATTATTATGCCGAATCAGCAATCTCATAGTATGATCAATAAATCAAAATTTGGTAAATTTCCTGACTCGGCTAATAAGAGAAAGATGGAGTTTCATGATGATCATAGAGGAAAGAAAGTTCAATTTCCCCTATGTAAATCATGTGGGAAGAGGCATCAAAGAGAATGTTTCAAAGGAACTGGAAGATGCTTTGGGTGTGGAAAAGAAGGACACAAAGCCAGTAAGTGCAAAGGAAAAGGTTTAGTTAACACCAGGGATGAGGATAATGGTATTGCTACGACATCAACAATGGTTAAATGTTTTAAATGTGGAATGTACGGGCATTATGCAAACCAATGCCCTAAGGGAAAGTCTCATGAAGAGAATCAGTACGGCCGTATGGGTAGTATTTATGTTGATGATGATGAAGAGACTACAAATGATATGTGAGATGAAAGAATTGTTGAAGCTCGGTCAATGGTTTAAGAAGGTAGTGGAATGATTACATGTTTATCAAGTGTAAAGAATCTCATGGTACTATGGAATAAAGAGACATCTAAGGATTGTTACATTGTTGTCTTTCCTTGAGTTTTGAAAGTGTGTGATTAATGCTACCAGTATCCATGAAAGGTTATTCAGATATTTTTGGAATGAAGATGATATGCGCATAATGAAGGGATAAGGAGAAAATTAATTGTTTGATAGTATTCATGAGCTCATGAATGATATAAGGAGAAGGTTATATCATGGTTTTAGTATATAGAATTTTTGGATTTTGGTATATGGTAAGAGTTAACTTTTGAAAGCATTCATGTTTTTCCTAAGGTTTAATAAGTATTCATTTTTCAAGAGAATACATGATTAAGGTATTCACATGATTGGAATGTGACCAACAAGATATATGGGGGACAAATGATGGTATTCACATGCTTGGTTGATGACATTTCAAGTAATCGTTTTCTTTATATTATGAGCTTGGACCGAAGTATTTTAGATAAGCCTAAAGATTGGAATGGACTGTGTTGGACATAAGTTAGTATTGTTTAAGGATAAAAGTTTTTTCGATATTATTGATGGGATGTTATAGTAATATAGTTTTAGAAAAAGGACAACCCGCTGGACGAGCGACAACCCATCGCGTCGGACAAGGCTGTGGGAATAGAACCCACAACCAAAGTGCGACTGGCCTTTATCGCCTACCACTGGCCTACAGGAAGTCCCTGTTTAGTAGAAACTAGTTTTATTATATTAAGCAGTATGATATATGAAGTATAAGTCCATTTTAGGAACCATATATGATTAATCTCACTAAAGAATGACTTATGTATATTTAATAACTTTTTCTAACCTTTTGTTTGAGACAGATGGAATGACCTGTCATACTAACACTTCACGAATAACAAATTCAACTTCATTTATTTAAGAGATGAAGTGGAAATTGTTCAAGGCATGAAAAACAGTGAGATTGTACCAAAATAAAGTAAGTATTTATTCCAATTCAAATTCTTCAACTTTAGGGAAATGATCTTGAAAACCAAAAATGTTGTCCTAGTGCTCTTATATCTGATTAATCAGATGGTACCTTAGATCGTCACAAATTTATGGATTTGTGATTGCTAGCTTTTCCTTAGCCATGTTCTCTACCACTCTCCATCAGAACATGATGGTTATATTTCTCTTCCATATCCATATTTTCACCTATGTGGAAACCCAGTGATTAGTTTATTTGGGTAACCATTACGTTTCATACTTTTGTTTTTTAAGATTGGTTTTGGTATTCCTTTTTACGATGTGGGTTTCGATTAAAGAAACTTTCGAATAGTAAACCATTTATAACCCCGACGAATTTCGAGGGCGAAATTCATTTTGAGGGGGGTAGAATGTAACACCCCGAGATTTTATGAAAAATATTCTTTTTAATTTCATTAATGTCTTGTGTTATACGCTACACCAAAAGGATCTTTCACAACACACATCCCTGACTTGGCTTGCATTACACGCAATCGCGACCTTCCTCGATAGCGTGTGTAGTACGCAATACCGAGTTTCACTAAACAACGATATGCTATTGAAATATTATTAAAACAAGCCGTTATGAATAGTAATAACCACATTTTGAAATTTTGTAAATTCTATTTTTCAAAATGGACTTCATTTTTGGATTCGGAATATCGAAATGAGCTTAGGGTGATATTTTGGTGATTTTCGGATAACTTTCATATTTTGATGAATAGTGAAAATTATTAAATTTTAATTAAAAACAACTTTTTCAATCGAAATAATTAATAGTGATAAATTATTAATTTGAATGGTTTTAAAGTATATTTAGATTATATTTTTACAATTTAATACAATGTTGGTCATTGGATGTAATTTCACATTTAAACCAGTTATAAACAAGTGTCAATCTTTTGATAGTTATTATCTCTTAAAAACACGCCTTTTGTTTTAACGACGGGAATTAATTTTTAAATTAATTAATGAAACTGATATTTTTTGAATTTGGTAAAATAGAAATCATTTTTGAGTTCATAATATCAAATATAGCTTAGACCTAATTTTTGGTATTTTTCTGAAAACTTTCAATTTTTGATGAATAGTGAAACCACTAAGTGGTAGTTAAAAAACTGAATTTTTCATAAAACTTAATTTTACTGCTTCTGTGAGTGGAATTTCAAAAATCCAAGAGACATGGTTGATGTCAGTAAGTAAGATGTGGTTCAATGAGATGAAAATAATTTTTGGTGAATTGTAACTTTTTACTTTTATTTACCACGGTTAAAAGTAAATAGGTTAATTAAGGGTAAAGATGATATTATTATTACCTTAACACATGTCCAAATTCAATTGGATAAGTGTAAATCGACCAAAAACAAGCTTAGGAATAAAATATGACCATTTAGGCCCACTTGAATTAGATTAGGACATTTATTATTATTTAATTCAAAGAAGAGTTAAAAGAGTTAAAATCAAAGTTTATTTAATAAAAAATTTTTAATATAGGGTTATACATAAGATAAATTCGACTATAAATATTCATTAGAAATATAAAAAGCTTTCCTACATAATGATATTTTATTTGTAATTTTTAGACATTAAATAATTTAATTTATTTATGACACAACGATGATGCAGTAATTAACTTATTAATGAAATATTGACATAATTGATGTTATAAATATCCAAATAAATATAATTTGAGACTTTTTATGAATTCCACTAATTTTCTAGGTTAATATGACATGTTAGTATTGATTTAATTAACTTTTTTCTAACTTATCATTCTGTTAGGATTTCCACAAAAATCAATTACTAAATAGTGTCAAAATTGACATAAAATAGTTTTTAAAAACAATTATTATATTATTAATTGTTATTTTATTCCTAAAAATCTAAGGTTCGGCCAAATGACTTAGATAAGGTTATATATATTAATAATAAACAACTTGAGGATCGTTTGTCTTTTTATAGTAAGTTTATTAACCTTATAGTGTAAGAACACAAGAAGACACGGTAAAAGTAAAATTATTTAACTTAATGTTAAATCTAAATGATAAGGTTAAAACAGGAACCTAAACTTGTCTAAATTATATTGGATGAGAGGATTTTGACCCATCCCCACCTTATCCACGAAATAAATCAATTTGGAGCTATTTAAAACCGAACTTGACTTTATAATAAAAATAATATTTTTTGTTATTCCAAAGGTGCCCCTCTCCTCCCTTATAAAAGGGCACCTCCTCACTCTCTTCCTCACACAACGTTGAGCCTTCAAGCTCGTCCAACCCCCAGAAAATTCTCTTCTCCACTTCCCTAGAAACATCCTAGAGGTTCTGGTCTTCCTCAAAGACCAATTTTAGTGCCTTAAGAGGAGGTCTCAAGGAGGCGCTTCAAAGAAGAGGTAATTTACGTTACTGATTCTTTCACCTTTATTTCTTCTTCCACTCCTTATGCTTAGGTTGTTTCATTATGAAGTAATAACATCAGAATCACTCATATATTGATATGTTATTATAATTATGAAACAACCCTATTTCACCATCTATCCATCCTACGAAAAACGAAATCACCGCGCGTGCATACGTACGGAATACCATCTCCACGCCGTGGTGAAATCTATTTTCCACCACCACCTTACATGGATGGGTATAATGGTGTAAAGAATAACTATACATAGTTATTAGAAAATAATATTTATTCTGATATATTGTATCATCCACTCCAATTCAATTCAATAATTATGGAAACGATATCATCGCTCGTGCATACGTACGGACTACCGTCTCCACGACGCGATGAGATTCATTCTCCATGTTAACCAATTAAGAGTGATTATAAAGTATATATAAGAAATAATAATGAAATATATGACATTATAAAGCTACTGGATTTATGTATATATGTAGGTCATCTACTTAATTCCGTTCAACTCAATAAGGAAATGAAAACAGCGTTCATGCGTACGTACGGCCTACCGTCTCCATGAACGGTGTATTTCTTTCCATTTATTGATTTATTATATATATGTATATTCTGAATATATATATATATAAATCATGTTTTATATTCTGGAATTAAGTAATCATGATCTAATTAATCATATGAATAATTACAAGTCAAAACACGGACGACAAATGAAAGAATTTTACCCAAAACGCTCTTTAACATGGAATTTACAAAAGAACGGGTAATATAAAGTCATAAGTGAACCATATATGATATCATAACAATGCATATGATTCTGTAATAAGTCAATGACATTATTTAAATCATTATACAGGAGGTTCAGACACTTACGAAGCAAATCGGACCTAAGGTAAGGGAAATATCACAATCTCATTTTTATCCGAGATTGTTTATACTTTGGTATTTACTGGGGTGTATTTTATCATATACATCCATGTTTCCTCAATATGTAATATTATTTCCATTCATGTAAAATTGTTTAAATCCTATTTTACCATTCAGTGAGTTTTTAGTAAAAGATATGAAAGGAATCTTTTGTCGTTTTTCGTACGAGGTACTTTTTTTGACTTTTCCGACAAAAGTACGAGAAGAATGTTTTCTTTTAACTTATACGGCATGAATGGATTTTTAAAACATTATTTCCAAGAAGCTTCCTTTACAAGGTTTCAAGTTTATTTTTAATAAACTTATTTTAGTTTATAATTGTACGACATGTTAAGAAAGGAAAAGTGTTTTTGAAGAAGAAAGGATATTTTCCTCAAGAATGGAGTTCAAGTGTTTTATGAACATTATTTTCCATCTAAGATAATAAAGGGTTCTGTTTTTATCCCTATTATTACATTGATTTTATTATGTTGTGAGGGAATTATTTTTATGAAGTCATTTACCTTATATGATTTGTTTTATGATGTCATGATGTTTCAAGAATCCCATTTTTGTTACATGTGTTATGCGATGATGTATGATTTATGATTATGTGGCACACATAAGAAAGGATTCATTATAAGATGGGTGGGACCTATATCTCCCTCCAATGCATTGGGTAAAGATTTATATCTCATGAGATAGACATGGCTGGAACGGAAGGTTATTTCGGTTCAGTGATACAGGACTGAAACGAGGAGTGAACTCGGTTCAGAAATGGACTTTGTCCGCTAAGATAGTCTTGGAAATGAGTCTTGACTAACAAGAAATGATTCTCTATGATTATGTGTGTATGCCACAATGTTTCATGTTTTAAGTTATTATTATTGGGATTTTATTTCACTACTATGATTTATCCCATGTTATGAAATTATGCTCTCTTTTGCAGGTTAAGATTTCCAAAATGTTATGTTCTTATGAATATGATGTGATTGATATTTCTTTTGTTTACCATTACTGAGCATTTGAGCTCACCCTTTTATGTTTTCTTTTCCCCAGGATATAAAGAAAGGTTTTAGGTAAAAAAAGAAGATCTTTATGGGAGATGTTGAAGATCTTTCACCACGACTAGAAGATTATATTCCGAGTTTCCAAAGACACTAAACTATTACGATCCTTATGTGTGTGTTTTTGTTATGTACTAAGTATTCCGCAAAAGTAATGTAATGTCCATGTACGTCAGGATACGGGTCTCTACAGTGGGGTTATTTTTGGGATATTTTTATGAAACCCTATATACATCATCAGTTGTATGTAGTTATTTTTTATCATATTAAGGTAAGGGAAAGGTGTTGTATTGTGTTATAGGATTTTTTGTTATTAGGGTGTGAGAGTATATAAGTTAAATGATGGAATATGGTATTGGTACATTGTAGTTTTTGATTACTTTGGTTGCTACGCATCTTGTCAATTATTTTTCCAAATGTTTTTTTACTCTTTCAATATTGTATTTGTTTTGGTATTGAAACTATTTTCTATATCTTTATCTCAAAATATTGTTCGTTCCTTGTGGAGATTTTTTCCCAATGGTCGTTCTTGACGCACAAGGTCTTATCACTATCACATAGAGATTAAGAACACCTATCATCTCATATCAAGAACAGTTTGGGAATTGGTTATTTTGAGTAATGCTTGTTAGTTTTTGACCTCTTTATCCTACCTAGAATAATATAAACCAAAACATTCATTCTCTTCAACAAATCTTGTGTATTTATTGTAGAATATCCAACATCATTTTAGGGGGGAAAATATTTTCTTAACTATATACACAATACATTGAATGGCTCAATTATGGCAGATGAACTATATATATTATTATCAACAAACTAAAATAATGGAATGATATTCAGTCATAAAAACCCATAATACTGAATTCATGAACACAACACATATTATAGTATTTTAATTGTTTTCTTAATCTGACAATCCATATGAGGTTGATAAATTATTTCGAGGCATAATAGAGATAAAATATCATGATGAAGGTTTCCTCATGCAGATAATAAAAATAGATATCCCCATAAAATAAAATGCTCCTTGAAAACCCATTGATATTTAATATCTAATAAATACAAAACCTCTCCAAATAAACCACTTCACTCGACTCTTTAATTGACATGAATTAACCAGATTTTGTTAATCAATCCATGATTACCTAGATATAATCACATAATAATTATGATATATGTGTTTCGGTGCGGATGTGCGTCGGGTTTCTGTTCCGGCGCTGTTCTGCCAGGACGCATTCGCGCGTGCACCCGTCGACCCGAGGGGATGGGCGCGCGCGGCTTGTGGTCCCACAGTCCCGCTTTCCAAAGGCGGGCGGCATCCGTCCCTTATTCAGGGGCGTCTGCTCCTTGATCAAAACCGGGATGATGGGATGTCGGCTCCTCCTTCCTTGGACGTCTCCTCGGAACTCGTCGCCTAATCCGGGTCTCCCTCATAGATTTAAGACATGCTCGTGAATCTCGTTCCCAGCGCCATATCTTCATGGACACCGGTTAATTACGCTGCTTCCGCCCGGACGCTCCAAGGAGTCTAGTCGGGGCAGCAACCTGCGGTGAGGAGACCGGGTGGCTCTGGGTGTTGGGGGCGTGTCTTAACACTGCGGCTCTGCATATCTGTCTTCCGTCCCTAATAGGGCTTCTCGAAGGCGTGATGGCCTGAGGCATCCCGCGCTGGGTGCGGGGAACTGCGTTACCTGAGGTTTTCCTCAGCTTCCCATGTTTAACACGGGGTATGCCGCGAGTTTAACGTCCAGCGAGGACGGCATCAGACTGATCAACAAAAGGAGTGGATCAGATGACAGAACCCCTTGCGGGGAACCTCCGACGCTGGGGCCAGCACATGGGCGGCTTCCCGAGTGAAGTGGAGTGGAATGAAGTGGCATGACCCCACCGGGATGTGGCGGCCCGGGTAAGGGTCAGGATGAATGATGGAGTGAAGAGCTTGGACCCCGTAGGGGCTTCCTACGTACCGCACGTTAGCGCGGATCAAAGTCAGCGTAGTTCGGATATACAGTTTAACGTCATGCTGGACGTTGGCGAGCCGACTCACGAGGAGATCGAGGCTGCCGGGCGGAGGATTGAACCGAACCACCTCGCACAGAGGGGGATGGAACGGCCGGGTGGATCACAGTTTCACGTCATGCTGGACGTTAAAAGGAGAAATAGAAAAAGGAGGCAGTGGGGAAGCACAATGGAGATACACACGTGCAGTCTCCCACAGGGGCAGATTCATAGGTGAATCGACGCAAGCGTGAACCCAGGAGGGGTCCACTGATGGACGAACCGACGTGAATACGACCGGGACGACCAGGTGGTGGGCTTGAACCTCAGAGAGGCTTCCTACGTACCCTGTTTAGGAGACAGGGATCAAAGTCCACGTAGTTCATTCGGTAACACTCTACCCCCGAGGGCGAAGGCCACTCCAATCCCGACATCCCTGCAGAGACGAGCGGGTGGGGGCCACATCCAAACCGGGAGGGGGACCCTGCGTGCGAGGCACGAGATCGGGTGAAGCGGATGGTTTAACGTCTTGCCGGACGAAGTACAGTTTAACGTCGTGTGTTGAGGACGAAGCGGATGGTTTAACGTCTTGCCGGACGAAGTACAGTTTAACGTCGTGTGTTGAGGACGAAGGTGCTTGGCAGTTTAACGTCTTGTCGCGCGGACGAAGATGCTTGGTAGTTTAACGTCTTGTCGTATGGACGATGAGGGCTAGGCAGTTTAGCGTCGTGCAGCTTGGACGTGGTGCAGTTTAACGTCATGCGGGACGAATGTGCAGTTTAACGTCATGCGGGATGAATGCTGAATAGTTTAACATCTTGTAGCTCGGACGAGGTACAGTTTAACGTCATGTTGGACGAAGCGGACGGTTTAACGTCTTGCCGGACGAAGTACAGTTTAACGTCGTGTGTTGAGGACGAAGGTGCTTGGCAGTTTAACGTCTTGTCGCATGGATGATGAGGGCTAGGCAGTTTAGCATCGTGCAGCTTGGACGTGGTGCAGTTTAGCGTCATGCGGGACGAATGCTGAACAGTTTAACGTCTTGTAGCTCGGACGTATGCTGAACAGTTTAACGTCTTGTAGCTTGGACGATATGCTAGGCAGTTTAACGTCGTGCAGCATGGATGAGGCACAGTTTAACGTCATGTTGGACGAAACACTTGGCAGTTTAACGTCGTGCAGCGCGGACGAATGCAGTTTAACGTCGTGCGGGACGAATGCAGTTTAACGTCGTGCGGGACGAATGCAGTTTAACGTCGTGCGGGACGAATGATTTGCCGCCGATGGGTCCGTGTCACTTCGCGCGAGCCTGGAGGGCCGCACGGGAAGACAACGCACGGTGCGGGCACCCGTGATGAGGATCATCGGGCGCCACGCAGGCGGATACCCTCAGGGGGTCAAAGGGGGCGACCCTGGCGGATTGTGCGCAAAAGTGGAGCTTGGCGCGCAATACCACGGGTCGGCGCGCAAATGGGCGGGCTGGCGGGTAATTGAGCCAGCGCTTTGCGCGCGGATGATAGAGATTGCGCGCACCTGGCTTCGGATAGCGCGTGGGGGCAACGACTCATTCTTTAATGAATGGCCACTTGAAAAAAAGGGGGGGTGCGCGCAATCGGGCTGGATTGCGCGCACCCGGGGGGCAATTGCGCGCAAGAGACTTCTTTTGCGCGCGAAGGCCTTTAGGTGGGTTTTTATTCAAAGGAAAGGAGCCAGGGGGATTGCGCGCGAAGGAGAACCCCGAGGCTTTCTTGCGCGAAAGAAAAGAGGTTACCTGGAGATCGGCATTGCGCGCGGAAGGGGTTGAATTGCGCGCGCGAGAGACCTTTCGAATTCCGGCAACCTTTAAAACGTCGGGGGTCGCCTTATATTTATAGGCAACCCCGGGCGAGGAATCCGGTTCTCGGGCGCGGAATTCTCTTCGCGGGCACGGAATCGGGCCCGGCGCGCAAGGGAGTCACGCGGGCCCCTGGCGCGAAAAATTGCGCGCCGGCCCAGCGCATTGCGCGCATCCCGGGAGGTTTGCGCGCGGCTCATCAAATTTGCGCGCGGGCCTCCAAAATTCCGCGCAAGGCCTCCGGGCCCTCCGAAACATGCTTCCGACTCCAAATATGACCTCGCTTCCCGCATCCGGAGCTTCGTTTGGGAACAACGGACTTTTCCGGCGTCTAAAAAAGCCCCCCCTCAGAATCTGATCGGCAAGAGGTCGCAACGATCGGGTTCCGAGGGAGACGCCGGAATGCCGAAGTCCTGGGTGGCGCGGGACTGTGGCGCGCAAAAAGGGGTGTCGGGCGCGAAATTCGCTGCCTCGGTCGCGCAAAGCGCCTTCCGCGCAGCGCGGACACCCGGCCTCGCCTATAAATAGGGGTCATGGGTCCCCCAGACCGTACACTGGCCTTCCGCGCGATAAGCATTCGAGCTCTCGTGCGCGAAATTGCCCTTTCCGGCGCGGAATTCACCCGCTTCGTCGCGCAAACCTGTCCGGAATTCGGCCTGCTTTTGCGCGAACACCTGGGGTTTTACGCGACGGACTTCCTGATTGCGCGCCGTCCACTAGGATTGCGCGCCATCTCTCAAACTTCTCTACCAGCCTCGTCCGATTCCGTACGCTTCATCCCTTAACCCGCACGACTCCCGAAGCTTCTGAGATGGCCGCGCATCAAGGAAATGAGGGGGACGCCGCCACTCGCAGAGCTGAGATGGCGACGAACGAGGAGGTCTACGGAGCCAAGGAGATTGTTTCCAACAATCAATCCTTGTTCGACTTGCTGACGCCGGCCCAGAAGACATATCCGCTGTCGGACAACCTGCCGCTCTGGAACTTTGGCATCTTGGATGAGGTTCCGGTGCCAGGGTTCGAGATTGATGCGCCACGGACCTGGGTGACTCGGGAGGACGAGCTTCCCCGCTATAACATCACCAACAATGGGCATCCTACCAGGGAGACCAGGCACTTGGATGTCTATGTCCTGAACCCGAGGACGCGAACCATCGCCGGGGGTGAGCCTACTGCGGAGAATTCTCCAGCCCTCTACTCGAGCACATATCGCCAGAGTGTCACTGACGACACCAAGGGCTGGCTGAAGGAATGGGACTTGCGGTCTGGGGGGAATTTCACCAGTGAATGGGCCTGGGCGTTCTGGGTACGCCACACCTGCGATCACTTCGCGGAGGAGCTGCGGTACATCGGCCTGTTTGAGGCGGTGTGGACGTCGCAGTTCCACTTCTACCAGCAGTCCGAGCTCGGGCCGGAGCTGTTCACCCGCTGGTCCACGGATACCAACACCTTCCATCTTCACCATGGGGAGGTCGGCATCGGTCTCTGGGACATCCACTGCATCGGAGGTATCCCGCTGGAGGGTTACCAGTACGATGAGTTCCTGCCTCCGAGGAACACCTGGGGCGACAGGTCACAGACTCCCATCCTGACATGGAATCTGCTGGACCTGGCTACGGAGCGGCTCGGGGTCAAGGAATTCCAGAAGGACATAGCCTACAAGGAGTGGTTCGGCCAGTTCTTGGAGCATGACCCAGCGGCCAAGATGCCAGGCAGGGGGAAGCGGTGCCCGACCGCGGCTCAGAGGAGCCGGAACGGGTCGTACTGGCGGGTCCTGGAGATGGGCGACTACCGCTCATGGGGGTACCGCGTCATCGAGGCCCGGGACCCAAATGTCCGGTACGCGGCGTTCCTGGCCGCCTTTCTGAGTGGGTGGCTTCTACCAGTGCGGGACGCGAGAATGGGCGTCCGCCCGGCGACACTGGCGATGGCGGGCGCCATGGCTGCCAATAAAAGATACAACCTCGGGGTCCCGGTGTTGGCTAAGCCGTACACCATCCTGGGACGCATCTCGCGAGGGGGGTCGCCACGAAGGATCTGTGGGCCCTTTCAATTCTTCCACAGCTGGGTGGCTGCTCACCTTGGTGGGTACACGTTTCCGAACGCCATCATTCCTCCGGGCAACGGCCTGCGACCCTCCCTGCTGAACATTGCGGGGGTCGCTCCGATGACCCTAAATGAGGAGGGTGTGAGGATTCGGATTGGCAATCATGCCAATTTCAACTTCAGCCCATTCCCCACTCCCGTCGGCCAGATGATCGACAATGGACAGGGTCCGCTGGAGCAGCATGAATACTTCCTGAACATGCGGGGCGGGGTGCTCGTGGCTCGGATCGACGGGAAGGTGATCTGCGAGCCTTACGTGCCAACCCGGTTCGCCAGGCAGTTCGGGTGTCTTCAACGGATGCCGAAGAGGGTATTCACTACTGTTCGGGAGGAGACGAACCCTAGCGTCCTTCGCCAGATGTGGCTGATGTTCGCCACTTTCGGCTCTGGCAACGTCATCACTCTCCCTCCTACCGGGGTCGACGCAGGCTTGGCAACCGAGTACGCCGAACACTGGGCCATCGCGTACCCCGAGGGGCTTCTACGGAAGCCAGTTCGGCGGCTCGAGGTCACCCGTGCGGAGACCGGGTGTCAAGGAAGGAGGCGAGGCGCCGCCACGCGGGGGAGAACGGAGGCGCGCCAAGCAGCGGAGCCGGCGCGGGCAGGGACTTCGGCGGTGGGCACATCGCAAGCTGCCGCCACGACTTCAGTGCCCAGAGAGAGGGCACATGCGGCGGTCGGGGAGCGGCCCGGGAAGCAGGTGAGGCGTCTGCTCGAACCCTCCCACGATGCGGTCTTCCCGGCGCTGTGGTCGGCCTGGATGACCCTGCGGTAGTCACTGGGGACCGACGCCATCTAGCGAAAGATACTCAGAGAAGGAATCCATCTGCCAGAGGTCGGGCGCCTCCAGATCGCCGACAGGGTGGACTTCAACCGGCAGTATGCGTATCTGACGGCCATGGACGAGTACGCGCGCCAACGTGGTCAGCGTGCGGAGCCATCCCTTCTGGTGAAGGTGATGCTCGGTCTAGAACCCGCTCCAGAACAGATGCCGCCGGAGGAAGATGACAGTAGCAACGACTCCGAGGAAGAGGAGGAGATGGGGGAGGATGAAGGCTCCGAGGGGAGGTCCCATCAGGGGAGTCCGCGGGAGAGCGGCGAGGTGGCCGACTCTGACAATGTGGATGTCACTGAGCTCCTCGAGGTCCGCTTATATCCCTACTCAACCTGCTTCATCCATTCTCTTATGCAGCTTCTAACCCATTTCTCCACCTTTCTCAGGAGCGCACGGATGTTGGTCAGGCGTCCTCAGCGGGAGTAGGAGAGGCGCCAGCAGGACAAGGCGGGGGCCAGACACCCATCATTGAATTGACAAGCGTGGAAGGGTCCCCTGCTGCAACTGTTCCTGCGGCGGCCGGGGCAGCGGAAGATGACGCTCTGAACTCCCGTAAGTCTCCTTACTTTACTGCTGGTGCTTGCCATTGACGATCCGTGACTAACCACGGCATGCCCTGCGCAGTGATCTCAACACTGGAGGCTCGTCGGGCTGTCGAACCCGGGCCATCCACGAGTGGACCAGTGGCAGACATGCCGCCTGCTCCGGAACAGACCTCCCACACCGAGCCGGCCCCACCAACTGTTGATCAAGGGGCTGCGGACGTCGGCGGTGCTGACATCGGAGAGAGGTCGGGGGCTGACGAGGGTGTCAACGCCGCTGAGGCGAGAGAAGAAGGTCGCCCAGATGTTGGGGAACCTATCCCCCATGAGGACATCCCAGGGGCGGACCCTGCAGCAGACCTGCTGGCTGCCTTCCCTGCCTACCGGCCTGCCGACCCCGAGGAGATGGACGACTCAGATGCGGAGGCGGTCGAGGAGAGCCGGATAACACGCCGCAGGGGGTGGAAGTGCATCCAGCGCTTCCTCAAGCGAGACCCATCGGAGTGGCTAGGGCGCATGGGATCACTTCAAACCTGGCTGCGCTTCCTGTGTGCCGGGGGAGCTGATGCTCAACGCCTCCATCTGACGGTCCGTGATTTCATGGCCGAAAAGATGCGCGAGAGCCGCCGGCGTGCCGACGTCGCACAAGGTCGGGACATGTCGGAGAGCACGCGGGCGCTTCTCATGGAGGAGCAGGAAGTCCGGCGCCTCGAAGGGCAGGCGGCAGAGAAGGAGGCCTTTGTCACAGCGTGTGCTGAGCTTGTGGAGCAATTATTGGCCCAACTGATCGACGCCCAGGTACAGCTGACGGAGGCGGGCCAACAGATGGTCACACTCCAAGTCGAGCGGGAGCGTGCACAGGCCAGAATCGACGAACTGCGTGCTGTGACCGCCGACGAGGAGAGGGCACGCAGAGAGCGAGAAGCAGCTCTGGAGGCCGCCAGCCAAAGGGTAGCGGCGTTGGAAAGACTCATTCAGCACGCTAATCCCTAGGGGCTTTGTTTTTTGCCATTCCTAGAATATTTTGCTTCTGCTACTCAATATTTCGATCCATTTGTATGAACCAATATATTTATCTGCATCTTTTGGCTTAACATGCTCAACCACAATTCATTGTCTCGCGGGAGCGTTAACCAAGCTTCAGGCATCCATAATTGGGCCTGGATTTCTAAAGAAAAGAGGGAGGTCATTCCTAGGAAAGGAGACCTCAGACCTAATCAATGTGTCATCCCCCCAACTTGTTCCAACACACGAGCGGGACAATGCTAGGGGCGTTAAGATTTTATCCGAACATAAGGAAATGAGAAAGGGTGAATCGCGTGTCCCGAATCCAGAAATCCACGACGGTCAGCCTTCCAGGAAATGCCCAAGACGGCAAGCGGACAATGGATCAATCGACCATACTACTGCAATAGACGGACCGAAGGTCATCATTTATATTGCAGGAGGCGGATCACATGTCATCATCAATGCCGCTTTGGGGGTTCCTTCAGACACAAGGGTGGAAATCCAAATCAACAGGGCATGCGAAGCATGGGGCGAAGTGACGATTTGTTCGGACAGAATCCAACGCTCTCAAAATTTCACCACCGTGGGGAAAGCGTATTAGGCGGATGCACTAATCTGGCCGTGAATCACCCCAATTCTCAGACAAAACCTCTTTGACGAGGAAACTGTCGCTTCCCATCATTGCGATGGGGCATCCCGAGCTGAATCGGGGAGAATATCACAACCGCACCACTCTACCCGAAGTCAGGCCAGACGGCCGGCGACGAGGAGGGGCGGGACTTAGCGATCCCTGAGGCTGGACCCGAGTCGAAATGCCCGGGCGTTCCTACGTACTCCATCAGGCTGGAGATCAAGCCATACGTAGTTCTGAAGGTGCAGTTTAACGTTATGCAGGACGTAGAACCCCATTTAGGGAGATCTTAGTTTAAGGTCGTAGAGCTTGGACCATAGGGGTAGATCTTAGTTTAAGGTCTTAGAGCTCGGACCATAAGGGGAGAGATCTTAGTTTAAGGTCTTAGAGCTCGGACCATAAGGGACCTCAAAGCACGCCACATCGTGGTCCTATCCCCTGGATATGCGAAGATGCACTGAGGGATAGTGTGAAGAGTGTCGAGGTTTCGCCTGGTCAGAACGGGAGGTGGAAAATGTGAATAATGCAGCCATTCACTCAAGGATTGGGGGCACCGGCGTAACGATATGGGAGTACTGCCGACCGTTGCGGAAAAGCAGCATCAATATCGCACTGACCGTTGATGGAATGAGGCAGCAAACGAGCATCAACCGCTCAAGCGCAGGATTCATATCAACTTGCTGCCCACAGCCCTTGGGGGCACCAGCCCGAGTCGGTGGGAGAGAACTGGGGCATTGTATTCGGACCGCTCACGGGGGCTCCACCCAGGGTGTAGGCGATGGGTCCGAATGAAAGGGAGCACGAAGCCTGAAAGGTGGAAGGAACCCGACCAAGCAGAACCTGACGCTCCTGGCAATAAACCAGAGTACTCTTGACACCGGTGGACCACTGCAAGGGGTCGAGGGACACGCCTTGAGGGTGACCCGAAGGCGGCGGACTCCCCAGAGAAGGGGGAATCTTTAAGAGGTGGGGGGGCTGGACCCGAAGTTTCAAACATCCGGGCGTTCCTACGTATCCCATAAGGATGGGAATCAAGCCACACGTAGTTCTTGAAGCGCGGCGCAACACAATCGGGCACCAGCGCGGGGAGGGGTGCGGGTCTAGCCCTCGCACCCAGAAGAAGCGGCATTTTGATATTTCTTGTTTGTCCTTAAAGGTGGATGGTTTTTCTTTGTGTAGCGACATGCCTGTGATTAAGGAATCCCTGGCGTCGCCACAATAATCAAGCCATGAAAGGCATTGATAAATGGCGTGGTTATTAACCAGTTCCCAACGTGAGTGTCCCCTGAGGGGAACATCACGATGCAGTGCAGTTTCTCGTCGGGCGGCCAAGACGATCACAGTTTACGGTCGTGTGGTAGGACCAGACAACACAGTTTAAGGTCGTGTGGTTTGGACCATGGAGGAATCCTCTTATTGCGATATGGCGGATTCAGCAGAGGTGGGAACATACCCAGCCCTGCGGTCACGCACGATTCCAGGAGAAGAGTCTTGGGATAGGGGCCTGCATATGTCCATCACCCGAGGGGCAGAGATGCTAGCCTCCAGCTATGCTGGGCCCAGAACGCGATTGCTCGGGCGACTCCTTCCTCCTTATGGGGACGAGGGTCCAGCTACGCATGGCCCTTAGGGAGGACATCCGCATATATCCTTGGTGCTCAGATCGTGGGAGCCTCAAAAGACACCATTACCCTGGTTGGTCTGCCTAACATGCAAAGGTGTACTACAGGTCAGTATGAAGAGAGTGTCGAGATTCCACTACAATGCACAAAGGCGGAGTGTGATGAGGACTGCGCAACCAATGTTCAGAGCCTAAAAGAGCCGACATGGCGATCAAGGATGTCGCTGACCATATTCGCAACACAACATCCGATCGCGTCAGCCTAGGATGGGGCAAGCAAACGAGCATCAACCGCTCAAGCGCAGGATTCATATCGATTTGCGGCCCAGGACCCGCCGGAAAATCGACCCGGAGCGGTAGGAGAGCGCTAAGGCATCGTACCCAAACCGCTAATGAGGATCCCTTTGAGTGAAGGCTCGAACAAGGAGAAGCGCAAGGCCTGACAAGCAACACAGGACTTGTCGGGATTGAATCTGACACTACGAGTCATAGACCGAAGTACCCTAAACATGTTAACAGATCACCGGAAAGGGTCGGAAGACTCACCCTGAGAGCAACCAAAAGAGGGCAGATCCCCGTGATCAACCAGGAGACGGGGCTGGACCTGAAACACAAGCGTTCAGGCGGTCCTACGTATCCCATAAGGATGGGAATCAAGCCGTACGTAGTTCTTGAGAGGCAGTTTAACGTCATGCAGGACGATGAGGGGTGTGAGGTAGTCCCACACACGGGGGAGGCGTACAGCGCGGCCAGTAGACCAACGTGAATGGGGACATAATCCCCCGCTCACGTCATACGCCTCGCACAAAAAGGAGGGGAACTTGGGCCAGAGGCCCAATGCGGGATAGAGATTCCCGGGAAATGGGGCTGGGCCTGAAACATGAATGTTCAGGCGGTCCTACGTATCCCATAAGGATGGGAATCAAGCCGTACGTAGTTCTTGAAGTGCAGTTTAACGTCATGCGGGACGAAAAGAGAAAGAAGGGGGGAGCAGAAGGCATCCCCAAACGTGGGGGGCGTACAGCGTGACGAGCAAACCGACGTGAATGAGGGCATAGCCCCGCGCTCACACCATACGCCGCACACCCGGAGGCAACCGGGCCAAGGGCCCGAGATGGGATGGAAATTCCCGAAGGATGGGGCTGGGCCTAAAACACGAATGTTCAGACGATCCTACGTATCCCATAAGGATGGGAATCAAGCCGCACGTAGTTCTTGAAGTGCAGTTTAACGTCATGCTGGACGAGGGAAAGGAGATCTTAGTTTAAAGTCGTAGAGCTCGGACCATAAGAACCTCACGTACGCCACTTCGCGGTCCTATCCCTTGGATATGCGAAGATGCACTGAGGGATAGTGTCAAGAGCGTCGAGATTTTGCCTGGTCAGAATGGGAAGTGGAAAGATTGTGAATCATGCGGCCATTCACTCAAGGACTGGGGGCACCGGTGTGACGACATGGGAGTACTGCTGACCGTGGCGGAAAAGCAGCATCAATATCGCACTGACCGTTGATGGAATGAGGCAGCAAACGAGCATCGACCGCTCAAGCGCAGGATTCATATCGACTTGCTGGCCAAAGCCCTTGGGGGCACCAGCCCGAGTCGGTGGGAGAGCACTGGGGCATTGTATCCGAACCGCTCACGGGGGTCCCACCCAGGGCGTAGGTGATGGGTCCGAATGAAATGGAGCATGAAGCCTGAAAGGTGGAAGGAACCTGACCAAGAAGAACCTGACGCTGCTGGCAATAAACCAGAGTACTCTTGACACCGGTGGACCACTGCAAGG
Organism: Viscum album; assembly: GCA_963277665.1. Lineage (NCBI taxonomy): Eukaryota > Viridiplantae > Streptophyta > Magnoliopsida > Santalales > Viscaceae > Viscum > Viscum album. Next base: position 397,409,757 of record OY728126.1, read on the forward strand.
GGTCGAGGGACACGCCTTGAGGGTGACCCGAAGGCGGCGGACTCCCCAGAGAAGGGGGAATCTTTAAGAGGTGGGGGCTGGACCCGAAGCTTCAAACATCCGGGCATTCCTACGTATCCCATAAGGATGGGAATCAAGACACACGTAGTTCTTGAGAGGCAGTTTAACGTCGTGCAGGACGAATACTGAACAGTTTAACGTCTTGTAGCATGGACGAATGCTAAACAGTTTAACGTCTTGTAGCTTGGATGAGGTACAGTTTAACGTCATGTTGGACGAAACACTTGGCAGTTTAACGTCTTGCAGCGCGGATGAAGATGCTTGGCAGTTTAACGTCTTGCCGCACGGACGAAGATGCTTGGCAGTTTAACGTCTTGCCGCGCGGACGTAGATGCTTGGCAGTTTAACGTCTTGCCGCGCGGACGTGGTACAGTTTAACGTCATGTTGGACGAATGGCACTCAGGAAAAATACTTCTTGAGGAACCTAGCGTTAGTGGGAGGAGTGACACGCTCACCATCCATAGTTGCTAGGGAGTACGCGCCATTGGGATAGACCTTGTGGACAACAAAAGGTCCCTCCCACTTGGGCTCCAACTTGGGCGGCTTCCTGCCGGGGATCATCGGTGCTCTTAGGGCCAGCACTAGATCACCCTGCAGGAAGGAGCAGAGGCGAACCTTCTTATTGAAAGCTCGAGCCATTCTGCCTTGATGCCTCTCCAAGTTGTGCAAAGCGCGAAGTCTATTCTCATCCAGTGCTTCCAACTCGACTAGACGGGCTTCAGCAGCTCTGTCCGGCGCTTGCTGGTCGTAGACCGCAGTGCGCAAGGACGGTAACTGGATCTCGATGGGCAGGACGGCCTCAGCTCCATACACCAGAGAATAAGGGGTCATCTGGGTGGAATTGCGAGTCGTCGTCCGATAAGCCCAGAGGGCGTTGGGGAGCTTGTCCGGCCAACTCTTCTTGTTCTGACCAACCATCTTTTGCAGAATGTTAGAGAGGGTCTTGTTAAACGCCTCAATCTGTCCATTCGCCTGCGCATGATAGCGAGATGTGTGGTTCGAGCGAATGTTATACTTGGCGTACAACTTCTTCAACTCGGCTGCTCGGAAATTGGCTCCGTTATCCGTGAGGATAGCGTGAGGCACTCCAAATCGATAGATGATGTTGGAGGTCACGAAGTCAGCGATGGAACAGGATTTGACCTCTCTGAGCGGAATCGCCTCTGCCCATTTGGAGAAGAAGTCCGTAGCGGTCAGAATGAACTGGCACTGGCGAGCCGTCGCCGGTGGGTAAGGTCCCACAACGTCCATCCCCCAGACTGCAAAGGGCCAAGAATACCTGGTGGTATGGAGAGGCTCCGGCAGCCGATGCACAAAGTTTGCATGAACCTGGCACGCATGGCACCTCCTGGCATACTCGATGCAGTCATGGATCATGGAGGGCCAGAAGTATCCCAACCTCCGAATCTGGTGGGACAGCTTCGGCCCAGTCTGATGGGCACCGCATGAACCAACATGAACCTCTTGCATGACTCGTGGGATCTCAACTCCCTGAAGGCAACGGAGGAGAACACCATCAAATCCGCATCTATAGAGGATCTGCTCCAGGCCGGGACTGCTCTGGAGGACAAACTGCGATGCGCGGCGTCGAACTCGCTCGCGCTCGGCCCGATCCGATGGGAGAATGCCATGTTGGAGGTACTCAACCAAAGGCGTCCTCCAATCATGGGCTGACCTGACTGTCATATCTGGGGTACTCGGGGCTCCAGGCATGGGGGCAACCGTGGTGAGATTACTTACCGACGGGCCGCGATCTCCCTCCGGGATAACGGGAGCGATGAGCCTACGGTGCATCACGCGGACGATCAGGTTGTCCTGTTCAGGCTCTGCAAGTGACGTAGCGAGGCTGGCCAAAGCATCTGCTCGACCGTTCTGCGACCAGGGAATATGGACAATTTCTGGCCGAGAAGGGAACTGGGCCATCAGAAGGAGGGTGCACTCCAGCAATGGCACAAGTTCCGGCTTCCTGACAACATAGTCGCCATTGATCTGCTTAACGACCAGCTCGGAGTCCCCTTTCACACACAGATGGGGCACGTCGATCTCGAGAGCTAACTCGAGGCCGGTGATGAGGGCATGGTATTCCGCCTCATTGTTGGTACAGCCCTCTGACAACAGGAAAGAGTATGGCAGCACGGCTCGCTCCGGGGTAATGAAGACGATACCCAAGCCCACTCTGTTGAGCTTAGGATTATCGAGTCTTCTACCGGTAGGGCTACGGGAGGCACCGTCAAAGTGCATCTGCCAGCATGGATCGACATGATCGACCGAGAGAATGGTCTCATCAGGAAAGCCTAGATCCAGCGGCTGATCCGCGGAGGTCGGGTGAGCTGCCAGAAAGTCTGCCAATGCCTGCCCTTTGATGGCCTTCTGAGACACATACCTGATGTCGAACTGCTGGAGAATCACAGCCCACCGCGCTAGACGGCCAGTCAACATAGGCCGGCTCAGGATATATTTCAACGGGTCTGCTCGAGAAACCAACTGTACCTCATGGTGCTGCAAGTAGTGCCGTAATTTCTGTACGGCAAATACGAGCGCCAGGCAGCTCTTCTCGATGGGGGAATACCTAACTTCCACATCGAGGAGCATGCGACTGAGGTAATAGAGGCTATTCTCTGTTCCCTCGTTGTTCTTCTGGGCGAGAAGGGCACCAAGGGACCATTCCAGGGCGGTCACATAGAGGACCAACGGCTTTCCGGATACAGGCGGCATCAGAACTGGAGGTTGAAGCAGGTACTGCTTGATTTCCTCGAAAGCGGTCTGACACTCTTTATCCCATACATAGGTGGCACCATTCTTCATGAGTCGAGAAAAGGGCTTACACTTGCCAGCCAGATTCGCGATGAATCGGCGTATATAGGCTAAGTGGCCTTGGAACCCTTGCAGTTCCCGGATGTTACCTGGGGGAGGCATCTGGCTAATCGCCCTGATCTTCTCTAGGTCGATCTCAATACCCCGGTATCTTAACACAAATCCAAGGAACTTTCCGGAGGTGACCCCGAAGGCACACTTCAACGGGTTCATCTTCAGGCAGCGAGACCGGAGGAATCCGAACACTTTCTCAAGATCTTTGAGATGGTCCTGACGCTGGCGCGATTTGACCACCAAGTCGTCGACGTAGCATTCCACCAGTGTGCCGAGGATTGGCTTGAATATGCGGTGCATCGCCCGTTGATAGGTGGCTCCTGCATTCTTCAGGCCGAAGGGCATGACCCGATAACAGAAGATACCTTGGGGGGCCCTGAAGGCAGTGAACTCCTCATCCTCAGGGGCCATCCGGATTTGGTTGTATCCGGAGTATCCATCCATGAAGGAGAGGGCTTGGAACCCTGCTGTGGCGTCGATCAACAGCTCTGTCACCGGAAGGGGAAAGTCATCCTTCGGACAGTGGCGGTTGAGATCGCGGAAGTCGATACAGACTCTGATCTGTCCGTTCTTCTTCCTGACCGGCACAATGTTGGCCAGCCATTTGGGGTACTGGACTTCCCTCACGAAGTTGGCCTTGATAAGCTTGTCAAATTCGGCCTCAACCATGGCACCGTGGGATGGGTGCATCTTCCTGGGAGGCTGCTTAAACCCGCGATGGTTCACCGGGAGACCAAGGCGGTGGACGGCTACCTGAGGATCTAGCCCCGGCATCTCGTCATAGCCCCAAGCGAACACATCACGGTGATACCTGAGAAAGTCCACGTACTGCTGCCACTCCTCAGAGGGCATGGCGGCACTGACCAATGTGGGTCTTGGATCTGCTTCGGTTCCAAGGTTCACCTGTATTAACTCATCGACCGTGGCGGGGACGCCCTCCTCAAAGGCTGGGGTGCATCTTCCACGTCCTCTCCACCCGGGGAGGGATCGTCCACGGGAGAGACTGCACTGGAAACTGCATTGGGGCTACCAGATCCTGCTGGGCCGCTGGTGCTGGCACGGGCGGTCGCGGTCATCTCATCAGGAGACTCACAGGCCTTCGAGACCATGGCTACTTCCAACCGTTGAATCGGGAGGACGTAAGCGTCATCCAAGCTTGCCCAGGGATCACTTGCAACAGCGACAAGCTCAACCTCACCTGCCAGGATCTGCTTGTCCTTGCTCTTGTAATAGTCCGCGTCCAGATAACGGGCTTCACATGAGGCAAAAGGAGATGCATCTCCCTGAAGCACGCCTACTCGACCATTAAGGGAGTATTTGAGGCATTGGTGGTATGATGAGGGAACCGCCGCATGAAGGTGGAGCCATGGCCTGCCCATCAATGCGTTATACGCAGTGTCCTGAGAGACTACCATGAATTCGGTGTTGGCAACCAAGTCACCGAACTGGGTCTTCAAACGTATCTTGCCGACCGGAGTTTGCTCAGTGCGGTCGTAACCCTGGATCCTGAGGTCGGAGGGAATCAAGTCATCCTCAGACAACCCCAATCTCCGGAGCGTCCGAGTGGGAATCAGGTTAATCCCGGACCCCGTGTCGACAAGACAGCGCCGGACTTCAAAACCGTTGAACTGGCCAGTAACATACAACGGACGAATGTGCCCCTGTATAGGAGGGTCTTCATCCTTACCAGAGAACGAGATAACTGCCTGACAATCGGCGTCCTCGATCGTTTCGGCGTGAAAGGCCTCTGCAGCCGCAACCTCTGTCTCAAACTGGAGGGGGCTCTTCAGGGCTTTAGCGAGTGCCTTGCGCATCTCAGATGACATGCGCAGAGCCTCAAGGATGGAGAGCCTTGCTGGGATGTCGGCCAAGTGCTTCAGGACGTCATACTTTTTTGCCAAGCGCGAGCCCCTGGTTGCAGGAGGTTGCTCTGCGGTTGGCGGCATGACGGGCCTTGCCGGTTGGACCGGCGGCCGACTGGTGCTTGGCGCATCTCGCTGTTCACTGGTTGCAGTCCGGGAAATGGTCACCGTACTGGGGTCAGGAGGCCGGGATGGACTCGTGGCAGGGCGGAGCTGGTCGCGACGCGGCTGAGGCGGTTCTGCCTGGTCCCACACCACAAACAGTGGCGGAGGCGAATCCGTCATCCCCGGATGGGGAGGCTGCGCACGCTGAGCTCGGTTTTGAGCCTGCTGCCTAGTCTCAGTGGCGTGCACGGCCTGGATGGAGGTACCAACTGCTGTGCCCCGGCGACTCCTGCTGCTGCAGTTCTTCCGACGGTGGCGACGACCGGGGACACTAGGGAGGTCCACCTGGTGTTCTTCAACGTCGGGAACCGAAAAGGGATTTACCAGCTCGACGGTATTAACCGAAGCGTACCCAACACTTTCGTCGGACGAATCATCCATCACCGGGCGGATCCGAGGTGGGACCCCCATCTCCGGGGGCATGAAATCACCGAGAGTGCGGGATAGTGGCAGAACTGGCGGGGCACGCTCTTCCTTCTTGCGCCGTCGTCGTTTGCTCTTCTCGGAAGAGGCAGGCTGGGACGACAATGCCGAAGCAGCACCCGCAGATTCTGGGGGCTCAGGCTGATTCAAGCGTGCACGGATGATTCCATGGGCGCGAATGATCGTCTTGCGGGCCATCCAGTTATTATACTTCTGGGATCCGCGGTCGGAGACCAGCTGCCATTCGTCCTCATTGCCACTATCGTCATCTGATCCCACGAACACGCCCGCCACTTGTGCTGGAGCTGGGCCCAACCTGATTACATTGTTGTTAATCTGGTCTTGGAGCCAGTCCTTAAACGCATAGCACCACTGGATGGTGTGCCCCAGGGCTCGATGGTAAGGGCAGTAGCGGGGGTTATCCGTGAGATGTGCCTCCTCTGGCCTCCAACACTCAGGCAGTCACACAATCCTCTGCTCCAGGGCGCTCCGGAAATAACCGGGGACCTGATCCTCGTGAAATGAGTAAGTCAGGTATCGTGGGCCCCTGGGAGCGTGGTCTTGACGAGGGGCCGGAGGGGCCTGCCGAGGAGGTGGACCCTGATTATCTCGCCTGGGTTGTGGTGGTACATTACGCGGAGGGGCCGGCCGGTTCTGGGGCTGCCGCTGCTGGGCCGGGAACTGAGCCCGTGGAGGCGGATTCCTATGAGGCTGTGGAGCTGGCCTTGCCGGCAGCAGCTCCAACGGCCTGGGGGCCTCTATCTGGGCAACAGCAGCGGGCTCAGCCCTGCTGACTCTCCTTGCATGAATCATAGGAGGCAGCGGGCGCGCCTGACTGGCCTGTTGCAGGGCTTCCTCAAGACGTTGAGCTTTGTCTGAGAAGTCCCTGAACCCTCCGGGGTAATTCTGAGTGATCAAGGAAGGGACCAGCTTGGTCTTGACGTTTCGGACGCACATTGTCAGCAACTGCTCCTGAGTCAATGGCATGTCAAGGGAATACGTGAGACCCTTCCATCGGGCGACGAAGTCCACGACTCGCTCATCAGGCCTCTGCTTGCACTTGAAGAGGTCTGCGATAGTCGTCTTCCGGGTCGTGGAACTGAACTGGTAGAGGAACTGTCTACAAAGGTCCTCCCAGCTAGTTATCGAACCGACGGGGAGCTGGCTGTACCAGACAAATGCTGGCCCTTCCAGTGTCTGAACAAAGTAGCGAAGCTTAGCGGCCTCCTGCTGCGCCGGAGTCCCCAACATAGGCCCGCACCTCGAGTTGAAATGGGCCAAATGCTGTGGTGGATCTCCAGTCCCGTTGAAGGGGGCGAAAGTGGGATTCCCGAATCACGGAGGTGCCAGCATGTCATCCACCCATGCTGGGTATGGCTTGCCGTCCGGTGGGATCGCCACTTGCCGAGTCTCCAAGGCTTCCAAGCGGGCGATGAGTGCCGCCATCGGATCGTCCGGACATGGGTTCCAGTCCTGGCGAGGATCTCTAACCACGAGTGCATTGCATGGCCCTTCAATCGGGTTGTCGACCGGGTCGTCGAACTCGGCAGCTCGTGGGATGGCGGGCGGAGCGGCCCTTGGGGCAGCAGGAGGAATCCGAGCGGGGTCTCTCAGGTAGTCACGCCGCTCGGGAGGGTGTGGCGAAACATACCGCTCCCTCTTGCCATAGGCAATGGCCTCTCTCCTGTCGGCGAACACGGCGTAATCACGGTTGCCCGGGAGAGTCTCGTCGAGGAGCGGTTGTTCTGGTCCCTGCTGTCCTGGCCTAGGATCACCGTAGTCAGGCCGCTGCTCTACAGTGCGCTCGGCGAAGAGCTGGTCAACCAGCTTCTTCTGCTCGGCGAGCTGTTGACGTAGCGTAGCCTTCTCGGGATCCTCCTCTTCCTTCTGCATGGAGGCAGATGGGTCGGCGGACTTTACAGCCTCGTTGTGCTCTTTACCTTTGCTGACGTTTCGGCTCAACGTCAGTGCTTCAGTGGGTGCGGGGAGTCCCAGGAGGTTCCTCTGATGACGAGTAACTCTCACCGATGGATCTAACGACGGCTTGTCTTCAGGGGGGAAGCCCCCGTCGAGAAGCTCCAAGTCGTTCCCCTCTCCTGACAGGTCAGCCATATTGACTGTTTCTGTCCCTGGGGATATACCCTCAGGGCCACCCAGTGAATCGGGCTGTCGGCGAATCGCACTGAAGCGTAGGGCAGCGTACTGCCCCCATCCACGGATATACACGTGGGGAGTGGCTTCCTCGATAACCTTGCGGAGTACTTGAAAACACTCAACGCATCGTTGTTGGAGGGCCTCGTGGTGCCCAAATGACCCGGGGTGCCAAACCGCGGGGAGCGTGGCCAGGTCAATTTGGCGGCACTGCTCACCAATATCCTCCAGGTGTAGTTGACTCCCGGGGTATGGCATTTGTAGGAAGTGAAGACGGGAGTGAGTCTCCCGGAGAGTTCGGCGGAAGCATTCGAACTCATCCGGGGTGAGTGATTCGGGTGCATCAAAGCCCGGTCCTGCGACTGGCCAAAACTTCTCAGGGAAGTGGCCCTCTGCAAGGACGGTCCAGAAGCTCCACGACTCAAACTCGGGACCCAGATCCCCTTGGTCCTCTTCAATGACTGGGAACGGACGGGGAACCGGCAGTGGTGCCGAGGCGGGCCGTCGGGCCGACGGGCTGGCCGGCGGTGAATACGGCGAGCAGGCCGATTGGCCTCCATATCCCGGGCCGCCCTCTGAGGGTGGCAGTGCCCCAGATACCATATCACGATAGGACGGGCCGGCGAGCGAACATCCTGCCGCAGCATCGGTGCTCGCCGAGGGTGCACTAGATCGTGGTTCGACCGTCGGTCCCCAGATAAAGTCCCCGACTTCTCCGATCGAGGCGGAAGGCACTTCCAGAGGGGCCGCTATCAACCGCAAGCTTGATCCTTGGGGGTCTACCAGGCCCTCGCTACTCCGGATATACCTTCGGAGAGAAGCGGGGATCACATCAATCTCGCTCTCGGGGAGTACGAGGCTGACGTGCCGCATTCCTACCCCTGCCCTTGACTGGCGGGATTGGGGGAAGGGCTCTGTCGCCGAATCGTACTCCGCCTCTGAATCAGAGAAGCGAACCGGTCGGATCTCTGTCCGGAATTCCCTAACATTCCTCCCTCGGCGTCGACGCCTTGCCTTCCTGCCCCTGGGTGGTTCTTCGGGGCAGGGCTGATCTCTGTCCTGGCGTCCTCCGGCCGCACCGGTACCGGGGCCAAGAGGACTAGAAACCAAGGTGCGAGGGGCACCAGGACAGATATCAAAGGGGACGCGGGGAGAGATGATTCTGGGCAGGCCTCCGGGCTGGGATCGGAAGGTGGCATGACCCATGCCTCCTGGATCGGCCACACGGAGTAGACCCTGCTGGTGAATAGTGCTACCGCGAGGTGGTCCGCGGTGGCTACTGCCTGTACCAGCAACCGGGAGAGTCGACCCAACCTGCCTTTGGGGCGGTCGGGGCCTCGATCCAGGTTGGGCATAGAAGTTCCCCTGCTCAGGATGCGCAGGGGCCTGGCGACTGGAGCCAACAGTGGCTTGGGCCAATGCGGCCGCTGTTGCTAGGGCCCCAAGGTGGGCATCCTCTTCCGCTCGTGCCCGACGTTGGCGTCGGGACAAACGAGTCGGGATGAGCGGTGCGGGCAGGTGGAGAGCCCGCTCTTCGACTTGAGAGGCCTGGCGGTGGTGTCGCCGTGGCCTGGAGGGAGCCCTTACCGCGGATCCCTGGAGCGAATCCCGGATAGGGTGGTCCCGGACATCTTCCACCTCATCCGCATAGGGAAGGGAACTGTCGGAGTGCTCCGGGGATAAGCTCCTGAAGCGGTTGGACGTCGAGGTAGGCAGCGGTGCCTCCCTGCGTGGCCCTCGGGGGTGGCAGTGGTGGCGAGGTGCAGCTTCCTCGAGGTCTAGGCGAGCCATGTCCCTGGTGGGGATGACTCCCTCTTCCTCATATCTCCGCACCAAGTTGTTGATCACCCTTCTCTGGATGACCTCCGAGGGGGAGAAAGGGCGTGGTTGTCCCGCAATTGCGGCTGCTGGGACGGCTGTGAAACGGGCGGGACCGCGTGGAGTAACCGCGTCGGTGTCTCCCCTACCCCTGCGCCAGTGGGCGGGTGGCGATCGGGCACTGGACTGGGCGACTCGATTCCTGAAAGCAGGGAGAAAAACCTATTAACACTGACGGGAAAAGGAATCGACAACCAACCTTTAGTGCCACGACGCCTTCCGTGGGGGGAACCTAGGCCATCGACGTTGTGAGACGGAGTGCCCGATTTCCCTTCCCCAGCCCCTGGCGGGTAAAACTGAATGCTCGGCCGGGCAACATGCCGGTCTTCCAACTCCTCTGAAAGCCATCGGTCTTCGTATTGAGGAGAAGAGATTCACGTCGGGTTCACCATTTTTCTGTTTCGGTGCGGATGTGCGTCGGGTTTCTGTTCCGGCGTTGTTCCGCCAGGACGCGTTCGCGCGTGCACCCGTCGACCCGAGGGGATGGGCGCGCACGGTTTGTGGTCCCGCAGTCCCGCTTTCCAAAGGCGGGCGGCATCCATCCCTTATTCAGGGGCGTCTCCTCCTTGATCGAAACCGGGATGATGGGATGTTGGCTCCTCCTTCCTTGGACGTCTCCTCGGAACTCGTCGCCTAATCCGGGTCTCCCTCATAGATTTAAGACATGCTCGTGAATCTCGTTCCCGGCGCCATATCTTCATGGACACCGGTTAATTACGCTGCTTCCGCCCGGACGCTCCAAGGAGTCTAGTCGGGGCAGCAACCTACGGTGAGGAGACCGGGTGGCTCTGGGTGTTGGGGGCGTGTCTTAACACTGCGGCTCTGCATATCTGTCTTCCGTCCCTAATAGGGCTTCTCGAAGGCGTGATGGCCTGAGGCATCCCGCGCTGGGTGCGGGGAACTGCGTTACCTGAGGTTTTCCTCAGCTTCCCATGTTTAACACGGGGTATGCCGCGAGTTTAACGTCCAGCGGGGACGACATCGGACTGATCAACACAAGGAGTGGATCAGATGACAGAACCCCTTGCGGGGAACCTCCGACGCTGGGGCCAGCACATGGGCGGCTTCCCGAGTGAAGTGGAGTGGAATGAAGTGGCATGACCCCACCGGGATGTGGCAGCCCAGGTAAGGGTCAGGATGAATGATGGAGTGAAGAGCTTGGACCCCGTAGGGGCTTCCTACGTACCGCACGTTAGCGCGGATCAAAGTCAGCGTAGTTCGGATATACAGTTTAACGTCATGCTGGACGTTGGCGAGCCGACTCATGAGGAGATAGAGGCTGCCGGGCGGAGGATTGAACCGAACCACCTCGCACAGAGGGGGATGGAACGGCCGGGTGGATCACAGTTTCACGTCATGCTGGACATTAAAAGGAGAAATAGAAAAAGGAGGCAGTGGGAAGCACAATGGAGATACACACGTGCAGTCTCCCACAGGGGCGGATTCATAGGTGAATCGACGCAAGCGTGAACCCAGGAGGGGTCCACTGATGGACGAACCGACGTGAATACGACCGGGACGACCAGGTGGTGGGCTTGAACCTCAGAGAGGCTTCCTACGTACCCTGTTTAGGAGACAGGGATCAAAGTCCACGTAGTTCATTCGGTAACACTCTACCCCCAGGGGCGAAGGCCACTCCAATCCCGACATCCCTGCAGAGACGAGCGGGTGGGGGCCACATCCAAACCGGGAGGGGGACCCTGCGTGCGAGGCACGGGATCGGGTGAAGCGGACGGTTTAACATCTTGCCGGACGAAGTACAGTTTAACGTCGTGTGTTGAGGATGAAGCGGATGGTTTAACGTCTTGCCGGACGAAGTACAGTTTAACGTCGTGTGTTGAGGACGAAGCGGACGGTTTAACGTCTTGCCGGACGAAGTACAGTTTAACGTCGTGTGTTGAGGACGAAGGTGCTTGGCAGTTTAACGTCTTGTCGCGTGGACGAAGATGCTTGGCAGTTTAACGTCTTGTCGTATGGACGATGAGGGCTAGGCAGTTTAGCGTCGTGCAGCTTGGACGTGGTGCAGTTTAACGTCATGCGGGACGAATGTGCAGTTTAACGTCATGCGGGACGAATGCTGAACAGTTTAACGTCTTGTAGCTCGGACGAGGTACAGTTTAACGTCATGTTGGACGAAGCGGACGGTTTAACGTCTTGCCGGACGAAGTATAGTTTAACGTCCTGTGTTGAGGATGAAGGTGCTTAGCAGTTTAACGTCTTGTCGCATGGACGATGAGGGCTAGGCAGTTTAGCGTCATGCAGCTTGGACGTGGTGCAGTTTAGCGTCATGCGGGACGAATACTGAACAGTTTAACGTCTTGTAGCTCAGACGTATGCTGAACAGTTTAACGTCTTGTAGCTTGGACGATATGCTAGGCAGTTTAACGTCGTGCAGCATGGACGAGGCACAGTTTAACGTCATGTTGGACGAAACACTTGGCAGTTTAACGTCTTGCAGCACGGACGAATGCAGTTTAACGTCGTGCTGGACGAATGCAGTTTAACGTCGTGCGGGACGAATGCAGTTTAACATCGTGCGGGACGAATGATTTGCCGCCGATGGGTCCGTGTCACTTCGCGCGAGCCTGGAGGGCCGCACGGGAAGACAACGCACGGTGCGGGCACCCGCGATGAGGATCATCGGGCGCCACGCAGGCGGATACCCTCAGGGGGTCAAAGGGGGCGACCCTGGCGGATTGCGCGCAAAAGTGGAGCTTGGCGCGCAATACCGCGGGTCGGCGCGCAAATGGGCGGGCTGGCGGGTAATTGAGCCAGCGCTTTGCGCGCGGATGATGGAGATTGCGCGCACCGGGCTTCAGATAGCGCGCGGGGGCAACGGCTCATTCTTTAATGAATGACCACTTGAAAAAAAAGGGGGGGTGCGCACAATCGGGCTGGATTGCGCGCACCCGGGGGGCAATTGCGCGCAAGAGACTTCTTTTGCGCGCGAAGGCCTTTAGGTGGGTTTTTATTCAAAGGAAAGGAGCCAGGGGGATTGCGCGCGAAGGCGAACCCCGAGGCTTTCTTGCGCGAAAGAAAAGAGGTTACCTGGAGATCGGCATTGCGCGCGGAAGGGGTTGAATTGCGCGCGCGAGAGACCTTTCGAATTCCAGCAACCTTTAAAACGTCGGGGGTCGCCTTATATTTATAGGCAACCCCGGGCGCGGAATCCAGTTCTCAGGCGCGGAATTCTCTTCGCGGGCGCGGAATCGGGCCCGGCGCGCAAGGGAGTCGCGCGGGCCCCTGGTGCGAAAAATTGCGCGCCGGCCCAGCGCATTGCGCGCATCCCGGGAGGTTTGTGCGCGGCTCATCAACTTTGCGCGCGGGCCTCCAAAATTTCGCGCAAGGCCTCCGGGCCCTCCGAAACATGCTTCCGACTCCAAATATGACCTCGCTTCCCGCATCCGGAGCTTCGTTTGGGAACAACGGACTTTTCCGGCGTCTACAATATGTTTCCCTATGAGAAAATAAATTGATATATCCTCCCACTTCCATTCAAGGGAATCCATTTGAGATATGAAATATCCATGAATATGATTCTCCACCTTAACATTTTGATAATCTATGAATATTGACTTGAAATATTCCTCTACCCTCTTTAACTTGGGATAGAAAACACATTCCATGAGAAATGATACATCTTCAGAATTTCTAGATATATAGCGATGTGTGATCTATGAAAATAAAAATGAAAAATATCTTTTACACTCAATGTGATAAAGAAACAATCCATAACACTGATAATTTAATAAGCACCCCTTAGAAGCATGACCATAAGAAATGTGATATCCCAACACCTCTACCCTTGTGTCTCCCATCTTAGAGTCCTCCACCAGTTAAAATAATGATTATTTAACTCTAAACTAGAAATGGATTCACTTTAATCAACAACATACTTATAAATATATACTTATATAACATCTTCCATCACTATTTAGGCATATTTTGACCATATAACATCATTTCCTTATAACATTATTTTGAGCAAATAAAAAACTACATTCCATATCCTTGAGGTATTAGAGACTTTGATTCCATAATACTATAAGAACGCAGTTAAAAATTACTGATACCTCTTATAATCCTAATAAGAGAATATATTTTTCCATATTTTGTGATATGTGAGGACCATAATGATGTAACCCCAACCCATTTATCATGTTTTGATGCTAAAAGAATTCTCTTTATATACTAGTTTTAAAAAACATTAATGTGATTGAGTTTTCACATTCCATAATTGAAAAATAAATGATATGATTAAATAACATACATAACAAAAACCATTTTAGAATTATATATTTAGAGAATTAAGAAAATAATTGCATAATATTAAAATATATTTATTTTTAAATGTATATTTTTTTTCAAGTATTCATTGAATTTCTTATTCCACAATAACTATTATTTATCTCACCTAAAATTCATAATATGTGACCAAATTTTTTAATTATCTTACATGATATCATTCTTCATATCCTAGGTAAAAAGAACTATAATAAGGTTGAGATCAAATTCTCGAAAAGGGAAAGTATATAGAAGGAGAGATTATGGAATAAACAAGGAATTATCAGTATGTAAGAAGTAAGTAATAATCAAATGATCCATTTTAATTAAAACATTATAGTGAAATAATTCCATGGATAACATTACAATCAAAATTATCACATGGAAAGTAATAAATTATTTCATAATGAGGTAATTCACAATATTGGTCATCAGAATATTTCCATCAAGGCCTTATGAAAAGACATAATACATAAATTGGTATGGAAGATGTCGAATACTCAAAATAGATTGTGTCTTGAGAGCTATTGATGCTTCAAGAGGCTGTAAAAGGCCCCTCCAATCATATACTGAGTGTATTTATTAATTTTATTAATTAAATGAATAATAATACAATTCAAATTCACTATAAACATTAATATAGAAAACCTAGAATATGAAATGTCAATATTTTCGTTATAAAATAAAAAAACATAATCATAAACAATATAGAGATATAAGGTTGATGGTTTCAACTAATTATATCTCTATTTAAGAATAAAAATTATCAAATGATTTTTACATAGATAAAAAAATCCTCTAATATAATATGAAATCCCTTATATGAAATCCTATGAAATATATCCCCTTATATTGTTTATATTTTATATAAATATTATTCAAATGTTAAGAAAATTATTTTAGTTTAAAATAAAAAATATCCATTTAAAATAAAACATTTTATAAATTAATGGGAATGATGGATGGGAAAACTTCTTGTATAAGAAATGTTAAGAGAGTGACTCAATTAACACATTTTATAAAAAGTCATAAATAACCTATTTGGAAAAAAATTTTGATAAATAATTTCAATCAATTTAGAAAAGTCATATATGATTATAAATGGAGTTATATTATCATTTTATCATGGAAAATAAAATTCTTGCATGGATTTTAGTGATCGTGGGCATTGAATGATAATTTTTCCATCTAAGGAGAAAACATGGTTGATTATTCATAAAAACACATTCTTAATTGTTTAAAATACAAATGAGGTGAAAGGATTGAAGAAAAACATGGATACCATTGAAATAGATAGCGTGGAATAAAATATAATGGATTATGAGGGAAATAACATATAATAACCATAATAAAAACATAAACAAAACTATCCAAAATAAAAATGATATTTTATAGTATACCATTAAATTTTTAATAACTTATTAGTCAAAGGCCCCATAAAAGGGAAAACCTGAATTAAATATTGAAATTGCATAAATAAATAAAAATTCATGATATAATTTGTCATAGGGTAATAATATATACCATATAAAATGAATTTTATGTATAATATAAAATCTTCTTTAGTGGAGTGCTATTGAGATGAAAAACCCTTACATTGGTTTACCTATTGGTCGTAAGTGTTATAGCCTCAGGAATAATAAAATAAATACTATTAAATAATTTTTTAAGAGAATTTGGAACCTTTATTCAAATTTATGGTTCTTTTATAATCATTTGACATATATTTATTGTATAGTTATTTCTTATACCGACCATTTAAGGGCGTGTGATCAATTTCTCCAAAAATAATTTGGTATACTAATTATCATTAAAAGGGTTATAAAAAAGTTCCATAATCTAAAAAATATTAAACATGTTATAATTTTAATGTTTACATTTAATATTATTTTATAACCAGCCATGTATAGAGGTCATGAAAAATGAAATACATCATTTCATTAAGTCAATATTCTATATGTATGCATAGATGACATTTTCATTTACTAGAGGATAGAAAAGGTTATGAATAGGATTTGTTGAATTTAAATAAAAAAATTTAATTAAATTTTCAATAACAATTTTTTCATATGATAATGTTAATAGAGGATTTGAAAGAGGTAAATGACAAAATAAATTTGAAAACCCTTGGTAAAGAGTTATACCTCCTCATTGAGAAACCTATATGGGCTTACACCTTAATCCTTCTATTCTATTCATTTAGTGAAACCATAACCTCTAGGAAATGGGATGTACTATTTCAAGGAAATTTGGAAAAGTTTTTTGAAGGTAATCTATCAATAGGTGTAAGGAAGATATGATATGAGTTTCCCTTTTAGAAGTGAGGCGGGTTGTAATCTTTAAATACATGATATAATAATATAATGTATATGTATAAATAATGTAATAATAAAAAATAGTTCTTATATAAAGTTTATAAGTTCAAAATTAAATAAACTATAAAATAAAAGCATGTTTATTTGGCACATTTAACCTTATCTCTTAGTTTAACCAATAGTTTCCCATTTAACCTTCATCATGGTAAATAATTTTTAAATTTGTAAGGCCTGTGGAAGTAATTTTTAAAATGAAAATTTGAACTTAAATGAACCATGTAATATATTTTCTAAATATTACTAGTAACACGAGTTAATATAGTATTCTTATCATTTTGTAATGATTTAATAATTTTTTTAACCAATAAATATTATTTAATGTCAGTTTAATTAAAATTCACATATCATGACTTCAAAGGAATCAATATAACAATTTAATTTGAATAGGAATAATTTAAATAACCCTAATGCCTTATAATCATTTATTAAATTCTTTGAATAGAATAATCTATAATAAATATATTAATTTTATTTTTTAAAATTAATTTTCATGGTTTGTTATTGATTTCTCAAGCATTGTGTCTTCATTTCATAATAATTCATGTTAATTATTTAATATTTTTTAAATTTTTTTACTATTATAAGAATAAATTATTCATAACAAAAATAAACATTTATGAACCTCGATTTCTCTTTTATCTCTATAAAGACCTATTATAGATATTAAAAGAAAGACAATGAAATTTTCTAATAATTCCTTACTTAAAATAATATAAAAGTTAAAATAAGAGGAAAGTGGAACAAAAATTACATAACATCAAAGATAGTATGATGATTACTGGAATAAACTCATCCTTTGAAAGTAAACTATGTGTTGGAAAATGTATTTGACATTATCCCATAGTTTTAACCTCATTTTACCCATTTACCCTTTACCGTGATGACAAACATTTATCATTATTGTTATTAATTATGAATAAAAATTTAATTGAACATACTACAATATTTTTAAATAATAAATCAAAATGTGGAATAAATTATACAATATTTAATTTCTATAATTTTTAAAATTAATTTTAATTTAAGTTCATTAAATGTAATAGAAAATTATTTTATGAAAAATGATCGCTTTAACCACAAAAAAAGATTTATATAAAAATAAATTATAATTTTTCTTACCACTATAATGATTATATTATTTTTAATAAATGATATTTTTTTTGTCTTTAAATCCAATTCAAAACCTAAATTTACATTGAGAAAACATCATTAAAATAAAATAAACAATTTTTTTTTAATTTGAATAAAAACATTACATACATTTCCAAAATGTCAAACATAGATATTCAAATTTAATATATTATTTTAAATTAAAATAAAATACTTATTAAATATTTCTTTATTCGATAAATAGGTCTCATGATCCACCATGTCATTCCTAGGTCATAATAATAATATAAAAGTATCATTGAAATAAGTATTTTTCAATATTCACCAAAAATAATATTTTAGAAAAATATCAAAAATTAAAATTAATATAATCTAATGTTTATAAAATAAATTTTGAAATAATTTTTATGAAATTAAATTCATTAAACTCATAAATTTATCTTTTATATTAAAATAAATAGTATAAAAAATGTTTTAACAATAAAATCAAACCATTGAAATTTTAATTCTTCTTAACCTCATATATTTTTATTATTATCATTAAAAATGTAGAAATAATTATTTAGGTAATATTAAGTATATTTATTTTAAAATAACTTTCATACATATATTTTATAATTTTTTTACTCTTACTCACTCCTACCAATTTAACTACTAGTTTATGATTTCCATATTTAAATAATAATGTTTCAATACAATATCATAATTCATTTAAGCATGTCGTTGAATGTGGTAAATTCTATAAAAAAGTATATATTTAATAAATAATTACATATTTAAATATAATGGTGTTAAACATAAACCATTCATCGATTATGTAATGATACCAAAACAGAAGAGAAAACACCACTGCTGTTAACTCAAGATCATGGGTATCACAGTTATTGTCATGAGGGTATAACTTTATAGATCCAAATGAGATTAACACCATTTTATAGTATAGGAAATAACCTAAATCAATATGGTTTGTGTTTCAATATACATTTAATATTACATTCTCATCTATAAAAAGAAGGATATGAGTGATGACTATATTATAGTTCAGTTAGTCGAAAGCTTCCTCACTCTAATCAGTCCATTTAATGCATTGATTAATAATGTAAAAATATATCAATGGGTGTTTAATCATCGAAAAACTAGATATAAATTTATAATAATATCCTAGATGGAATTTTTTTTGAACTACTATGTTGATCCTTAGTTATTCCCATGAAACAAAAAAATCAATATTTTAAAAATTGACTACAACTCAATAGAGACACGATATATTATGAACAAAATAAACCTCACAAATAAAAAATGCACACATGTATAGTATTCTATATACTTTATGCTACCAAATAATTCTTAAAATGTTCTTCATATGTACTTAATGATCCTCCTCAGATATAGAGTATAAACTAATTTTATTAATGAAAACATTAATGAATCGATCCAATGACTCAGTAAATATTATGTTCATGAGTCCCCTGAAAATGGAGGTGGGTTTTTTATCATATAAAAACATAAACATGAAAAAAATGTTCCCAGAATTACAGATTAAAGAAATTATTGGGAGGTACTCTACATTTAACCTCATCAAATTATATCCATAAAGTATATCTATCATTGAAAAAAATTCCTCCTTCCATAGAATGAATTTATTATCTATCTTTACAAGGGGAAAAATTATTCGTCATGCCATAACTAAACCACTAGTATTCTATAAACAACTTTATCTTACAATCAAACTTCATGGTGAAAAACAACCGAGTTCCCAATAGTGATTCAAAGGGTGATATGAAACCATTATATAAAAAATCAATGATATAAATCCTCGTATATAGTAACTAATATGGTTCCATTAGATAAAAATCAATATAAATTATAAATATTTGTTTTCAAACACCAATTCCACATTTATGGGGTAGTGTTACATCCTTTTCCTGTAAATAAATGAAAAATATCCTCAAGAATACTTAACAACCCAACTCTTGACAATGGTCCAACTAATGGACCCACTCATTAATTAACACCACACATTGGCCTTTCAAATCATTGAATTCAACTATAACATAGGAAAAATTTATTACTATATATATATCATATAAAAAACATGCCTATAATAAAATCATTTTTATCTATAATATGTAAACTTACCCTAATATATAATATTTCTCGATCATTTTGTTATAAATAAAAAACATAAAAAGAAAAAATGAGATACTTTTAAGTTGTGTGGTCAATACTAGGGGAACACGAAGCCTCTCCACCGTTATTTTTAAATAATTGATAAATATTTGTGTAATAAAACAATATTAATCCATAAAACAAAAGAACCTATAATCAAAATTTGGAAATAATTATATCGTACCTTGAATGATCTCGGGACAACTTTACACTAGAAGAACTATGGAAATCAATTAGCAATTCCAAAACCCCACTACTCGTTTTTACTTACTGATGACCACCTCAATTACCATGCTTTATCTGTTATACATATGGATAGGGAACATTATAGGGTTTTCTTCTATGTATTCCATCATCTATTATTGTTAAAAATCCTAATGTCCCTACCACTTTTAGTGCCTCATAGGTATCTGTGGATGAGGCAACAATGGATGTTGACCACATACCCTATATTGATTAGTGAGGGATGTCAGCCACTAAAATATCTCTTGAATATTTCATTTAAAAGAAAATAATATAGAAATAATTCTTCAAGTTTATTCCTATTAACTTTTGGAATAATAAAATTACAAAGAAGAAAATAATATCAAAATACTAGGTAATTGAAACATTTTATTGATAAAAACCTCAATGTGACATTGTAGTGTTTTTGGGTAGTTTTTATTTGTTAAAAAAGATGATTGAAAACATAATTTGTGGTGTTCCATAATCATTATTGATTATGTAAGTTAAAAAATGAATTGTAAATAGGTACTGAAGCTCTATAAGGTGTATAGAAAGATGCACAGATAAGGTGGAATCATTTAAGAGTTTATGCTAAATTTCTAGGGTCCCAATATAATGGATGGGGATTTATTTTTAAAATGAATTATTTTAAAAAAAGTGGAAATGTTGCAAGAACATGTGAAATTGTTTCATGAAGTAGAAGAAAAATTAGAAGTTGAGTCCTCCCCATCATAATATTGTAACAAAAAACGTTTCATGAGCATTTTTAGTTTTAATAAAATATGGAGTTTTGAGATGAAGATAATTTTAAATGAACCCATGAAAAAATATAGAAGTACTATGAAAAATATGTGTTGTTTACCAAATGTTACATATAATAATTGATGTTTTGAAAACCAAAATATTTCTTTGGGATATCGGTAGTGAATAAGTTAGTCATGAGATGGTCTAGTATTGTCTATAAATATTCTTTTACCCACTCCCCAAGAGGTCAAACCCTTAGGAAATATATATGTTATGATATGGTGTAAGAGTTTCATGTATAAAGTTTTTGTGTGAATATTTTATAGAAAAAAATATTCTAAAAAATAGAAAGTTTCATGTCAAACAAAAATATTGAATGATATTTGGGAGTTCGACAAAAACAATATGCAAGAATGATTTGGAGTTTTATATAATTTATTGAAATGATGCATGAAATATAATGTTTTGTGAAACATTAAAACATTCTTAGATATTCAATGGTAAATTGATATTATCATGTGAATAAAGGTGTTGCTTTATGACACACCTAATAAGGAGAAAAAAATATTTTTTCTAGCAATCAAAAGAATAACCTTCTATATGAGAAGTTACAAAACATCATTTGATATGGAAATGAGCTTTCAAATATTGAATAGTATCAAGATCAGGTGGACAGTGAGACCACTATGAAATTTATAACAATAGTGATCTATAGTAGATTTATTGTATTGTCATATTTCCATTGTATTCCCCTTGGATGTGTCCCGATGAGGGTGAAAAATTATAGTTAATATTCTTGTTGTATCTTTTTGTTTTTTTTATTCAATACTATGTCATGAATAGATAAGAGAGTTCTATTTTACAATTAAACAATATATGATAGGGGTATCTTTTTTAATCTATCATACCTTCACTCACTGAAATATCTGGGTATTAAAACTAGTAAGACCAGCTATTGGTATCATTGAAAAAATTTTAAATTCATAATTTATCTCTCATTGATATCAATGGAAGTGAGTAGTAATAATAGGATTATGATATTTCATGTAATTTTTTTTTCAACTATCGATGAATTAGAAAAACACCCATTCTAATTATTAGGCATGCAAGTTTTATAGTTTCTATGAATGATATTTTTGAAAATATGGATTGTGGATATTTAACCAAAAGTGGATTCAAGATAATTGTATGCTAACTCTAGAGGTATCAATGCTTTAATGGGTTACTCGACCAATAAAATCTATATTAATGTGATTTCATGTAATTCATCCCATGAAATTTGGAAAAACAGGATAAATATCAATGATGTCAACCCAAAATTTTAAAATGATATATTTTATTTTTTTGGAACAAGTATGTTGAAATGGGAATGCATCATAATGAGTTAGTTGAAGTATTTTCTAATCATGTGAACGGTTTTATTGAATATTTGAGGGGTATCAAAGAAATCCATGATAGTATAATGATTTTCAAGTGCATCCTGAGATGGTTTTAATCCAAACTAAATCATAAATTCCATTTACTTTAAAATAAAAATCCAATGATGTTGATGTTGGAAATTATAGAACATAATATTATATGATAAAAAACTAGGAATGATGATAATGATTTTGTGGAAAAAGGGAATTATAATTATTTATAATTCAAGGCAATTATGAAGCTCACCATAGAGGATAAATAATAACAATAAGAAGTGGATGAGGTGATGTAATTTTTTCCAAAAATTTTAAAATGTGTAAAAAAGATTTTATAAAAAAACATCCAATTATACGATTTTGACGTGGAATGGATGAAAATATTACAACAAGGTTACCCAAGTAGTTTCAAGTTGAGGATGAGGACAACGATAAAATTCACATAAATATTTCAACATCCAATATAATGTGTAGAAAAATCACTAAGAAAAATTTCTTCAAATAAATAAATATACATTCATAGGAAAATGATTCTTTAGAAGAAACTAATGTATATTAAATTGATTACTATAAAGTCCTTAGAGAAAATTACTTGGCTAAAATTTAGGTAATTTACTAGACATTGGAAGCTAGAAACAATTATAAAGGGGAATTGTAAGGAAGAGTTTATCTTCAAGTTAAAATAGAATATTCTTGAGTAGAGATAAATTTTTGTAGAGAAAAAATAAAGAAATCTAACCGAGTAGTTCATAATGAAATACACTATATATAGCAATAAGACCAAGAGATGTTTTATTTATTGGTGGAAATTAAAATAATTAAATCTAAAAACCTAGAATGTATAGGTAAGGTTGTTAAGTAGAAACATAATGTTAAATAACAGTACAAGTTTATTAATGGTATTACTAAATAATGAAATATTGAGTCTAAAGAATGAAATAAAATATATAATAACTTTTCAACCTATGAATAAAATAGGTATATATGGAAATACTCTTAAACCTCAGTTTTAAATTGGAAAATATTGTCACATAGGTGATAAAAAAGGGAAATTATATCATAAAGGTCTTGTAAAATATTCATATAATTATCAAAAGAAGAAAATGATAAATCTAAATAATATAGTTAGTATATAGTGTGATTGAAAATAAAATGAAGTGATGATTGGTATCAAATAAATAGAACACTCTCTATGATTAATTATTTATTTTGGTATAAAATATAATGATAACTTTTATAGAAAAGAAGGGATAACTAGTGTTGCAGCCAAGACATAATGAAATTGACCTCGTATAAGGTGTCATTATTATAGAAAGAGAGTATATTAATTTTTATTTTGTTCTATATCAATGAGGTACAAAAGGTGTAACACTCTGAGATTATAAAATATATTTCTATTTAAATAATATTGATTTTATTATTATCTTATATTACAGTCAGTAATGGGTTTAAAAAAATTGTGATATATAATTACAATATTATTATTTAAATATATCCCTACAATAGAATTGGAAGATATGAATTTTAGTAATTTTCACATCCAATAATTATTTTAAATTTATTTTTTCATGTAATTTATATTCTTTTTTGTTGTGGTGGCTTCCCATTCATTTTTAGAGTAAATGGTGGATTTTTATGATTTCATCCCAACCGTGAGCCCATTTCCATATTTAAAAACAGATTTTGATGCTTTTATAACACCCTAATTTTCTAATTTGTTCATCAATTAAAATTTCTACATGGCCTTCCTTGACGTATTCAATCCACAATATCCATTTGGACCCCTTATGAACTCTTTATTATTTTTTATTTGGATGATTTATTTATGAATTGGGACAACCCTTAATCCCATTTCATGTTTTTAATTTGTTTTATTCTTAAATATCTTATTCATATTCACTCTGTTTTGTGGATTCCAACTCTCACCCTATCCCATTGAATATACGTGCACCCCATGTTCTCTTATCCCCCTTTGGAGCTCATCTCCATTGCAGATTAGGGAAAAACGTCTCTAGCTTTCTCAAATCATCCATACTTGAAGTGGTATTTCGTTTCCTTCATAAATAATTAATTTCTGAATCATTCCCCCCCCATTTCATTTCCTAAACTACCTACCAATGTTTATTCGAACCTCAAATTCATTTTTTTGTGTTTGGAGATTCATATACTAGTGTATTTGGGTAGATTTATTCAATGTTTCTCAATTCGGTGAGTTTCCTCTCATGTTCCTCCCATATGCATAGGGTTATCCAATTTCATTAGGGTTTGTTCCATTTTTATAGAAGATTAAAATGTCTAGAATTTAGTTCTATGAACATATGTCTTGATCACAGGTTTATTGGTCAGATATTGGGGTTTTAGGTTGGATTTAACTTCCCTGTGGTGCGGCGATGGTGGGATTTAAATTTCGCACAATGATTAGATGGGTTTGACACTTGTGGTAGGTGGATCCATGTTTTAGAACTACTAGATGAGTTATCCTTGATTTATTTATAATTTTAGAATAATTCTATATCATTGTTCTTACAGTGAAAATTGGTTTTGGTGGTTTTTGTTAAGAAATTGATTTTAAAGGGAAAATGTTGTGTTAAAATTGGTGTTTTATATGTCCATTAAATGTTATACCAATTGAGGCTCTTTTATAACTCATTAAATGGTTTTATTAAAATGTTTTAGTGATATTGATTCTATTTTTTGGTAATATTGGTGTGCAATTGGTTTTCAAATATGTGTTTTAAATATATTCCAAGCACAATGTTTGGTGGTATACCATGAAGTTGTTTTATGAAAACATTTCATTATTTATTCAGCTGTGTAAATGGACAAAATCATGTGTTGCAACAGTTTTGAGTGTGTATGAAAATAAATAAGGGTTTTATGTGGAATTGGATTTTGGAAACATGTTGAAATTGTTTGAGCACAAGGGGGAAACCTAGGAGTCTAGGGGGCGGACGTTTACTAGTACTCTTTTAATCCAAAGCAGTTATATCCCTATTTAACCTAGCAAGAGAGACATTGAAAAAACAAATAAAAAACTATATTTATGATGATTTTGGACTACTAGGTTATGTGTATGTTTATTACTAGTGGCCCATTCATGGGAATAGATATTACTATGGTTACTTTACACTAAGATATGTGGTACAAGGGTCCCGAAACTAACTACTGCCTAGGGGTGTTCTTGAGATTAGTGATCATTGGATATTTTATATTTACTATTGACTTAGGGTGTTTTATGAAGAAAAAATGTAGTATCATAAATGTTTTAATTAAATGTGGTCACTCTTTGATACTTCCATTTGATAATTGTTTATATTTAAAAGGTTCATTCTTTAGAATTTATTATCACCATTTATTGTTTATCAAAAACATGAATGATTTTTATATTTTATTGCTTAATATATAAAATAAATTGGGTGGTATCCTATTTGGATTGGGCTCACATCCTACTTACACCCCTTTGGTGTAATTAGACATGATCATGTTTGACGCAGGTAATGGCAAGGTCGTGGGTGATGGTGGTTTGGGTTGCTAGTTTCTTCCCTTGGTGCTGGGTTGTTGAGACAATTTAGAGGTGATATCCCCTTGTTGTTTTGAGTTCCAAGGGATTTTTATGCTAATTTTAGGTATATGTTTACCTCTTTTGTCATTTTTAAAGCTATTTTTTAAATTCCCGATTTTATTTAAGTAATGTTTGGCATATGTTTTTTGATTTGGTTTATTGAATGTTTTGGGTTGATAAATGATTCAAAAATCGGGTAAATCATTCCCAAACCACAATTCATAATACCAAGGAACTTATGCTAGCCCATGGGGATAGGGAATGCCCTTTGGGCCTTGCCATGGTCCAGTTTGGCTACTGGTTATAATGGAGACCAGATTCAGTTTGTGACAAAATGGAATTAGAGGAGGTTAATGTTTTTTGGTAGTATTATTATTCTGGGATGAGTCGAGCTAGAAATTAGCTAGGACTTTCAGGGCTTGGTGTTTTTTCATGGGATGGGTTCCCTACATACACATCTGATGATAGACCTGGAGTCCCCATGGGATGTAGGAATTTTTTTTGGCTTCACTTCCTGGTGAGACGTGTGGGCTACAGACATGACATGGACATTAGGTGGGGGTTAATTAGTTGTTTATTTAATTGTTGTAATGTGTTTGGATTATTTATATTAGATGTTATTGATGATATTTTCATAATTTTTGTACTGATTTTATTCTTGTAACGATTGTCTTTTGTAGCAACATGCCTCCTTGGAAAGCACCCATGCACCACCAGAGGAAGCCGGAGAGAGTTCTCCCTCAACTATTGGAAATCATGGTTTTCCCAACAGTTTTATACCAATGGTTCTTTTTAACCGTTGGTATAGGTGATCTTTACCAATGGTTTGCATTAACCATTGGTAATGATCAATAAAAATTGATTTTTTCCAACAGTTTGATGAAACCATTGGGAAGGATTGGATGAAAATTAGTTTTCCCAATGGTTTCATCAAACAATTGGGAATTATGGGAAATAAATCTGTTTTCCCAATGGGTTAATGAAACTGTTGGGAAATATTTCCCCCAAATATAGAACACCCGAACCCCCACTCAGCTTGATTGTAGAGAGAAACTAATCGATCTCTTGAATTATTCTCATCCGTGACACTCCTTCCAGCCATGATCCATCTTAAATAAAAAAAATCTTATTTCACACTTAAAATTAGTAAGTGTTAACTTAGTTTTATCATTATTCCTCATTTTTTTGGTGTTTGATGTTTTGATTTAGGATAAATTATGGTTGGTGTCTATGAACCCTTGGATTTGTTTTCTGTTTTTTGTTCTACACTTCAAACATGGTAAAGGGTTTTTTAGTGGGGTGATATGGTAATTTTGGTGGAATTTATTTTAGTTGAAAATTGGATTTTGATTTGGAAAATTTTTTGTTTCAATTTGAGGTGGGGGAAGGTGTGCAGATGGGGTGGGGGAGGATATCGAGGGCCATCCAAGTGGGGTGGGGGAGGGGCTGTCTAGGTAGGGTGGGGATGGGGCTAGGTTGTCCAAATGGGATGGGGATAGGGCTGTTTGGGGTGGGGGAGGGTCTGTCTATGTAGGGTGGGGGAGGGGGATATCTAGGTAGGGTGGGGGAGGGGGCTGGGTTGTCCAAATTGGGTGGGGTTAGGGCTGTTTGGGGTGGGGGAGGGTGTGCAGGTGGGGTGGGGGAGGGTGTCCAGGCAGGGTTGTCCATGTGGGGTGGGGAGGGTGTGCATGTGGGGTGGGGGAGGGGATGTCTAGGTAGGGTGGGTGGGGGGATGGGTTGTCCAAGTGGGGTGATGGTAGGGCTGTCCAGGTGGGGTGGGGGGGGGTGGGATTTCCAAGTGGGTTGTGGGGGTTAGGGGTGTCGAGGTATAGTGGGGAGGCGGGGGGGGGGGGGGGGCTGTGTTTTCCAAGTTGGGTGGGGGTAGGGCTATCCACGTGGGGTGGGGGGCATGCTGGGTTGTCCAAGTGGGGTTGGGATAGGTCTGTCCAAGTGGGGTGGGTGGGGTGGGGGTAGGGCTATCTATGTGGGGTGAAAACCCTAAATTCAATGTTTTAATTGGATATTTGGTTTGTTTTATTTGGGATTAGGTGTATGAGGCATTCTCATTCCTATTATGGGTGGTTTTAATCAAAAGTTATGACGTTGGAACCATTTATGATTTTATTGTCTCTATTTAATCTTATTTCCCCTAAATTAACATTAAATTCTATATCACGTTGGGTTTCTGTTTTTTTAATTTCCAGTTAAGTTATTTGTGGTCGATGATTGTCTCATGTTAATTGTTTTCAATGGTTTGGTGTTGAAAGTAGGCATTTAATGTGACCTTTCCAAATGGGGGTGCCTTGATAATACTCCAAATATTTATTAAAAATGATCAAAGGGATTTTATTATTTAAAATGGATTTCGAAAGATATTTTAGAAATGATTTAATCCTGAGTAAAGTGTTTTATTAAAATGAGAATTTTTTTAATAAGGCTTGTGTAATGTATTTTGGTATAGTACAGTTGTTATGTGACTCTGTTTGGTATTAAGTAACACATGAGATAACTCGTGTGCAAGAATGTGCTGTGAAAGAGATTCCATGGTTGGTTCAAGATTATATTTACGTTTTGAGCCTATTAATGAGTTGTTTTAAAGATATTTTGTGATATTTACCTATTTAATTAGTCTGTTTACACTGCGTATGTAACCTCTACCCTCATATAATCAGTGAACTCAAGTCATTAATTCAAGCCTTCAATATCACTATCATGTATGAAATTGAATGATGTAAACCCAGCCTCACATGATTTCTTACCTTAGATAGTCTCCAACATATGAAATACGAGCTTTTGAATTCATCAGTTAAATAGGATCATATATTCCATTTTCCCCAAGATGACTGTACTAATATAACTTTAGTTTCAATTAAATATGGTTCTCATTGTACGATGTATAGTATGTGTCCTTCTTGACCAATACTCACTTTTATGAGGGTGGGGTGATTTTCACTACCCATTATGGCATGTGTAGACATCCCTAAAAATGTTAGATAAGTCATAAGTTTAATTCAATATGGTTGTTATCATTGACACAATTTATTATTAATCTCAAATTTAAAAATAAATGTGTTTGTCTATACTTAATGAAATTAAATCTTTTTACAAGCTATGAACAACCTATTAATTTATAAGCCTAAAATTGTTTCACCCATGGGGTGTGCTTGACTTGGGGAAGTAATTGGGTAATGGAAGGTATGGCCATAGAGGTGCCAATAATGAGTTATTGAACATGAGTGAGTGATTTGGGATGACTATAACACATGATGGGACCTGAGGTATGTGCCTCTTATAGACCTAATGAAAATGAATATGAATAAATTTTAACATAATTTATGAGTACTTTTTCTTTAAATTATTTTAATAGTTCACTAAATCAACTAAAAACTTCAACCTTAATCATTTACATAAATTTATTCTCTATTAAACTTCAGTCCTATTGAATTGTTTATGACAAAATGACTTAAATAAATTCTTTTTATAGAATGGAAATAAGATAGATGTATGGAACCGATCAGATCTCAAGCGATTTTCATAACAATTTGGAGTGCTTTATAGATTTTATATTTCAAAATGCTTCGGATAGTGGTCACATACACTACCCATGTTCCAATTGTGTTAGTAGACCTTGGTTGAGCTTTGAAGAAGTTAGCTACCACATAACCAAATATGGTTTTCAAGCAAACTACTTTGTATGGAATCACAATGGGGATAAAATGAAATCTCAAATACGTGATGATCGAAATGGAAGGACTAGAATGGAGAATTTGTTAGATGATTGGTTTCCATTTATTCGTCATCATGAAAAAGAAAGGATTTCGACTCAAGAAGACTTCGATATGAGGAAAAATGATGCATCTAGTGAAAATGATGATATTGATAAGGTGAAAAAATTGAATGATGCTTCCATGACTCTAGTATATCGACAATGAGATAAAATGAAAAAGATGGAATTTTTAATCCGATTGTTTCATGGGAAAACTATATATGGGATTTCTAATACAGCAATCGATTACATTCTTACCCTCTTGACGGATTTACTTCTAGATGATGTAGATATTCTGTCAAACCACAGTATGGCATGAACGTTAGTTGTGGAACTTGGATTTTCAAGAAACAAAATTCATGCTTCCCTGAAAGATTGCAGTTTATCCTGGGAGGAAACCGCTGAACGAAATGATTGTATAAAATGTGAAACATCCCGCTGGAAGTCAAAATCTAATGGAACACCATCCCACATTCCACAGAAAGTAATTTGGCAATTTCCATTTATCCCCATACTCTATAATCTTTTTATGCCTGATGACATATCAATAAAAATGAGATGGTATGATATAGAGAGAAAGAAGACTAATGATGAGTTGGTTTATCCTACAGATGGATTTTCATTGCAGAGATTAGATTCTTGACATCCTGATTTTTCAGCTAACATGCATAATGTGAGTATGGGTCTTTCAAGCGACGGTTTTAATCCGTTTGGGTAGGTGCGTACTTCTCACAACACATGGCTAGTTTTTATACATATTTATAATCATCCCCCATGGTTGTGTATGAAAAAACCTTTCAATTTCATGAGTATACTCATATCTGGTCCTTCTGATCCTGACATTGATATTTATGTATACATGCAACCTTTAATAAAAGAGTTGAAACTTCTTGGGGATGTGGGTGTGTGCACATATGATGCATGGTAGAAAGACATATTTCAGATGTGTGCTGCGCTTATGTGGAAAATCAATGATTTTATGGCTTATGCAATGATGTCTAGATGGAGCACGAAGGGAAAAATGTCATGTTCAGTTTTTATGAAGAATACACGATCCAGAAGACTGAAACATCGATGTAGTTTCAGTTTTATGGGACATCTAAGATTCTTGCCAAAGGATCATCCATATAGAATGAATCGTCAAAGATTTGATAATACCATAGAGACTGATGATCCACCTCAGCATATGTCTAGAGCTGACGTGCTTAATGAATTGAAAGATTTCAGTTTTTCACTTGGGAAGGGTCAAATGAAATCTGGAAAGAGAAAGATTGTTTCCACTGAAACCTGTTACAATTGGAGGAAGAGGAGTATCTTTTTTGATTTTCTATATTGGTCAACCAGTTTGTTACATCATTTCATAGATGTAATGCATATTGAAAAGAATATATGTGAAATGTTGCTTTTGGTTCTTATAAATGTCAAGGGGAAGACAAAAGATGATTTGCAATCTCGGTGTGACTTGGTGGATTGGGGAATCAGCCCCGAATTACATCCTATGCGTATCAGTGAAAATAAATGGCAACTTCCATGTGATTCTTATGTGATGAAACCTACCAAAAAAACAATTTCTGGAAGTATTAAAGACTATTAGAGTTCTTGATGGATATTCAAGAAACATATCTAAACAGGTCAACAGAAGTGAGTTGAAGCTAAAATATTTGACGTCTCATGATTATCACGTTCTACTGCATGAGTTTCTTCCAATATAAATCTGTCATCTTTTGTACAATAATTTAAGGGTGGATATTATTCGGTTGTTCCATTTGTTTGTAGATCTTTGTGCTAAGAAGTTATCTAAGTCTTTCTTGCAAAAAATGTTGACAGATGCCCCATTAATTTTGTGTGAGTTAGAGAAAATATTTCCTCCATCATTTTTCACATGCATGCTGCATCTGACTGTCCATATTATCACTGAAATAATTCTCGGAGGACCTGTTTATTTTCGTTGGATGTATCCAACTGAAAGTAATATGTTCACATTAAATTCTTATATCCAAAACAGAAATCATCCCGAAGGTTCTATCGTGAATAGTTACTTGGCTCCAGAATGTATGGATTTTTCCTCGATGTATTTGTCTGATCATACAACAAGATTGAACAGACCAATGAGAAATGAAGAAGAACAGTATGAGAAAATTTAACCCAGTTTTCCATCGCTTCCTCAAACAGGTGGAATTCCCGAATCATATACATTGAAAACAATAATCCATGAAGAGCGGGAGATGGAACATTGCACAGTTTTGTTCAACTGTGATTTGTTTGATGACTATATTAGGTAACTAAATTGATTATGTATATCTTAGATATACATCTATTAAACTATTCATATTTTTTATCTACAAGGAATATAAAACAATGATAAATAGGAAGCATCGTTCTTTATCTTTGAGAAGGAGAGAGACTTTGCATAGCAAAGAGTTTTCTGCTAGGTTAAAATTGAAGGTAAAAATATTTCTATTTAAAATAATTATATCAATATTTAATTATGTTTAATAGTCATTTATATTGCAGGTATTGAGTTTGTCTACTGAATCTGTCTCTGAGGAATAAGATCTTTGGCTTTTAGTCCTAATACCGTGGTTAGTGACTATAAATCAATTGTTATCAATGGGTACAAATTTATTGTCACCGAATGAGAAAAAAACATGAGAACACAACATGATGGTGTTATGGTTACTGTCACAACAAGTTGTTATGCCAGTGCATCAGATAGTAGACTACGATTTGAAAATGTGGGTTATTATGGTGTTGTTGAGAAAATAATAATATTGGATTATTACTCTCATAGACGAGTCACAATGATGAAATTCCATTAGTTTGATTAGATGACGAGACATGGCACATTTATCGTTGATTGTAAATTTTGATTAATTAATATGACTCACACTCTTGCTACCGAATAACCATATGTGTTGGCGTCAATGGCTAAACAAGTTTTTTATATCAGGGACCAACTTCGACCTGAATTTGGTGTCATAGTTGAAGTAATTCCAAGATGTATTTTTGATGATGGAATTGACAATGTCCCTAATTCCATTGAAACTAATCCATTTATTTTTTTTGATGACTCCAATAGCTCAATTGTCAGATTTTATTGTGAACCTAAAGTTGTGGTTGAAAATAAATATAATCAATCATCCCTGTCCTCAATTCTTTTAGTTTACCTCGAGTTGGGTTGTAAGGTTTGTAATATTCAAATTGATTTAGTATTGATCACAAATATGTTTTAGCTGAGTTGAACATTATGTGAATTTTCAATGTTTATTGGTTGTAGTTTTATTTGAATTGCATTTTCTAATTTATAATTGAACTATATTCAAACCTAGTCAAACAATATTTCTAACTTGGTGAACATTACAACTTGTATGATTTATTAAATCCATTCAAGCTCTTCTAAAACAATTGATAGCTAAATTACCAATGAATCCCCCTATTCCCTCACATATTTAGTTTTTTGGGTTACACATTTGTTTCCTTTTTCTAATTAATTACATATTTGTTTTCAAAAGCAGGAAATGCAGCCAATTGAAGAGAGACGAAGGAAAAAAGTGATGGAGAACAATCGTCAAATGACGAAGTTGGGAATTCCATCATTAGTGCCTATAGTGAGTACATTATTTCAAATTGATATATTTAAGGAATATATAATGTCATTTGATTAATTTTTTTGTAATGATTTTTGTAGGATCCACCTATATGTCGATAGTTATTTGACGAGGAGCCTAGTAATGGTCCTAGTACTCAGGCCGGTGGTATGAGGAGGGTTTATACCAGAAGTGGACGAGCAGCTGCGCGTACCCGACTAGACCCTGCCCCTCCCACTGATATGTCATCCTTCCCACATTCTGATTCGGGTTTGTTATTAGGGACACACGGGATATTTAGGCCTCCCATGTTTTCTCTTCCTTCTGCATCTTCTGGACCATCATTTTCAAATCCCATGATGATTCCCACTCCCCAGTCAGAATCCGATCAGATAGTTATCCCATATTATTTTCCTTCAACTTTTGTCTCTCCGAGATTCTATATTCCATCGTCTTCGACTCCTGTTCCACTGCAGGGTGTTCTATCAATTTATGTGGATCCAGCGGTGCTCAGCGATCAGACCGACACATGTATATTTATAGAACCCTAAAATGTTTTTATAGAAATATTTATTTTCATTATAACATGTTTTGATAAAATATTTGTTTTTCTATCATGACAGATACATATACTGACATGAGGTGTGGGCGGGGGCATACACGCATGCGTTCGGCGTGGAACCGCAGCACACAGGTTATAGTGGATTATAATGAATACAACCAAATGGTTGAGAAAACTGGGCAGCAATGTCGGAGTTTTTTGGCAAAACTTGGCAAATACTCCGACATCATTCCCATCAGCCCGCTATCATGGAGATATTTGTCACATGAGGTCAAGGATAGAGCTTGGGCAGAGATATGGTTAAAGAAATCTGTTCTATTTAATTCCATGAATTATTTTTGTATTTATATGAATTAATATTTTGATGTCAGCTTTGATTTAATTTTCCCGTTGGTGAGGGTGCACGACTGGAACGTCTAAAGGATTTAGACGAACTTTGGAGATCCTAAAAGCATGAGTTGTATATTGGATGGGTTTTTAGAGTTGGCACTGGGTTAAAGGCTGTACCAGTGGTGGATGATTGTCCTATAGAGCAGTATCGTCAGATGATTACTCATTGGATGAGTACCCAGTTTAAGTTATTAATTACATTTGAGGTATTTAAATAATACCTTTCATGTTTTTAGTTAATACTATCTATTTAATTTTCAAATTTTATTTAGGAATCATCTGGGAAAAATAAAAAGAAAATTGATGCAAAAAAATACCTCCACACACTGGGACACAATATGATACCTGATCATGAGAGGAAGCAGGTATGACAATTGTATATAAGTTTTCTTTACAACATATACTTTTATTTGTTTCCTCAATTATTTAATAGTTTTCTAATGTTTTCATATAAATTTATTTTTCAACGTTATTGTAGAGGAAAATACAAAATATTGAAGGATGTGTGCCTTGAGCAAAACTATTTTGCTCGAGTAGACGGAAAAAGGATGGAAGTGCCATCAACAAAGCGACTCAGCTGCAGATTGTAAGTTTTAATCAGTTGAATTTATATTTTAATATCTATTTTGTAACTTAATGATATATTTATATTTGTAATAGGATGCTTTAGAGGCCCTCGATGCCCAAGAACCAGAGAATTTTGGGCCAACAGATCACATACATTAGGTTTTGGGAGAGGAGCATCCTAGAAGAGTATGCTGCTGACATAGGATAGCCTCGACGAGGTATTGGACCTCCTCAGGTATGAGATGTAGTGCCAAAGAGCTGTAGAATGTTAGGGCACAGGAAGAACAGGCTGAGAAAAGGGCCACAAAGATGGCAGAACAGTCTGCTAGGGCAAACAGTGCGTTTATGAAATTTATTGAAGTTCTACGTCCAACACTTCCAGCAGAGGCCATCCCATCAGTTGATGAATATATGTCGTCGATACATTCTATATATGGTGCACCAGGTGGAATTTCTAGTGGTGGTCAGGATGATGTCCAGCTTGACGATGATGATGGTGAGGAGCCTGATGCGGAAGAGGAGGGAGAGGAGGAGGGTGAGGCGGGTGGCGAGGGTGAGGAGGAGGGCAAGGGCAAGGAGGAGGGTGTTGAGGAGGGCGAGGACGATGATGGAGATGAGGATGAGGGTGATGATGATGGTCATGATGATGATGGTGATGTGGGACAAATTGATCCATTACATTTTTGACTAATATTACTGAGATTTGATATTTAATCTATTCTAGTTGTTGGTTTTGTCTAGACTAGTAGTATAGTATTGGAGTTGAGTTATTTTTATATATTAACTATTTTTATGGATGTTGTTGTCTTTTAGTGGTTGTGTGTTTGGGAACCCCCGTCCTTCCTGGACCCTGGAAAACCCCCCACCATCCTCCTTGGACCCCGAACAGCCCCCCGGATAGCCCGCCACCCTCCTCCCTAGACCCCAGACAGCCCCCGGACAGGCCCCTAGACAGCATCCCGGACAGCCCCCACCCTCCTCCTTAGACCCCAGACAACCCCCTGAACGCCCCCTGGACAGCCACCCGCACATCCCCCCACCACCCTCCTTGGTCCCCGGATAGCCCCCCAAACACCCACCAGACAGCCCCCCCCCGGACAGCCCCCCCAGACAGCCCCCCACCCTCATTGATTTCATTTAATAAAATAAAATCTATAATATATATTTTATTTATTTTCATCATGATAATCAATGTAAATCACATTTACACATCTATTCAATATCATAGATTCTTGGTATGTTATAAAAGAGATATATTCATTGGGCATGACATTGTTAGCTCTGAAATGTTTCATAGCATGATAAACTAAAATCTATTCCATACTAAGAATTATATAAAAATATTCTATATGAATTTACACAAGATTTTAATTAAATACCATTCCACTAATAGACACAAGAGGATTCTCATAAATCATATTTACCTTAATATTTCCACAAGTATTTTTAGTAAAAGTTTTATCTTCTATTAATTTTCTGATATTCTCATTTTAAATGCAAATTTTTCATAAATAAATTAATTTAAATACCAATAGTCAAATAGTGTATTTGAATAATGTGAATAAACAACTAACATACCACTCTAACTGTGTCTCTTTTGTTTAAAATGGACAGGATTATAAGCGGAAAGAACAACTGGCATATGGAAAACTGACAAAACGCATTTGGATTCTGTTGATGATTTATCACAATGATCCATGGGTCATATGTTACATGTATGAGCCAACCCAGGCTCAATCAGAGGCACGGTGTAGCCGGGATCAGTCTAAGTGGATCCCCTTTGTTTAAAATGGACAACATTTTAAGTACATACAGAAAACTGACAAAACAAATTCTGTTTTTGTTGTAACATTAGGAGAATGATCCATGGGTGATATGTGACGTGTATGAATCAACCCCGCCTCAATCGGAGACGTAGTGTGGCTGACACCACTCAAAGAGTCTGTCTTTTGTTTCAAAAGTAAATCATTTTAAGTGAAAAAACATCAACTGGAAATGAAAAACTGACCAAATGCATTTAGATTTTGCCGATACTTCAGCACAACTATCCATGGGTCATATATGACGTGTACGAGTCAACCCCGCCTCAATCCATGGTCCGGTGTAGCCGACACCATTCATAGTGTCTCTCTTTTGTTTAAAATGGACATGATTAAAAGCGAGAAGAACAACTGACATACGAAAAACTGACCAAAAACATTTAGATTCTTTTGATAATTTATCTCAACGATCCATGGGTCATATGTGACATGTACGAGTCAACCCTACCTTAATCCGAGCCACGGTGTGGCTGGGATCACTCTAAGTGTCTCTCTTTTGTTTAAAATGGACAACATTTTAAGTACATATAGAAAACTGACCAAACAGATTCTGATTGTGTTGATACTTTAGCACAACGATCCATGGGTCATATGTGATGTGTATTAACCAACCCTACCTCAATCAAAGATGCGGTGTGGCCGACACAACTCAAAATGTCTGTCTTTTGTTTCAAAAGGACTTTATTTTAAGTGAAAAACATCAACTGGCATATGGAAAACCAACCAAATGCATTTAGATTGTGTCAATACTTTAGAAAAACGATCCATGGGTCATATGTTACGTGTATGAGTCAACCCTTCCTCAATCCGAGGCGTGGTGTGGCCGACACCATTCACAGTGTCCTTATTTTTTTTAAAATGGACAAGATTATAAGTGAAAAGAACAACTAACATAGGAAAAACCAACCAAACGCATTCGGATTCTGTTGATAATTTATCACAATGATACATTGGTAATATGTGACGTGTACGAGTCAACCTCGCCCTAATCCGTGGCATGGTGTGGCCAGGATCACTCTAAGTGGCACTCATTTGTTTAAAATGGACAACATTTTAAGTACATATAGAAAACTAACCAAATTCATTTGGTTTCTATTGAAACATTAGGAGAACTATCCATGGGTCATATGTGACGTGTATGAATCAACCCCACCTCAATCGGAGCTGTAGTGTGGCCGGAACCACTCAAAGTGTCTGTTTTTTGTTTTAAAAGGACATCATTTTAAGTGAAAAACATCAAATGGAAAATGGAAAGCCGACCAAATGCATTAAAATTGTATCGATACTTTAGAAAAATAATCCATGGGTCATATGTGATGTGTACTAGTCAACCCCGCATCAATTGGAGACACAGTGTGGTTGACACCACTCAAAGTGTCTATCTTTTGTTTCAAAAGGACATCAATTTAAGTGAAAAACATCAACTGGCATACAGAAAACTGATCAAACCTATTCGTATTGTGTTGATACTTTAGAACAATGATCCATGTGTCATATGTGACATGTACGAGACAATCCATCCTTAATCTGAGGCACGGTGTGGCCGGAATCACTCTAAGTGGATCTCGTTTGTTTAAAATGGACAACATTTTAAGTACATATGGAAAACTGACCAAACAGATTCTGATTGAGTTGATACTTTAAAACAAATATCCATGGGTCATATGTGATGTGTATTAATCAACCCCACCTCAATCAGAGACGCAGTGTGGCCAGCACCACTCAAAGTGTCTCTCTTTTGTTTCAAAAGAACATCATTTTAAGTGAAAAACAACAACTGGCATACGGAAAACAGACCAAACACATTCGATTGTGTCAATACTTTAGAAAAATGATCCATGGGTCATATGGGACATGTACGAGTCAACCCCACCTCAATCCGAGGCGCGGTGTGGCCGACATCATTCAATGTGTCTCTCTTTTGTTTAAAATGGATAGAATTATAACTAAAAAGAACAACTGACATATGAAAAACCGACCAAACGCATTAGGATTCTGTTGATGCTTTATCACAATGATCCATGGGTCATATGTGATGTGTATGAGTCAACCCCGCCTTAATCAGAGGCATGGTGAGACTGGGATCACTCTAAGTGACTCTCTTTTGTTTAAAATGGACAACATTTTAAGTACATGTGGAAAACTGACCAAACACATTCAGATTGTGTCGATACTTTAGCCCAAAAATCCATGGGTCATATGTGACATGTCAGATTCAACTCTACCTCAATACGATACGTGGTGTGGCCGACATGACTCAAATTTTTTGTCTTTTGTTTCAAAAGGACATCATTTTAAGTGAAAAACATCAACTAAAATACGAAAAACTAACCAAACACATCCGGATTGTGTCGATACATTAGCACAATGATCCATGGGTCATTTGTGATGTGTTCGAGTCAACCCTGCCTCAATCCGAGGCACGGTGTGGCCGACACCATTCACAGTGTCTCTCTTTTGTTTAAAATGGACATGATTATAAGTGAAAAGAACAACTGACATACGAAAAATAGACCAAATGCATTCGGATTCTGTCAATGCTTTATCACAACGATCCATGGGTCATATGTGATGTGTATGAGTAAAAACCACATTAATCTGAGGCATGATGTGGCCGGGATCACTCTAAGTGTCTCTTGTTTGTTTAAAATGGACAACATTTTAAGTACATACGAAAAACTAACTAAACAGATTCTGATTGTGTTGATACTTTAGTACAATTATCCACGGGTCATATGTGATGTGTATGAATCAATACTTCCTCAATTGGAGACGCAGTGTGGCCAGCACCACTCAAAGTGACTGTCTTTTGTTTCAAAAGGACATCATTTTAAGTTAAAAACATCAACTGGCATACAGAAAACCAACCAAACGCATTCGGATTGTGTCGATACCTTAGCACAACGATCCATGGGTCATATGTGACATGTATGTGTCAACCCCTCCTCAATCCGAGGTGTGGTGTGGCAGACACCATTGAAAGTGTCTCTCCTTTGTTTAAAATGGACAGGATTATAAGTGAAAAGAACAACTGACATACGAAAAACCGACCAAACACATTCGGATTCTATTGATGCTTTATCACAACGATCCATGTGTCATATGTGACATGTACGAGTCAACCCTACCTTAATCCAATGCATGGTGTGGCTGGGATCACTCTAACTGGCTCTCTTTTGTTTAAAATGGACAACAATTTAAGTACATATGGAAAACCAATCAAACACATTCAGATCATGTCGATAATTTAGCCCAAGGATCCATGGGTCATATGTGACGTGTACAATTCAACCTTGCCTCAATATGAGACATGGTGTGGCCAACACCACTCCAACTGTGTCTCTTTTGTTTAAAATGGACAAGATTATAATTGAGAAAAACAACTGGCATACGAAAAACTGACCAAACGTATTCGAAATGTGTTGGTGCTTTAGGGAAATGATGCATGGGTCACATGTGACGTGTACGAGTCAACCCCGCCTTAATCTGAGGCACGGTGTGGCCGTGATAACTCTATGTGGCTCTCATTTGTTTAAAATGGACAACATTTTAAGTACATATGGAAAACTGACCAAACGGATTCTGATTGTGTTGATACTTTAGCAAAACGATCCATGGGTCATATGTGATGTGTATGGATCAAATCCACCCTAATCGGAGACGCGGTGTGGCCGGAACCACTCAAAGTGTCTGTCTTTTGTTTCAAAAGGACATTATTTTAAGTGAAAAACATCAACTAGCATACAGAAAACTGACCAAACGCATTCAGATTGTGTTGATACTTTACCACAATGATCCATGGGTCATATGTGACGTGTACGAGTCAACCCCACTTCAATCCGAGGTGTGGTGTGTCCGACACCATTCAAAGTGTCTCTCCTTTCTTTAAAATGGGCAGGATTATAAGTGGAAAGAACAACTGACATACGCAAAACCGACCAAACACATTTGGAATCTATTGATTCTTTATCACAATGATCCATGTGTCATATGCGACGTGTAAGAGTCAACCCTGCCTTAATCTGAAGCATGTTGTGGCTGGGATCACTCTAAGTGTCTCTCTTTTGATTAAAATGGACAACATTTTATGTGCATACGGAAAACTGACCAAATGCATGAGGGTTGTATCGATACATTAGCCCAACGATCCATGGGTCATATGTGATGTGTAAGATTCAACCCCGCCTCAATACGAGATGCGGTGTGGCCGACACCACTCTAACTGTGTCTCTTTTGTTTAAAGTGGACAGGATTATAAGTGAAAAGAAGAACTGTCATACGGAAAGCCGACCAAACACATTCTAAATGTGTTGATGCTTTAGGAAAATGATCTATGGGTCACATGTGATGTGTACGAGTCAACCCCACCTTAATTAGAGGCATGGTGTGGCCGGGATCACTCAAAGTGACTCTATTTTGTTTAAAATGGACAACATTTTAAGTACATATGGAAAACCGACCAAACGCATTCGGTCTCCATTAAAACTTTTGGAGA
The DNA here is from genome assembly GCA_963277665.1 of Viscum album. NCBI lineage: Eukaryota > Viridiplantae > Streptophyta > Magnoliopsida > Santalales > Viscaceae > Viscum > Viscum album. The sequence continues at coordinate 397,450,236 of OY728126.1, forward strand.
ACAATCCGTGGGTCATATGTGATGTGTATGAATCAACCCCACCTCAATCTGATACACGGTGCGGCCAGAACGACTATAAGTTTCTTGTCTTTTGTTTCAAAAGGACATCATTTTATGTGAAAAACATAAACTAGCATACAGAAAGACTATCAAATGAATTCAGATTGTGTTGATACATTAGGACAATGATTCATGGGTCATTTGAGACATGTACGAGTCAACCCCGTTTAAATTTGAGGCGTGGTGTGGTCGGAACCTCTATAACTGTGTCTCTTTTGTTTAAAATGGACAGGATTATAAGTGAGAAGAAGAACTGGCATACGAAAAACTAACCAAACACATTCAGAATCTATTGATAATTTATCACAACGATTCATGAGTCATATGTGACTTGTAAGGGCCAACCCAGGCTCAATCCGAGTCGCGGTGTGACCGGGATCTCTCTAAGTGTCTCTCTTTTGTTTTAAATGGACAACATTTTAAGTACATATGGAAAACCAACCAAACACATTCAGTTTCCCTTGGAACATTAGGAGAATGAACCATGGGTCATATGAGACGTGTACAAGTCAACCTCACCTCAATCCGAGGTGCGGTGTGGCCAAAACCACTCAAATTGTCTCTCTTTTGTTTAAAATTGACTTCATTTTAAGTGAAAACAAAAACTAGCATACGGAAAATGGACCAAACGGATTCTGATTATGTCAATACTCTAGAAGAATGATCAATGGGTCATATGTGATGTGTACAAGTCAACCCCACATCAATCCAAGACGCGGTGTGGCCAACACCATTCATAGTGTCTCTCTTCTTTTAAATGGACATCATTTTAAGTGAAAACAACAACTGACATATGAAAAACTGATAAAATACATTCGAAATGTGTTGATGCTTTAGGAAAATGATCCATGGGTCATATGTGACGTGTACAAGTCAACCTCACCTTAATACAAGGCACGGTGTGGCCGGGATCACTCTAAGTGGATCTCTTTTGTTTAAAATGGACAACATTTTAAGTACATATGGAAAACCAACCAAACTCATTCGGTTTCCATTGAAATGTTAGGAGAATGATCCATGGGTCATATGTGACGTGTACCAATCAACCCCGCCTCAATCTGAGATGCGGTGTGGACAGAACCACCCAAAGTGTCTGTCTTTTGTTTCAAAAGGACATCTTTTTAAGTGAAAAACATCAACTGGCATACAGAAAACTGAATATGTTGATACTTTAGGAAAATGATAGATGGGTCAATTGTGATGTGTAGGAGTTAACCTCGCCTCAATTTGAGGCACAATGTGGCCGGTATCACTCCAGGTGTATGTATTTTCTTTAAAATGGACATCATTTCAGGTAAAAGTATACGGTATACAAAAAACTGATCAAATTATGAATTGAATTCCGGATTCCACATATAATTGTCATCTAAATTTTAAATTTACTTCTAAATGAATTATGTATGTTTATGAATTCTATTTTAATTAGGGATGTGTATAGTTCCAGGATGCATTATATGTTAAATGTGTATGAATTTATTCTCTATATATACATGCTAGATGGTTATTGCAGGTAAAATAATTTTATATGTATGTGTTAGTTTATTGCAGGTACAATAATTGGATTAGAAATGAGAGGGAATGCACCAAATGAGGCATGATATGAAAATTGCAGAGCTGCTGTGAAAATTACATGATGCTGTGCAATTTGCACAGCATAGGCTATGCCAATAGTTTCAAACCATTGGCATATCATCTCTGATTCTTTTTCTACCAAATGCTCATTGAACCGTTGGTAAAAAAACCTTTCCCAATGGTTTCTAAAAACCGCTGAGAATGAGGAGATTCTTTGGGCTTTCCCAAAGGTTCGAGCCAAACCGTTGGGAAAAACTATCCCAACGGTTTCGCACAACCGTTGGGATAGGTTAGTTTTTCCCCACCATATCCCAACGGTTCATTGTAAACCATTGGGAAAAGCTTTCCCAATGGCTTACTTCCCTACGGTTTTCAGAACCATTTGTATAACATATACCAACGGTTCTGTAGCCTTTCTTAATGGTTCAGAACCATTGGGAAAGACTGTATTTCTAGTAGTGCTCACTGCTTGATCTTAGGATAGTAGAGGATGTGGCTCGAGTTGTCAAAGCTCTAGGATATGTGCCAGATCCTATTACAGCTATGGTTAGTGATTATGATACCGATCCTAGGAAGGTAAAACCCGAAGAGTTTCTAAAAAACAATCCACTTACTTTTTGAGGTACCACATAACCCCATAAAGTGAAGGAGTGGCTCAAAAATATTGAGAGCATGATTGAGTTCCAAGACACATCATAGGAGGTCAGGGTGAAATGTTCCTCTTTCCTATTAGAGGGTCCCAACCGAAGCTGGTGGGAATAATGAGAAGATGAGTTGTAAGGACTTCAAGGTTATCTTAAATGACCAGTAGTGCCATGAAGTTTTGGAATTTTATTGATATCTAGAGTGTATGTAGTTTTTTTATTGGGATCATTATTTGATGGAGTATAACAATCTTTTTTCTGATTTGGTCTGGTTTTCTCTAAAAATTGTCTCTAATGAGCAGATAAAGGTCTATAAGTTTTCAAGGGGTTTACAACCAGAGATCTATTATTAGGTATTCCTATTCAAGCTAAAAACCTATGAAGAGGTGGTTGACCAGGCGTATATGGTGGAGATTTTTTGCAAGAGGAGGTCTGGTTTTTCTAGGATGATATTAGGTCTAGGAAGTTGCAGGTCTTCTGAGAAGATAAGGAAGAAGTAGTAGCAGTGAAATAATATGGTGGAAGCTCAAGCCAACCTTACAAGAAGTTTTCTTTAGTGGCTGCTGATGCGAAGTCCATAATATTCCACAACATTGGGCATCCCAGGCACCTCCGACCAAAATACAAGTTTCTTCTGAATAATTATTATTAGTGTGGTGGTATAGGACACTTGAATCACTTTTGTAGGATGGAAAATCCACTCCAAAGTGGGGAAGGATCAGTGGCTTCCAAGGGAGTGCTAGCTCAGTCAGAGCCATCGAGGACAAGGGGATCTCGGTTTGGTGGCCATGGCTTTAGGGTATGATCATATTTTGGGCGGAGCCAGTTTAAATAATATCCACAGAATTGTGGTCCTTCTCAAGCAGAGACCAGGAATCTTCATGCGGTGGATCAAGCACATATAGGATCAGAGGTGGGACCATTGATAGTTTAAGGTACTGTTTTGATTGAAACTTCTATATCTACTGATCTTTTTGATACTAGTTCCTATGTTTCATTCATATCTGACCATTTTTTGAACACACTGAATGTTCCAACTCAGATTTTATCTTTTGCGATGGAGTTTCCGATTCCATTGGGAAAGAAGGAGTAGGGTCTAATTTTCCTATCTTGTGCATTTTCCATGTCAGGGTTTGAGACGGAGTGGGACCTTCTAGTCTTAGATATGGATCTATCCGATGTGATAATTGGCATGGATTTGTTGCTATAATTTTAGGCGTACATTGGTTTCTATAAGAAGTGTGTGAGTTTTATGGAACATGATTTCAGTCTGCAGGTTTTTGTGGGGAATGGGATCCTCAGTCAGCTCATGCAGGACCTCCACTCTCGGAGTTGTGGAATCTTATCTTCTAGTTATACTCTCTCATGCTAGAGAATTAAGATCGTGCTCCAGAGTGAGGGTTACCTCATGTAGTGGATGAGTTCTCAAAGGTATTCCCAGATGATTTTTCAGGCATAACCCCAGAGCAAGACATGAAGTTCTCAATCAATTTGGCACTAGAAACATAGCCTACTTATCTTCCCTATTATCGTATGGCCACAAAAAATTGAGGTAATTAAGGACACAGCTATATGATTTAGAATCCAAAGGATTCAGTTACCCAAGCATCTATCCTTGGACCCCTCCGATTCTCTTTGCAAAGAAAGATGATGGGTCCCTCCATTTGTGTATTGAATACTAGATTCTAAACAATGTAAACATCAAGAAAAAATATATTCTTCCCAGAATATATGACTTGTTTGATTAGTTCATGGTGTCCAAGAGGTTTTCTAAAATAGATTTGCATTCGGGTTACCATCAACTCAGGGTGAAAGGGGAAGATATCTTGAAAACAACCTTCCAAAGCAGGTATGACCACTTTAAGTACGTGGCCATGCCCTTCGGATTGACCAATTCTCCAGTGGTAATTATTGAAATCATGAATAGGGTATTCCACCAATATCTCGACCCCTTATTAGTGTTAGATATGGATTAAGTCCTTGTTTACTCTGAATCCTAGGAAGACCATGAGCATTATTTTTTGATCGTGTGGGGTACTTTGTGAGATCACAACCTTTATTCAAAGGTATAAAAGTGAAATTTTTTGGATCAGGGAGGTATTGTTTCTGGGGCATGTGATATCAGATCAAGGAGATTCAGTGAACCTCGAAAAAATCAGTGCAGTTGTGTCATGGGAGCATCCAAAGAACGTGTTTGAGATCAGGAGTTTCCTCAGCCTGGCTGGTAACTATAGGTGGTTTGTTTGGGATTTTTCTTGGATTTCTTCTCGCATGACCATGCTCACACAGAAAAGGTGAAGATATTTTGGGGCCCAGGATGTCAGGAATCCTCTGAGGAGCTAAAGTGGTGCTTGACTACCACCCCTCATGTTGATATTTCTAGAATCTGGAAAGGTTTATGTGGTCTATTGTTACGCTTTAGGTAAGGATATTGGGTGTGTTTTTATGTAGGATGATCATGGTTCTATGTATGGCTCCCGCCAACTCCGACCACATGAAAAGAATTACTAGAACCATGAATAAGATATTGCAGTTGTGATGTATTATTTGAAAACATGGCATCACTACCTCTTTGGGGAGACGTTCGTGATCTATTCTGATCACAAAATCCTGGCCTACTTCTTCTCTTAGAAGGATCTCAATCTGAGGTAGTTCCACTAGATCAAGTTCCTATAGGGGGTAAAAATTGACATTATCTATACCCTGATAAAGGGTAATGTGGTGGCAGATTCTTTGAGTAGAAAAGTACAAGTTCATGCCTTGAGGAAGTCCAGTGATGTGTGGACGATGATGGGGATCTTTTCTCAGATGCATGTGCAGACCAAGGAGGACATTGGATGTGTGTTCTTGGTGAGAATTCAGTTGAATCCTTCTATCATGGAGTTGATTCAGTGAGAACATCCTATTAAAGGACTTTGTTACTAGTCGAAGCTGTTTCTTCATGGAGGGGAGACGTCTTCTGATTGGCCATCTTCCACTGATGGAATCTTCTGATTCAAGTGCTGTTCTGTAGTGTCCTCGTCTCTACGGATGGTGGTGATGAAGGATATCCACAAGTATCAGTGGGATGTCTATCTAGGTGCCACTAAGATGTATTATGATGTGCGATGATAGTTCTGGTGGCCAGGTATGAGACATGACATAGCTGAATTCTAGTCAATATGCTACACATTTCAGCAGGTGAAAGTGGAGCACCAAAGGCCCTCTAGTTTTCTCCAGACATTACCCTTTTCTACCTGGATGTGGGACGAGGTCGCCATGGAATTCATTATTCAAATACCTATACACCTATAAGTAATAATTCCATTTGGGTGGTAATTGACCATCTGAAAAAATAATACCCCATAATTCTAATCAAAGATACAACTAATGTGGATGAGTTGGGAGGATTGTATCTTCATGAGGTTGTAAAGAATCATGGTGTTCCATCTGCAGTTGTCTCGGATAGAAACCCCTGTTTTACATCATGGTTTTGGGAGGGCCATCAAAATGCATTGGGGTATTAGATTAAAATTAGCATGAAATACCTTCCTCAAACGGATGGTTAGAAAGAACGGGAAAATCAGATTTTGGAGGACATGATCTATGCATTTGTTTTAAATTTCGGATGTTCCAAGGATGTCCATTTGAAATTGATTGACTTTTAAAATAATAAAAGTTATAAATACTCGATTCAAATGTATCGTTTTGAGGTTCTCTATGGTCATCCTTGTCGGTCCCCCTATTTTGGGCTGAGGTAGGGAAGACTACACTGTTGGGGCCGAGAATTGTGCAGGAGACCTCTCAGAATTCCAAGTTAATCATCAATCTCTGTTTGATATCTTAGATTCTTCATAAATATTATTCTGGCTAGTGTCTTTGAAAACTAGGGTTTTCTCTGCATGATAAGGTATTCTTGAATGTTGCCCCTCATCTAGGCTATCGTTGATTAAGAAGGAAAGGGGAGCTGACACAACAATATGTTGGTCCTTTTGAGAACACCGAGAATATTGGTAGGGTGGAATACTGGTTGGACTTGCCTTCTTATCTTAATTTAATTCATAACATCTTCCACATCTCCCAGTGCCGTCCCATGTGCTGAATTGGGAAGAACAGGAGATAAAGCGTGATTTGTCTATTTTTGAGCGGTTGATGCGAATAGTTGATTCTAAAGAGAAGGTTATTTTGGGAATGTCAATTCTAGTAGTTCAGATTCTTTGGCATAATAGCAATGATACACACAATACATGGGAATAGAAGTCAAGGGTTGAAGAAGAGTTCCTATTTCGGTTTTTCAATAAAGCTTCGAGATGAATTTCCAGGGCGAGAAGTCATTCATGGTGGGGATAATTTTCACATCCATGGGTTATTTTAATGTTATTTTTCATTTAATTTATATTATTTATTATTTTTGGTGTCTCCCATACATTTTTGGAGGAAATGTTGGGTTTTTATGATTTGGGCCCAACTGTGAGCCCATTTTCAGATTTAAAGACAAATTTTGTTTCTTTTACAAATTCAATATTTTTCAACATTATTTATCCATTAAATTTTATACTTGGCCTTAACTGAACAATTAAAACCAGCATATCCATTTGGACCCCTTAAGAACGAATTATAATTTTGGATTTGGGTGATTTATTTAGGAATTGGACCAACCCATAGGCCCATTCCATTATTAATTTTTTTTTTAATTCTTCAATATCTTATTCAGTTTTTACTATTTTTCTATTAATACACCTTTCAACTTAGACCAATGAACCTAGGCGTACCCCTATGGTCTCATATCCCCCTTTGGATCTTATCTTCATCATGTATTTGGAGAAAACGATTCCAGTTTTCTCAAGTTATCCATAATTGAAGAGGTATTTTATTTCCTTCATAAATCCTTCGTTTTTCTATATTTATCCCCCATTTTAGTTCTTAGATGTCCTCTTCATCCTTATTATAACCTCAATTTTATTTTTTTTCTATTTGGAGATTCATAGAGTAGTCTATTTATAGATATTTCATCAATGTTTCTCAATTAGGTGACTTTTCCTTTATGTTCCTTCCATTTTCTTAGGGTTTCTCCCATTTTCATAGGGTTTATTCCATTTTAATTGAAGTTAATAATGTCTAAAAACTAGGTATTTGAACCTAGGTGTTGATATTGTGTTTCATGGCATAACAATGTGGTTTAAGAATGATTTAACTTATTTGTCCTGCGGTGGTGGTGCTGTTGAACTTTTGCACAAATATTTGAGGGTTTTGACACCTGTGGTAGGTAGTTCCATGTGTAAGAACTACTAGATGATTTAGAATATATTTATTTAAATATTTAGAATAATCCTTCATAATTTTACATTTTATGAAAAATGGTTTTGGTGGTATTTGTTAAACAATAGATTTTTAAGTGCCAATTTTCAGTTAAAATTAGGTTTTATATGTCCATTCCTTGTTATACCAATTGGGGCTGTTTTATAACTCATGTAATGGTTTTATTAAAATGTTTTAGTGATAAAAAATTTATTTTTGGGTAATATTGGTGTGAAATATGTTTTCAAAGAGTTATTTTATATATATTTCATGTGCAATGTTTGGTGGTATACATTGAAGATGTTTTATGGAAACATTTAATTGTTTATTGAGTTATGTAAATGGTGAAAAACATGTGTAGATAATGTTTTATCTGTGTATGAATATAAATGGAGGTTCAATTTGATTTTTTATTTTGGAAACATGTGAAAATTTTATGAGAACAAGGGGGGAAACCTGAGTATCATGGGGGAAGATGTGTACTAGTACAGTAGTGATCTTGAGCAGTTTTATCCATGTTTTACTTAGTAAGATGGATGTTGACAACAATAAAAAACAATATTGATGATGATTTGTGACAACTAAGTTTTGTGTATGTTCTCTACTAGTGGATATGTCATGGGAATAGATATTAATATCGTTACATTACACAGAGATACGAGTTATATGGGGCCTGAAACTAACTAGTGCCTAGGGGTGTTCTCGAGATTAGTTTTCATTGGAAATTTTTTATTTATCATTGACATAGGGTGTGTTTGGATGATAAATTCAGTATAATAAATTTTTAATTAATTTTTTTCACTCTTTGAAATTTCCCTTTGAAAATTGTTTATATTTAATGTTTCATAATTTCGATTTTAATGCCACCATTTCTTGTTTATCAAAAACATGCATGCTTTTCATCGTGAATTGCTTACTATATAGAATACATTGGGTGGTATACCATTGGGCTTAGGCTCACACCTAACTTACTCCCCTTGGGTGTAAGTATATTTGATCATTTTTGACGTAGGTAAAGTAACGACCTTGGGTGATCGTGGTTCGGGTTGCTAGTTTCATCCCTTGGTGTTGTGTTGTTTAGACAACTTGTAGGTGATAACCCCTTGTCATGTAGAGTCCCTTGGAATGTTTTGGTACTAATTTTATGTATATTTGGACATATTGTGTCATGTCTAAACATATTTGTTCTGTTCTAGATTTTATTTCAGTAATTATTGGTATACATGTTTAGATTTGGTTTATTGGTTTTTTTGGTTATTAAATGATTCTAGACTCATGTAAATTGTTCCCAAACCATAATACCCAATACCCGAGCACTTGTACCAGTCCATGGGGATAAAGAACACCCTTCGGGCCATGCCATGGACTGGGTAGGGTGCCTTTTTTAGTGGCAACCTGATTCAGTTCAAAAGAGTAACCTCATTATGAAATATATGCATAATGGTCCCATTCAATACAAATTTATAGACTAATTTATTAAAAATAAGCACTAAAATTTTTGTGAAGTCCTTTTATGGTTCAAAAGTTCATTATCATCACAAAAGTATTTTAATTGAATATTATACATGGAAATTATAATTAATTTTAAAATTATTTAAAAAAGATATTTAATAAATTTTATATAATTTTTTTAATCATCATGTCAAAATTAACTTTAGTTGATTGTAATTCATTTTTAAAAAAATATTTTTTCCACTAAATTTTGAAAAATAACTACTGTTTAAATATTATAACTTCATTAAATTATATAAATTAATTTAAAATTCCCATTATATTTTGAATTTTTTATTTAATTTACATATTCATGAATATAGTTATAACAATCTTTTTAATTTAATTTTAGTACCCAATTGTAATGATTTTGGTTTTTATTTATTTTTATAATTAAATAGAGACGTGTTTAATTTTTTTAATGTACATATTGTTTTCCATTTCAATAAAATAAAATAAAATATAAATAAGAAATATTTAAATGAAATTTATAGATTATATATCTATATAAATTAATTTAAAATCATATAATGATGATTTATAGTCATAGAGTTAATGTAAGATAACCTATTGATTGAAATATTTATTTTCATGAATAAACGTTTTTTTGTCACATTTTGGGGGTTTAATTTTAATTTTATTTTTCATTTTTTTAGTTGAATATTTAAAATTATATTACATATTTAAAAGTAACAATTTATTTTACATCATTATGAATTATAACTTTGGTAATATTATTTACCTCAGTAAGGGTAAAATGGGTAAAATAAGGTTAGAAAATTAGGATAATGCCCTGATATTTCTATAACAATTTTTTCATCCTATATTATGAATAGATGTATTATATGAACAAAATTATTTCTAAAATATTACAACATGGTGATGTTTTACTTGGATTTTTACTTTTATAATATTTCTGTAAAGATAACATTAAAAATTTCACTTTCTTTCTTTTAATATCTATATATCTTTCATTATAGAGATAAAAACAACTTATGTTTTGTTATTAAAGGTTATTTTAAATATAATATAATTTTCTAATCATGAAAATTTATTTTTATTCTTTAGTGATGAATTAGTTACCTTAAATGCTTAGGCAAAATTGACACAACAGTTGTGCAAGCAGTAAAACAATCATGAAAACTATTATAAAAACACCAGAAGTAATATTTTATTGTTTGATTTAATGAATCACAAGAAATTGGAAGATATAGATAAAATATTAATGTTGAAAGAAATATTTTTATTTTAATTCCATTGGCATGATGATGTTTTCAAAGTCAAATTATGTGAATAGTTAATAAAAAAACATTAATACAATTTTTTTTGTAAAATATATTTTACATAATTATTTTAAAATCATAAACATCATTAATGTAAAAAATTATATGTATATATAGTATAAAATTTAATCACATGAAAATTCATGAACCAATTTTAAACATATAATTAAAATTATAAATCATTAGTGTTGAAAAACAACACTACCATTGTTAGCGAAAAATTTATTAACTAAGGGGTTACACAAAAATATACCGTTTAAATGATATATAAAATAATAAAAAATATATTTTATTATTAAATAAATACCATTTATATATATTTATATAATAAATGTAATTTTTTTTTGTATTTCAGGATTGGATACATATTATATTATAATATTTCATGTATTTCAAAAAAATACTTTAATTGTATTTTATAATAAATAAAATTTAAAAATTATTAAAAATAATTTACAGAGAAACATTAATTTTATATATTATAAAATATCAACCAATATCCATTTAGGGTTCAATTTTCCTTTTATATTAACATTTTTGACCCATAAATATTAGAAAAAGAATATAATAAAGAAATTTTCAAAAGGGTTTATGGGGGTTAAAACTAAGAGATAAGATTAAAAACATAACCAAAATATGTAAAAATTTATTTTTATGAGAGTATTTAGACAAATAATAATATTATATTATAATTATATCAATTTTTACCCATTTATGCATAATCACTAATTTATATTAATTTAATACATTATGTAATTGCATCTGTGCCCCTCTAATAACTTATAATAGGGAACACCTCCTATCTTTTATTTACACTATTTTGAGCCATATATCCTGGAAAAAAACTTTCATAATTACATAATATATTCATCTTCCACATCCTAATGATTTTTTACTTTATATAATAGCATCATTACTAGGATTAAGGTGTAATCCAAAGAAGGTTTTTGAATGAAGAGGTATAACTCTTAACCGAGAAATTTCTTTATTTCTTATTATAACTCTTCTAAATTAAAGCTATAAATTATAAAATAATAAAAAAATATCTTTAATATAATTAATAATAATAATAATTATGTAAAAACTAGTATTTACCTTCTTCCCAACAATTTGAAAATGATAAACTCGCTCGTGTGTATGTGTGGACTACAACAACAACAATGCTATGTGATTCATTATTGGTTCTCACTTACAAGGATTTAAATAATGATATATTTAATGAATATATATGATATATATTTATATATATATATGATATAATAATGTTCCTAGACTATTAGATAACTATTTACCTTTCATATATTTCATTATTAGAAAAGTAAAAACACCATTCATGTGTACGTATGACCAACCTTCTCCTTTGATAATGTAATTTATTCTACCATAATAACCTTTTATGAATTAATATATATATATATATATAAAATTAAAAAATATGATTTTCATATCACAATTAACATTGGGATGACCATGGAACCATGATTAAGGAAAAATGACGGGGTCTTCTAAATTGAAACATGCATGAAGAACGAAGTGGTCATCACACAAAGTAATGATTTTAATAAAGAGTTACTAAAAATGGTTGATAATATTTTATAATTAAATCATATATGGTATGATATATGTGAAAAATTTATATAACACATATATAATAAATTTTTATTTATTATATAATAGTTTCCCATGCATATGAAGAATGAAAATACTTGAGGAATGATATATCTTAACTCAAAATCCATTCATTGGAATTTACTTATACATAATTTACTATGTCATTAAAGGATTATTTATGAATTTAAGTCTAATTTTATTAATATTTATTTCCTCTTTTATATATGGATTTTTTTTTTCATACATAATCAATTCCTTGAATAAATCTCATTTCAACGATACGATCTTTGTAAGGGGATTTCTCACCTCACATTTATTTCAATGGGACATATTCCATATTGACCTATTATTTCATTTGTGTGGTGAATATAATGAAAAATAATGTATATTATTATAATGTTCATGAATATTATTGGAATTTACAAATTCAAATACATTTTTCTATTTTATCGTGTTTTTATTTAAATATTACTAAAGCAGTATGGGTTTGTCACCTCAACATTTTTTCATTGATATAAGTTTGTTGTTTTGAACCTAATTATGTTTAAAAGGTGTATGTAAGACCCATATGACATGGTATGTAATTGTTTTACTTATTTTTAAGATATTTATTGTTTTATTTTAAATTATTCTCTCATTGGATTTGTGATTTTAATGTTACCAATGTTGTAATGGATTTATGTGACAATCTCATTGTTTATTAGGATTGTTTATAATTACAATTTTTATGATGATATTTATAATATATGTGTCACGACCCATCCTCAGGGCCCGTGTCGTGACTACCCCAAGCCTGCCTTCCATAGACCAGGGGATGGCGACTAGCACCAATGGCGTAAATCCCTAAGCTGCGAAGGCATTGCCTTTATAAAAGCAAACAAAGACAACTAAGTACACAGCCGGATGTAATCACTAAGTAAACCTGAATACAAAAGAGTGTGCTGGAATGTAAATGGGCCATTATACAAACCCAAGTGAATAATGAGTACAAGTAAAAAGGGACAAACATCTGAAAGTAAAGAGCAGCTCTAGGATCATCCTTCGGGGTTCCTACCTAAAGGGTAGGTATAGATGGACACCTCAGCACTCATGTCCGTCAGTCTCCTCTGTGTGTTGACTCATCGAAAGGTCCACCTCTGGGTACCGTCCAGTCATGGTGCTCTCAGCCTTCGTCAGCACTATCCATTGTCTGCATCCAACACAACGTGGTGCGGGCATATCCCGTGTAGGGGTGAGTATAACGATACTCAGTAGGGATCCCGAGACCCTCATGGTCTCACAATATCCACTATGGATAAACAAAATATGAAAGATGCAATCACGAAGTATCAACCAACCCAACAGAGGTATATGCCCATACATATTCCAAAGATACCAATCTCAGTCCGGCTCCAACTCTCGAGCCCAAGCAGAAACTAATTCCACAAAGGAAGTAAATTCAATCACTAGATGATAATGGTTGAAAGACATGACTCATCTCACACAGGTATGCCATAATAGAAGAGACATATAGATGTTCAGATATAGCCGCCGGATCATCTAAGCTGTTAGACTCAGACATGATACAGGACCATCTAAGCAATCAAACCCACACAGGATATATGCCAGCTATCCCGTCTAACTTGTCAGACTGACAGATGATACATGAATAGATATCTCGTCTAAGCTGTCTGACCCACACAGGATACATGCCGACTATTTTTTCTGACCCACACTTGATACAGGAACAGAAGTCAGAACTGTCGAACCCACATAAGATTCTGGTACAGTAGTCATCGCTGTCGAACCCACAAAGGATTATGGTACAGTAGTCATCACTATCAAACCCATGGAGGATTCCGGAGCAATAATCGTTACTATTGAATCCACCGAGGATTCTGGTACAGTAGTCATCGCGGTCAGCTCTAGGGTTCCCTCACACAGCACACTCGATTTACGGAGGGTCTGATCCTCGTGTCAAGTGTCGATACATCAACTATCACGATGTCCTGAGTTGATGTATCCCGTAGTTCCGTCTTTCCAAAATCAACCCAACGCGATAGACGGCGCGTCAATCGGACGCCCGGTCTGAGAGTTATTGATATTTCCCTTCGAGGGGCCCGGTTGGTTTTTAGGCTCAAACCAACCCGACCGTACTCTAACTGCATCCAAACCCCAAGTGAAGTATCCCAAAAGTACTGTTCTTATCTAATCCTTTCATTGCCGCAAACGGTTCATCGATCAGACACCCGTAGCCCGTGTTACAGAAGAAAAAGTGATTTCAGGTAAAACGGTCCGGACAGGGGTCCTACCCAGTCCGTGGGTCTGACCCGATCCGTGGGTCTGACCCAACCTGATGGGGCGGCCTAGCCTGATGGCAGACCAGACTGAAGTGGCGGCCCATCCAGCCATGGGGCGCCCGACCCGACATGCCGTGGGGCACCCAGCCGTGCAGCGCCTGGCCCGGCCGGCGGGCCGGCTCGGCTGGCCAGCGGGCTGCGTAATGGGAGGGGGTACCGCACGCCCCCTTGTGGTCCATAAAGACTCGCGCGAGGTGCCGACCCTTGGTATACATGGGACCCTAAGGGTCCCACCTTGTGGAGTGCATCGACGGCCATCTTAGCCGGCCGCCCTCCTTCATCCGCCGCAGCCATTTGGCTGCAGTTCTCTCCAGCACCACGACGGCTGGCCCAGAACGCCGCCTCTGCACCTCCACTGTGCCGAGATGGCGCCATGGTTCTGTTTCCCTCTTCATGGCGCGACGGTGCCACATCTCTCATCTGCTGCAGCCCTCATGGACGTTGTTCCTCTCTGGTGCGGTGCGACGACACTGCGCCCCTTCAGCGACCCGGTGGATCTTATGCCGCCTGTTCCTCTTGCATCCGACCCATTGCTGGCCGCCGATTCTCAAACGTGTTTCCCTCTTCCGGTGGCGTTGTTGCGCCACCGCTGTCGTCAACCAACCAATAACCAATAGGGGGGGGGGGGGTCATCAGGCCATGTTTGTTCGGCCCATGCCGTCCGCGTTAGGTGATAACAAAAGGCTGACATCGAACAACAACAAACGATGAGGAATGACGATTTAATTCAATCAAAACTAACCCCTACCTTATATTCGGTTATCACCTGACGAAGTCGCGGGAAGGTGGCGTCATTCCGTTGACATCGAGGGGAGACGACGTAGTCGTTGGCGGCATTCTTTGCGGACATCATCTTCTCCCTTGACACAGAGGAAGTGGAAGGAATATGGGTGTTCTTTGCAGGCTTCGCCTCACTTTCTTGCCCCGGTTGAAGAAGTAAGAAGATGAAGTTCCTCATGTTCTTAGCTGGAGAGGGTGAAGTCCTCCCAATTTTTCCAAGTTCCCCAAAATGATATGTGCCAACCCCCAAAATAATAAGTTTGACTATTATTTTTTTATCCTTGACATGCATTCAAAATAAATCAAATAACTCAATTAATTGAGGGAGATTAATTAATTAATTTGATGGTTTTGGCACATTAATGAGAGAATGTGGGAGGTGGAGAGTTTTCAAAATTTTAAAGGTATGTTTAGACATTTAAGAGACTCCCTTAATGAAAAGAAAATTACATGGGGAGTTGGGGGGTTAAGTGTTCATGTGTGCCCCACCACACATTATCCTCCCATGGAAGGATATGTGGGGGGTGGGCCCCACCTCCAACTTCCCTTTGGAGATAATAACCACCAACTAAATAAAATTATGACACACATTATTTAATTTAATTTATCAAGAATCCCCAAAATTAACTTCCACTCTCGACTAAACGCAACTGCGGTAAATGTCTCCTTAAGAGAATACTACTGCTGTGAGTTTATTGGTTTCCTCAGATTTCAATTCCGAGTACCGGTTCAAAATATATAAAATCCTTCTCGTACGTCTACTGAACGTTGCCAAACAAAACTTCAGAAATTTATTCTGGGCACACCAGGCCACGGAATCAGGTGCCGTCAGAAACTACGGACTCGTAAAATTACCATGAATTTAACAAAACAATTTCCACAGGATTTTCAGGGATTTACAATATTTCACAAAAGAAAATTATTTTTTAATAATGTGGCAATTTATTGAGAATATATGTTTTACATTCATTTTACTGACATTTTTTACTCAATATACCAAAAGAATATTTTTATGATAAATATCATTATTTCACTCATCGATCAAAAATGATTTTTCTTCCATGTCTATCCTTACTAATTTTTTCTTGGGAATTATTTTTCAATTATCCAATTATTGTTTAATTTCTTATTTTTTACCATGTTTTATTTTTTTTAAATGGTTTAAAATGAATATTCTTATAATTTTAAAAATGAGATTATTTAGACTTTTTTATAAAAAATATTAATGAAATCTTGGTTTTAATATACATAACATGAATTGAATTTACTACTCCCATCTGAAATAAAAGAATTGATGATCACATTATATGTTTCTAAGGTGATTTTCGAAGAAAATTTTTTCATTAATATTGTGTAATTTTTTATATTTTAATATATTAATATAAAAATTTGTTCTTCCATAAGAAATATTTTAATTATATTTTAAATTAATTTTTCATCTATGATAAAATCTATTTATTTTACTAATAAATTACTCGGTGTGTGATCTGATGATACCATATTTATTCGTTCATTGTATGGTTTATGGTTTTGATGAATATATATTGATGAAGCCTATTTTATTTTCTATGGGTTATGTTTTGATGAGGATTTTTAGGTTCTCCTGAAATTCAAATGAATATATACATGATTATGTAATGGGAAGGCCTAGAATTATACTACCCAAAAATCAATTGGATAAAGTTTAATGTTATCTGAGATGAAAGGGTATACAGAAGGTTATACCATTTCTAAAAGATGGTACACATGAGGTTCTTAAATTTCTTGAAAATGGTACACAAGAATTTATGCCAATACTGGAAGAGGGTACAGATGCAGTTATATAAACATCAATGAATATAGATGGGTTTTTAGCCCAACCTAAAATGCTCTGAATGTCTTGGTGGGTATCATTGATATAATATTTTGTTGACTATGATTATATAATGGCCCGGAATGTCGAGCCACTTTGAGGGAATTCTAGTGGTGGAGGTGTCTAGGAAGAGTTTGAAGGAGTTGGGGAGAAAGTAGTGGAGTTAGAGTAGGGAAAACTAGTTCAAAGGAGTTCTACAGGATGGTTCATTAAGATACACTATAAGGGGTGATGTATTAAAAGTTAAGTAGTTTACTGCGATATAGAGTTCCCACATAGAAGATTTTGGTTCCATTACTAATTTGGGTAGGGCTATGGAATAGAGGGCCAAATAAAATTTGGATTCGTGGGGTTATTTTTTATAGGGTTCTATTTTTTAGAGGAGTTGTTCCATGGAAAAATATTGTAGAATATTATTCTCTTCGATTGTTAGTGGTCTGTGATATTATTTACTTTGATACACTTTGTCCTCTTCCCCATTTTATAGGATCTGTGATATGGATATAGTTTCACATCTCTGAGGGAACCTTGAATAAAAATGATGCAGTATAAACACATTCACTGTGTCTTAGTCCTCTCTCAGTGTGCTGGTAGGTGTTGGACCTTGGTCCTATGTTTTTCATACGACATATAAATTCTAAAATAACCAAAAAGTCTCCAATTATACCATATTTTCTCTCTTTTGATGGAATACCCAAGTGTTTCCTAGGGAGGTATTTCAGGCACCTTTAAGGGGATTTCAACACCAAACATGGTAGGTTCATCAGTGGTGTTTTTTGGTGAGTTTAATTTATTTTCTTTTACTTTTCTCTATTTTTCTCTTTATATATTTATTAGGAATTGTTTTTTTGATAATTTATTGTTGCAGTGTTTGTTTGGTAATAAGGTGATGTGGATATTTGTGATCTTGTATGATTATGGTGTTCTTAATTTTTTTGTGCAGGGTGGATTTACCCTCTGGTTTGATCCTTCAACAGTTAATAAAGAATATCAATGAGGTTGGGGATCCTTTTTTCTCATTTATTTTTATCATAAAGGAGGGGTTATGAACTTTTTATCTATTGGGAAGATATTATGAATCCTACATAATGATGAAAAAGAGTTTTATTAATTGAAATTTAAGGGGAAGGGGGTTGAATGAAATTTTTTATATACCTTTTTATTATTGATATTTTCATTGTATGGGTTTAAATCACCACTGAAAATTGTGGACATTTGGGGATTTGTTTATTCTTATTCCTATTATATTGAAGAATATAAGTTTGGTTTTTATATACAACAAATTAAAATTGGATAAACACTTATATCATATTAATAAAATTGCTACCCCAAGAGATTTATGGCATGTGTATGAATTCCATTTCATATAGAAGTGGAATGTGATGAAACAAAAATTTTCACAATCTAAAAAATGGTTTGTGATTGTGATTTTAAAAGTGTTGTGACGGTGGTTATAATGTGGGGGTTATGATGAGATGAGGGTATGATGTGTAGATGTGGTGTTTGGTGGTTATATATTGCGATGTGGACATGGAATGTGGTTATTATGATGATATGGTTGATGCAATTATAAGGCGATGGTTGTGTGGTCTTGGTAGCCTAAGGCGGATGGAATTTGGTATTTTTGTGTACTTGTTTGTTAGTTTACATTGTAGAAATGGTATTACATGGTAATTTTTAAATTTAAATTAAAATTTTCTTATGGATTGTTTTTAGGGTGATATAAATTTAGTTATGACATTGAATCTGGAAGATGTTATGAAACTTCATAGAGATGTTGTGACATGGTTGGTAGTATTTTTGGGAACCCATTAGTTTTGTTTAACTATATGTATCTAGTTTTTATATTTGTTATGATATCTATATGATCCCTATACATGTTAAGAACTTCGTGACAAAAACCAAATGTTTGGTGTAAAGACCCTGAACCTAGTATCCTAGAGCTAGTGGCTACATTATTACATTGAAATATTATATAAGGAATAACATCCTAAATGAAAAATAATTTATTAGTTTTATTAAAATATATACATACTGGAAATTTAAATATCTTTATAAAACAAAAAATACACAAATAATGTATTTGAGAATTCAATTATTCTCTTTACTGTATCTGTTCATATAAATCACAAAAAACTTCCTCACATAATATCGAATAATGGAACAATATAAAAGAGTGGGAATAATCTATTAGCAAGGGTAAGAGTACAATATAATCTCTAAATAGATAAGGAATAAACAATAAGAAAAGAAATATAACTGAAACACATTCCATTAAATCTACAACTTGAGTATAATATTACAAGAATATATGATGATCACATAATTTCATATAAGTGATCACATGATAATGAAACATAACCATTGATATTATTGTAATAATATAATCCCATATAAATAAATAAATAATCTCTTAATGATATAATGAATAATATGAGACATCGTTAACATACAATCAAGGATTCAACCCAGATATCACACCTAACTAGGTATGGACTCAGTAAAAACCCAAAAAAATTTGTCTCAAGAGACTTAAAAATGAATTTTGGGGTTAAAACAGTCACTTATTATATCTTACTAAGTCAAATGTAGTCCTCTAATGAAATAGATGCAACAAAATTAACATAAACATTTGTATTGTAAACTAGAATACAAAATATTAATACATACCCAAATCAAATGAAAA
Organism: Viscum album; assembly: GCA_963277665.1. Taxonomy (NCBI): domain Eukaryota; kingdom Viridiplantae; phylum Streptophyta; class Magnoliopsida; order Santalales; family Viscaceae; genus Viscum; species Viscum album. The sequence continues at coordinate 397,469,831 of OY728126.1, forward strand.
ACATCATAAAACATCTAGAGTGATATGGTGAATGGTATAAAAATATAACACCCACAATCAAAATGATAACAAAAACATAAATAAATAATATAAAATATATCAAAACAATATATCCCCATTGGGTCATAAGTACATTAAAGGGTTTATATAATTGAAGACTAAAAACATAATTAAAACATTCTTGAGAAAAATATCATTTTTATTTTTGAAAAAACTTTTAAAGATAATTTTTTATAAATAAACTTTAAAATAATTTTACTTGAATACAAAAATTTAAAATTTTTAAAATAACTTTGAGAACTTTTAATGGACATGATGGTAAAAATTTCCATACGTGGCATATATGTTAAATAAATATTTCCTTTCACATTATTATAAAAATCCAAATAGTACTTGTTTTAAAAATGATATGATTATTATTTCTTAAAAATTTCATAAATATATGTAAAATTTTCCTTTTTACAATCATTTCAAAAGTTAGAAAAAATTATTAATGCCTTTTTACAAAATAACATTTGGATGAAAGTAGATTTCCAACTGAATAAATTAATAACGTTAGATTTTCATAAAAATAGTTTCTCAATAATTTAATTACCAATGTATTGAAGAATGTTTTCATTAATTTGAAATGTTCATGAATAACCAAATTAAATTAAAATAATTTTTATTTAAATATATAAATATCTAATAATTTCTATAAGGTATACGTAAACATAAGCAATCACGAATAATGGTTGGATTGTGAAATAAGCTAATTCCACATTTGTATATTTTGAATAAAAATATACTTGAAAAAATAAAATAAAATGAAACATTAAATACATTTAAGATAAAATAATTAATTATATAACATATCAAATAGTTATAATATACACCAAAAAAAATAAGTGGTGAATATGACATATGTCCCATGAAAGAAAAAGTGAGACGAGAAACCCTTACCTCATGTTCAAATCTCATAAAAAATGTTCAAAAATAAATTATAATTTTCAAACATGTAATTAATTTATAAAAGAAAAAAATTCATAATTATAACATCTTATATGACCCTTTAATAGGATCTTACCACCTGTTAATTAGCAATATTTCATTATTTTCACTGTTTTGGGTATTAATTAGATTATTTTGTCAAGATTGTTTTGTCCTAAAAGTATATGTTTTATTGTAGAGGACATAGATCCAAAATAATTAGAATGATATTAATGTGATAAATATAATATTGTATCCATAAATACATTTTAGAACCATTATTTAATATTGAACCTGGAAAATGAATGGTATCGTGTCCTGGTGATGGTAGGCCGTACGTACGCACGATTGACGATATAATTACATTAATGGGTGAAAGAGTAAAAAAGAAGTGGTATATTAATTTTTCTAGAATAAATATAATTTCATAATTACCATATTTATCCTTTACTTCCATCATTATAACCATTTTTTAATTTGGTTGATGAAAAACGTATTAAATCGCCTAGTGTAGATGGCAAGTCATAAGTATGAGTGGGCATAGATTTTATTTTTCATAGGATGAATAAATGATAAAATATGGTTGTTTAATTATTATAATAAAATTATAACATATATATTATACTAGATTTATAATTTTAGGATGTAAAAAACACTTGAAGAAATGTATAAGACGAAATATTTTTTCAATAGTCAGAAATGACAATTACCTCTTCTTCGGAGAATTTCCTTTAAATCTCTTCATTAGGAAACTAAGGTTTGGCTTTTTGAGAATAAAATCACCTTAATAACCTATATAAGTAGGTTTGGAAGATAAATGGTTAGGGTTTTATCTAGATATATGGCTAAATGTGGGGTAATTAAGTGAAGGAAAGGGGTTCCCATTTATAAATGATGTGATGGGTATTTTTGTATACTCTCAAAACATAAAATTAAGATAAATTAATTTTTAACTAAAAATAGGTAATAAATTATAAGTTTTTAAGATAAAAATACCCTCAGAAAATAATATTTAGATAAGTTTGGACAAAATTTTGTTATATATATTTTGGTTTTAACATTATTTAATCTCTTTAACTCTTACCATGACACCATGGTTTTTTTATTCTTTGAGGGTAAATAATGTAACGAGCCAAATTTTTATTAATATAAATTCAATTATTATAATTATTTCATATGGTATAAAAACACATATAATACAATTCATTCTTTATAAATTATGAATGAATGAAATAAAGTGTATTTATAGAAGTTAAGGAACTTATACCGATAAAATAATAACTTGACCTTTGGAATAGTTATGTGACTCTTAGGAATTAAAAACCAACCAATTAAATAGTAACCTCACCAATGATTGTTTATATAAAATTTATCCATATAATAAGTGAAAATATGATATAATTATATCAATGTATAATTAAATAAATATTTTAATAAATATTAATTAATTGCTTGTAATTTTAACAGTCATAAATCCTTAGTTAAATTTTTCCAATTAAATCAATACATTTTTGAAAAATTTATTTTCATAAAATGTATTCATAAATTATTATTTTTATGTGTTATGATTTTGGCATAATTTTATAATACCTTAATTAATTTTTCAAAGTGTTTTAAAAAAATTTTAATTTTAAAATTTTTATTTTTTTGAGTAGATTATTATTTTAATTAAAAAATTCTCATACTTTAAAATTTATTATTATAAAATTTAGTAAGGTTTTCAATTATACACATCAAAAAATAGTATGGGTGATTTTTCCAGATTTTCTCTAAAATAATAGAATTTTAGTGAATAGTAAAATATGATAATTTATAGTATATATACATTTTAAGATTAATGTACAATATCCTAATTCATGGATGATTAAAAAACCATTTATTAAAAATCACATGATATAATTACTATATTTATTCTATATAATCAACACTATTTCTTATCTTGAGTAAATTAATAAACTAATGAATTAATTAATGAGTAAACACCCCTCTCCTCTAGTATAAAAACCACCCCTCCCCACCTCTTACGCTCAAACATCTAAAGACACGAGCCTTGTCCAAATTATGTTCAAATATTTTGCCAAGACACTCTCTCATTCCCACGACCTTTTGGTCTTAACAAAAGTCCAAAACAAATCAACTAAGGAGGTTCTCAAGAAGAATGAATCAAAAGGTAAAACCCACATCATTTTCTTTTAATTTCTATCCAAGTTCATTTATTTTCTTTTTATCTCATCTCCTCAAATCATAAAAATGGTATGATAAATATATTTCCTTAAATATACTATATTTTTTATTTTAATGGAATAATCTCTCATCATCTTTCTTTCCCCAACCTTTTTTACTAAAAATGGAAACGTCACCCGTTATGTGTTAATTTATTTCATTCAAGGATGTAAAAGATTGGGATTTCAATTACCATATTAAAAGATTGTAATGAAACCATTTTTATGGTTGAAACAAATTATACTATATTTATTATATCTTTTTTAATGTTCTGGAATCATTTTTTAAACATGATATTAATTTATAAAATAAAATCAGTTAGTTGTGATCAAAAACATTAAAATATTCTATAATTTTATCATTAATAATTTATCTATTGAATCATACTCAATTATATAATAATGATATTTAAATATTTTATAAGTTAATTAATATCATATATTTTTTTTAAAAATATCACTATTCTACATTATTTTCCATACACATATACAAGTAAACTGATCATGAAAACCAAGAAAACTAATGCTCCAGATATATGAAATTGAAACTCATAACTCAAAAAAAGGACATAACAAACATAATAAAATTATGATAAATAAAATAAATGTATTAAAGTTTCTCAATTAATTAATTAATGTATTTAATTTGATTATTTTGGATATTATAATCAGTTGTATAATTGCTTCAGAAAAAATGTAATGGACTCTACCCGAACTGCCATTATTCTTTCATGTAACACATTCTCTATTTTTATAAAATAAAATAATATTTTATTTTATGTCCATATTATAAATTCTATAAATATTTTCCAAACTCATGTATCAATAACCATTCATCCTTAATTATTGGAGATATACATGTTTTTACAAGGTTTAATACTAAATTACTTTCGATAAGAAAGCTCAATTAAGGGAATATGCTGAATTTTTACCCAATTTCAAGTTCCATATATAATATATTTTAATAAACCAATATTTTACTAAAATAAATATTTTTATTATGAAATATTTCTTTGTTCACTTATATTTTTATATAAAATATTATTCCCCTTCTTCTTTAAATGCTCTTTAATGTTTTCCTTAAATAGCACTAAAATTTTTTAATTATAATGTTTCTTCATCAATCTTTTTACATGTTATCACTTCAGTTTGACATCAAATATCATTATCTATGTATATATTACTTTTTTAATGTTCATTTATTATTTAATTCAGTTCATTCATTGAAAATTTTATGATACTCCCAATTATTATGATTTATGACTTGATTATGATACCAAATTCATTAAATAGGTAACCCTTATATTTATGTTTGACTGATTATGAATGATTATTTATGTAGAAAAAATATTCCTGATAATTTTATGGTGGGTGAACTTAGGTAGTTCTCTAATTCATTGGGTAACGCTCAGTCTCATGAGATGTTATGTGCAGCGATCTTGGTGGTTATCCCTGACTCATGCTCTCTATGAAAGGGTCTTGGTGGTTAGCCTTGACTCATGCTCCTCTTTGTGTGATGATCCTTGACTCGAGATAAAGTCATTTTTATGTTGTTTCCACATTACCATTATTCCATGGTTATATGATACCATGTTATTATTCCTTATATTTAATCATGTTCCATGCCTTTTTAAATCATTATGTTATACCTTATAACTGATGTTCTAAACTTTATAATAGATTTTATTCTTTTACTGGTATTTTTACCACATCCATTTGTTCATGTTAATCCTAGGTTATCCTGTGTAGATATAAGGGATAAAAGGTAGATATGAGTTCATAATTGGACATATATAAATTAATTTTCTTATTTAGACCCATGATTTTAATTTTATTTACCTATTATTCCAAGATGCAAGACTTTATGATCCTTTGATTGTAATTTATTGTTTAATTATGCTAAAAATCATGTAATGATATGTGTAGAAGGATATGGTTTCTATAGTTCTCAACTGGGGAAACTTTTAGTTATTTTTGGAGACTAGGAATAGACAATTTTAGTAAGAACACTAGGGATAAGACTAAGTATGAATCTCTAAATTTTGGTTAGTATAGAGTATGTGGTTTGTGAAGAAATTATATACCTATTTGGATACTAAAAGTGGAATTAGTTTTTTCAAAGATGTATCTTGGAGTAACAAATTCAAAAAAGTGTTTTGGGTCTGACTCGAGGAAACCTGGTACATGACAATAAGCATTTCTGCGCATCAAGTTTGACACTCTCAAGGGATGAGTTTGTTAAATTTATAAGATCATATCAAACCATTATTAAGAGAATAATGAAATACCATAAGAATATATGTTAAGCAATAGATCATGGATATCAAAGATTGAAATCAATGGAATCATAAGTTTGGATATAGTTTTTCTTTAACAGTTTATCCTTTTATGTTCCAAGATTCCTTTTTTACTTATTAGGTAAGTATTAAAGATCTCTAATTGCACATAAATTTTTCTTACTTATTGGAGGTAAATATAATAAAATGCACCAATAATTAATATGATATAAAAAATGATGATTTTTCTAATGATATTCCAAATATGATGGAAATGGGTGATCAAAACTTCATGATAGTACTCGTTCAGCTGGATCATCTTGTGGATAATAACATGAATCACAAGAAACACCCTATTTATCCTAAGAGAGAGCATGTTGATGTCAAATACTTAATTCAAAAAATTACTCCCATTTTTATTGGATCTTATGATCCCCTTCGCACAAAATAGTGGATTTACACCATTGAAAAGATATTCTTTATCCTCCAATGCTCAGAAGAAGACGATGTTATGCTGGCAGTTTGTAGGTTTGATGGGGAATATGATCAGTGGTGGAAAATAATAAAAAATATGATATCCAAGAAGAAAATTGATTCCATGTATTGGGTGAAATTCAAGAAAATTATTTTTAATAAATATTTTTCCTTAACCCTCAATCTCAAGATAGTTAGAGAGTTCCCGATACATTAGTAGAATGAAGATGAGTTTATTCGGGGAATATGAAGAAACATTTACAAGGCCTAAAAGATACTCCTCCTTGTTTTTTGTGAACATCTAAAAACTGTGGTTCATTTCTTTGGAGATCTAATGTTGACTCTATGAAAAGCACTGGATATTCGAGACTTTGAGAGTTATAGCATGATTTTCTATTTTTTCCTCAAGGTTGAAATAGAGATTATAGAATGTCAATGGTATCATAGGCCTAGTGAAAATAGCGGGAAATAGAGTCTAATATCGGTGGATCTATAAATGAATCCTATTATGTAAATAAGACTGAATATCCTCGTGTCGAAATTTCAGGAATAATCATCATGAAAATATTCTAAAGGGAACCAGTAAATGCTTCAAGTGGGAAAGAATAGGGTATCTGGATATGAACTGATGAAGGGATGTGAATAATTCTACAAATGTTGAATAATAAGGGATATTTCAGAAATAAGATCATCCAATAATGTAGTGATTCAACTGAAAGGAACATAAGAATTTTACAATCCAATTCCCAAAGAACATGTTTTTTAGAGGAAACAAAAAAACAACTTCTATGGAAACAAAGAAGGGATTATTTTATCACTACAGTTGACGTGGAGATGGAAAATGATGTCATGATAGGTACACTGGTTATTAATTCAAGAATAGAGAATTTAATATTTGATTATAATTCTATTCACTTATTCATATAATGTAATTTTAGTAGAACGATTAAAAAACTACGTCAAAATCTAGAGGTTGAGTTATCTTTCTGAACAACTAATGGGGAAATTATTACTTCCAATGTTTATAACTCATCCCCAGTTAATTTTTATAGACTAAATGTCACAAAATATTTTGTAATACTCCCTTGTGTAGATTTTGATGCAATTTTAGGCATGTATATTCTATATTTATACAAATTAAACATCAACTATAGGGAATGAGATATCACTTTTCACATCCCGAAGCATTCTCAAATTCATTACAAGTGTAAGGAAGAGGATGAATATTCTTCAGAATTATTATCTCAAGTATATATATTATTTCCTTATGAGCAATAATATCTCACTCAAATGATTAATTAAATAGAGATTATTAGGCTCAAAGACATTCCCATTGTGAGGGATTACACCAAATCATTCGCTAAAGAATTGAATGTTCTTTATCCTGACTGATATGTTGAGTTCTCAATGGAGCATATTTTTAGATCTATACCTATTTCAAATACACCTTATAAAATGGCCACCATTGAGCTAGAAAAACTAAAGAAGTAGTCATAAGAGAATTTAGAGAAAGGTTTTATACACTTGAGTGCTTCAACATGGGGTTCACAAGTTTTCTTAATTAAGAATAAGGATATAATAATGTGCTTCTGGACTGATTATCAAGATCTTAATAAAATCACGATAAAGAAAAATATTTCCATATTCAGATATATGAATTGTTTTATCTGTTATGTGGTGCTAGTTATTTCTAAAAAGTGGCAATTTAGTCAGGATATCATCAATTAAAACTTAGGAAGGAATATATTGCAAATACAACATTATAGAAATGTTGTGGAAACTATGAGTTTATAATGATTACCATTATACTCACTAATTATCCATAAATTTTCATGGATTTAATGAACATAGTATTTATATATTTCCTTGAAATATTTTTGTGTGTCTTTAATGATGATATTATAATGCCTCCTTGTTTAATGGGGAACATGAGGAGAATTTCAATAATATGATGAAGACTTTGCAAAGGGAGAAACTCTATACAATGTACATTAAATGTGAGTTATGGATGGAGGAAGTATCATTCTTGTTAAATGTTATCACCAAAAAAAGAATATATACTGATCATTCCAAGACAAAGGCAAATGGAGAGGGGAAGAGGCCAAAAACTGTAACAGATATCTATAACATTATTGGTCTATCTAGGTATTATTGATGATTTTTAAATAAATTATCTGGATTTTCAATCTCAATAACCATTTTGACATGGAATGGAGTGATTGTTTTTTCTGTACTCAAGATTTCAATGAAGGAATTATGGAGCTCAAAAGAGTCTTCTCACTAGGCCCGTACTCACACTCCTGATAAGTGGAGAAATCATTGTGGTGAACAATTATTCTTGAAATAAGGGATTAGGTTGTGTACAGATATAAAATAATAAAGAGATAGCTAATGCCTCAATGAAATTTAAAATTTATGAGAAGAATTATCCCACACATGATCTGGAGTTGTTCATGAGATCTTGGAATTGAAAATCTCATGGCATTATATATATGTGGATAAGTGTGAGATAGATAATAATAAAAAGATTCTCAAATATATATTCACACACAAGGAGTATAAATGGACCCAAAAAGATTGTTAGAGATCTTCTAGGATTATGTCTGCTCAATCCACTACCATCCTGGTAAAAAAATAAGGTGGAAAATTCTCTAAGTATAAAGGATCCTATTTATTAGTCAATGATGTGAATTGAAAAGGATCCAATATTCTTAAACATACACAAGATGGATATGGGAATCATTAAAGGAGGGGCATCATCAATACTTTCTCAATTGATTTCCCCACAATTCATTATGGATAAAATAAAGGATCCTCAAAGAATTGATGTGACAATTTAGAAAAGGGTGGAAGCTATCCGAAATAGAAAATATTTAAAGTTATAGATCAATGAGGATGGAGTCATAATATTTGGGTCACGAATGTGGGTAACATCAAATCTTGAGATAAAGGAAGATCTTCTGAATGAAACACATAGCTCAACCTCATAAATTCACCTATGGAGCACAAAGCTGTTTCTAGATCTCTAGGTAAACTTTTTGTGGGACAATATGAAAAAGGATATCACTGAATATACCTGAAAGTGCTTGGTATTTCAGAAACTAAAGGATCAAAGGAATAAGTCTAAAAGAATGATGCACTCATTACTCATACCAACATGGAAATGGGAAAACATCACCATGGACATTGTCACTAAAATTATAAAGCCATCTAGAGGAAATAATTCTATAAGTGTTATTATGTATCATCTAACAAAGACAAATCACATTATCACAATATGTGAGGACTTCTCACTGAATCAACTTGCATAGATATATATCAAAAAATTTGTAAGGCTTAATGGATTACCACTATTGATTGGATCCAATTGAGATTTGAGATTCACATAGATGTTCTAGAAAAGTATACAACATGCTCTAAGCACTGATATGAAATTTTGTACGGCCTATAATTCTCAAACTAATTCCTAATATAAGAGGACTATTCAGACACTAGAATACATATCGAGATTGTGTTCTATGAACTTTAATGTAGGATGGGACCAACATCTGTCTGTGGATAATTTATCTTAAAATAATAGTTTACACTCAATCATCCAAATGGATCCATATGAATCCATATATGGGAAAAGGTGGGGAACACTGACATGTTGGGATGATGTTGGTAAATGGAACCTTGTAGGACCAAAAATGGTTAAAGAAATTGTAGAGAAAGTGAGAACCATTCAACATCACATCAAGGAAACCCAATTTCCAAAACATATCTATGAAAAAGAATCATTAATGAGACCTAGTATTTAAGGTTGGATATATGGTATTCATAGACTTGTATCCATGAAATCGGGTAAGGAGATGTTGGAAAAAATGGAATCTAAGTCCCAAGTACATCGACCCCTTTGAGATCCTTGATCATGTCGGTGCTATGGCCTATCGACTAGTACTCCCACCAATCATGTATTAACTAAATGATTTATTGGACGTATACATATTGAAGAAGAAAATACATGATACTTAACATATATTGAATTTATCAGTGGTAGAGTTGGATAATGATATTTCATATGAGGAGCATCTAGTGAAGATTTTTGATCATAGAGATAAAGGTCAACACAACAAGACTACCCACCAGGTCAAATTACTATATCAGAATCAGAGGTAAGAAGTGTAAGAAAGGGAATTAGGTAAAGTTATTAAAGAGAAGTACCCCCACCTAGTTTAAACTTGGAATGTAAAATAGAATTTTGAGGGTGAAATCTCATAAGGGGGGAAAACAAAATGACCCATGTTTTATTAATATAAATTACCATCTTATAATTATGTGATAAGGTAAAAACACAGAGAGAACACAATAAAAGATTTATAAATGATGAATGGATGAAATAAAAAGTATTTTGTGAGGTTAAGGAACCTACATTGATGAAATTGTGACTTGATCTTTGGAATAGTAATGTGACACTTATGAATAATAAACCATCCATTTAAACAGTAACCTCATAAATTATAGTATAAATAAAATTTATCAATCTTATATGTGACAATATGATAAAATTATATCATAGTACAAGTAAATAAATATTTTAAAAATTATTAATTAATTGTTTTAAATTTTATAGGTCATAAATATTTAATTTAAATTTTTTGATTAATTTTATAATTTAATAGAAATTGTATTTCTGTAAAATGTATTCATAAATTAGTGATTTTTTTCTTATGATTATGAAATAATTTTACACGACATAAATTCATTCTAAAAATTGACATAAAACAATTTCTAATTTTAAAAATTGTATATTTTTATGGAATTGGGATTTAAATCAAAAATTAAATTTCTCATATATTTATTTTTTTTTTGTAAAATTGAGTTCATTTTTGAATTATAAATGTAAAAAATTGTTTAGGGTGATTTTTTTTGATTTTTTTTGAAATAAATGAATGAGAATAGATGTATATAAATTAATTTATATGTTATTAATTAACTTATATAACATTAAAATATCAATTTTTTCGTATGTGAGGTCTAATCATTAGATAAATAATTAATGATAATAATTTAGATAAATTTATCATTTTTTGATCACAATGAACCCATTTTGTTTTATAAATTAATATCATGTATATAAATGATTCTAGAAAAATATTTAAGTTATAAAACATATATTATAATCTAGTTCAACCATAAAATTGGTTTCATGACCATCCTTGAAGATAGTAATGGGAACTGAAAATATTTTCATCCTTGAATGTGATAAAATAACTCTTCAGAGATGAAATTTTATTTTTTATTATAAAATGATGGGGAAATAATGTTGATGATGGATTTTTCTATTAGGATAATAACATTCTTATCTATATAATGTACTGAATTTATCATACCGTTTAGATTAGTGGATGTGAGGATAGAAAAAGAAAATAATGGAACCTGAAAAGAAACTAAATGAAATGGAAGATGGTTTTACCTCTTGATTTATTATTATTGAGAACCTCCTTAGGGGAATGGTTTCGGTATTTTTTTTATGAAAAAAAACTCTTGGACATGGGAGAGGGGATAGGGAATATATTTTTGTAAAATTTAGTCAAGGATCATGGCTTGGGAGGTCTAAGGAGAAGAGGTGGCGAGGGGTGGTATTTATAGTGGAGTAGAGGAGTGTTTTCACATTATTCAATTCAATAGTTTACTTTTGGTTTTATATAGAATATTATTCTTTTTGATACTTTAAATTATACTTAATATTTTCCTTAAACCGCACCAGAATGATTTAATTATAATGCTTTTTCAAAACACTTTTTTACATGATATAACTTTAGTTTGACATCACTTATCATGATCTATACCTATATTTCATTATGAATGTTTGTGTATGATTTAATTCCTTTATTTTAGGGAAGATTTTATGATACACCCATTTATTATAATTCATGGCATACTTATGATACCAAATTCTTTTCTTTAATTGAATCCTAGGGTTTATGTTGGATTTATTAAGTATTATTATTTATATTTAAAACATATTCATTTACAGGTTATGATGGGTTCACACAGATATACCTCTAATTAATTGAGTAATGTTTGGTCCCACAAGATGTTATATGAAAAGGAATTTTCGATTATCCTTGAATCATGATCCATGTGAAATGGTCTTGGTGGTTATCCTTGACTCGTGCTCCTCTATGTGTAATGATTCTAGACTAATGAAAGATTCATGTTTTATGTAGCTACCAAAATTCTATGATTACATTATTATATGATCCCATGTTATGATTAATTTTATTTAATAAAATTCTATGCCTTTTTATATATTAATATTATTCCTTATAACGCAAGTGCTAAGCATTATTCCAAAGTTTATTCCCTTACTGGGATTTTTATCTCATCCCTCTATTCAGGATATCCAGAGGATATCCTTTGTAGATGTAAGAGATAAATGGAATTTAAGAGGTCATAATGGATGATAATTAAAGAAATGTATTATTTAGTCCCATGTTTTCTATTTTATGTACATAGTCTTCCAATATAATGGACATTATGATTTTGTATTGTAATTTTATTTTTAATTATGCTTAAATTCATGTGATGATATTTGAAAAATGTTAGGGTCATTATATATATAGTTATTATAAAATGAAAAAAGACACTTAAATAGATCAGGGATTACACATTAAACCTTTTTCTAATCATTTTTTAGAATTTAAATTTTTTAATAATTTTATATCATTTAATAAAATATTTTTTATTTTAAAATTTTATTAATTTAAAGTTTGACATTATTCATTACTTTTACATTTAAAAATATAAATACAAGAAAATAAATTTGGAAAAAATATTTTAATAGATCCATAATATTTCAAGTGTATCTATAAAATTCATGTACTATATTAATTATATGAAAATAAATATATTTTTATATTTTTAATGCGATTTATTTTATTATTTAATTAATTAAATAATTACTGCACCTGTGTTTACCAAGCATTTAAAGTAATTATATTTAAAATTAAAAATTAAAAATAAATTACCATATTGAAGATATATCCATTATATTTAAAAAGAATATTATTAGTTTAATATATACTATGTATAACCCCATATTAAAATTGTAACAGTTATTAAAATACGAAATGTTACATCTTTGACATTTTTTAGAATAAAATATTACAAGGGACGTAATCACTTCCAAATGAAAGAAATGGTCATATATGCAAAAAATGAACAATTGTGGACAAAATATAATGGTAATATATATTTTGTGCATGTTTTATGGTTAGTTTCTTATCTATATCATTATATTTTTAGCCTATTTTACCCAATTTACCCATTATCATCGTAACAAAAATTACCAACGTTACTATTCATATTGGAAAAAATAAAAGGGGCTTATATATTAAATACTTAGACTTTAAGTAAAATTATGGTATTAATTTATAAAAATAAAAATTACCCAAGTTTCAAAATTTAATTTAAAAATATTCTCTCAAAATAAAACGAAAGGCAGTTTACATGAAAAATTCATTTTTTACCCAAAAATGACTTTTACAAAATATTGTATATGAATGATTAAAATGTAATTTTTATTATTATTTTTAAATAAGGGTTAATTATTTTATATTGATATAAAATTAAAATCATAAATGCACCTATAATATAAGGAAATGTACTGTTTTAAAAAAAATCATTATTTTTCAGTATTTAATGGATAATCAATATTTTTAGAAAATTCCAAAGAATTCACCATAAGTTATTTTAAATATAAAAATTTAAAAAGCTATATTAGTTTTATAAAATTAATTTTATTAAATTTTAATAAATTCATTATAATATTTTCTCATAAAATTTAAGAAAATCATTTTTTAAAAAATGTAATTTTTTAAATATAAAATGTTTTTTGTAAAAATTAAGAGATTATTCAAAATTAATTAATTCATATAATAATAATGAGTTAAAAAATTATATTTTTCAAATGAAATTAATACTATTCATTCCCACTAAATTAATTTCTAGTTTAAAACAATCACATAATAATATTTCATTGATCGGTTAAGTTGAGTGTTGTGTGAAACATAGTTTATTGAAGAGGTTAAATTTAAAAGGAGACACACCATGAAATTTCATGGAGAAATATTCACCCCTACTTCAATAAATTTAATCATCTCAATTTTAAATTTCTCACAAAAAATCAAAGTTTGATACTTGAAAATTTCATTATGGGAAACCCACATCGTAAATAGGGCAAATAAAACATTCTATTAATTAGAGGAAATGGAAAATGGGATGGTCACAACAAATGATGATTATGATTAAGAAAAAAGTAGTGGGACTTTAAAACATGTACATATAAGATAAATAAAACAATAAAATTCTAATGGATAGTGATAGAGAATACGATCATTATAAATTTAACCACCATAAAACCATAAATCTTATGATCAGTTAAAAGACCATTGATTTTTTATAATATAATGTAAACACATTTTTTCTGTTCCAAAATACTGTTCATAGAGTTTAGGGATACTTTTAATATTTAGATAACGAACTTGATAAAATTTTCATAATTTATTTAATTCCACATCATAATCTCATCCTCTGGATTTGCTTCAATTTTTTCTACTTCATTTCATACACATGGTGATGGATATTCAGGGAAAAAAATTATTCCTAAAGCACTTTTGTCAAAAGATCCATATTTCATTCAATTGGGATTTAAACATTTTGCAAATGTGAAATTTATACCACATGTTATCCATAATAATAAATCCTTATTTAAACTCAAATAGTAATATTACTTGTTCATATTAACCCATTACATAAGTAGTTAACCTTAAGAATCATTTTAAATACATCAATTCAAAAAAAGTGAAGGAAGGTCACTAAATTTCCAAAATCAATATAACATTAGAATTTCTCAAAAGAACATAATGCATCTCTTATTGTAACATACAAAATATATAAATACCTTAAGCACCTATAAACCTTAATGAAAATAGGCATTCTTCCAAAAATAATATCTCATGTTGTTTAATATATTCTGTAAATCAAAATATGTTATAATGCAAGAAAAAATTACATAAATCATTATATTACAAGCCACCTTTATAGTAAATAATAATATACCATAAAAATATATTTATCAATATTATCTCAAATTCAAGAACATATGATGGTTATTTTCCCAAAATCATGTGGTTTCTAAAAGATCATATTTCTAAGGGATCACTTCTATTAGCAATCATTACTATTTATAACATACATTGAAATTTTTAATGAAATAGTACTACGATAAAATCCTTATAAATTCATAATTACTATTACAGGAATGTTAAATATATATTCAAAACATATTTCATGCTTCCAGATAAATAGAAAAAATAATCATTCCACAATTTTTTTGTCAATAACATAATATTTACCCTGATATATTTTCTTCTTCTGAGGTATATTCCCTTAAAACTTGTGGAATTTATTTTCCTAGTCCCCCATATCCATATATTTGAATCATTAAACATTGGAAAATTATTTCTTAACCTTGTAATCATGAGAATGGGTTATCCTTATACCAAAAAAGCAACAAAATTATTTTCAATTTAAACATGTACCTTGGTTTTTTTCCACATGTTTCACATGTTGGATAATCCTTGTTTTCCTTATTACCATTATCCTCTAATTTCTTTGATGTCCCCTTCTTCTCTTTCCTCTCTTTATATTCATATGGCATGCATAATTATTTTTCTCTCTTGTTTTCACAAGATAATATCTCCCCATTCGATGAAATTTTTGGGGATTTTATTCCCTTAAAAATATTTTCTTAAACCCATAAAATAAATGGTCATTCTTACTCTTTGGATTTTATGCATTGATATCAGTACTATAGAAACGAGCAAGGGAAGAACTACACTTTTATCAGTGCTAAAAAATAGCGCTGATAATGGGGGCCTTTATCAGTGCTAAAAAAGCGCTGATAAAGGGGGGCCTTTAGCAGCACTAAAAAAGCGCTGTTCAATGAGACCCTTTATCAGCGCTGATAAAGGCCCCCCCTTTTTCAGCGCTTTTTTTAGGGCTGTTAAAGGGGAACCCTTTATCAGTGATTTTTTAGTAGCGCTGATAAAGGGGGCCTTTATCGACTCTTTTTCGTAGAGCTGATAAATTTTATCTTTCAAAAAAAATAATATATCATGAAAAATAATATATTTTTATATAAATATATTTATATTGATATAAATATAATATATATTTTTTAAATATATGTATAAATAAACTATTACATTTAATATGTAAGAAATTAAGTGAAAATGGTTTTAAATTATTTTAAAAAATATAATTAATTAATAATTTTCAAATTATTATCGATTAAGAATCAATTAAAAACAATTTGAGGTCAAAAAAAATCAAAACAATTAAAAAAAGATCTATGATAAGTTTAAAATGTAACTCAAAAGTCAAACAACCATAACTTTTGATCCGAGTGTCCGTTTGAGCTCTACATCATATCAAATCGAATCCTGTGATGAGCTCTACGTGCCTGTGACTGATTTAATGATTCTCTTACATTTTCTAGGGAAAAAAGGCCTAGAAGGCCTCAAAAACTGAGTTTTTAGTCGGGATACCCCGATTTGTTAACATTAAAACATGTGTAACTTCTGATCTGAATGCCCGTTAGGCCTGTACCACATATCATATCGAATATTGTTTCATTTTATTCGATTTGAATAGTTGTATAGTTAAAACGGGATTCTATATTAGAAGTTATGGTCATTTTAACAATATATTGATTTCAAATACACACACACATATATATGTATTTATTCGTAAATATATATATATATATATATATATATGTGTGTGTGTGTGTGTGTGTGTGTGTGTCTTTGTGTGTGTGTTGTATGTATGTATGTATGTATGTATTTATTTATTTATAAACACACCTAAATTTTTTTATAAATGTATTTAAAACTAATCTTATAAATATATATTAATATACAAATAAATATACAGATAAAAAATTGTAACTAAAAATATATATATAAATAGATATAAATATATATTAATATAAGAATGAATATATATATATACTTATATATGAATAAACATATATATATTAATATAACTAAATATATTTATATTAATATGAATCTATATTAATATAAAAATAAATATAACTATATATATATACATATATATATATATTAATAGATGTATCATTAAATAGAAGAAAAAACAAAATGGATTAGTGGTAAAGGTGCTCGCGTGCAAGGGGGGGGGGTCGCGGGTTCGAGTTCGGGTGGAAGTTAGGAAGTGCACATGGAGGTGTAGGATGCGTGAGAAAGGGCAGCGTGTGGTAGTGGGAGTGGCCGCCTAGCACTGATAAATGGGGGAGTCAAGTGTTGTTAAAATCCCCCCCCCCACAAAAATAAATTATTTTTTATTATTTTTAATTTTATTAGCACTTAAAAAATCCCTGATAGAAGACCACATTTATTAGCGCTTTTTTTAGCATTTATAAAAGGGGTCTTGTGTCAACGCTTTTTTTAGTGCTGATAAAAGGGTTATTTATCAGTGCTTTTCTGAGCACTGATAAAAGGCACCCCCTTTATCTTCCCCTTGATTAGCAGCACTGTTTTTAGCACTGTTAATGAACTTTTCTTGCTATGATAAAAGCCATATTTGTAGTAGCATATGGTTTTAATTACATCATGTAGGCTCCATTTCCAAAATATATAATATACTGTTTTAGATCATAACATTAAGAAAAAAAATGTATACTATAAAAACTAGTGATATATATAATAATTTAAAATTATGGTGTAACAAATCCTTAAATCATAGGATTAGTTTATTTAGATATATTTCCAAAATTCTATCATAGGGTTTCATTTACTAATCTAGGTTTTCCTGAATCAGGTTCTCGAGGTTTGTATTAAACATACTTTGATTCCTACTGTGATGAACCCAACCCGAATACCCCTATGTATATGGTTACATTATCACATTTTCATAATAGAGAAGGAATCACATCTTAAAAAGACTGAACAATTTAATAGTAACAGTAAACTAAATATATAATTGAAATTAAAATTTCATTCGAAAACATAAAATACATAAATAATTTCTTTAACTATTAGATTATTATTCATAGATTATCCATGTATATAAATCACAAAACATGTACTTGTATCCTATGAAAAAATGAAACATAATAAAGATATGGGCTCAAATTTCCAGTAAAGCTAAGGATAAAGTAAATGATATGAATAAAAAATGTGTAAAAATATGGAATGTTAAATATATAAAACAAAATCCATTTAATATATAACATGAGAATAACATGGAAAGAATAAAAAAACATATGGAAATAAATAATTAATCTCATAATAAAGGAATTCATAATGCATGACATCAAAAACATACCATCAAAGCTTCACCAAGAGACCAAACATAATTAGGAAACTTCACGACCAATACCCAATCTAATTTATCTCATGAGATCAACTAATGCATTAAAGGGCTCTATCATTCCTTAAACATCACATACTATTTGTAATTCATTCCTCATATGAAAGGGATATAACGTAATCAATATAAACATTCTTATTAAAAAATAACATATGAAATACAAATCCATACACCAATAAAATGAACACGATCAAAAACCATATTGAGTTATGTGGTGAATAGTATCAAAATAAAACATCCAAAAAAAGTTATAAGAACACATCCAAAAAATATATTATATTACATCTAAAAAAATATCTCAAGTTGATCATAAGTATATTAAATGGTTGATTCCATTGATGAATATAAATATCTATAAAAATATTCTTGGGTAAAAAACCTTTTTATTTTTAAAATCACTTTTAAATATATAATTGTAAAAAACATCTTTAAAAATATAACCTTCAAAAACTTGTAAAATACTCTTCAAAAAATTTCATGGTCATGATGGTAAGAGATTATTTGCATTCCATAGATGTTATGGAAAATTTTCCTTTCACAGTTTTGGTAAATATCAAAACAAAAATTATTTTTAAAATGATATGAATATTTTTTTCAGAAAATATTTTAAAATTAGGTCAAAAATTTATTTTAAAAATAAATTTAAAAGATAAAAACCTTTTTGATAACCTATTTAGAAAATAATGGTTATAATGAAAACATATTTTCGACCATAAAGGGAATTAAAATTGGATTTTATTAAGAACATTTTCTCAATGTCATTAAGTACCAAAGAGTGAAAAATGTTTTTAATAGTGGAATAATACCTTGAATAACTATATACAAGAAAAAAAAATTAATTTATAAATAGAAATATCAAATAATTTCCTTAAGGGATACAAAAATATAAACCTTCCTGAATAATGGTGAGATTGTGATATAAACACTTATGACTTTTATAACTTTGGAATAATAATCCCTATTAATGAAATAAATTTTAATAAAATATTAAATATCATTAAAGTAAATTAATTCATGATATATCATATCAATGTAGAATTATATACACCAAATAATAAAAATAAGATGAGAATATGGCATATGTACTATAGAAGGAAAAGTGAGATGCGAAACCCTTACTTTAGACTTGAATTCTTAAAATAATAATACAAAATCATGTATAATTGTTTTAAACTTGTTATTAATTTAGTATATAACCATATTAATATTTATAACTTCTTATTTGATTTATTATATAATATTACCACCCATTAATTAGTGATATTTCTTTATTTCTACTATATTAGTTGTTAATTTACCTAATTTATCATGCTTGTTTTGTCTTGAAGGTGCATGTTCTCATTAATAGGATATATTTACAACATATTCATAATTATTTTAGTGTTATATATAACATATTTAATCATTTAATACATTTTAATAACCATTCTATAATATCAAACATGGAAAATTAATTACATCACATTGTGGAGATGATAGGTCATACGTACACACAAGCGACGATATCAGTCAATTTGTGGGTGAAATGGTAATGATGTGGTGTTATAATATTTTTATAGAATTGATATCCTGTAATATATACATTATATATCCATTATCTCCATCATTATAACCATCCTTTTAAAGTAGTTATGAAAAATGAACTACACTATTACGTGGAGCCAGTAAGTCATACGTATGCATGTCTGGTGCCTTCATTTTACGTAGGATAGATAAAAGGTAGAATATGGTTGTTTATTAATCATGATAAAAACTTCATATAAATATTATACTTTATTATTTAATTTAGGATGGAGAAAACACATGAATTCAAATTTAAAGAGAAAACAAACATTAATGAGTTGGTAAAGATGATTATATATTTGTCAACAAACAAACATAATATCTCT
The DNA here is from genome assembly GCA_963277665.1 of Viscum album. Classification (NCBI taxonomy): domain Eukaryota; kingdom Viridiplantae; phylum Streptophyta; class Magnoliopsida; order Santalales; family Viscaceae; genus Viscum; species Viscum album. The sequence goes on from OY728126.1 coordinate 397,490,102, forward strand.
TTTTAAGGACTATAGAGATGATATTTTTAAAATTAAAAAACCTATAAAACTTGGATAAGTAATACGAGATGATATATTTATAGGGTTTTCTTATAGTGACCCATCCTTAACATTAATCAATATTACACCATCTTATAATTATATCCAGTACATTAAAAAAACATGTGCACGAGGACTGTAATAGTGTTGTTTATTTAGAAATATGGAAGAAAAATATTATAACATGGTGAAATATATTAAACATATACATTAAATATTTCTGCCTTTAGTAATCTTACATAAATATTTTCTTCATAACCTGGTGAAAGGAAACAAAAGAAATGGCCGAGCTCAAATCCCTAGTAACAGTAAACAATGGAGATATGAAAGAATAACATGAGAATAAGGGTATAATAACATGATCATATCATTAAGAGATCATAAAATTCATATCAAATATCATAATCAATAGTCATAGAATAAGGTTTGATACTTCATATAAGACGAATCATAAGGGAATAAAGCTCATAATTCATGAGATCATAACAGTGGAATAAGACATGGAATTGTGGAATACAAAAAATAATTGAAAACCCTATCTCAAGGATAACTACCAATACCTTCTTATCATGTTATGATTTTCATGATTTATAATTGGGATTCCCTACCATATACCATCTTGTTATGCCCTACTGTGTACCCTCTTGTTTCAGGCTTGGGATGCCCTATCATGTATCCTCTAGTTTTGGGATTTGGATTCCCTCCTGTGTACCCTCTGGTTTCAAGATTACGATTCCCTACTATGTAACCTGTAGTGTCAGAAATTAGATCCCATCATGTGTACCCTCTTTTTTAAGGCTTTAAATGGCCTCCCTTATACCCTCTTGTTTAGGTCTTGGGATAACCTTTTCTATACCCTCTTATTTTGGAAATGGGTTGTCGTCCAGTCTACCCACTTATTTTAGACTTGCGATGACCTCCCATTGAACCTATTATTTTGGATTGGTATTCCATCCTATTTACCGTCTTGTTTTAGGAATGAGACTCCCCCATGTTCCCTTTCAGAACATAAAACATTTATTGCTACCAAATGAATTAGATATAGATATTAAAGTGACCCTACTTTTTTACATTACTATTACATCATTTTAAATGTAAAGAACTTAAGTACATTACACATTGAGGATCCAATAGTTTAGTTTCCTTTTCGAACTAGGACCATACATAACTTTTTAAATATGAAACATAAAAATTTATTTAATTCCTTCTTCTAAAGATTCTTATTGGCCCTTGAATTCCCCTTAGAAGATATTGTGACCTAAGGATATACATAAAAAAGGGTGATCTAAAATACCAATAATAGGATAAAAAAGAACATGAAGCAATATAACATGAGATGAGTATAATTATTATCATCATAAAAAAGGCATAGGAATATAATCATGAGAGGGAGAATCAAGAGAAAACATATAATGTGGAAATGAATAAAAATGAGACATAATGTGTTAGTCAACTACCACAAATTGTTGCGAATAGATATAGCATCATGTTCATGAATTGTTCACTTAAATCATGAGGTTATCTATATTACCCAATTAATTGGAGTGAAATATAATTTCTTGTACACCTATCACATCATAACATTTATAGTGCATAATATAATTATGGGTGCACCTGCCACATCATAACATTTACATTATCATGCATTCCACATAGAAAATAAATTAATAATGAAAATAAATAACCCATTTAAATTAATTAGTTTTATTTCATAGGCATACATTCATAATCCTTAGGTTCCCAAATGGAAGGGTGAAAATATACTTGATATAAGAATCATTAACCTTGAGTTAGAAGTTAATGGTGTGTTTTGTAAGAAGAGTTCCTTTAGAAAACATTATGTTCTTAATAAAATCCATTAGAAAACATATATATCCTAGAAAAGATAATATAATTATGAATAAATTATTTTTTAGGAATAATCATACAGAAAATGGGGTGAAAGAGGGAAAACCCCAAGAAATAGAGTTGGGTTCGATAAATACCCTTAACTTGTTTCTGAAAGATTCCTTTATGTTAATATATTGTATAATATCATTTGATTTTGTAATTAACAATTCCGAAACATCCATACGGAAATATTATCCATTATGGTTTTATTTTATTCTTTTATTGGCCTTTGGAAAATTTATAGAGTTAAATTCATTGTTTGCGAGTGTTTGTTTACGTAGTTTTCATGATCGGTTCACCTGTATTCATGAACGGAAGTTTGTGTAAGATGTATATAAACATATAGAGTTATTATTATATGTTTCTAAGGATATTACATAAGTTTAAAAGATATTATCAATAATTTGGTAATATAAAATGATGATTATTCATTAGATAAAATTTATTGGTGATTGTTTTTGGTTAATTGTGGTGGTTTTTTATCACAATGATTTTTTGTTTTATCATTTAGTTTTATGTGTATAAGTTAGTTCCAAAACATAAATGGGGTAAAAATAAATACATGTTAAAATTTGTTTTTAACCATTTAATTATTTTATTAATCTCATTTAAGGATTTTATTGAGAAGGAAAGTTTTTCTCCCAAGATGTCGGTAAATTAAAACTTCACGGGAGATTATTTCATTTTTAAGATAAGAGAGAGGGAGGGAGGATTTTAATTATGGATCAACCATTAACATGATATAATAAGAATATATGTAAGTTAATATAGTTCTAATTCCATTCATATTATTAGAGGTGAGTAAATAATAATAAATTATCACTAGTGCAGAAAACGTTTTTTACGTGGGTTATTTTTAATTTTTTACGTCGGTTTCTAGCCGACGTTAATACGTGCGACGTTATAAATAAGGTTTTTCACGTCGGTTTTTTAAAAACCGACGTAAAAAACATAAAATCGCGATGTTTATCACGTCGGTTATTTTAGAACCGACGTGATAAAGGGCCTGGAGAATGGTTTATCACGTTGGTTATTTTAGAACCGACGTGATAAAAGGCCTGGAGAATGGTTTATCACGTCGGTTATCGAAGAACCGACGTGATAAACGGCCTGGACAATGGTTTATCACGTCCGTTCTTAAACAACTGACGTGATAAACAGGGGGTGAGGGGGTTTATCACATCGGTTCATATAGAACCGACGTGATAAACTGGGGTGAGGGTGGTTTATCACGTCCATTCTATAAGAACCGACGTGATAAACCGGGCTGAGCGTGGTTTATCACGTTGGTTCATATAAAACCAACGTGAAAAACCGGGGGAGGGGGGGTTTATCACGTCGGTTATTCTATAACCGCCATGATAAACCGGTGGGAGGGGGTTTATCACGTCGGTTAGTCAATAACCGACGTGATAAACCATTGTCCAGGCCGTTTAGCATGTTGGTTATTCAATAACCGACATGCTAAACCATTCTCCAGGCCCTTTATCACGTCGAGTATTAAATAACCGACGTGATAAACCATTCTCCAGGCCTTTTATCACGTCGGTTATTAAATAACCGACGTGATAAACCATTTTCCAGGCCTTTTATCACGTCGGTTATTAAATAACCAACATGATAAACTATTTTCTAGGCCTTTTAAAATGTCGGTTATTAAATAACCGATGTGATAAACTATTTTCCAGGCATTTTATCACGTCGGTTATTAAATAACCGACGTGATAAACCCATTTTTTTTAAACAGAATGCAGTGATCTTCTCTCCACCAGAATCAACTAGAAAATAAATCAAGAAATCATACCACAAATACAGAAGTGCATCAAAAATAAGCATGTAAATAGATAAAATATAAAACATACCCACTAGACAGCATCCACCCTCATTTATACCCCATGGACAGCCCTCCCCCACCCCGTTGGAGCCCTCACCCTCATGTATACCCCCTGGAAAGCCCTCCCCCACCCCATTGGAGCTCCCACCCTTATGTATACCCCTTGGACAACCCTCCCCCACCCCATTGGAGCCCCCACCACACTCCTAGACTGCCCCCCGACCCCCGGACACCCCAAACACCCCTCGACAACCCCCACCCGCCTGAACAGCACCTCCTCACCCCATCACCCCACTTGACAGCCCCCACCACACCCCTGGACAACCCCCCACCCCTGGACAACACTCCCACACCCCTGGACCGGCTTCCCACACCCCTGGACATCCCTGCCACCCCCCAAGACTGTCCCCCCACCCCACCGGACAGCCCTCCCAGACCGCTGGACACCCCCAACCCCACTGAACACACCCCCACACCCTGGGAACCCCTCCCCCACAGACCCAAATCCATACCAGAAGAACCATCAAAAGTAGACCAAAACAAGAAGTAGAGCAAAATTAAACATTCACTTATATAACATTCAAAACTTACACTGTCAACTTCAAAAAAAAAACTAAATCAAACCTAAACAACTACCAAATAAACAATTAAAACGACAATATTCAAAATTACATTTTACATTACAAACAACTAAAATTCAATCAAACCTGTAAAATAATTTGACCACTCCACTTGTACGTGTTTGATGTCTTCAGCAGTATAGGGTTGAGGGTCATCAAAAAGCTACAAATGAAAAAGAAGATAGTTAACGTGTATAATGAATAAATCAAATTGAAATATGATGGCAAATTTTAAGAGGAAATCGTACCAGGTCAAAATTCAAAACTGTCCCAGTTGTTATTATTTCATACATAAATCTTAACATATAATATCCGAATTCGATGAGGCCTTGTTGTTCATGACAATTCTGTTTTGAATGAGTGTAAAGTCAATATATTATTTTGATGTAATAAATCAAAAAGTACAAATTATAAATGGAAATTTACCTTTGCCTTTACATATTTGATCTTTGCATTTCTTTTCTTTGTGTTTTTTCGAAAGTAGGCCCATGCACTGTTAGAAAATAATACGAATGGGGTAAATTTAAAATTCATTATAATATATAAAACTATTGAGAAATTGAAACTTACTCTTCCAATATATTCTTAAAACTTTCCCGCACATCACCATGAACAGAGCATATCCAATAAAGAGCTTTCTCCCTTGGGCAAAAAATCCCTAACATCCAATGATTACTGATAAAAGGAAATTTAATGTTAGTGGGTTTTTATGTTAAAAGATAATTAACTCTTTGAGAGAAATGTGTTTTATACCTCTCACAAAAAGGCATCATCCAACATTGTTGGATTATATTCTTTTCAAATCTTTCAGCAATATAAACCATTCTTTGTTCCTCAGTCAATGCACATGCTTAAGGGGAAATCAATTGCGGGTCCATGAATCCATATACTTCTGTCAGTTCATTCCTCTCACAAATTTTATATAGATACCTAATACAAAACATATATAAGTATACATTTTTAATAAATATAACGCAGGGAAAAGGTGTTAAGACTTATATGGAAAAAATTTGCACCACGTTGATGCCCAACTTATCTCCAGTAACATGCTCCATGATATCAGATTTTGTAATCCCCACACTTATTTCATGTCCACAAACATGAGATTCCATTGGAAACTCATAAAAACCCAATAACAAATGTGAATATCTTGACAATCTGTCAAGACCACTGGAATCTGTATATGATGTCGTAGCCTATTGTCTTTGTTGTTGTCTATACAGTATTTCTTTACCTTTGAAGTATTCCTATTAAAAAAAATTTAGAATTATAGTAGTTTTCAAATGATAAAACAACTTGAATAAAAAAATAAAATAAAAGATATAACATTCATACCTCTATGGTAATGAGTCGAAGAAGTCTTGATGGCCAAACTAAAAAATGGCTGATACTCTGTCCAACTGTCGCCACCTCATCTATAGGTATTGGTACCCGAGCTGATCTATCTATAATATCTTGTACAATGACCCTCTGATTCTCTACCTCTAATTGTTGATGATGAACTGTATCTCCTATACAATATACCAACCCGTATGCTACTATATGATGTGGAGAATCATCAACATACAACTCGCAATATGTAGGAAGCTGCGGCGGAGGCGTAGGATAAAAAATGAGGTCCGCAGGCTGAGGTGGGGGAGTGGGAGCTACTGGCGGAGGTGGAGGATAAATAATGGGGTCTGCAGGGGGAGGTGGAGGAGTGGGAGCTACAGTCTGAAATTGTCTTTGCATTTCTGCAAACATAGACTGCACCGAATCTCTAATCTTTTCTTCTATCGTCGCATTAATATTTTTAACTTTAGCCTCCAAGGATTCTATTTTTTTATAAACCCCCTCAATGTTAGAAGTTGAAGAACTTGGAAACACTTTTCTTACCGATACACCTGTCGGATATCCTCTTACACGACCAGGATGTTCGGGCCTTCCCAATGCTACAAATAAAATATCTTCCCTCCCAGTAGCTGTAAATGTCCCCTCTGAACTCTGCTCCTCAAGAGAGTCCTGTATTAATTAATTGAACATTTCTGTAATGATTGAAACTTATATGAATAAAAAAGTTAACTTAAATAAATTAAATAGATATCTTACAATCCTCTCAGCTACGATTCTCGATTCTTCTGAAAGATATTGCCCTTTTTTCCCTTCCGAGCTCTCTTCCATTTTTCATGTCTAGATGGAGGGGATGGAGGGGCCACCTCTCCAGAGCTTGAAGACTCAGCTCTTAGTTGTTGAAATTTTTCTGCTATCATTTTTTCTTCCAATAATGTATACCCTCCCTGAGATAAACTATGAGGGTATACATTTTTAGATTGGATCTCATGATGAGCTTTCCTTGTTTGCTGTAATTTAAGAATAAGAAATCATTAACAAAACATTAATAAAATCATTTATATAAGAAAGTATATAAAAGTTTACATTGCCCTTACCAGAAATGACTCTTTTTTTCTACTTTCGAAAAACTGTCTCTATGTGTCTTCATCTATAAAAGGATATATACGACATGGATTATCATGACTCCTATGACCATAAATGAAATTAGATGTGAGGGTTGATTTGAAATCCCTCCATCTCCTGGCAGCCAACGATAAACATTTCTTCCTGACTCTTCCAGTGTCAGGAATATCAAATTTCATCTGATAAAGAAGAGGTAAAACATATTATATATACCAGAAACATTAAAAGAATGGTCAAACAATGACAAAAGATCTTACCAAAATCGTCTCCCACAACCGAGAGATAATCGCTTTATCCACACCTCTCCAATCATCATACAGAATGCTTACTTTGGTCTTAGCCTGAGTTGCAACAAAACTCTTAAAATCTTTGGCATTCGGACCTCTAGGAATATCACCATCATCAAACTCAACTACTATCCTCTGATCCTGCGTATGGGAAAGTGATAATTTTGGTAAATGTGTGCAACCACGTTTACCAACCTTTGAACTCTTTGTCATAATAGGAGCATGCGAATGTTCATCCCCAGAGGTATGACCAGCAATATGCTCCTCCCCAGAATCATGTGGTTGATCATCTGAATGATCTGTCATTATCCTTCAAATCAAAAAAACAAACGTCAGTTCACAAATATACAAATTCAAATATTTTAATACTACTGTAATCAAAAAATAGAGAAGTGTACTAGGTTACATAATAGTAAACATTGGTAATATGGTAAGCATGTTAAACAATGGTAAAGATGGCAAAGATGGTCAAGATGGTCAAGATGGTCAAGATGGTAAAAAATGGAAAAAATGGTTAACCTGGTAAACATTGTAAACATGGTAAAGTAATTGTCAGTGAACAAATACACATATTCAAATATTTTAATACTACTGTAATCAGAAAATATAAAAGTGTACTAAGTTACATAATAGTAAACATTGGTAATATGGTAAGCATGTTAAACAATGGTAAAGATAGCAAAGATGGTCAAGATGGTCAAGATGGTAAAAATGGTAAAAATGGTAAACCTGGTAAACATTGTAAACATGGTAAAGTAATTGTCAGTGAACAAAAATAAGCATTTTAAAATTCATGTAATGGTTATAAACATGATAAAGTAAACTAAAAAAACTTAAAACAAACAATAACATATACTTATTTTATTTTAAAACATGTTTTAATAAATAAAAAACTTACAATATCTAACATTTATGGAAAAAATAAATGTAAACAAGAAATAAACATATGTTACCTGTAATTTTAGGAATGTACAGATGGATTGTTTTCCCAAATTCCTTCGTCGTGATCGTTCCTTATGGCACAAACTATGTCTTCAACATGATCGTCATTATGTTCTGTTAATATTTCCATTGAAGTAGGGATCTCACATAAATCAGCATATTCATCAAGTTCATCCTCACCAACGTATTGTTTTTTCCCTTGTAAAACAACAGCCCACTGCATATCTGATTGATCTACTACATAAAAAATTTGTTTTGCATGTGTTGCCATTATAAAAGAATCAGCTGTGTCTTCCAATCTATTCAGATTAACAAGTGTCATTCCAAATTCATCGTGTCTGACACTGTTGTTACCGTTAAACCATTTACAGTTAAAAACGGGAACTTTAATTTTAAAGTAATCAACCTCCCATATGTCTTCAATCACTCTATAATATGCTTTTGATGCAGAAATTGGGTTTTTGTCCTTATCACTCGAAAAATGCATTGCTTCTGCAAACACCAATACACCACTATTCTGAACTGCACTTCTGTTGTCCTGAGCTTTTGTATGAAATTTATAACCATTAATGTCATAACCAGACCATGTTATCACATTTAAACATGGACCACCCACTATCCATTTTAATGTCTCTGATACATCTGATCTACCAAGCAAAGTCTTTTTAATCCATGACAAAAAAGTTTTGTTGTGCTCATTCAAAATCCACATTTCTTTCTTCTTTGGATGACATTGTTTCAACTCATTAATATGCAATGTGATATATGGTTGAGCATCAGATATGTTCTTCAAGATGTATGATTCTAACTTCTTCATCTGTTCAGCTGGCAATGATTTGACTTTCAAGCCGCGAATCCCCTTTCCCTCATTATTAACTCGTTCATGGCGAGATGGAGGCAAACCTATGTGTTGCGCCGCAGCCAAGTAGCTCGTAAAAAACTCTGCTACCTCCTCAGAAATATACTTTTCAATAATGGAGGCTTCAGGTCGATATAGATTTTTAACATACCCCTTAAATATTTTCATATACCTTTCAAAAGGATACATCCAACGAAGATATACAGGTCCACAAAGCTTTATTTCTCGAACTAGATGAATCATTAAATGCACCATTATATCAAAAAAAGTTGGAGGAAAATACATTTCCAATTGACAAAGTATAATAATTGCATCCTTTTCCAAAATTTTCAAAGCATTCACATCTATCGCCTTGTTACAAATTGAATTGAAAAAATAACACAACTTCATTATAGTCTTTCTGACACGAATGGGCAATATTCCACGCAATGCAACTGGTAGAATTTGTTGCATCATGACATGACAATCATGTGATTTCATACCTATCAACTTCAAGTCCTTCAATGAGACAAAATTTTTTACATTAGAGGAATAACCTTGAGGCACTTTGGTATCATGAAGACACTGACAGAAGCTAATTTTCTCCCTCTTCGATAATGTATGACAAGCCGGGGGAAGAAATGTTCGTCTTCCTTTAGGAGTGGGAGCTAACTCCAAACGTATTCCCATTGATAGTAAGTCTAATCTTTCATTCAACCCATCTTTAGTCTTTCCTTTAATATCTAACAATGTTCCAATCAAAGAATCACAGATATTTTTCTCCACGTGCATGACATCAATATTATGTTTAACTTCATGATACCTCCAATATGGTAGCTCAAAAAAAATTGACCTTTTCTTCCAAATATGTCTATCATTACCAGATTTCTGTGTCTTTCCCAATGTCACGTCAAGGTTTTTCACCCTCTCAAAATACAGATCATGGGATAAAAGTTTTGGAGCAGTATAAAATTCTTGTGAGCCATTAAATGCCTTTTTTAGTCTTCTATAAGGGTGTTCCATAGGCAAAAACTTTCAATGACCCATGTACACTGTTTTCCTCCCATGATGCAATTGAAAATAGGACGTCTATTGTTCACAAATTGGACATGCTTTATGCCCTTTAACACTGTATCCAGACAAATTTCCATACGCTGGGAAGTCATTTATAGTGAACAGAAACACTGCATGCAGTTGAAAATATTCCATTTTATAAGAATCATACACCCTAATACCATCATCCCATAACAGTTTCAAATCATCAATCAATGGTGACAAGTAAACATCAATATCATTACCGGGTTGCTTTGGACCAGAGATCATTGTACTCAACATGACATATTTGCGCTTCATACAAACTTCAAGAGAGAGGTTGTAAATTACCAATAAAACAGGCCATGAACTATGTGTGCTACTGAGTGTTCGGTATGGATTCATTCCATCTGTGCACAACCCTAGTCTGAGATTTATTATTTCATTTCCAAATGTAGAATACTGCGCATCAATTTTCTTCCATTGTGGACAATCAGCTGGATGACGTATTTTTCCATCACATACCCCCTCTTCAACATGCCATCTTAACCTTTTTGCATCATGTGAATTAGCAAATAAACGTTTGAAACGATTAATTATAGGAAGATACCAAAATACCTTTGAAGGGAGCTTTGTAATCTCTACATCACCCTGTGATTTTTCTTTCACCTTATACCGTGATGTCCCACATTTTGGACACTCTGACAGAAATTCATATTCCTTCCTATATATAATGCAGTCATTCGGACATGCATGTATTTTCTTGTATCCCAATCCCATCGGGCATAATATTTTCTTGGCTTTGTAATGTGAATCTGGAAGATCGTTATCTTTTGGAAGAATGTCTTTCATCAATTGTAGTAGCTCTGTAAAACTTCTGTCACTCCATCCATGCTTCGCCTTCAGGTTAATCAATCTTAACACTGCCGAAAGAACCGTAAAATCTGTACAACCGGGATATAATGGTTTTTCAGCATCACCATATAGACGTGAAACTGTCGGTTCTATCTCAATTTGTTCTGCTACAATATTGCGAATCATTTCTTCAATTCCATCGGAGTTACCATCTTGCGAATCATCATCATCAGTGACATTCCGTCCAGTTTTACCATGCCAAATCCAAGGGCTATAACTCGGATTAAAACCAGGACATATCAAATGATCTTTTATCTCTCCACTTTTCAACTTCTTCATATTCAAACATTTCAGGCATGGACAGAAAAAAATGTCACTACTTGGAACATTTCATTTTGCAAATTCCAAAAAGGCATCAACACCTTCCTCAAATTCATTGCTCATTCGATGTGCCGTAATCCAAATTTGACTCATTATTACCTATAACAAATATCAAAAAAAATATATATATTTTTAAGATAAGACAAAACATGTTTATATGAAAAAAATCATAACTTGAATGTAAAACAATTTAAAATATAAAACAAATCTTGAAAGTAGTAGTAGTTTTCATAGGTACCCAACACCAAATAGCTATACATCGTAAGTTTCATGTTAAAAATATGAATATAGACCATTTGTTTTATGTTTAATAATATTTTCATATTATCTGACCATTCTGATTATATATTAGAACTACTATATCCTTTTGATCCGATATATAATCTAAGGACATTAATATTTCTTTAGAAAAAGTAATGTTAATATCATGGTAATGTAAAAAAAAGTATATGTCGAACTATATATATGTAATACCAATAAAAAAATACATATGTGTTTGGCATGGGTTTCACACATAAAACAACTCATCTCAAAGATTAAATTTTTGAATCGTCCTACGTAATACTTATTTTTATAACTTAGGGAATGAAAATAATAAAAGTTTTGATTTATGATACTCATTATGGGTAAACATGATATATATAAATATAATATCTAATCTCATAAAAAGATATCCATGGGGGTATAAGAGCATACACAAAGCACATGATCAAAAAGATAAGTGAAACGGTTCTATATAATCATAGATCATAATACCTGAGTCCAAGTATAACAATTTTAGCATAACATAAGACATGATTTATATGATAGTGGGAACATGATTTAAAAAACCTTATTCACAAGATCACAACATTGGTATGTGGAATAACATAAGAGTGTGGCACAAACATAATCATATAAGTCATAACATATGTCAAGGGAAAACATAGTTTCATTCACCTCATATTGGGATATGTTAATCAGCTTTCCTATAATTTATTATAATATTTCTTACCAGGCACATCACATAACACATTGGACATGGTATAACCATCTGTATCCCATATTGATATATGATATATAATGCATTGCCGAATGCATTAGAAGGATATTATGGACCCAAATGTCACATAATGACTAACCATATATATGGGTGAATCGTGATCATCAAATCATTTATAACACTTTCGTAGATCAATTAACTAACAAAAATGAAATGGGGGTCATAATTGTTTTTACAAAACATAATAATTATTAATATATATAAATGTGTTTGGATGGTAAGATAAGATAATATACCTAATTCAATCTAATTATCATTAAATTATTTCTACCTAGATAGAAAAGACCTTTATAAAAAATATAATTTAACTTGAGAATGAGAAGAAAGTACCCTTTACCTTTTTTATAATGAAAAATCTGAAAAGGATGATAATAATATTTAGGTATTATAATTTTTTTATGAATTATTAATAATAAAATAAATCACCTCACATGGTTTTTTCTGAAAATCGGACATACCATCGTATTCAAGAAATCAGATACACTTTGCATGAAAAGGTCCATCATTTTTAGGAGATGACTGAAAGAAGAAATGTATTATCAGACTCACCATGAGTCCAGAATGAAATATTTGATTGTAATAGGTATGAATTGATATTTTTATGAATGCAGATGAAAACAGATGATGGTTTTCTGATCTAGGAGTTCTAAAAATCATAATTATTTGAAAAAATATTATGATGTAAGAATGTTGAATGAAATTTTAAGGATAGGTATTACCGATTGTACCTAGTCCAATTTCATTCATGAAAATAATTTTCTGGACAATCATATTGAAAATATGATTTTAAGAAAATAAGTACTACCAATCTTCATCCAGAAAGACACATTCCAGCTAAGTAGGAAATAATAATGTTGCTAGAAGAATAGAACGTTACAGTACCACCCATTATTTTTCAGATTTTGCTAAAGCTAATCCTCAATGTTTTAATAACCATTTGCGAGATGAATGTTGCGAGTTGAATGAACATAATAACCATTTGCAATAAAACAAATTCCACGAGATTCAAAAACGAATGAAAAGCACATCAAGAATCGAAACAAAAACGAACGAAATAAATTCGTGGAAGGCTTACTTGAATGTCGCGAGTTGAGATGATAGATCCGAGAGGAGTGAAGAAGATAAACAATGAAGCCAAAATGAGTGTAATGCAGGCGATCAAAGAGCCGATTAGGGTTTACCGCGCGAGAGAGAGACGGGCCGGCGACTGTCAATCGAAAAAATCGTAAATGACAGAACACGAGTTTTAATTTTTTTAAATGCTTTATAACATCGGTTATATAATAACCGATGTTATAAACTATTTTTTAGCTTTTTTATGTCGGTTATCTTAAAACCGACGTAAAAAGGCTCCCACGCTTTGGTTTTTTACATCAGTTATTTTATTAACCGACGTAAAAAACGCGTAGATATCGGGTCTTTTTACGTCGGTTATTTGGAAACCGACGTAAAAAACCCCCCGGGGCTTCGGTTTTTTACGTCGGTTATAAGATAACAGACGTAAAAAACCAATGCACGGGGGGTTTTTTACGTCGGTTTCCAAATAACCGACGTAAAAAAACCCGATATCTACACGTTTTTTATATCGTTTATTTTGTAACAGACGTAGAAAACCCGATATCGACGCGTTTTTTACGTCGGTTACAAAATAACCGACGTAAAAAACCAAAGCACCGGGGGGTTTTTTACGTCGGTTATAAAATAACCGACGTAAAACACACCGCGCTTTGGTTTTTTTACGTCGGTTATTTGATAACCGACGTAAAAAACGCGTCGATATCGGGTTTTGTACGTCGGTTACAAAATAAACGACGTAAAAACCCCCCGCGCATTGGTTTTTTACGTCGGTTATAAGATAACCGACGTAAAAACCCAATAGGCGCGATTTGTAACGTCGGTTATTAAAATACACGACGTGAAAAATCTACTCGCCGCATTGTTACGTCGGTTATATATAACCGACGTAAAAAATGGTGACGTAAAAAATGATTTCTGCACTAGTGTATATTGAAATTGAAAGGAAATTAATAGAATATTGAGAGGATTTACGTCTCGAATTATCCTCTTGAGATCCTCCCCAAGGAACCTAGGATACATCTTCTAATGAGACCAAGAGATCCTAGACGTGAGGGATAAAGTAAGGAAGAGTTTTGGGTATAATATAAGAACATCTCAAAGATTTAGTGGTGATTGGGATGGTATTTACAGTAGATGAGAGGGGTGTTTTCTTATTATATTAATCATTTGTTTATTAATTTTGTCAAGAAATGAAATAGTGAGGAATATTATTACTAAATAAAGTAATTAGTGCATGGGATTTTGAACAAATTCTCACTTAACTTAGGCATGACTCAAGCATGGCTCAATATTTCAGGTTTTTAGAATTTATCGTAAATTATCGTATTTTACTATTCACAAACAATTATTGTATTTCTGAAAAACCACAAAAAAATCATCTAAACCATTTTTAATTGGTAAGATAAAACTGTGAACTTAGTTTTATGAAAATAATTTACTAAATATGAGTAATTTATTTTATAAATAAAATCTTCATATACTTTGAAAATTAAATTTTTTAAATTATAACCTATTTTATAACATATTGAAAAATTACATAAGGTCTCATAAAATTATCTTAAAATCACAAGAAATAAAAATATTATTTTATGAATAATTTTTATGAAAATACATTTTTATTCAAATTAATCATAATATATTTATGAATTATAAAAATATCGATACTTAATTAATATTTTTTAAATATTTATTTACTTATACTGTGATATAATTAAATCACATTTTCACTTTTAAGATGGATAAATTTTATTTACAATATCATTAGTACGTTTACTATTCACTTGGCTGATTAACTATTCATAAGGGTCATATTATTCATCATAAGGGTAACATTACTATTCATAAGGGTAAGTTACTATTCACTAAAAATTATGTTTTCCCAATCAGACTCTAAAAATCTTACAGATTACAACCATGTATGTCAGATTTTTAAAATTTGAAACAAATAAGTAGAAAATTTATTTTTAATTGCTAGGATATAATTGTCACATAGTATTTAGTAGTCCATTTATGAATGATGTGGAATTTGGTTTCCTAATGTTATTTTATGTGACATAATTATAATAAGGGAATTTATTTCGATTAAACATTGGGTTATTACATTCATTCACCTATTTGAAAAATTTCCCCCCAAATTTCATTTTACAAAAATAGGTGAGGGTACCTTTCCTTCATCACCTCCTCCGGTTCCCATGTGGTTCTTCATAATTATGGTTCCCCTGAACACTTTGAAAATGCATGTTGCCTTACTGTGTAGTCCCTTATCTCAAAAATTCAAAATCATTACTGGATAATCCTCTTAAGACAGATCATATTTCATCTATACCACCTCTTAGTTCAGTACATGTGAGGGATTTGGTATGTATATCTTTATGGGTGAAACATGGAACACATCATTAACATGATCCATATTCGGTGGAAGTGAATGACTCCAGGCCACAAATCCTATGTGATCAAGGACATCTATGGGGCCAATGTACCTTGGGCTATCTTTCATTTAGTTCCAAAGCACAAGACTCTCTTCCATAGTGATATTTGAAGGAAAACTTTTTCTCCAACATCGAACTCAAATTCCCTTCGACAGTTGCCACCATAGCTCTTTTTATTAATCTGAGCATATTTGATTTGTTATTGGATTGGTTGAACCTTTTTTAATCTCTTGTATAGAATCATGTCCATGTAGATATCATTCTCCAACATTATCCCACCAGGATGGAGTACTACATAAATTTACTTACAGATATTTGTATGGATCCATCTGAATAGTCAAGTGGAAGCTATTTTTGTATGAGAACTCATCTAATTAAATATGATGATACTATCCACCATTGAATTATAATGAGATGTCACTTATAATATCTTCAATAATCTGAATATTCATTTCAGTTTGGCCATAATTTTTGTGTGATAGGCTGGGTTGAAATTCAATTCAGTACTAATGTCATTTTGAAGACTCCTCCAGAATTTAGATGTAATCCTATGATCACTATTAGAAGAAATAAAGACTTATACCCCATATTATCTCATAAATTCTTTTATATTTATCTTATCATGTTTTTCAACTGAGAGATCTTCATGAATAGCGATAAAGTGAGCAGTCTTGGTGAGTTGTTCTACCATAACCCTAATCACATTATTTTTGTTGGATTTCTTTGGGAGTCCCATGATAAAGTCCATCGTTACATTCTCCTATTTTAATATGAAGATATAAAATGGTTTTATCATAACTTTATACGTTTTTCTCTATAATTTAATTTTATAATATATCAATGACCTTGAGATATATTTCGTAATCTTCTTCTTCATGTTGTCCCACTAGAAGTGTTTTCAGAGATCAGGGTACATCTTGATGCTTCCAAGATGGATATAGAAATTTGTTATATGTGAATTTTCCAAATAGATCTATCTTTATCCAGGGTGATGAAGGAACAAATAGATTTTTTCAAAATATAATTTCTTACTGGATTCACCTTCTTTTGAAACTCTGTATCATCTCATCGTGACTCATTAATTGTTTCTTGGACAGATGGTTGGATAATATTTTGTGAAATTTAGGATTTATTCCCTTTCATTTTTATTTCAAAATCCTTCCTTTTTCGTATCCCCAAAGATATGGTTTTTCACAATCTTCAATAGAGAGAGATTAGAAATTTCTTTTCTGCTTAGAGCATCAACTACCTTGTTCACCCAGCTTGGATGATAGTGAAAAGATTAATCATAGTCTTTTATTATCTCTAACCATATTTATTAACACATGTTGAGATACTTTTTTATGAATATATACATTAGGCTCTTGTGATCGGTATATATTTTACACTTCTCACCATTGAGGTAATGTCACTAGATTTTCATGGAAAAAATCACTACTTCTTAATCTAGATCATGCATAGGGTAGTTCTGATCATGTATCTGCCACTATCGTGAGGCGTAGGCTATCCAATTATCATTTTTCATGAGTACCCAACCTAATCCTTTCATAGAAGCATCGAGGTATATCATAGAAAATCTCCAGTATTTTGTAATATGGTTATAGGTGTATATATAAACCGTCTCTTTAGCTCCTTAAATATTTCTTCACATTCTACCATATAGACATACATTACCCCTTTCCCTATTAACTTAGTTTTCAGTCTTGACAATCATGAATGTTTTCTCAGAAATCATCGATAGTACCATAGTAATCCAAGAAAAAAAATATATTTCTATTATTGTAGAGCGTCTTTGCCATTCCTTAATTTCCATGGGGTTTTATGGGTCCACATAAATTACATCACTTATGATCACATGTCTCAAGAGAGTGACATACTGCATCCAAAAGTCACACTTTCTAATCTCGGCATATAACTACTCCTTTCCCTATGTTTACAACACACAAGTCTTAGATTTTATTCATGTTCCTCCATTATCATGGAGTATATGACAATGCAATCAATAAATAATACAAAATAATTCAAGGTAATGTCTAAAGACTCTAGTACTAAAATACAACAATATTGTAGGGTCATTAGTAATTATGAAGGGAATAAAAAAAACCAAAGTTCCATATCTTATATTTAAGGTTTTATTTTCAATATTTTTCTTCATAGCCTTTAACTAATGATATTTTGAATGAATATACACCTTTTAGATGTATTGATCTCCTCTGAAAGGATCAAACATGTCATTAATCCTAAAAAAAGTATATTTATTCTTTATGGTTATCTTGTCTAGTTTTCAATAATAGATATACAACCACATTGATCCATCCTTCTCCTAAACAAACAGCACTGGAGAACCCCAAGGTGATTCACTAGGGTGTATGAATAACTTTTAATAATGCTCTTATTGCCGCTTCTTTAAATTAACTTGCTTGATAAGAGCCATCATAGAGGGTCACATTGAGATTGGAGTAGCTCCAGGTATGAGTTCTATTGAGAACTCTACCTCATGGCCCTGGGGTAGTTAGAGTAACTCTTTATGAAATAAATCCGTGTTTTCCCTCATGATGGGAATTTCCCATTGGTGGATAACTTCCTTTCACTCTTCAATTTGAAAAGGTATTCCTCCTCACAGGGAATCAACACCCACACCGTTGAAGGATTTTTCAAAGGATAATCATGATATTCCTTGAATTTTTATAGGATCATGGGATGGTTTGAAATATGAATTGATATTTTAATTTCATGAATGTTTATATGTTCTCCATTTAATGAGAACCAATCCTTCCCTAATATAGAGTTGAATTACACCAAGGGAAGTATCATGATATTTGTGGGAATAATATTCCCACATATGCTAATAGTTGAAGAGTCCAACACTTGAGTTTCAATGATTTCACCACAACATGTTTTCATGGATATCTGTACTTCAATTATTCAGGTTTTCAAAAAAATAGATATATAAAACTTGTGAGATATAAAATAAGGTATAGAACAAAAATAAAATATTTTTTTTCTATTCATTAGTGAATAAGAAGTGTACATTGTGAGACTTCATTTTCATTATCTACATCTTCATTAGTAATGGAATAACCCTTCCCTTGTTCCTTTGGATTTTGTGGCTTATGATACTAATTACCCTCGATAAGTCGAGGTTTAGTGCACTGGATTTTATGGTTCCCTTGATCTGTAATGTTATAGAATTGGACCATGGGTGGTGCTCTCCTTACCTCTAATAAAATGTCTGTAAATTTCATTTTTTTTTGAAATTAATGATCTTGGGGGACTTATTTTACACATTTGAAGAATTTCCTCATCGATTTAAAATAGTTCCCATTATGCTTCTTCCCACATTTTGGCATGTGGGTGGTTGAGTTTTCATTCCACATTTATTCATTAGATCATCCAGCTTAAAACATCATATTTCATTTCTTATGACTATATCCATGGGTCCATTACACAAACCCTATACCTACTTTTAGAGAACATCAAACAAATTCTTCATAAATAATAAATTCTTGAATTGAAAGATCCTTTCTAAGGTGTGGTTTTAATCCACAAAAGAATCTATCAATTTGTCTATCATTGTTGATAAAAAACATAAATCTTACCTTTCATGACTTGTGAATTTTTCTTCATAGTATGTGACCTATTATCATTCATTTTTCTTCAGCTCTATGAATTCTCTATCCATATTAGTTCTAAGAGTTTGAGGAAAATACTTATAACGAAAAATTGTCATAAAGTCTTCCCACTCCATCTCATCAATTTAATTATTCAAATTGGTGTTATTATTAAAATCCCCTAATCGATCAGCCTCTCCATATAGATGATAAAAATAATGAATGAACCTCTCTATCTTGAAATAATGAAGAATAGAGAATAAATTCTCCATCATTATAACCATATTCTCCTTAACTAGTTGATTGAAATTTACACTAAACATTAGTGGTTGTTGCTGCATAAGAAACTCTATAACTAGTTTCCCCCTCTTTGGGGAATGAAGAAGTTCCACATTATTTAGGTTTTTGTTAATAACCTAAGAAAACTGGGTATGTATCGCCTTGAAATTTTGTATTCCACATCCCAAATCATAATTTTTTTTGGGAAATTGTTGCACTGTTTCGCACATGGGTTGTTGGCCTGGTTTCTCTTGGTTCCCACCATTTTCCAAAATAAAAATGGGTATAATAGAGCATAAGTTATGAAGTTATTATTATATAATTTATATCATTTTTCAAGTATGCTTAATGGAATATCTTGTGGGATACCTCTATTTATCAATGCATATTGCGGTCTTACTTATACTTAGTCTCATACTAAAGCTTTTCACTAAGGATGTCTAATCATAATTCCAAAATTAATAAAACCTTCCTCCGATACAACTATCGAGACACTGATTTTTCTTAAATTACTATTACATAATTTTATAGACAAGAAACATAATGAAATTAAACATAGAGGATACAAAGGTTTAGTTTCTTAGGAAAATAATAACATACATAACCTCTACAAAATAAAACAAAACCATTTATTTAATTCCATATTCTCATTATTTTTATTGGCTCTTGAATTTTCCATAGTACATGTAGTCACCCAAGGATATACATAAAAAAGGGTGATATAAAATTGTAGTAAAAGGATAGAAATGAACATGAAACAATATAACATGGGGTGAGCATAATCATCGGCCTTATAACATAAGAATATGATCATAATCATTAGAGGAAGCATTAAGAGATAATATGGAATGTGGAAATTCATAAATATGAAACAAAATATCTTAATGGTAAACATCAACACATATTTGTAAAAAAATCTAGCATCATTTTCACACATATTTCACATTAATCATGATGTTCTTCACATTATCGAATTCATTCGAGCACTATATAATTATGGGGACACCCGTCACATCATAAAATTTAAATTATCATGCATGTGACCTAGATCATATTTGAATCATAAAAACAAGTAAACCATGTAAAGTAATGGGTTAAATATCATAATAATACATTCATAAACATTGGTTTCTCAAATGAAATGGGAATAACATACTTGATATAAGAATCATCAACATTGAGTTAGATGTAAAAGGTGTGTTTTTAAATAAGAGTTCTTTCGGAAAATATTGTGTTTTTCTGAAACTGCAGTAAGAAAACATATATATCCTAGAAATTATAAGATAATTGTGAAGATATAATTTATAGGGAATAACCATACTGAAAATTTGGTGAAAGAGGTAAACCCCATAGAAAGAGACTAGGGTTCTAGAAACCCCCATACCTTTTTTTCTGTATGGTTTCTTCATGTTAATATACTGTATAATCACATTAGATTAATTAATTAACAATTTCATAACCTTTTATAAATTAATATTATTCATTATGATTTTATTTTGTCCTTATATAGGCCTTTGGAAATGTTATAGAGTGTATATTCATTTTTTGGGAGTGTTCATTATCATAGTTTTCATGATCGTTTCACTTGTATACATAAGTAGAAATTAGTGTATGGTGTGGATAAACATCCTAAATTGTTATTATATGTCGCTAATGATATAATAGAATTTTAAATGATCTTATGAAGTATTTTTGTTATATACCATGATGATGATTTATTACATAAAATTAAATGATGACCGTTTTAGGTTATTTTTTGTGGTTTTTTATCACAATGGTCTTTTTTTTAAAAGGTTGTGACGAAGCCTAAATTTATTATTAAATAAAAGAACACTTTATTTTTCTAGGTAGAGGGATACCAATTACACATCTTGAAGGCCCAAGGCCATGTGGCTTGAATATAAGGCTTGAAAGCCCATTTTTGGCACATAGGACCCCTTAGTGAATAGTGATACTACAGTACCTGCACTTCTACAGTACCTACTACTATACCACCACTGCTATAGTGTCACCGATGCTAGAGTTCCTCTACTACTACAGTTCCCTGATATAGTACTGCTATATTTGCCTAAAAATTCTCCCCTTCCTAGATTTCATCCTCGATCTTTTGGATGCCATGCAGGAGCCTATACCACTTGGGTACCTGATCATTGGCTTTGATCACAATGAACCTTATTTTCTTTATCATTTAGTATTTTTTTTGTACATTAGTTCTATAAAATAAAAGGGGTTACACCATAGATGTTACAATATATTTTCAAACATTTTATGGTTTTATTAATATTCTTGAAGGCATTTATGGAAAATGAATGTTCAACGCTAATGTTGTCGGTAAATTGACACTTCACGTGCAGGAATTTCATTTTTAATATTATATAGTGGAGGAGTTTACTATTGGATAATTCATTAAAATTATATAATAATAATATGTGTAAGGTAATGGAGTTAACACTACATTTAGATAAAGGTTGGTGAGGATAGAAAAAGAAAAGAAATTTAAATTATAAGGAAATTACAAGAAAAGAGAGTAGATTTACCTCTTGAGATCCTCCTTAAGGAATGTAGGCTTGGTATTTTGATGAGACTAAGAGATCCTAGGAATGGGATAGAGAATAGAGAAAGTATTTGGTATAATAACAGTAACTCTCAAATCATTGTAGGTGTTAGGATAAGAGGGTGTGTTATGTTGTATTTATAGCGAAATAGAGGGGTGTTTTCTTATTATTTTAATCATTAGTTTATTATTTTGATCAAGACAAGAAATAGTGAGGATTCATGAGACTAAATATAGTAATTAGTGCATGTGATTTAGAAAAAGTTGTCGCTGACATCATCCACGACTCATGCATGACTCAAAAATTTAGGTTTTTATCATTTATCATAAATAATTATATTTTACTATTCTCAAAAAATTCCAAAAGTTCAGAAAAATACCAAAAAAATCACCTTCACCATTTTTAAATGTGTAAAATTAATAAATTAACTCCGTTTTATAAAAATACTTTTCTAAAATTAATTATTCTAATTATAAATTAAAGTCATCATTTAAATTAAAAATACAAAATTTTAAATTATACCAAATTTATATAACTTTGAAAAATTACTTAAGATCTTATAAAATTATCTTAAAATGATAAAAAAAGAAAAAAATATTAATTAATGAATACATTTTGGGAATATAAATTTTATTTTAAATTAATCATAAAATATTTAGGACATATTAAAATACCAACACATAATTAATAACTTTTAAAATATTTATTTCATTAAACTATGATATAATTATATCATATTGCAACTTATAAGATTGATAAATTTTATTTACACTATCATTGATATGATTATAATTCACTTGCCAATTTACTATTCATAAAGGGTCATATTAATATTTATAAGGGTAACATTACTATTCATAAAGGAATATTACTGTTCACAACAAATTAATTTTGTTTCATCAGACTTAAAATATCTTACTGATTACAACTGTATATGTCAGATTTTAAAAATTCAAATCACACAAGTCGAAAAATTATGTTTCACTGCCAGGATTTTAAGGTCACATATAATTTTTTACTTTATTTAAGCATGATGTGGAATTTTATTTCTTAATGTGATTCTATGTGACATAATAATAAGAAAGAAATTTACATTGATTAAACTTTAGGTTTTTACAAATATAGGCCCCACCCATCACATAATGGAATCATACATGCATGTACCAATAGGTGAGAAAACATATATCATATCAGGAACAATAAAAAAATATGATCTTTATAAACACCATATCATCGCCCATGAAATGAAATGGGTATTAAAAACATTTTATCATATAAAAAAATGTCAAAATGTGATATGTTTCAAAAATAATTTCATCATAGAATTACACCTGAAAGGAATCAGGTTTCATAATCATTTTATCTTATTATAAACAATGAAAGGGAAACTAGTTCTATAAATAACTTATATATCTATCATAAAAAATTCAATAAAATAATAAGAATGCTTTCTTTGGAATATATCCCCACTTGAGAATAAACTATCTCAAAGGGTTCCATCTTAGATGGGGAAGCACTTTTGAAGATCACATGAAGCATTTTTTAAAGAAAATAACCTTTCTATGAAGATATATTTTTAAAATATAAATCATTTAAAAAATAATTTTCTATGAAAAAACACATTAAAATATTTAAAGTAATCTTTAAAAAATAATTTAAAATATTTCTTGAGGAAAATATCTTTTCCCCTTTAAAAAACACTCTTTAAATCATATAACATTTTGAAATACTTTTTCCTTGAAAATACCTTGATAAATTATAAAAGAATATTTGAAAAAAATTTAAAAAACATTAAAACATAAAATATTTAAAAAAATTTATATTAAAATGAAATTAAAATATCATTTGAAATAATTTTGCGAATTTTTTTTAGAAAAAAATGTTTTTTATTAAAAAAGGTTTCTGACCAAATAGATAATTAAAGTAGAATTATACTAAAACCATATTATTATTTATGTTAATTAAAAAAGATTAAAAAAATGATATAAATAAAAAAATATATCATTAATAAACATAGGAAATTTAAATTAATTAGAGTTTTTGAGATATGGATCATAATATTTTCTCAATTGATGATCAATCATAAAAATTCCTGATTAGTGATGAGATTGTACCAATAATCTTTGACCACTTTGGTAAATTCAAATGGTAATCCCCATTAAATAATAATATTAAATAAAAAATAGAGTTTCATAAAAATATTTATATTAAGTATATAACATTAAAAATGTAATTTTTTACACCTTATAAAACATAAATTCGCATAACCTAACATATGTCTCAAAGAAGGGAATTTGAGACATAACTACCTTATTGATTTTTTAATTTTTGAACCCTAAACCATAGAAACGATAGATCATAAAATGGATATGTAAATAAACAAAATTTCAGTATCCTAATAATCTAATACATTGATTGTATATATATATAGAATAAAAAAATAATATAGTGGTTAATGTGGCATGTATATCACAAATATATAATGTGGGGTGAAATTCCTCTACCTTATGTCTTGAATTTAGTCATACATGTTAAAAACTCATGTATTAAAAATATGAGTTTATTATAAATATTACATAGAAAATTTTAATATATGTAATACCATATATAGTTTACATATGATTTTATATTACCCATTTTTTTACAATTTCATGTTAGAGTTACATTTCAGGTGACAACCGCTTTGTTTTTTAGTAAATGTTTTGACATGTGATTCTTGATCCACTGACTTATATAATGATTTTTTTTAAAATTATGTAAAAAAATATTTAAATATCATATTCATTCAGTGTATATGTAGTTATAGTAATATATTAATGTTAAAAATATGATATGGAATACACCATTCATGGAGATGGTAGGCTGTACGTACATATGAATGATGTTTTCCTTTTTTATCATATTGAAATAAAGAATATAAATGAAATATATATATAATAATTCTAATAGAATTAAATATTTTATAAATATCAAATATTATTACTGAACCCAACTTTAATACTTTCAATTTAATCTTTAATCAAATCACATTTCTTTGAAGAGATGGTAGTCCACACGTCCTCAAATAATGTTATCATATTACAAAAAAATTGAAATCCTGATGGTATGAATTATATAATAATTAATTAATAGTAAATACATTATAAAAATCAATTAAATAATATAAAAAATTTAATTACATCATTATTCCTTATATTGAAATTTTTTAATGGAATAAAGAAGGACATGAGTCTGCGAGACGGTAGCTCATTATACACACAAACGATGATTGTGCATACCATTTGATGGAAGTGTATATGAGTGTAGGTCATACACATAAAATATTTTTTTAATTATAATTAAGATAATAATAATATTATATAATCATGTTGTATGGTTAATTTATTGGGTTTGGAAATAAATAAAACAGTGTTCTTGTTGAAGGATGTTACCTATTCTTTGGGAAACTCTTTCTGGTTTCAACCAAAGGGATTCATTGGATGGATTGTTTCCAAAACATAGTCTTATATTTTTGGAGGGTGAAATTTTCAGTTTATTTTGTTAGGTGTTTGATGATCCATAGTGCATGATATGGTTTATATAAGTGATGGGATGAGTGACCCTTTATAGTGGAGGATGAATGACATTCTTGTAAATATAAATAGGTAAGAACTATTGAGAGGTCTCCCTTACATAATGTGCATATAATAATGGTGATTTTTATATAAAATAAAGCATAAAATATGAATAAGTACATTAAATGGATAAATTACAATTTTATAGGTTATTTGTACCCTTATGTTAAAGTTTAACCACTTAGTAAATGAGTTTTTATATTAAAAGTTGTAATTAGTTTCGATTACATTCCCTAACCAATTTGGAAAAAAAATAAGTGGAACATAATATAAATTATAATTTATTCCAATTCCAAATATGTAATGGAATTTTCAAAAATACTATATTATAATTTATTAATGTTAATTTAAAATTAATCCAACAGATGTGATGAGAAAGCGAGTTCTTAAAGTAAAAAAAGACAAAAAGTTTCAATTCATTATACATCCAATTTCAACTGGAAATTCATTCTAATTAATTGAATTTTATTTTTTATGTATAATTTTTATAATTATAAGTTTAAACCAATTAATATTAAAATTTAACTATATAAATAAATTATATGAAATGATAATTTCAATTAAAATTCATTGTTTTTCCCTATTAATCAAAAAATAAAACTTCTTAAAAAAATACCAAATACTTTCCCAAAAGAAGTTTTTATATCATGTTTTAAAAAATTATTTTTATATTTATAAATAATAATTATATAAGTTTATAAATTTATATTTAAAAAGGTCCACAATTATTAATGGTAAATTTACCTATCAATGAAATACATTTTTATATTATTAAAATTGGAATTATTCTTAAATTATTTCTACAAAATACAATGGTTGAGTGTAAAAAATGATTTAATATATCAATATATATTATTAAAAAATCATCAAAATTTATTTTTAAATTTATTGAGATAGAATGGTGTTTTACATAGAAAAATAGTTTCCTAAGAGAAGAAATTTCATTATTTTCAAAAAGTTCTTACTTTAATATCTATCTAATTGATAACTAATAGAGTAATTTTATATACATGTGTAAAAAATATTTTCACACTTTAGTAAATATTTTCTATAAATTCTATTCCAATGGCTATGTGATTACTATAATAATATTTTAAAAATAATATGAATATTATATTGTAGTTTTCTAAAACTCGAACTTGCGTGTAACATAAGCTACCAAAATAACTCAGTATTGTAAGTAACATAAGAAAACATATTTTCTTTCTAATGAAATCTAATATAATTGTTTTATGTAGTGAAACCCTAACATTGTTTAGCGTGTAAAAAAATCAATTAAATAAATTTAATTTATTCAAAAAAATAATTCATAAATACTTAGAGTTTTACATTCTACCACCTTAAAATTAATTTCACCCTCAATATTCATCTAGTTCATGAAAGATTTAATACTTTAAGGATTATTTAATAGATAACCATATCATAATAAATGAATAATGAAAATTACCTTAAAAATGGAGTGTTGGAAATATCAGGTTTACCCAATCAAATAAACAACTACGTTTTCACTTAGGAGAACATAGGTGGAAGTTAAAATTTGGAAATGGAACAGAAATAAAATGTTCAATTTTTGATGGAGAGTGATAAAGAACAAAGAAAATATAATTTTAATATATACAAATCCATATACCAAAGAGGAATCAATAATGTTATTGGTATCAAAGTAAATGATTATAGAGGGACAAAATATTACATCATGATCCTTTTAATAATGTTGAAATATTTTTCAAAAGAACATATACATACATGATTTAATTCCATTTCATATGTACAATCAAATCCTTTGGTTGGGTCTTCATCAATTTCTTCTACATCTCTTTCTCCAAAAAATGTAGGTGAGTTTTTTATTCCTAAAACACTACCTAATCATGAGATCCATAAATCAGATAATATGTCATTCCATTTTTCATTATCAATACAAAATGGTTATAAAAATTTATCCAATAGGCATAAATCCTCATATAGAGTGATAATAATGTAGTCTCCCAAAAAGCTTCCAAAATTTTACGTAAAACATTCCCAAAATTGTTAAACTTAATACCCTTTAAAAATATAATTCATCATTTGTTCAATAAATATGATTTTACCTTGTAGGAAAATAATTTTCATTGGATTCTTGGTTCTATTGTTGTTATGATAAAATATAAAATGTTATCTAATTGTAAAAAAAATTATTTAGGAGGGAAAATCACATTAAATTTCACTAGAGGATAAACAATAATATTCTCATAGTGTTTATTCATAGAAAACCCAACATTAAATTCCTAACATAGAATGGTAGGATAATTGTTCCTTAATTACCATGATTCTGTTTATCCATTATGATTTCGTAAGATCTTGCTTTATCCCTCATCATAAGAGATTGTTGATGTCGATCATCACCATTAACCTTTGGTTTTTAATCAATTTGTATCATAATTTCCCCACACGTTACATTGAAAACACTAAATTACGAGAGGTTAATTCATTGGAACTTTAACTTTATTCCCATTATGTTTTTATTCATCAGATAGATGACCTTTATTTTCTCACTTAAAAATTTTGCAGTTTCACTAAGATTATTTACTCCATGTTCCCATCCACAATTCGAAAATAAATTAAATACAATTTTCTTCTCTATATTGTTTTAAGAGTTTCCTTTTAATTATATATTTATTTTCTTATCATAACCATGAGATTGATGGGAAAAATAAATATCCATTTTTAATAAGAATATGTGAAAGGTAATTACTGAAAAGTAATTCCTTGAATTCTTCCAAATCTACACAAAATATTTTATCATGCTTCCAAATATTCTTGATAAAGTTACACCACTGATTTTCTTCACCTTTAAAGAGATATATTCCCAACATTACCATTTAACAATCTGAATAATGAATAATTAAAATTATCTTTTTAGTGATACAGATCCATTTCTCTATAACTAGTATATGTGTCATTCTACTAAAATAAGGAGGACATTTCCTTAAGAAGGATTTATGAAAATGTTGTTCCACCATTTGGGCCTATGGAAAATTAACATGATTAATGTCTTGATAGGGCCATGTGGTCATAACAATGATGTTTTCACTCCATATATATATATATATATATCATTTTGATGCTCAAGAATACCATTATTTTATTTTACATTTCACTCCTCATTAAAATTATTCCTTTGGGTTCAATCCATTGAGTAAAACCATAACTCATAGTGTGAGTGACACTTATCATATCGGAAAACTATAAAAACATTAAAGATCACGTATAAAATATTATAAAACATGAATCATAATTATTTAATCTATTAACACACAAAACTATCCTATCTTTTTAATATTCATATTCTTTTTAAATTCTTAATCATGGTTCATAGTGAGTTTGTTATTTTTTAATGCATATCCCAAGCGATTATCAAACAACTTGTTTAGAAAGGCCCATTATAGTTCACCGGTTCTCAATTGATTCTAGAACAATAAAGTGTTTTCAGGGTTGTTACCCTTAGGTACATTTGTTCCGGACCCACATCCACTTGAGGTATCTAGACATGGATATTTTTTGAGGATACCACTCCACCATTACTTTACCAAAATTCTAGTACATTTTCCTAAACATTGACTCACACTTACACTTATCTATAGAGACATCACTTAATATCTCCTTATAAATATACTTAGAGATATAAATAATTATTTATCATCCATTTTTTCAATTTTTTAATAAACATACTTTTGAAACCAACTGTAGTCAATCATACATATCATACATGGATATTAAATCATTTTAGATGAATATTCATCACATTACAAAAATACATGCATGAGGAGCATAATAGTTTAGAGTCATTGGAAACTAGAAAACACAATCTTATAACTTTGTGAAAGATATTCAACATATACTTTAAAGATAACCCACATTAATACTCATACTTAAATACATTCTTCATAACATGGGGGAAGGAATCTTATGAAAGGGGTGGGATCAAATGTTTAGTAAGGGTGAACAAGGGATATATGTAAGCATTAAACGAGTATAAGGGTATGATAACATGATCCTAAAATTAGAATATCATCCCTTGGATATAAAATATCATTGATAAAGGGTAATGTAATTATATTTCATGCTCATATGATAGTAATAAAATGGGAATAAAGATCAAAATCCATGAGAGAATAATAGAAGAATATGACATGGAATTTTGGAATATACATGAGAATATAAAATCATGTGTCATGGATAACGACCAAGACCTTAATAGCATGTTAATATTGGTACAATAAAACATTTACCTTCTTTGGCATTGATATTACCTCCCACATGCCCCATTGTTTTAGGTAGGGGCTGACCTCATGTGTAACTTTTTTTGGGGTTGAGATTCACTCCCATGTACCCTACTATTTTGTGCATGGGATGCCCTCACTAGTAAATTATTTTTTTGGGATTGTGACACCCTCCTGTGTACCCTCTTATTTTGGGAAAGAGATTCCCTTCTTATGTATCCTCTTGTTTTTGGAATGGGATTCCATTCCGTGTACGCTCTTATTTTGGGCATGGTATTCCTTACAATTTACCCTCTTGTTTTGTTCTTACGATGCCCTCCCGTGCACCCTTTGAGATCATAACACATTTATTGCTACCAAATTTATTATAGAAATATACAGGTCCAATCTGTAACAAAATTAAATAATATATACATTTGACACAAGATAACAAGAAAATCATAATACAATGACCCATAAAAAGAGTTAGGTTTTCATAAGCTTCGTATCACAACCTATGAAACGAAATGAAAATTATAAAGATTTAATAATATAATAACTTGTGAAAAAAAACAAGTTTCATACTAATCCAATCATTGAATAACCTGTGAAAAGATTCAGGTTTCATAAACATTTTATCATTATCTAACCCGTGGAAGACAAATGGGGTACATAAACAACTTGTAATCTTAACGTAAACCATTCTAAGAAATAATATTAATGGTTTATAGGGATTATATACCTAGTAAATAATATACTATATCGAAAAATCTAAATTTAGATAGGAAAGGATTTTAAAATATCACCTGAAGCATTTGTTAAGAAAATTAACTGTTCCTTGAAAATCCATTTTAAAAAATAAATATTATTTAAAATAATTTTATTTGAAAAACCACTTTAAAACATATAATTTTATTTTTTTAAAAAAGTATTTAAAATATTTCATGAAGAAAATATCTTTTCTTCTTTCAAAAAATGTTGTTAAATCATAGAACGTTTTGAAAACCTTTTTCTATAAAAATACCTTGAATACTTATTAAGGAAACAATGAAAAGAATTTAAGAAACATTAAAACAGAAAAAAATTAAAATATTTTTTCCATCAAAATTGTCTTAATATATCATTAAAAAAATTTAAAATTTTTTTAGAAAAAATAATTTTTAAATAAAATATATTTCAAAATGAATAGAGAATTAAATTTTGATTTTCAATTTTTTTTATTATTTGTATTATATACCAAACAGTGGAAAAATGGTATAATTAAATAAATATATCATGAATGAAGACATTAGAATAAAATTCATAATATTTCTAGATATATCAATCAAAAGTTTCACCAATGGAGGTATAACAAAAAACAATCATGTTAAGCGATGAGATTGAAGTGATGAACTATTACCACTTTGGTAACATCAAATCCTAATCCTTATGAAAGAGTAAAATTAATTGAAGAATAAAATATCATGAAAAATAGTATATTTGGGATATAAAATTTCTATAGTCAGTACATACACCTCTTAAAACAATATAAGTATATAACATAACGTATGTCTCAAAGAAGGGAATTCGAGACAAAACTACCATACTAATTCGGTCACTTTTGAACCATAAAACCAATGAAACAGAGATCATAAAATGGTTATTTAAAAAACTATAAATTTTCAAAAAATAATAATATAATATATTCATGGGTATTTTATGAACCAAACCAAATAAACAAGTTATGATTATGGCATGTATCTCCCGCATATAGAAAGGGAGATGAAATTCCTTATCTTTAGTATTGACTTTCATCATACATGTACAAATCCAATGTATAATAAATATTAGTTTTTTATAAATGTAACCCAGTACTATATTAATATATATAATAACATATATGGTTTAATTATGCCTTTATAATAACATTTTATTGACAATTCCATGTTAATGTTACATTTATGGTAATAACCTGTTTTTTTTTGTATATGATTGGACTTGTAAATCAAGATCCTATTATATAGATCATGATTTAATTATTTAATTAATTTAAAAAAATTAAAAATAATATATATTCATTATATAATAACATATAATAATCTATAAAATATATAAATATGAAATGGTATACACCGTTCATGGTGATAGTAGACTGTAAGAATGCATGACCACTGTTTCCATATTTATATTGTATTAAAAGAAAGAAAGTAAATGAAATATATGTATATAAATATATACATTTATTATCATTATAGTTGAATTTTTATTTCAAATATATTATATAGTTTTAATAAAACAAAAATTAATATATTCAATGTAAATTGTGAACAAATCACATCTCTTTGAGGAGGTGGTAGTCCACATGTCCACAAACAAAATTATCATATTCTCATAAATTAAAAATTATGATGTTATGAATTATATTATAACTAAATAAGAATATATACATCATAAAAACAATATATATTATAAAACTAGTAATTACATCATTATTAAAAACCTTTAAAAATGATAATTAAAGAACGAACAACATCAGTTTATGAGGCGGTAGTCCACAGTACACAAGAAGGATGATTGTCTATATCATTTTATAGATGTGTTTATTAGTGTGAGATACACTGTTAAAATAAAAAAATATTAGTATATTTAAAATAAAAATATTTTAATATATTCTTATAATAGTAATAATTAAAGGTGCGTCTAAAAGAATAAAAAAATATACTCATTGAAGGATGTTACCTCTTCTTTGTGTAACTCCATTTGGTTTCCACCAAAAAGATTCTGTGGATGGATCGATAACAAATTTTAGGCTTATAGGCTAAGAAGAGGAAATTTTGGATTTTATTTTGGAATTGGTATTATGTGAATTTTTTTAATAGGTGTGATAAAGTTAGGGTGGTGAGATACCTTTTATAGTGGAGGAGGAGTGACATTATTTTAAATAGAAAATGGTGTACAATTTTGAGAGGTCTCCATTACATAATGTGCGTAAAATAATTTTAATTTTTCAATAAATTGGAATATATGGTTAAAATATGTCCATAAAATGTAATTCTAATAGGTTTCTAGGTTATTTAGCCTCTTAAGATAATGTTTAACCACAAAGTAAACTCATTTATACCTAAATCACTGTAATTAATTTTAATTAATGTCACAGATTTTTATGGTAAAAAACTAAGTTGGGATTTATATAATTTATATATTATTTTTATTAAAAATTTATAATCAATTTTTTTAAATCCCAATCACAGAATTAGAAGAAATATATTTTTAATTTACCCCACAGACGTGATGGTAAATCAGGGTTTTAAAGGAAATGTTTAGAAGATTGGGTAGTTTTTATTTACAATTTAAAATTAAAATTGACATTAATGAACTCAATTGGATTTAATGTTCTATAATTTAAAATATTATACATTGAAAACAACTTAAAATTTAATTTAAATATATAAATAAATCGTAGGAAAAAACAGTTTTCAATTAAAATTTAGAGTTTTCACTATTCATCAAAAAATGAAATTTCTTAGGAAAATAAAATAATTCAAAAATGTTAATTTTAATATTATAATTTGAAAAATTAATTTTATTCTATCAAATAGAAAATAAACAAGATTCAAAATATATATTTAAAATAGGCATATCATTAAAAAGTAATGAAATTACCTTTCAGAATACATCTTCTTATTCAAACAATTTGAATTATTATTATATTATATCTATAAAATTTATTTGAGGAGTGTAAAAATTATTTATTTAAAATATAATATATAAATTTTATTAAAAATATTAATCAAAATTTTTTTATTTGTTATTATAAAATGATGTTTGTACCTAGAAAAATTGTTTTCTTCAAAAAAGAATAACTATATATTCAATCAATTCCTACTTTTGTTTATAACTATTTATAACTGAAGGGATAATTATATATAAATATGTTAATCATATTTTCACTCTTTCATAGATCTTATTCGTAAATTCCTTTCCAATGACTGGATGGTTACTATAATAATATTTTTACAATCTTATAAACTATATATTGTAGTTTGGTAAAATTTAACCTTGAGTATAACACAAGCTTTAAAATGAACTAAAAATTTTATATAACACAATAAAAATATAGTATTGTATGTCCCATATTATAATCTAGGCTTTTCATGTAGCACATGCCTAAACTTGTGTGTTAGGTAATTCATTCCATCGATGAAAATTTATTTATTTAAAATAAATTTATTTATAAAAACTTAGGGTGTTACATTTATCGATCTTGATGGCACAATGTGGTATAAAAAGTGAAGGAAAGTTGTTCCCTTTTATAATTTAAGTGAGGGTAACTTTTGGAAACTCTCAAAAGATTAAATATATATAAATTAAATTTCAATTCCAAATGGTTCCAAACATGTGAATTTTAATGATAACATGATGATGGGTAAAAATCACTTCTTAAAATTAAATTTCTATAAGTTTTGAAGAAATTTATACACATAAATTTTGGTTTTAACCATTATTTAAGCTCTTTATCACTTATTGAGACAACATATATTTTTTATTACATGAGGGTTAATATAGTTACTATAAAATACCAAAAGACCCATAAATGGATATTGCATGATGTGTTAAACTTATTCATAAGTTGTTTTCTACATTTAAATTTTTTAGGAAAATTATATATTTTAATAAAATATTATTTATTTTAAAATATCAGTAATGTCAATTTGACTCTATTAATTACACTGACTTTTCAAAATATCAATACAAAAATATAAGATTGAAAAAAATACTAAAATATAACTAAAAGATTTCAAGGTTATTTATAAAATTATTGTGTTACATTAGTGATCTAAAAATATATTTATTTTAATATATTTATATCATTTATTTTTCATTTTTTTAATAATTACTCCACCAGTGATATGAAGGCTTTTAAAGAAATTATTTCATCTATAAAAATTAATAATAATTAATAGGATGAATATAAATCTTTTATCTTTTCAATTACTATTTATTGTCATATTTAGCTTCTGGATAAACTCATTTTAAAAATTTTATAGTAATTAAAATTATGAATGTTTCAACTTTGACTTTTTGTTTGAATTAAATATTATAAGGGTCATAATAACTTTATTATTGAACAAAATGGTAATATATTTGAACCTTAAACATATATATAGTTGAAAATTAATCTAAAAAAATTGGGTTTAGTGTTAGGGTCATTTTATAGTCTTTATTATGTATTTTTGTTTTGCATATTTTTACAATTTTACCCTTTACTATGGTAACACAAATTACCATGGTTACTATTCTTGTTGGAAAAAATAAATGGTTAATATTTAATAAATTTGGGAATTAATAATAAAAATATTAAATCCTTTTTCAAAATATGAAACATTTAATTTTTATAATTTAATTTAAAAATAATCCTGCTAAACTCAAGAAAAAAAATAGTTTTTTTGATAAATGTATTTTAATCCTATAAATGTATTCATACCAAAACAAGTTATAAATAGGATTAAAATGAGACAAACTATATTATTTATACCTAATGAGTACTTAATGTACATTTAAATGTAATTAAAATCATAAAAATAATTTAAATATAAATAAAATAATTGTTTAATAAAAATCACTATTTTAACTATTCATTATGAAATAAATATTTTTAAAGAATTCAAAAAAATTAACCTTAATTTAATTTTAATATTATGATTTAAAAAATTATATTAGTTTTATGAAATACATTTTATAGAAGTTCTAGAAATTGATTATAATATTTACTCACAAACTGTAAGAAAACAACATTTGAAGAAAATATATGTTTTTGTAGAAGAGAATAATTTCACTAAAAATTAAGATTTTTTTAGAAATAATTAATTACAATAATAACAATGAGTTATAAAATTATATATTTCATAATGTGTTTAGTAAAATTAATTCCTTTCAAATGATCATACAATAATATTTCACTATTCGTTTATATTGGGTGTCCCATGAAAAGTAAGCCATCAAAAATATTTAATTTAAATGGATACATACCATAAATTTTTTTTGTTATATATTTGTGATTTTTAAACCAATACCCTAATAGTGAGGATTTAAGGATGGTTACCTCCTCAACCACACTCTCTCTTCCATGTGACTTTTACATGCATGGGTTTTGATGGCCAAATGATAGAAGTGAATTGTTGTCATGTTTGATGAGGTGGATTATGGTGAGTGTCATTCTTGAAAGGGGTGTAGCTTGATGTTATGCATGTTCAAAATACCATATTACTATATTTACGACATTGATTTAATGGACCATGTATCCTTGGGAATAACATGATGTGATGTGATGGCCCATGTGTCTTTCTGTGAGATGTAATGTGATGAAATGAGTGTTTTTAGGAATGTTGTGATGTGGTGTAATGAACCAAGTGTTTGTGAGTGATATGTGATGCAACATTATATGGTGACCTAGGTGTTTTCATTCAATACGTGTTGCAATGGCTTAGGTGTTTTCGAGGTAGATGTGACGTGGTATGATGTTATGGCCCATGTGTCTTTATATTGGTTTCTATATGGAAGGTATTGCAGTGCCATGATGTACATCATTGGGATGTGGGAGGTGAAACCTATGAAGAAATAAATGTAGGTAACCCTTTATCAATATAATTTATATTATATTATTATACTTGGATGCATTATTTGGTGAGGATATGATTGGTTTGTCTACCTATTTAGGTGATATTGGTTATGTTGTTTTCTCATAGGTTTATTAGTATGATCTTTTAAAATGTGAAAATAACACATTGGTATGTTCATAATGAGTATAATTTTATAGCCAACCTATATATAAAAAATATTTTCTTGTTTTTATTAGGATTTTGAGGATTGAGCATTGAATTTATCACTTCAGATTTCCAGCTATTGTTGTGTCACTACCATAGATTTTTGCATATGGGTATTTATTTAGAGCTAATTGTATTTTTTTTACATTATGAAAGAATTGTGGAATGTTTTTAGATTCCCCTATTATATTATGTAATGTAGTTTATTGTAGTTTAGTGAACCTGTTCTAATATCCTATTATTATAGAATGTAATTTGCCTCATTTTTAATATTTTTATACCCACAATACTAGTATCCAACCTAAGGCATACTGGATGCATGACTTGAGAGTCATTATATATCTTTCTTATATTCCCAAGAGGGGTACCATGGGAGTGAGGGGGTTATAATATATTTAAATTGAATGAATGTTTTAGGGGTAAGATGGAGTCTAGGGTTTGGAATAATAAGGATTTCATGGACTAGTATAGTGATAATGTTAGTTGATATTGGTTCATGAAATAGGCTAGAGAAGATCGATTAAGACACTGTATTTTACCCCCTATGATATAACCTAAGAACTACCAACCTAACGAATGACGATGTGAAGTGGTGTTATGTGGAGTGTATATTCCTTCGAGAGGTACATGAATCAAGGTTAACTTCTGTTTTTTATTTGAATTCGGTGTTTTTTGAATTAAGAATGAAAAGAATGAAATATAGTAGAATTAGATCTTACCATTCTTTTTAAGTAATTATTTCTCTTTCATATATGGATCCCAAATATCTTTAATGTGTGGCCTAGGAAATGGTGCTTTAGTGGGATGATCTGGTTGATCATGAGTGTATTGACTTGGAAATAGAGGATGAGGCTTGGAAGAGGGATTTTCATTCTATTAATTAGATTATTTTTGGAATGTATGAGCATAGATCCTCTGGTTTGTGGATATATATGTAGTTTAAGGATCCTGAGATCACATTATATTTGATACAGGACTCATTAAATTATAGGTTCTTATTGATTGTTAGTCAGATGTTAAAAGTTTCATGCCAGTAGAGGACACTGTGCCTTTGTGAGAAAAAGGAGAAAGATATTTCATGGGTAAAATTTGAGAAGGAGTTCTACATAGAGATCATGTTATAACCGATGAAGGATGTGAAAATATATGTGATTATTTCTTTTAAGTATTAGATTTTATCTATTGGGGAGCCTGAGATCTTGTTGAATAATTGTTTGAGTATTCCCTATACATTTTTCTAGATGATCAGTATGGATTAAGATGTCTTAAGGAGTCCCTACATAATTTTATATAGTATGTGGTTACTCCTTTTAGATTTCCAATATACATGGAGGTTTAGATGATGGTGGATGTGATAGATTATATTCACTCACAAAGGGGTTTACCGTGAGATGGAAACTAGAAG
This sequence comes from Viscum album, assembly GCA_963277665.1. NCBI lineage: Eukaryota > Viridiplantae > Streptophyta > Magnoliopsida > Santalales > Viscaceae > Viscum > Viscum album. Next base: position 397,528,327 of record OY728126.1, read on the forward strand.
GGTTACATGAGGAGTATAGTTTTTAGTGTGTGATCTCAAGAAATGGGGACTTTGTGGTTTTGACCAATGGGGTGTCGACCTCCGTAACATACCTTTTGGAATTATGGTGATACAAGTCTTAATTTTTTAGGGGATTTGGGATACTTTTATTCTGATGGGGTATACTAGAATTTTAAATATTAGTTCTAATTAGTTATTCATGGTTAGTATATAGAAGGTAGACATGTCTCTCATTAGCCCCAAAAATAGCATCTAGTGATACCATTACAGAACTAGGGGAAAGAAGATTATTCTGCTCTAAGAGGAGTTAGAGTAGGGGAAGTTTTACCATATGATATTAATTTTTTTGATATCTATACTTTAGTGGGTCCATGTATGTTGTTTTTAGTTGAGAGGAAGAGCATCTAGACGTGGGAAGTTTTATTTCATTAATGTGAAAATTCCATCTGGGACATAGATCTTCCATGGTATTATTAGCTTATAGTCTACCATTTTTGTGCTATTTTTTGATGCAGGAGCATCACAATAATTTTTTACAATCACTATAGTGTTTGTTCTATGAATAGATGTAGAGATGATTCTCATGCCTATGGTGCTGATTATACTATTCATAAGACAAACCCCTTTCTTTGATTTGTTCCTTTGGAATATGAAGATTTTGGGGGGCATATTCATCCAATAAATGTATTTTTGTTATATAGATTCATCCTTCTAATGTCATTATCAACATCAACTTGTTTTCTTCCATTCCTAATGTTATTTAGTTCTTAAAGACGATAGTCACATTTCTTAGATATATATTTTTGGTGTGTGTTTTTTTGGACAGTGGATATTTATGGATGGTAATAGACAAATGGTTCCCCTTATTTACATTGTGGTTTTGTTTTCTATTAGATCAAAAGACAGTAGGATAGTGGATGTTCCCATAGTTTTTAGGGGGTTTATGGATATTTTTACTAAGGATTTTGTGATATTACCCAAGAAAATGATGTTGAGTATGAGATAAAATTATAGCTCAGTACTTTACTATTTTTAAAAGAACTTATAGAATGGAACCCTATAAGTTGTGTGTTAAGGATACACATAGTTCATCTGATGAAGAAGGGTTTTATCTGACCAAGTGTTTCCTAGTAGAGTTCTCTAGTGTAATTCATTAAGAATATAGATTACAGTCTGATGTTTTGAATTGACTATAAGAGGTTGAATCATGTGACAATCAATAATTATTATAATCTTGAAAGGATATATGATATTTTGACTAGTTGATAGGGGCTAGTTTGTTTTACAAGAAGCATATATGTTTTCTGGTATCACCAAATAGTTGGTTTTCTATGAATTATCTAATTTCTTGGTATCACTATCTAAGGGTGAATGAGGGAGATATCTTCAAGATTACTACTAGTTGAAGGCATGGGAACATTGAGTGTTTGGTTATGTCATTCTATTTCTCTGATTCCGAAATTTTTTTCATGATGGTAATGAAATCAATGTTTAATGAATTATTTTTCCAACTCATAGAGTTATTCTTTGATGAAAAATTGGTCTATATGAAGTCAAAGGAGGAGAAAAATGATATTATTTGAGATTTCTTACATGTTTTTTTTACCCCATCAGCTCAATGAAATTTTTTAAAACTACATGTTTTTTCAATGAGAGGTGCAATTACATTGAAATGTGACATCTTAGTGTCACGAACCAGGCCAACACGTCATCCGACCCGACGCCCGACCCGGTCCGCGACATGGCTCGAAGGGCATCCCCGATCCCCACGGGCTGGCAACTAGTGCCGGGCATCAAAACATGCAGTTGGGAACGATTTAGCCTAGAAAATAAAAGACATAAAAACAAAAATAAACAGAACAAAACAATTAAACACTAATAGTGGAAAATAAAATAAAGATAGGCAACTAGGCATACCTCCAAGTGACCCCATGGGTCACCACCAAACTTATAACCACGCTCGCTCGAAGAGCGATCCAAGTCTATAACCTGAAACTGAAAATTAAAGTAGGCCTGAGCACCGAGATGCTCAGTAGGAAAGCCAAGGAATAACCACGCCCTATGCCCTTACCTTTAAAAAGAATTCCAATTATGCTAGTTTGAAAATAAGACATAATAAAATAATGTTTTTTTCTTCTTTTCAAATCCAAATCACAAGTTGAAATTTTTATAAAAATCATTTTTTTTCACCATATTTTCAAAATTTATTCCAAGAGTTCATTCCCCTTTCTAAATTTACAAGAAAAGCAGTTTAGTTTGAAATGGGGTTTTTTCACAATGAGACAGTAACTATGAAACAACTGAAATGAAAGTTGCATCACTGGAAGCATGTCACAATTGAGCACCATGAGTAATCCCTATAGGTAGCTAGAACAAGTGGGAACCTAGAGACCTCGTACCTCGGTGAAACGTGGCTTAGATGGCCACGACCCTCAGAAAACATGGCTTAGATGGCCACGACCCTCAGAAATTCATATGTTTAGTTAGTGTTGTTGCGTCAATCCTACTAGACAACCCGGGACGAACCCCTGCCGTGTCATCTAACGTACTAGTCCTGGTCGTCCACCTAGGTACCCAGGGTTTCCCATGTGCTCTATTTCAAAGGGTGTTGAGGTTTTACCAAAAACATATAGAGAACATAACACTTTCTTATCCAAAGTCCATTTCACCACTCACCACCGTTCTCCCTCCTTAAGCGCATCCCCCTTTTTATGTCACATAACATCGCATAAGCCTCTTTATTAGGCACATATCACAAATCACACACTTAACACACACATCATGTTTCTACAACAATGGGGCATGCCTTAAGAGGGGTTTTGTTTCACTTTCGCATACCATTCTCAAAGTGCCAGACGAACTTAATTAATTACAATAAACACATTTCATTTTTGAACACAAAATCGCCCAACACTTAAGTTTCCAAAACCATTTGAAATTTCAACTAAACAACCAAGGTACTATATATATTTATAATGAAAGCTAGAAATCATGTTTTAAAAAAACCATTGGTAATACTTATTGCACACTAAAATCATTGAGGAAACCACTTTTAAAGAACCATGACCATTTTTGTATATACACACATATATATAGCATGTGCATTTCATATAAAAGCAGAATATGCATTTAAAGAACACCAAGCAAAAATGGAAATTCTAATTAAAGATTAGGGCATAGGGGACCTACCTCAAGACACACAGCTTTTGACAAGGGTAACCCGAGACCGCTTCACCGCCATGCATATACATTTTCATGCATATGCATATACACAGGTCCTTACTGCCGACGACTCGAACCCCCGAGGAAGGGACCATTCACTATACATATAATTTAATAAAGGAATTAAACATTTAAACAATTTATAAATCATTTGAAATATCACATTAAAGGTTTATACCAACAACGCACTCAAACATCCTTCCTAATACCAAAGCTCACCATGACGCAACACCAAAAACATGATAAGACAGACTTTTCAGCACTTGCGCGACATAATAAACCCACATCAAAGTTTATAAAACACTACGAAAAGTTCAGCACGGGTTTTCACAAAATCAGAACATTCATATTAAATGAACACACTACGAAACACATCGAAATCATAGTAAACTTTAAGTGAAACTATATTCGCACCAAGAAAAATAATCAATGAGTATACTAAATTAATTAAAGATGAAAATTAATTTTTCAAACAACACATATATGCGGAAACCCATACCTGATATAAATATGCTACCAAGAGTTAAAATAAAGATTTAACATCAAAGATCAACTTCACACAATACATATTAATTAAATAACACGCTAAATTAAATAAACTTTCGAATTGATTAATCGGCGAATAATCAAGAGCGGAACCACCTACTTGGAATGTAGAAAAACTTCACAACATGATGCACAAACTCCAATCGCACACTAAATTCACCGCAATCAATTCAAATGAACTCTAGCATCAAAACATCAATCCAGTTACATGAAAATTAAAACAAATGCAAACTGAAACCCCAATTAATACAAATAAAAACCACAATTTGGAGGAGGAGGTTTTACCTAGAGAAAGGCCATCCTAGAGAAGGGAAGCGAGTGCTGAATTTTTTTTGATGGCAGGAGGCCTGTTAGGTTTTGCGGTGCGACGGAGACAAGTAGAGAGGTAGAGGGGGGCCACTGCTCAATTGTTCTAAGGGGGCTGCTGTGCGACGGCGGGAGTCGCATGAGGGGAAGGGTGTGCGGTGTGCAGCGTGCGGTGCGCCAAAGGAGTCCGGCAAGATGTTGAAGCGGCTTGGGTCGTCAGTCTGGCCAGAAGAGAGGCACCGCAATGGGAGAGAGACGGGCTGCAATGGGAGAGAGACAAGGGGGTGCGGGCATGGTTCGGCTTGGAGGGAGATGGAGGGCGCCAAAGCAGGGAAAGGCGCTGGCCAGGATGGACGGTGTGCGGGTGATTCGGCTAGGTTTAGAAGAGGAGTGCGCCGTAAACCAGGGGGAGAGGCTGCTGCGCAAGACAAAAAAAAATCTGGGAAGAGGGGTCTAGCGTGACGGGGAGAGACATAATGGTGGGAAAAGAAAGAAAAATAAATAAAAAGGAAAGAAAAAGAAAAAGAAATAAAAAGAAAATGAAAATAAAATATAAATTAAAACCTAATTTAAATCTTAACAAAATTAATAATAGCAATAACATTAAAACTTACATGCAGAAAATTTTATGACCATTTTAATAATTTAATATTATACAACTAATAAAAATATTAGCTGAAATAATAAGAAAGAATAATCCCCAATAAAAATAATATTATTATTAAACGACTCTTAAGTTAATTAATCATTTTTAAGATTTTGTTCTTGCATTTAAATTATTATTCAACTCATTAATTAATTGATTACCCGCGCACAAGGTAGGTCGCACAAACATCTGACGAAGCCATGCGGCTCCGCCCGTTCCGTGCGCATGCGCCAGTCACTACCGAGTCAAAACACTCATTTATCATCAAAACACAAAGACTCGGGTCGGGTCTGGAAACGTGCACGAGGTCGTGTGCAAGGTCTCACACACAAATAGTAAGACATTTAATAACAAAACATCGTCCAATTATGATTGGGCACTACACATGGTCACGCGTACGGGCGCACACCCATGTAAGATCGCAAAACCCTTTTAAATTAGAATCGATTCAAACAGAAACTCAAAGAAAGACCTAAAATAAATTAAAATATAGAAAGCTTCAGGTCGGGGTGTGAAAATTCTCCCCACCATGACACTTTCTGCTCCAAGAAAGTCCCAAAATACTAGGTCAACTAAGGGTTCCAAGCGAGACCACGAAGACCCCTAAAACAAAACCTCAATCACCGGATGACCGGGCATTCACAAGCCCATGACCTGAAACTCCAATTTCTCAAAACCAGAATCACCAAGCAAAAAGACCAACAAGGAATTCACCTCGAAGTAGAACTACAATATGGAACACCCCGACCCCTGACTTAGGGATCACCTGGGCCGCTCGAGATCTCCAAAAACACTCGTCCAGCGGCCCATTATCCCAGCTAACCAATTAGCGTGGTCAAGGTCGGGCGGAGCCGAAGTAAGATGTCACCCCACCAAGTGTACTTTCAAGATAGAGTCTTCCACAAGTACGTCCTATGGTGGTCTCCCCACCACATTAGGGTTCTCGTCAAATATTGGTTCTCCAAATCAAAACGACTCCAAAACCCAGACATCTCTAACACTGGCTTGACTCTTCATACACCCTATGTTTAACCAACATAAGAGGGGAGATCGGCGAGACCCGCACTGGGTCTCCCCACCATTTTAAAATATCCTAACACCACGAAACCCGCACGGGTATTCCTAGTTTACTTTAAGCAATACCGATTGAACCCTTCATCGTGAACCCGCCACACGGGCCGACCCACACTGATCATTCTTACAGTGGACAACACTCTGCCACGTGAGATAGCTTTGATAGCAGAAACCCCTAACCAGGAGATGAACCAGACAGGCGCACAACGTTTCCACAAGACATGAGTATCTCCGACTGCAAGAAGGTTCACGAAGCACACCCACTAGCTTTACAAGAATATGGGTTTTTCCGAACCTCTTTAATGCCCAAGAGAAACTCCCATAAAATAAGACAATGACAAGTAGACCAGGGATCCATTCCCCTGACAACAAGAATGACGCCTTCGGAGAGGGTACCATAATAGGGAAATTTAAGTTTTCCCCATCCCGACATTGCGGACTAAAGTCGGACCAAGCCCATCCCACATCTGACAAGTCCTGACTGCGCGCAAGCTTCACCCCGAGACCTATGGCTGGGGCACTGATGTCTGAAGCATCTCTTGCCTCGCAGTCACAAGCTGACGACTTCTAACTGGAACTTCCTCCGCTGGAAAAGTAGCCTGCATACTTCTCCTCATGTCTCGCGTGGCCACTCAATTAACATACCAATTTATAATTGCAGCGAACGACCTAGAGTGTCTAACTGACCACACTAGAGATAGGAGGTTGAGCGATCTGTTCGACACGCAACACGAACTGATGGAAGGAGCACTCCACGAACAAGTCCCTTTGGTTCACACTCTTCATCAAATGAGAGACCTACTCTTACCACAATATAAGCAGGACCAACAACTTGTAATTTTTTTTTGACCGATGATTCCACACTACTTCTGGGGCACATGGAACTAGCTCATCAGAAACGTCAACACACCTCCTTCGCCGCATGTTGACTGGTCGAGAACCTACGAGATCAACCAATTTCCCTCACCTTCACTTCCTTAGGTACAAACATGGAATGAGGCTTGTCTTGAGGATTGCTCACGACGTCCCCATTTGCAACAAAAACGGAACTATCACCATTCACTAGTTTAGCCCCACTCCACCAGATGTACTCGAGACAATCATACATCCGCACAACATTTGAAGTTCCTTCAAAACCAGAGACACTTCCAACTTTCCCAAATCGCTCAATGGCATCCAACTGACATCGACGTCTATGAACAGTCGACGCCACCAAGCCGAACCCAACTCTGCCACTCCACAAAGAGTCTGGGTCAGGCCAAGAACTGAGAGAGACTTGCTGGAACCCATGGAACGTTTCTAGGGGCATATCCCAAACAAGAAACACAAACCATCCTTCCACAAATCCAAACACATCATAAAACAAACATCAACATTACAAAAACAAATCCAATAATCCCAATTTCAAACATCCATTCATTTTCAAAGAAAACACTCACTTGAAAGACCAAGCCCAGCACAATAAGCCCAATAACTATTTAAAAAAAAATCTATCTTTACTTTAAAAGCAATGTCATTTTTTTTCCATCTCCAAAACCATTTGAGCACGAAAACCCATTTAAGAAAAAAGACCACTTTCTAGGAAACAAGAAGAAACCTTAGAGATCAATCAACTACTAATGATATTCCATGGTGCCTCGAAAGTATGTATTTTCGTGCCACTCAGGCACCCGTCCACACGATCCATCAACTATCCATTAATCAAGTCCATATGCACATGCGAGAACCCATAGGAATACCACTGGAAAGAAACAAGGCCACTCCGCTTTCAAAACAAGACATTCTCAATATTAAAAAATACCTTTTTCTTTTCAAACCCATTTCAAAAATTCAAGGAAAATTTCAAGAATGATTTCCATTTCTAGAACAACCCACTTCAATTTCAAAAGACCCAAGACATTCTTCTAGAAATTCATTTTCAACAAATCAAATTCCAAATTCCAAAACTATGTCCAAGAGAAACGCACCCCAAAAATCATGTCAAGCACACACCAAAGTAAAATAAGAGCAGCACAAAATTCTTCCTCACTTTTTAAAGGAAAACACTTCCGCGCCAATCCCAAAACTGAATCAAAACATCGCAAGCATTAAAAGACCTGGGCAGAGGACTAGAGGTCGTGTCTAACCCGGCTACATGATTTAGCAGACCATGCCCTAAGCAAGCACCAACCACTAGGAGTGTCGAACCATACTCTCGGGCATCACATGGGTCGCTACTCCATGTGAGACCACACACAGTACCAGTTTACTCCTATTTTCATCCCCCATCCACACAGAGCAAAACCAAAAACTTAAATCCCAAACTACCCCTGGTTACTCGAGGATCGGAGCGAGTAAAAGTTCGCGACGCTCTTCTCGCACCTATCCCTCGAGTACCGACAGTCCTATCTCCAATCTACCTGACATCCCAAATAACAAGAACAAAACCTGCCTTTGATACCATTTTGTCACGAACCAGGCCAATGCGTCATCCGACCCGGCGCCCGACCCGGTCCGCGACATGGCTCGAAGGGCGTCCCCGATCCCCACGGGCTGGCAACTAGTGCCGGGCATCAAAACATGCAGTTGGGAACGATTTAGCCCAGAAAATAAAAGACATAAAAACAAAAATAAACAGAACAAAAAAATTAAACACTAATAGCAGAAAATAAGATAAAGATAGGCAACTAGGCATACCTCCAAGTGACCCCATGGGTCACCACCAAACTTATAACCACGCTCGCTCGAAGAGCGATCCAAGTCTATAACCTGAAACTGAAAATTAAAGTAGGCGTGAGCACCGAGATGCTCAGTAGGAAAGCCAAGGAATAACCACGCCCTATGCCCTTACCATTAAAAAGAATTCCAATTATGCTAGTTTGAAAATAAGACATAATAAAATAATGTTTTTTTTATTCTTTTCAAATCCAAATCACAAGTTGAAATTTTTATAAAAATCATTTTTTTTTTCACAATATTTTCAAAATTTATTCCAAGAGTTCATTCCCCTTTCGAAATTTGCAAGAAAAGCAGTTTAGTTTGAAACGAGGTTTTTCACAATGAGACAGTAAGTATGAAACAACTGAAATGAAAGTTGCATCGCTGGCAGCATGTCACAATTGAGCACCATGAGTAATCCCTATAGGTAGCTAGAACAAGTGGGAACCTAGAGACCTCGTACCTCGGTGAAACGTGGCTTAGATGGCCACGACCCTCAGAAAACGCGGCTTAGATGGCCACGACCCTCAGAAATTCATATATTTAGTTAGTGTTGTTGCGTCAATCTTGCTAGACAACCCGGGACGAACTCCTGCCGTGTCATCTAACGTACTAGTCCTGGTCGTCCACCTAGGTACCCAGGGTTTCCCATGTGCTCTATTTCAAAGGGTTGTGAGGTTTTACCAAAAACATATAGAGAACATAACACTTTCTTATCCAAAGTCCATTTCACCACTCACCACCGTTCTCCCTCCTTAAGCGCATCCCCCTTTTTATGTCACATAACATCGCATAAGCCTCTTTATTAGGCACATATCACAAATCACACACTTAACACACACATCATGTTTCTACAACAATAGGGCATGCCTTAAGAGGGGTTTTGTTTCACTTTCGCATACCATTTTCAAAGTGCCAGACGAGCTTAATTAATTACAGTAAAAACATTTCATTTTTGAACACAAAATTGCCCAACACTTAAGTTTCCAAAACCATTTGAAATTTCAACTAAACAACCAAGGTACTTTATATATTTATAATGCAAGCTAGAAAACATGTTTAAAAAAAAAACCATTGGTAATACTTATTGCACACTAAAATCATTAAGGAAACCACTTTTAAAGAACCATGACCATTTGTGTATATACACACATATATATAGCATGTGCATTTCATATAAAAGCAGAATATGCATTTAAAGAACACCAAGAAAAAATGGAAATTCTAATTAAAGATTAGGGCATAGGGGACCTACCTAAAGACACGCAGCTTTTGACAAGGGTAACCCGAGACCGCTTCACCGCCATGCATATACATTTTCATGAATATGCATATACACAGGTCCTTACTGCCGACGACTCGAACCCCCGAGGAAGGGACCATTCACTATACATATAATTTAATAAAGGAATTAAAAATTTAAACAATTTATAAAGCATTTGAAATATCACATTAAAGGTTTATACCAACAACGCACTCAAACATCCTTCCTAATACCAAAGCGCACCATGACGCAACACCAAAAACATGATAAGACAGACTTTGCAGCACTTGCGCGACATAATAAACCCACATCAAAGTTTATAAAACACTACGAAAAGTTCACCACGGGTTTTCACAAAATCAGATCATTCATATTAAATGAACACACTATGAAACACATCGAAATCATAGTAAACTTTAAGTGAAACTATATTCGCACCAAGAAAAAATAATCAATGACTATACTAAATTAATTAAAGACGAAAATTAATTTTTCAAACAACACATATATGCGGAAACCCATACCTGATATAAATATGCTACCAAGAGTTAAAATAAAGATTTAACATCAAAGATCAACTTCACACAATACATATTAATTAAATAACACGCTAAATTAAATAAAATTTCGAATTGATTAATCGGCGAATAATCAAGAGTGGAACGACCTACTTGGAATGTAGAAAAACTTCACAACATGATGCACAAACTCCAATCGCACACTAAATTCGCCGCAATCAATTCAAACGAACTCTAGCATCAAAACATCACTCCAGTTACATGAAAATTAAACCAAATGCAAACTGAAACCCCAATTAATACAAATAAAAACCACATTTTGGAGGAGGAGGTTTTACCTGGAGAAAGGCCATCCTAGAGAAGGGAAGTGGGTGCTGAATTTTTTTTGATGGCAGGAGGCCTGTTAGGTTTTGCGGTGCGACGGAGACAAGTAGAGAGGTAGAGGGGGGCCACGGCTCAATTGTTCTAAGGGGGCTGCTGTGCGACGGCGGGAGTCGCATGAGGGGAAGGGTGTGCGGTGTGCGGTGTGCGGTGCGCCAAAGGAGTCCGGCAAGATGTTGAAGCGGATTGGGTCGTCGGTCTGGCCAGAAGAGAGGCGCCGCGATGGGAGAGAGACGGGCTGCAATGGGAGAGAGACAAGGGGGTGCGGGCATGGTTCGGCTTGGAGGGAGATGGAGGGCGCCAAAGCAGGGAAAGGCGCTGGCCAGGATGGACGGTGTGCGGGTGATTCGGCTAGGTTTAGAAGAGGAGTGCGCTGCAATCCAGGGGGAGAGGCTGCTGCGCAAGACAAAAAAAAATCGGGGAAGAGGGGTCTAGCGTGACGGGGAGAGACATAATGGTGGGAAAAGAAAGAAAAATAAATAAAAAGGAAAGAAAAAGAAATAAAAAGGAAATGAAAATAAAATATAAATTAAAACCTAATTTAAATCTTAACAAAATTAATAATAGCAATAACATTAAAACTTACATGCTGAAAATTTTATGACCAATTTAATAATTTAATATTATACAACTAAAAAAAATATTAGCTGAAATAATAAGAAGAATAATCCCCAATAAAAATAATAATATTATTAAATGACTCTTAAGTTAATTAATCATTTTTCAGATTTTGTTCTTGCATTTAAATTATTATTCAACTCATTAATTAATTGATTACCCGCGCACAAGGTAGGTCGCACAAACATCTGACGAAGCCATGCGGCTCCGCCCGTTCCGTGCGCATGCGCCAGTCACTACCGAGTCAAAACACTCATTTATCATCAAAACGCAAAGACTCGGGTCGGGTCTGGAAACGTGCACGGGGTCGTGTGCAAGGTCTCACACACAAATAGTAAGACATTTAATAACAAAACATCGTGCAATTATGATTGGGCACTACACATGGTAGCGTGTACGGGCGCACACCCATGTAAGATCGCAAAACCCTTTTAAATTAGAATCGATTCAAACAACAACTCAAAGAAAGACCTAAAATAAATTAAAATATAGCAAGCGTCAGGTCGGGGTGTGACACTTAGTATGGTGTGATAATGGACCCATCAAATGTTGTGGTAGTTGTTTCTTGTACAACATCTATGAATATGGTTGAGGTTTTTAGGTTCCTTTGTATTAGGGGCTATTACAGGTGGTTTAGATTGGGCTTTTCTTAGATTTCAACTACATTTTTATCTTTCTATAGAGAGGAACTTGATTTTATCAGGAATGAAAAATGTTCAAAAGAATTTAGATATATGATGGGTAAATTATTTAGTGCTTCATTTATATAATTTCAAGAGGAATGGATGATGTTCTCTGTCTATTTCAATGATTTCTATCAGGGATAAGTATACATATTGATGTAGTAGAGGGAAATTATCTATAATGGGGTTTGCATATTTTCTCCCTTGAGCATAACTATTCCATCCAAGATTTAGTGCTAGAAATAGTTGTATTTTAACTAAATTTTTAGTGACCTTACCAGCATTAGGGGAGGGGGGGGGGTGGTAATTTGGGTCTTTATGGATAAAAACAGTTTGAGGTATAACTTTTCTTATCGTTATATGAATTTTTGGAAATATAGGTGGGTGTCATCTCTATTGGACTATTATTTTGAGATATAATACACCCCAATAATGGTTAATTTCATGGATAATGTGATGATAATGAAATAATGTAATGATTTTTTTTAATAATCAAGAGATTTTTGGAGGGATATGGAGGTGTTATCTACCCTGAATATAGACTTAACGATGGGTTTTAGCAGAGGATTCTTGGTTTAAATGAAAATGATGTATTCTATGGGGCGTTAGGTAGATTTTTTCCATAGGGAAAGATATGATGTAAGATCAGGTTGGATATGGAAATTTAATAGGGGATGATAAAAGGACGAACATTACTATATGTTGTTTTAAGGGAGTCTATTTGTTCTTGGTGTGATGCATGAAGGATTTCATTGCATGTATCATATCACTCATTTTTTTGGTATACCCAGGTTTCCTAATATATACCATTTATTTGGGAAAATGTTTTGGTGGCCCAGTATGAAACATGTGGTGGTAGTGTTTGTGGATCTGTGTTTGATTTTAAAATAGGTAATGTCATAACACCATGTATCTGGTAATTTTTTACAGTCCCTAGATGATCCCAAGTGAATGTGGGATGAAATCATGATTGAATTAATCACTAGGTTACCCAAGGATTAGATATATTGTGATTCTATTTGTGTAATTGAGGGTAATTTTAAGAAATTAGATAACTTCATAGTGATAAAGGTATTCACCACCATGATTGTTTTGGAAAACATGTATATATATATGGTTTTTTGGTTTCATGAGGTTTCTAGGTAAATTGTCTCAGATCATGAATTTTTTTTTACTTCCCATGTTTTTTGGGCATTGAAACACGATTATAGCTCTCTGTTATGCCTCAACACTGATTCCTACCCTCAGATGGAGGAGAAGATAAATAGACTATCATAATTATGGATGATATATAACAGATGTGCATCTTAGACTTTGGTGGAACTTGGAATAATAACTTTTATTTGGTTGAGTTTTTTTATAATAACTATTATCACTCATCCATCAACATGGCATCATTTGAGGATTTTATGGGTGGAAATTTCATTGACTAATCTTCCAGTTCAAGGATAGAAAGTCATAAATTCTCTATCATAATGAGGTTTCATGTACTGAATAGAATATTTTTGTTATCCGTGATAGGATAAAAGTTCTGTAGGGATAAGAAAACTCTTATGCCGATCAAATGAGGGTCTTGTTGGAGTAATAGATAAGATACAATGTATTCTTGAAGTTTTATACTCAATATTGGAAGTAGAGGTCTCGAAGGGGGTGTAAGATATCAAACTATTTTCAAGGCCTTTTTTGGTGTTATGGTAAATTGGTGAGGTGGAATATCGGACGACACTTCCACGAAGAATATACCAGATCCAAAAAATATTCTAGATCTCTAAGCTCCAACTATATCATCACGATGACTCCCATGTCACCGACTGAGGAGTATAAAATATCGAGGAGAAAATGTAATTTATAGAGAACCTAGTGGAGATCCTGAAACATTAGGAGGATATCCTACCTGGATGGACTATTATTTTGGGTCTTGTGTTTTGGAGGAATTCAGGCATGGGGGAGAGTAATTGTGAGCATGAGACACACATTATTTCTTAATAACCTAAGTTGTACTGATCTTTTACATTTATTTATTTTTTTATTTTTGACCTTATGTTGGGGTCTTGTTTGTTAATGATATTTTATTTTTCAATGATTTGATGTGTTATTTATGATTTTTGTATATAATAATAGAAATCCCACTTCCAAATAAATATGCATTAAATAATGACATGAATAAAATTGTAAAGGTGAGTTATTTATTCCCAAAGAATATAATATCTTTCTATAAAAGATGGAATCCATTGATTTGTGTGCCTGTGGAATTGGTTGTGTCATGTTAGTACCGAGCATTTATTTCTGCTATGTGGAGGTTGAGGTAGTGATATATACTATTATTTAAAAAGGGATGGTGGCATATAGTTGGTAAAGAACTGTGGTAATGTGATTATGTGGGATGTTTGGTGAATTTTTTTGTTTAGTTTTTCATGTTTGATTGGTGGTAATGTTCAGTTATAATGATATCCTTGAGACTTATCTCTTTGGGTGCTTGTTTGGACCCCTATCCATTTTCCTTTTCAAAGTGGGTTTTGATTATGAAGGTAAAGAAAATTTTGAGTGGTTTCTTATTTAAGTCCCTATACCTTCTATTCCTTTAAATTACAAGAATTATGGTGGTGGAGGAATACATGTTGAGATACAAGGTATTGTGGTGCTAGTGGTGGAATTAGAGTGAAGAGAAAATAGTAGGAAAGAGTGTTGTGACATGGAGATCGGGGGAACACTGTACGAGGTGGTTGCTGAAGCATGGAGTTGTATGCTTCTGTGTAGGGAGACGATATTGGAGAGTATTGAGACACTTACTATTTAGGTACGGCTATGTTGTCGAGGCTATTTTTTTGGAATGGGGACCATTTGTCAGTTTATTGGGGGGGGGGGGGGGCGTTCTTGCCTTTTTCAAGGAGTTTTTCAATAGAGGTGTGATGTGACATTGTCTCCACATCAGTCATCTGAGAACTATATCAAATTATCCCATGATGCATCTAGGTCCCATGGAAGTAATATTGTATATAAAATGTGGATATTATGATGGTTTTTGGAGGGAACCATTACCAGCACAGATTAGACATAACCTCTTTCACGACAACATGGTCCTTCCTATTTTGACAGTTCTATATCATAGTGGTAGGCACTACATCGTGGTCTTATTTTTTACATACCACATATAAAATATAAAATTAAATGAAACCCTATCATTATCACCTTTTTATCTCATTTTTGAGTCACAAAAGTGCATCCAAATGAGGTCTTTCATCCCCCTTTTAGTGGTTTTCAAACCCAAACTAGGAGGGTTGATCAATGGTTTTATTGGGTGAGTTTCATTACTATTATTATACTTTCCCCTATTTATCTATCGTTTATTTTATTTTAAGGTTTTTTTGAGGGGATGAAGTTTGTTGTGGTGATGTTTTAATTAGAAGGTGGGGTCTAGTGTTATCTCATGGTCAAAGTGATATAATTATTTGTTATCATGGGTTGTCCTCTCTTTTTATAATCATCAAAAATAGTTTTCCAAACCCATTTTGGTAGGGTATCCTTAATTTTTCATTTAGTCATATCATGCAGGATGGATTATTATCTTATTATATGTTTTAAATATATTATGAACCTCGATTAATGAAGAAAAATAATTATCCTTATTGAAATCAATGGGGAATGTGATTTAATAACATCTTTTTACAGCTTATTTATTCTTATTGATATTTTGATTGTATGGGATTAATGAATAGCTGAAAACTATTATTTTAGTTTAGTTTATTTATAATGTGGATATTGTTCTATGAAACCCTTATTGCGTGTTGGTTTTTATTAGAAACAAATGAAATTAGAAAACCACATATATCCAATTAATAGAATTTCCCCCAGATATTTACGGATTGTGTGAGAATTAACTTGATAAAATAGGTGATAGGTGTTGAAAATACCATTTCATAAATCCGAAAAAATGATGTGTGAAGGTTATGTGAAATGTTTTGTGATGGTCGTCACGATGTGGTATTTTTGACGGGATTTTGGTTTGATGTGTGTATTTTGTGTGTGGGGGTTATATGTTGTGATATGGGAATTAAATATAGATATTGTGCTAAGGTGGTGGTTGCAGATGTGAGATGGTAGTGATGTTGGAATATTTGAATGTAACAGAAGAGTTTTTGTTATATTGTATGGTTTTGTTCTAGATGACAGGGTAAAAATTGAATCAAATGATAATTTTTAAATTGAAATGGAATTTTTTATTGACCAAATTAAAATAAGATATGTGGTTTTAATGGTTAATGACTATATATGAAATAATGGGATGGAATAGTGGTATTGGTTGGTAATGTGAAATTATAAAAATGGATTAAATTGAGAAATTATATGAAATTTTGTTTTAATATTTCTTGTCTGGTGTTATACATTTAGTGGCTTCAGTGGAAGTAGAAGAGGTTGCGAGGATTGGTGGTAACATTATGAGTTGATTGGTACACTCAATGTGAACCCATAGTTTGGGATTGTTTTTTTGATATATGTATGTATATTTTCTATTATATGTTATTTCTATATGAGACCCACCAACGTTGAAAAGTACATACCAAATAAAAAATGTTTTGGGTTTTTTATTAAAAACATCTCATTTAGGAGGATGGATAGATTTCTACCCATTTTCCCCACTCTCACATTTATGTGATGCTGGCGTACACAAACTATGATGGCTATAAGTTGAAATTACACCATTGTGATGTTTGATGAGATTTTTCATAGTGGGAGTCATTTGTTGTGGGAGGATGGAATGCAATTGAAGTCTTTCATGTTAATTATACTCTACTAACATAGTTACAGTTGTGATGTGATGGACTAGGTGTATTCATGTGAGATGTTATGTGTTTTAATGACTAAGATGTCTTTAGGTGAGATGTTGTGTGATGTGATGTGATGAATCAACTGTTTGCAGGTGGTATGTGATGAGATGAAATCTAGTAGTTGTGTGTAGGTGAGATATGATGTTATGGGCCATGTGTCTTTGTGAATGTTTCTATATATAAGACATTGGAGTGAAAGAACTTACTACATTAGGGTCAGAGAGTGGAAAACAGGTTGGAAAGTGGTGTAGGGTACCCTTAAACAATATGATTCATATTATGTAATTATACGTGGATGAATATTTGGTGAGCATGCCTTATTAAGGATGGTGTTTGGTAGTGCACAAGTTTTGGTGTTGTTGGTTACTATATTTTACCATAAGTGAATTAGTATGTTCATTTCACATGTTTTTGTGATAATTTGGTATATTAGAACTATGTACACTTGTTTTCCCACCATATGTATATAAAAATGGTTTTTATGTTTCCAGAAGTACATAATGGGAATTTTTGAGAATTATTAGCTTAGGCGTTAGAGTTATTGCTCTTTCACTGAATTTTCCTTTTTTTCCATTTGGTATTTATATGGATATTCTTATATATTTTACATTATACATGAATTATGGGATGATATTGGGTTCACTTTTATATAATATGTCATGGAGATTCATGAATTTGATCTATCTTATCACATGTTCATATTATTATAGAGGGTAATGCCACTAATTTTTGAGTTTTTTATACACTCCGTGCCTGTCACCAACCTGAGTCCTACTGGAGATGGGGCTGAGGGATGATTATCTATCTTCCTTTATTCCCTACCCTATAGGGGTACATTTATAAGGAATGGATCATGACATATTAAACCAGACTTTATGCCCATTTTTATAACAAGGCGTTATGATAATGTTATGCTCTCTTGGGTCATGTTATTCTATTCCTTTTATGATTCATGTCTTTTGAAATTTTAACCCTTATTTTATGACTCATGATTAATATGAATGATATGAATGGTATGGTTTTTAATTGTTTTATCATGTTCCCGTACCCTTATCCTCATATTTTGTTTATGTGATCATTTATATTTTTCTTTTATAACATTACTGGACATCTGAGATCACAAATTATTATGTTTACGTTCCCTAGTTTATAGAGGAAATATTTAAGTACAGTATATATATGAATAGTATGACATAAGAATATATTTATAGGAGATGTGGAATAAGTTTTATGAAATAAGTAGATTATTTATATATTTCGAAATATAGTTACACTCTATGGTTATTAGGAATTTATTTTTTTAAAATATATTGATTATCCATCTATTTTTGTTTAATATCTATGTATGATAATATTGGATCTCTAGAGAAGGGAATAAGGGAAACAATTTCCATCAAATAGTGTTCAATATTTCTTTAATGCTTATGATGGTCACTAATTTTAGTGTGGAGGATTTGGACACACTTCCATATATTTCTTATCTACAATGCATAGATATGTGCTAATATAGACAAAGAGTGATTGTACACATTTGATCAAGGAGTCACAAAATAAAACAAAAAACAAAATATATTTACATATTTTCATAATGAATTTTTTCCATCAAACATTGAATAAGTTGAAGTATACTATTCAAAATTAGGTGTGATGTTGACAACATGGATTTTAAATAAAAGTTCTGAGAAGGATGTGACTATTGATATTTCTATATGATCATAATATCATGATAGTATATGGATTCTCGATAGTGGATTCACTTCCAATATTATATGAAATAACAATCTTACCCCATGAATAATGTAATACAACAAAGGTCTCAACAAATTTTGAAACAATGAAGGGATTTTCCCTTGGGACATACATGTTTAGGGTTAAATATATGAGAAAAAAGATGTCTTTGTTGTTGAGGGTGTCCATCCCAACATACTGAGTGTCAGTCAGTTGTGGGATCCATACATATGATAATCTATTTATAGAAGATGTATATTGTAAATAGAAAATATTATCTATCTATGATTCAAGTGAAGTACATGAAAGGGAATAAATACCTTGTGAGTTGAGAAGATGTTTTTTATTTTTTTATCCAAGGAAGATAAGAACATAATGTGTCAAATAAATCATGGTTATTATAAGAAATTGTCCCTAGATGATCTTGTTAAATATTATGGGGCTTGAGATACCCCTAAGATAAAAAATGTTAATACACATAGGTTTGATTCTTTCCAACAATTTATGTTAACTCAAAATATTTACAAATGAATGGAATTAAAATATACACGAGTGTGATAATTGATATATTTTTGTGCATTAAGACACATATAACAAATATCAATTGATGGGAAGAGATAATATGTGTTATTAATTTTTGATTATAGCATAATGGTATTAGTTTTAATCATTACCCATATGTCTGAGGTGTTTAATGGCATAGAAAATAATATCAAGATTCACTAAGTATGATTGAATAGATGATTCCAATATTCCATAATAATAAATGGGAAATAGTTAAATAATTAAATGATTATCTCATGAAGTGAGAGATAAGGCACCAATTCTCAGTGGAAACAAGTACTTAAAATAGGGGTTAGATGATCAAAGGAACATGATAATAAAAAATAAGGATAAAGTGATTCTTATTGAGGAGGGCCTAATGAATATGTTTTATAAAGAAGTAAAATTGAAAAAAGTATATATATCTATCAAAATTTTGTTATGTCTAAATGAAGATTAATCTTCCAATGATTTATGATATGGAAAGAATATAATGTCAAAGTGCATTAGAGTATTTATATATAAGTTTCTCATTATAAATATAGAGAAATACATGAAGGTTTAATACCATGGAGATGAGGGGCTCTTCATGGATACCTAGAAAAAATAAGATCACATAATTTATTAAATAAGTATATAGGAATGGTTATGAATAGAAATGAAATTTGTGGTGTTGAAAATGAGAATAATGATAAAAAACTATTAAAAATCATCATTTGGATATTGATGATGATGTTAACAAATTATGCTGATAACAGGTTTTAAAAATTTAGAGGAAAAAATATACTAAGAATGTGAAGGATGAATTGAAACATGTATATATAAATAATTTGGATAGATGAGAGGAAAATTATATGTATGACATCATTGGTGATAAAAAACATGTAAAGACAAATAAAATTAATTATATATGAACAACAACATTCCTATCACAAGTAGATCTAACTTTTTTGAACAACATAAAAGAGAAGTTAATATAGATTCATGAATGAATTATTTATTAGGGAAAATTGAAAAGAATCAGATATTAGAAATTATTTTAAATTTGGTAGATAAGAATGTAATCCAGGCTAGATGTGTGTTCTAGAAATATTTAAATTTATATTGTGGAGTTATTTTAAGAAAAATTTACTATAATGTGATGTATACACCCAAATGGATATAATCATTATATATGTTACATTCTCACCTATTCTAAATATGGGGACTAATCACATATTTTTCACCATATCAAAGAAAATAAAATTTATTATTTTATAGATGAATGTAAAACATACATTTTTAATGGTTTTATGGAGGAATATGTACACATTGAGAAGAAAAATTATTGTATTCTTCATGAATATGAGAAAAAAATATTTTGGGTTGAGTAAGGAACTATATATGTTTGAGAAATCACTGAGAGCATGATATTGATTAATAATTAATTATTTAATGAATCTTGGTTTCTAGAATAGAGTGGGTTACTGTAAAATCTATTTCAACTATGTGATTAATCAAAGGATGATTTTTTTGGGTATGTTTGAGAAAAACTAATTATTTGATAAGACGAAGCGTTGTGTAAACCATTTGAAGAACACATGGAATGTTAATTTTAAATGATAATGATTAGAAATATGATGTTTATATTTAGTTCATTAGAAACAATAGTAATTAAGGAAACTTTTTTTCAATCCAAATATAAAAATTTGGTACGAAAAAGATTTGTAATTTATAATTAAAAGGGGATGAAAACCCTATTTGTATCCTAAATGATTCTATCATGAGATGATGGAGGAAAAATAGTCGATGTCATAGAGTATAAGCAGATTCTTGGGGTAATATTTTAATTTACAATTCAATGAAGTGATATTATTTTTTCACCTTCCATGTTGAAAATACATCACTATAATCCCTTGTTAATACAATTACTTCCATTTAAAATAATAGTTTCATATATCAAAGGGATGATATATTTCAATTTTTTATAAAATGAAAACTCATATCTAGAGTTATAGTGTTATAATGAGGCGGATTGGCCTAGTTCAATAAATAAAAAAATGTCAATGTATAGTGTTGATTCATGTTGTGTTCAACTATGTATTTATAATCCATGAAATAAATAATATTTCATTTCCATGCGCTCTGAAAAGGCTGAATATGTTTTGACTGATCTATCATTCCAATAATTACTATATATGAAATAATAGATTGAAGATATGGTATTTTAAATAAAGTTGAGATTCAGAATAAATTATGATAAATCAAGTGCTATACATATCAGTAAAATTCATGTCCATCACTTGATGACAAATAACAATTAAATAATGTATCATTTTATCAAGGAGAAGGTGGATCATGGGTTGGTGAAGTTGGAGTATATTTATACTGAACACTAGGTTGTATATATTATGAAAGTATCATTACCTATGGAGGCATTTAAAATGTATTATATAGTTCATGATGAAAAGTAACCACCCACACTAAAAAATAGGGATGATAAACCCCTTATCCCCAAGGTATGATATTTTTTCCCCATATGGTCATATGTGTTCGTTACATTATTTCCGAGTAAATGGGAAAAGAAATTTTGTTTTTTTGATAAAGGGTGAGATGTCTTGTTCATGAATGGAGAATAATTTATATAAGGAATAGAGAAGCATGGTGATTTTTCAATCTATATAAATTGAATATATTAGTTCAAAGTAGATATATCCTGATATTTTAAACTATGCATTTGTAAAAAAAATTTACCCATTGGAAATCAAGAAGTGATTTTCTCAGTTGAAATAATTCTTCTTAGAGAAATGAAATTGGGTTTTTTAAAATGGTTGAGTCTCACAAAATACTTTTCCAGTAATAAATTAATTCAATGATGAAATTTTCATGCAACTCTTGTTTCCCATGATGAGAATATAACATGTTATATTAGTGTATTTGTGGAGTAAATATTTGATTAATATATGGAATAGAATTTTTTTAAAATAGTAGGAAATTTAATGATTAAAGATTTCTAAAATGTTGAAGTTTTGTTAACAAAACAAAATGGGGAGAGTAATTCTTAAAAATATTTCCAGGTGAAATTGCAGTGTTTTTGGGTTGGTTCTATTTGTTGACAATTAAAGTTTACATGTTCATTTGTGAAGTTACAACATGATTGATGATATCAAATGTTGATAAATCCCCAAGATAATTTTATGGAATATTTTATAGGTGCAATTTTTTTTCACAAATAATACGATGGAATTTACCTCTGATAGAAAATTTATGTGGTGTGAAATTTAGAGGAAGGGGAAAACTAATTTTTAATGAGGAAATTTTGAACAAGTGTAACTGATACATGAATAGAAAAAGTTTCAAATTATTTTTAAACATGTGAGTTGAGATATCATAATTAAAATATAGAAGAGACAAGTGTCTATAAAATGTTTTAGTGTTTTAAATAAGTATTATTTTCACAAAACCAATAGATGTGAACAAGCTAGTAACATAATGATGAAATGTTCATAGTGGTAGTGAGTTGGATGAAAAATTATATTTCAAATCATTAAAGTTTTTTAAACCACAAAACTTACCCAGAAGGTCGATGAAGTACATGGAAGTTCCAAAAAGGGTTGGTTGAATATATAAATTGTCCCTTACCCCCACATAAAGGTTGAGACCTTAGATAATATCAGTGGTCTAAAATCATGTAAGAAATTTTAAATGTATTTTATTATTTTGAATCAATTATTAAAACATTATTTTAATTTTTTTTATGATTTATGAAAAAAACTATAATTTTTCATAAATTTTTGGAGTTCCTCAATAGACTGAAATGTTATAAAGGAAATTGTGGGTTTATAATTTTTTTTTGAAATGGTTGAGAGAAACCTAATGTTTCTTAATCTTATTAAAGTTACATAGTAATTATATGGTAAGTATATATTGCTATTTCTGATGAAATTTGCACAACATGTTATGAAAAATGTAGTGTAATCAATATTTATTCATTCAATGAGAAGAAGAATATTTTAAGGGATAGTTGAGAAAACATCAATTGAGATAAAAATGAGTTTCTAAAGTGTGAATGGTAGGGTATGGTGAGGTATAATGAGTCTACTATGACCTTTATAAAATTAGTGCACTATTTTGGTCTTTGTACATCATATCATTTAATTTTTTTTCTCCTAGTGTGTATCCCATTGAGGGTGACCCAAGTAATATTTGTGTGTCTAGGGAATTTTTTAGTATATAGTTAATCATTTATATTAGAAGATTTAAAAGAGTTTTGTTTTAGAAAAATTGAAGATTAGGAAAGGGGAATTGTTTTATTTATTAACCTGATTTATCCCCTCTCTTAGGGTATTTACCCTAGTTGGTCCAACACCATTAAAACCTCAATATATGAGATCCTAAACCTATAGGTATTTTTCTTTTATGATCTAATTAATATCACCTCAAAATGACATAGACTGTGTATGAATCCTCTCAATAACCACTACCCTAACTAAAAACATATTATATTTTTGTAATGTAAATACGGAAACATGATACTGATTATTGTGATATAGATCCTACTTAACATGTTATTATGTTATGTATTTATCAGAAAAAATATATGTTATATAAAAGAGGATGTCGATGAGGTAAAGGTTTATCTCCACTATGATCATGATTACCTATTTAAAAGAATAAATATCAAGTTTCTTAGACACCTACATCTATATAAAAATCAACTATACAAGGAAGAGCTTCAAAAAAACAGGCCAAAATATTTTTAAATCTCAATTCTCCTAATGAAATTATATATACCACTAACACACTTCTCCCCTCAACTAGTATACAACCAAAAGAATACGATTCTCCCTCCTAGCATGGATCAAAATAATAGAAGTTTATAAATCATTTATCTATTGGTCAAATTTTTTATTTTAGATAATCCATTTGTAGATTTTAAATATTTGATATTGTAACTCACACAAAATATTCTTACAAGACATATCCTTCTTCACTATGTCAAATATCTTTAGGTTAATTGGCCTATTTTTCATTGTCTCACTAACCTGAACCACACAAAAAAGGAAACCAGAAGCCTTCTCTATAAGCAGAAAAAGAAAACTAAAAAACCTAATATCATGGAATTATGTTTATTTCATTTATTTAGATATATTTTAACCTTCATTGTGTCACCCAAATTCAAACTCAGGCATAGTTAGCATGATGTATGTATGATTCCTTATTCTCCATCCAACAATAAATATCAAATTACACAGTATATTCAGTAAGAATAAGGTATTTATGTTTGATAATATTAGGGAACTCAATTACCATGTATGATATAGTATCCATTTCTGTTTCAAATTTTATTTTTGATCAATACTATTTCCATGAAAAACCACCATGAGTGTCACTAGTACCTAACTCAAATCTCTATACAAACTCTCAACCACATCTCTAATGAAAATATTAAATGATATAACCCCTTGGGGAACCCTTTTATAGCTATTAGTGATAATTAGAGTGGGCCAAAAAGACCACCTCTTATATTCCATGAGTTAGATACTAGATCCAAGGATATATAAATGAACATATGAGAGGAATTAACCTAAGAACACATAGATCTTATTATAAACAAAAAATTAACGTGATATAATATAAAATAATAAAAATTCACAATTCTTTTAAATTTTTACATAAAATATTTCTTTAAAATCAATTTCCAAAATATAAATCCTATATTAGCGACAAAACAATAACCATGGCCTCATCAACCAAGTATGATCCCATTTAATTACAAAATCCTTATAAAATTCCTTTAAAACACACACATATATATACACTTAGTTTATAATTCTACTATACTCACTAAAAACGTCCCTAAATCCTCTCTTGGTAATATTAAAGAAGTAGAAGAATTCCTTAGTAAATAAATAGAAGAAATAACATGGACCAATAACAGTTCAACAACAATCCAACCTCCCCAAGGCTCACTCACTAAATATTGAATCCATTTGTAGTAAATTCCAATGAAGAGAATATTTATTTCACATAGGTTCCTAACAACCACATCACCAGTAACTCTTCCACTCTCACGCTGCAATGATATAAGTCATGTGCTTCAAAAAAATTCATATAACAAGAAAACATATTTTTCACATAGAGTAAACATATATTTCACAAAACAATCACATTACAATAAAAAATAAAAAACCTATCAAAATAGGGTATTATGAATAATAAATACACTAATCTCAATCCATCCTACAATTATGAATAATCCCTACCATTAATCCACTCTATCACCACTCAACCATGTTGCTGATATTTAGTCACACACACACACACACCAAGGAATAATACAATTATAGATGATATATATTTATAAGTATATAAGTAATAGGAGAAATAAAAAAAATACTATGTCCTCTGTTGGAGAAATTATGTTGGAGAAATCATCCATCCATTCCCTCTATAACCTTGTCTGGAAGAAACTAAAAACCTAAAATATATGGGTGATAGTAAGGTAGCTAAACATGTCTGGTGGTTCATAATAAATATAAATAAAAAACAAGTTTTAAAATAATCACATATAGTTTAAACCTAATGGTTCATTCCAAACCATTACAACTATCACACATAAGATCCACTAAATCATTACTACAGCTTGAAAAAAAAAACTACTTCCATAACTATTCCAAAAATAATCCCTCTTCATTCACACATGATAACTATAATGGAATTACTAATTTCTTATTTCATCACATCAATAATCAGTTCTAAATTTTATGTTTTTATTAAATTTTTATGTTTTTAGCAACATTTATTGTCTAACATTTCATTAATCATTATCCATATTTATTATAACCATGATATTTATACCCCATAAATTTCATTTCAATAATATAGCCATCAAGAATTAATTTTAAACTCATCCCCATTAATAATTATATTAATTATATATGTATTTCCTACCACAAGATATATAACATATAACCCAAAAGAACTAAACCAATCACAAGAGAAACTGCCCCATAACCCTACTAATAGCCATAGAACAAACCATCACAACTTCATTCACCCACCTTCTACATCATCTTGACTAGAGTATACCAATAAAAAAAATCTTCTATACCAACACATATATTACATTATAATATTCTAAATTTGTAAAAAATAAGAATAATCAGAACCCCCCAAAAAAATCACCATAAATTACTAAAAAAGTGACATCATTTATTCCCTCTTAATAATTATCTTATATTTGTTTATAAATTTTGTCATAATAATATCAATAATGGTTTCCACACTTATAAACACACTAATTCAATACCGTATTTATTTTATTAACCTATTATGTATTGTTATTCAATAAATTTAATAGTATCACATAATGTCTATCATAGTAACAACCATTAATCATATGGTCAATGATTAAAAAATCTTAAGAACCAAGTCACAAAAAATGAATAACCATATTTTCTACTAATTTTTTAATCTTATTTGTCTCCTTATCCAAACTAAAAAATAATAAAGTAATCAAAGTCTTGAATCCCTTAATCCAATAAAATAAATGATGATCATAAAAAAAACTTGAGGAGAGGAAGATTATTATTTTGATAAGAACACATAAAGAAAATATCAAAAACCTATATCATGAAAACCCTAATTATTTAATTGACCAAACATCCCCCTAGAAAAATAGACACCATTCAAATAGACTCCCTATAAAGGAATAGTAATATATAATAAAGAAGAATATGTGAGGGTAACATCATGGGTCATATTGAAATATATAATTTAGAGATGAGTGGAAGAATCCACCAAATGAATCGTAAATATATCTAAAAAACATCACCCATCTCCTAGGTATCTAGAGAAGAAATGGAATTTTAAGGTAATACAAATGTGATTTTTAAATTAAAATAAAACTAGAATAACGAATGATCATGGTGTGGTATGGGTGTTTTTATGAAAATAAAGACCCGATCTAAAAATTAATATGCAATATAACACAAATATCTAATGTCAAATCACATTAAAAATACAATAAAAAGTGCATATAAAAACATTACCAATGTGTCCATGACATAACACTCAAACTTATATAGACTAGGGGAAATTTGTATCCTCTTCCCCTCAAACTCAATACTCTTTAAAAACACATGACACAACGAATGGTACTAGGGTCAAATTGTCCTCACATATGTAGAACTAATTAAAATGACTACCTAGAAAAATATTACTTAATAGGAATAATTATTTTCAATAGACCATACATAATATTATGACTGGGTCACCACAAGTCTTATGATAATGAAATATCCCAATATATGGTTCAACCTATAAAATGTAATATTTACCAATTGAACTTCACGCAAGATCAACCAATGGATCCACTATGTCATAATAACCGACATAACTCCTTGTTACAACCAAGACACATCATACCATAACTAAACATGTACTTATAGGAAGATTAAAATTGAAATGTTATGGACAAACATAATAGAACAATGAAAATTAATTATACAACCCAACTCCTAATGAAACCAATCACCATAATATAGAAAAACCCTCACCTTATATAAATTTTCAAGGGAACAACACATCAATAAATGATATTATGAATTCTTCGACCTAATATTTCGGCTCCATTTTCATTTCCACCCTTTGATATTGAACTAACACCTCTAGCACCCAAAAAAATAAATCCTCATAGAAATATAATGTTGTAAAATTTATGAATGACTCATGTCATTTTCAATCATAATAACACATGAAAATAATCCAACCATGAAAATAAAAAATAATAATGAAAATATGCACAATATAGTACCTTTTCATTAAAAATTTGTCATTATTGAATACTATTCTCCATTGTCAAATAACAAAATGATATATCTAGAGTATCAAAAAGGAAAAATAATAATTTAAATAATATCATATTCATTCAAGATCCTTATTCCTTCCAAAAATAATAAAAAAACAATTCAATAATTTATATTATTACTTCAGAAGGAACCTAAATATTAACCTTCCATTTCAAATAGAAATAAAAAAAAATTTATATTATCAATAATGTATATTAAAGCGAGCATTTAATTATATTATAGAAAAAAACAAAAATACCTCCATCATTTTAAATTATTAGAAAATATATTATCTTATAAATATTTAAATCCATTATTTTAAATAAAAAAAATTCATCAATATATGTATGTATCTAAATAGTTAAAGCAATTAAAATATCACCAAACATATCATAGAACAAGATATGATAAAATTTCAAAATACATTAACAATGATTCAATAAGAAATATTACTATAAAATGTGTTTTGAAAAAAAATGTTTCTACGTGGGATTCAACCAATTCGAAAAATTATTGATATACGAAATTAATAAAAATTCACCAATTAAGAAGAAAATGATAAAGATATTAAACTATTGAAATAAAACATAAATGAATTCCCAATGAAGGAATGACTAAGAACAGTTGATCATAAATCTACCTGAAGGATTAAAATTACACTATAAATAGATTGATGAGGTTTATCTATATATTAAATGTTATTTTTGAATTATTATACCCATAAATAATACTATCACAAGTATCTAATTCTGATTTAATACAATTCTAAAGCATACTAGCTAAAATATAATGCCTTGATACCTAAACTAGCATTCCATAGACTTAGTTTAGATAATTATTCCCCATAATAAAAAAAATGTTCTCGTGATATCAATGTGAAAATTGGACAAATTCACCATTATAGAAAAAATACATTACAAATGAATGACACAAACCAAAAATCCCATACTACTTATGCATTCGTTGTAGTAGTCTTGAAAAATAAAAAATTAATTTTCAATTGGGGAAAAATATAACCAAAATAATAAAACTATATTAGTTTGACATGCAAAAAACATCATATCCCTCCACCTCTGTAGTTCTATATATGATCCCATGGTATGATTATATGGAATAAGAACATCATTTATAGTAGTAGGATAAATAACGACGATATGTACACAAAAAAATGGTTTACTTGTAATGAGTGAGAATAAATCTCAATAGGATACATCAAAGTATTATACCAAACTACACTTTTATAAAATATAATAATTATTTTTTGAAAATTAATGTTTTTTAATTTCAATAAATAATATAAATAAATCTAGAATTTATAATTTTTTTTTACAAATGAAGTTATTAATAAGATTCATACATAATATATTTTTTTCCATTTTACTCTATTAAATGAAAATTATTACAAAATTTCAAAATCATTAAAATATGAATCAAAATATGTTACTATGAAGCATTGTCCCAAATACCTTGAATTTTGAGAGTTTGAAAATTAATTATTATGTGTCATGATAGGTTATCAAATATCATGGGATAACAACATTGAGGCTAATGAGACAATTTAAGATCTACACAATCAACCAAAAATATAATCAAGCCCACTAGATACACTGTAATCTTAAACTATTAGTGTAGTCACTATACAAATATTAATCAATATCAGAAAGAATACACAAAATAGAACTATTGATATAAAAATAATAACATTGTTATCCCTATTTGGTGATTAATATAAAATAGTGTAAAGATATAGTTTATTCTTAGTATTACTCAATATGTTTACTCATTAATAGTATCCCCAATAGCCACCCACGTATTCATGTGATGTTTTCTTAATCCAAATGATGTGTAATAGTAATCATAAATGAATTTATTCATCTGGAAAATTGATTAATAAAAAAATAATTATAAATACTAAATCTCTAAATAAATTTAAATTTTTAAAAAAAATACCAACTTCACTACAAAAATAAAATCATCTCATAACTAAATATTTGAAAATAATATAATTATAATAAAATTTAATTTTAAATTATTGTAAAAATATCTAAATCTTTTTATTAAATGTATAAACTCACCATAATTCTTCAATTAATAATTAAAAAACTAAAATTTAATTTCAAAATAATTATCAATTCAATTAATCAATGATAGTTCCATTTATTTCATAAATAAAGTACTATATGTTTTTTCTAGGGCCTAATGTGTAAAACTATATAATTAGTGAAATGTATTGACATACTACAAAAAACATTTACAAATAATTTTATTTGAAAATAAATTATGTAATCCTTATATTAAACTATTATATATAATTTTTGTAATGATTTTAATATTTGGAAATTAGTTTATAAGATTAACCACCAATGGATTTATCAATTACAGGGAATGGGAACCAATCACCTAACGAAAAATGGTGAAATCATGACACCTTCACCATATGAGGTTAAATATGGGTATAAAAAGTAGTTATCATCCTAGAAATAATAAAATAACTAATTATAGAAGATCCCTAATAAAGGGATAAACCCTAGAAGACATATTATGGATTATAAATATAAGATAATGAATAATAAGAGAGGTTGGAAAAGAATAATGTTGTTATATATATTTTTTATAAGTATATCTTATAATGATATTTATGAATAAGGTAGGACAATTGAGGTCTAGGGAGGACTCTAATATCATTTTATCAAATAAATAATTAAAAATAACCATATAATTATAATAAACAAAATTAAAATTTTTAAATAATATAATATATATAATGAACATATATAGTTTCATAATATATTACCTTAACAGTAATATAAAATTTTCCATTTTATTAAAATATAAAATCATATATAATAACAGAAAATTGTGTTATATAAATTAAAATAAAATACAAGTCACAAAAACATATTTTTTGATAAAAGATTATAATTTAATATTTATAATAAAACATCCAATATTATATAATAAAAATAAATACATATTAATACCATTATATAAATACATAAACCAATTATAGAGATTATCGAGAAGTCTAGACATCATAAATAATGTTTCATGTTAATTTTGAGTAATTATTGGTCCCCATAAACATTTTGTAGACCATGATAAATTGTTTACAATTCATATTAACTTACCACAATATAATGTTCGATCACATTGAATCATCATGAGACCCTTAACTAGACAGTACATGTAATAAATAAATAAAATTCAACCTGGAATGACATAGAGGGGGCCCATAATAAGGGACGAAGAAAGTTCTTGGTCACCATGTTCTGGAGACTAGAACTGAAGAATCAAATACAACCAAGTGGGAATGATTTATTCCATGAAATATCAAAAAAAATTAATAGATTATAATCCATAATGGTGTATTTACACATTGTAATTCCCTAAAAATTAATAAGTCACTGGAAAGTAACAACTTCTAAAGAAGTAATAAATGAAATATATACATAAAACAAAACTAATCACTAAAAACCACTAGAAATTAATATATAAGAATAATACAAGAGAAATTTACCATAAATAAAAATATGTCTGAGAAAGACAATAGATAACATCCAATGGTATAAAATAAAATATAAACCACAATACCGTCATTATAGTGAGTCACATGGTCATTCCAGCAACAAAAAATAAGAATAAACCAATGTAGTGGAATATAACATCAACACGAAATCATAATTTGTATACATCTGCGAATATATAGATTTTCTTACACACAATTATGTATATTTATGGTGTGAGCTACACATTCCTAGTAATATTTTACAAAATAATATTTACAATTAATGATATAACATAGTTCAAGAACACAAGTTACATAATGAAAATATATTTTCAACATTTAGGGTAATTGATGAAGAATAACAACATTTTTTTACTTTTTAATGAAAAAATATTTCTTATTTAGTAACCCTTAACAATGATAACATTTGATAAAATCCTTTTCCGAGTCACTTTTAATGAAATTTCTTATCCTATGAAAAACTATGAAAAAAATTATTTCCATTATACATATTTTTAACTAACAATATTTTTTTTGGAAAAATAGTTGAGAAAGAATGAAAATTTCAGTGAAAAAGAGAATCATTTAAAAAAACTCTATAGAAAACCATAGAATCTAAAGTAGGTATAAAAAAATATAAAAATTTGTATAATTGATATGATGAATTCCATAGAAAATAATTTAAATTTAAATATTTGAGATTATGGATATTGGTGTGAAGACATACTATACCCAGTGAGATTCATAATCAACCTATATTAAAGTAAAATTAAATTATCTTAATAGTTAATCATGATTTATTAATAATAGTAACTAGATGAAATCATATATAACCTAATAATATTCATTGGAATAGGTGTGACAAGAAAATATATACATGGAGGGTAAAATTAATTTAATTATTGATGAAGATCCTAAAAAATTACCTCACAAATTACACTAACATAGCCTCACTATGTGGAACTCCATTTTGTAATGATTCACATCATTAAAATGGGATTACTTTTATAATATCACCATATATAACATTTAAAAAAAATATTTTTATCTACCTCTTAGGTACCTAGGGTACCCCTAAAACTCTCCAATTTTATTGAGGAAACATTTAGTAAAAAAATGAGTCACATATCAATAACATATTCCAAGAAAATTTAGGATAATAAATGTACCTCACTTCACCTCAAAATACAATTGAATAAAAATAACATGTAAATTAACAAAAATATCAAATAATGTTCAATTTCAATACAAATCATCCATATATTCACATAAAACACATTTCAATGTTGATTAAACTATGGTTGTGAGTTGTAGTTTTTATGTTGCTTATAAATCAGTTACAAATAGACCATTTTATTAAGAGAACAACTAATGATTTAAAACATACCATTAAATACAATTTAAAATTTAGGCATTATTCATAAAAATCATATATACTCAAGATAAAATGACATATAAAGGAATGAAAAAAATAAATTAATTCATATTATATGATTGAAGAAAACATTATAAAATAAAATTATGAATAACATAAATATTAAAACATATATCTAAATAATATGAATATGTTAATGAAACACATTGGAATACAATTAGAATATATTCAAGACCAAATAATTCATTAAACCATTTAATATTATTTAATACCATCTACCAACTATGTGAGAGCCACTGAACCACCTAGGAACTACCGTACATTTTGGACCATACTATCTCCCAACTTGAAAAATAACCAACCATAAGCTACTTGAATCAATCTTCATCACTCATAGAGTCATAAACATATATAATATTTCTAAGTAAAAACTAACCATGTTCTAATAGTGACATGGTAATATCTATATAAAATAAAAACAGACATGGATACTAATATATAATTAAAAAACATAAACTAACAATGTGGATTGAAAATCCATTAAAAGTTCCAATGAATTGAAACAGAACACTATTGATTGTAAAAAAATAATAAATAAAGTAATATAATATACAAAAGTGATACCAAGCTATTTTAAATATACCCACAATAAATCTACATTCCTACAAAAAGATAGTAATCAACATAGTGAAAAAGATGGAAAATAAATAACCACTATCAAAATTACCAATTTTTAAAGAAAAAATCTTGATAAATGTACCCATATGTTTTATAGTAGAAATAAAAACTCAATTAAATTAGGGACAATAATACTATTATATTATATTATAACCCAAATCCAAATGTTACTAAAATTGTTAACGTAATAAAACACCATTGATTATCAAGTCAATCCATTAATAATAATAAATGATTCCAAATCGATATCTAAATCATGAGCGTGGATTTATGAAACCTAAGGAATTGATACAATAAAAAGATTAATTCAAGGAAACTCATCATTATATTTTTTTGGGGGATTATAAATAAGCTAATCCAAATAATTCCATTGATGATGATTAAAAAATGTTTAAGATGACCTAAATTGGTCTTCCCACTATGTAGAATTCATATTTTCATAGTGGAACTAAAAACACCATAGTATTGAATGGTAATTATATTTCCCATTCTAGATGACATACCACTTAGAATTGGAGGGGGTGGGGGTCAATTTGTTGTACTATTTTTTAAAATTAATTTTTAAAAATTAACTTAACTGAGTTTTCATGGTCTTGATATACACTTATTTAAACTGTCTCTCGACCATATATAAGTGATATATGAAAATTTAAGGAATTAATTTGTTTTACAATATTCAATCATAATTATGGTACCTAATCCATTATGTGTTTTATTTTTTACTCAAACATATATTTTATCACTATTTTATTACAAAGATAATAAATATATGTTAAGCTATCATCCAACAGACAATGCACACTAGGTTCATGAAATAATTTTCCACTGCCAAATTTCTTATGGGGCAGTGTGATAAAATTCTCATGAACTATCTTGTGATAAAAATAATAAAATTGTTTATAATAGAAGAAATAGTCTCTCAAAATGTTATTCAACCCTTAAATGAATTTTAGGATGCCTCTAAATATGAGAATAAGATCCACTTCCTTACGCTCAGTCTTATACTATAAGAATTATATAATTATATAAAATTCAAAGAAAGCAATTGCCCTCATATTTCATGATGATTAAAACGTGTGTAAGAGAACAGACACACATTATAGTCTTCTTCTTTTTCAGTCCAACCCCCCTATGTGATAAGTAAATTAATCACATAACTTAATACAAATGATCAACCAAATACATAAATTTCAATATTCACATCATCATCTTTAATAAAATATTTGTTAGACCTTCAAAATATCATCTTCTCTAAATTTACATTTTTCATTTATACATTTTGTCATTTTATATTCAAATAATTAAGTGAGTGATATTTCTATAATTGTATATGGGAAATTTTCTATGGTTTTTTATGATGTGATCTTCTTAAACACATTTTATATTCAAAATGGTAAAAAGTTTCCCAATTAAAACTCCATCATTGACAATGTTAATGAGTTTATAATATACTATTTTTAATTCAATAAAAATATATCCCCAAGATATTCTCAATTACTTCCCAAAAAATATCACCTTGATTTATGACTTGATTAGAAACCTATGATATTTGAATATTTGATGTAATAATGATTATCCACTAAAATATGACAATATTAATTGTAAATATATATTATTTTCATTCTCCTTATTATTCATAAACACCATTTTTAGTGAATTTTACAAATTGAACACTATTTGAAATTATTATTTTTATTCCTTTTTAAAATTCAATATTACATAGATTATTTCATAAACACCTAATAATATAAGAAATAGCCTTGAAATTATTTTAATAATTTTTAGGACACTAATGATAATAGAAATATTATATCATTTAGGTTCTATTAAAACTTTAATTGGGAAGATGACCAAACTGATCCTTGAACCACGAATATTCTGGGTGAAGTGAACTATAAAAAATCACAATAAAATTATGGTAGTAGATAGTATCCAAGAATATTTTATTTATATTTTAACTAGAGATAATGGAAATCAAGAAGAACATTTAATTAAACACTTTGTACAGTTAATTCTGATGGTTGAATGGAGTTCTAGACAGCCTAAGTTGAAGATGAAATTCTAGTATAGATTCTGTGGCAAAGAAAAACAGCACACCATTCCATTCATATATAAAAAAAATACTCAATTCATATATTAATTTACTCCCTACATAGGGAAATAAATTGTTTAAATTTATTATGTATGTCCCACCAAATTTTGGAACTCAAGAAGATTGTTTCGACATAGTTGTCAAAGGTATGCAAGTTGGCCTTTTTATTTTGGGTCATTAGTAAAGAAGACCACATTCGACATATATTCCACCACACTAGGCCTAAAATAATAAAGTGGTAATAGTTTCATTGAAGAATTATTGAATGTGGACTTCCAAAATTTATATTTAAGGTTATATTACTAAAGGTGTTGGAGTAGAATTGATGTTTATTTAATTGTAATGTTATTGTGGCACTTTTTCTTTTTAATTGCATTTCAATATCATTTATGTTTTATGAATAATAATATATTTTAATAGAAGTTATTAATTTTATATTATTATATTCTTATTTATATCATGTTGACACTGTTTCCCCAAGTTGTAAACATATTCACAACAACACTTGTGAAATTCATCCCACCACGATAGAGTGATCATTATTTCATTGCATTTCTTTTTGAATTACTCACTCACGAATCTACTTCCCACTTCAATTGACATCATAAAATCAAAATAGGGATTAAATTATTATGGTTTGATCTAGGAGATTATTAAGGGGACTTATTGGAATTTATTTCTCGCTCAAATAATGTATAATAATTTATTTTATTTTAATTTTTCATTAAATGATTTTATCTCTTCCTCTTCCTTATTGAATTTTATCACCTTGATTTTCATGTTCTTAAAAGACCCTTTACCTAAAAGTTATCATGAAAATGATCCTCTACTTGTATATGTGATTACTATGTTAATGTGAAGGTTTAAAAAAATTAATTTAAAATTTTATATGGAATTCATTAAATGAATCCTTTCTAGTTAATGAAAGTGAAATTATTTAGAATGTAATTCATCCAATCCACCTCAAGTGATAATGTAGGAGAAAATCATTTTATAATAATAATATTTCACATAGATATGTTATTAATAATTTAAAACCATAAAAATAAATTGAAATTTATCCACTTCATTTCCAAAAATCAATCCAGAGATTTTATGTGTATATATGTTTCTTCTTAGGAATCTAAGGACTAGACAACCTAAGTTACTCTACAAATGTCCACTTAACCATAAAAACATTTGTAAATTTTGTAGAGGGAATTTTTTTTCTATATCTAGGGACTCAACAAATTCACATTAGAAACTAATATTATTCTCCCCCATTCCAATTTTCTCATGAGATTTATTTTATCTTTTCCCCATTCGGTTATTCTCTATCCTTGTCGCATACCTACCTATACCCATTACCATTAAATTTATCTATTTAGAGATGATAATCTTGGGTTAGGGAGTCAAGAAGACATATGAGTCTCTTGATATTAGATCATAATATTACTAATACTATAAAATAAAAAATTTATCCCATTTCAGTGGAGTTTCTTCAAAAAAAAAACAACTCATAAACCCAAGAGAGAACCAAAATGGAAATCTAAATAAGACTACCTCAAACATGGGGAATGTATTCAATAAAACCATGAAAAAATACCTCACATAATCATAGAGATATGCACCCTCATGGAATATACATTCTTCCCTAGTATAAGACCACTATGTTCTATAACCTAATGTCCTAAACCACATTCCAATAAATGATGGGATAATGTCAGAAATTCCATACCTTCGTATTAAGGAGTTTAACGACATTGTTGAAACCATTTTCCCACCACATCATCTTGAGTTAGCTAATATAAGGCTCATTAATTTCTCATGGAAGTATTGGTAAAATAATTAGCTAAGAATATATGAGGCCTTCATCAATCCCCTCCTGGTAAAAATCTCAAATATAATTCTATAAAAAACACTTCCCACATAAAAACAATTACACATAAAAAATAGTATCCAAAATATTTTCTAAAAAGAAGGAGAGACATTTTATGAAACATGGGAAAGGATAAAAGACACAATAAACATGGTAACTCACTATATATTTTCAATCATAGAATAAGATTATATTTATTATAATAGTTTGGTTATAGAATACAAAAAATTCATTAACATGATGTGTAATGGATTATTCAAACCAAATGATTTATATGAATATCTATAATGTCTGGAAAAATGAAACTAAATATGGGGAAAATAGAATTATAATAATAATATATCCAAATATAGTTGATTTAACACTATTAGTTTTGATGGAATAATTATGTAAATTTTTTTTTCACTCACTAGGAAGTTCAAGGAGATCGATCATAGGAAGGTCCTAGAAATCCAAACTGTTGAGGCTGTTTGCACAATTTATGAAAAACGTAGTGAAAAGATAGAAATTATATAGAAAATAGCAAAATAAGGATTCCATTTTAGGAGGATTATGGGAACCCATGATTTTACAATATTTGTCTTCTTTAAATTTAATATCATTGGCATCTTATGTTGCACACAACACCCAACTTAATCATACAATGAAATATTATTATAACATAGCCATAAAAATCAAGGGAATGAAAATTGTTAACTACATTATAAAATTATTATAAAATATGTTTAATATAATTACTAATAATAATCTTATGTGTTTTATATAAATGAAATAAAAATAAATCCCCTTTTATGAATTAAAGTTATATTTTTATTAAGGGAGTTTTGCGGCATTTCAATGGATCACCTATTTTAAAAATAATTTTTTACACTTTTATTTAGAATAAATGACAACATTAACTTCATTGAAAATTTAAAATCAAAATACACTTTGGTTTTATTTATGATATTTTTTTGATAAGTTTTATGTCTATATAAATAGTGAAAATAACTGAATTTAAATTGAAAATTTCTTTTCTCATCTTAATAATTCCTAACAGAAAATAATTTTTTTGAATTGTTTTAATGTAAAATTATAAAACTTTTATATCCTTTAATACAATATATGTAATTGGAATCAATTTCACATTGAATTTTGATATAAAAACATTTAAATATTTTGAATGTCTTTACATTAATAAACAACTTTCTCATTCTGTCAATGAGTTTAATTTTAAATTAAATGTAGTAAATTATTTGTTTTGAATATCAAAAAATGGATTGAATATTTGGAATCGCAATGTTAAAATTTAGTACATTTTTTTGTTTTTTTGGTCA
Source organism: Viscum album (assembly GCA_963277665.1). Taxonomy (NCBI): domain Eukaryota; kingdom Viridiplantae; phylum Streptophyta; class Magnoliopsida; order Santalales; family Viscaceae; genus Viscum; species Viscum album. The sequence goes on from OY728126.1 coordinate 397,567,034, forward strand.
ATATGAATTGTAAATTTTGTATTTTATAAATTACTTTGGCTAAGGGTAAATCAAGTAATTAAGGGAAATAATAATATTATACATACTATTAAATTTCAATAACACTTTCTTTAATTTTTTGGATGAGTGACTGTATTCCAAAATCATCCTTGAGTCTATTTTTTGGCCTCTTGGAGAATCATTGAATTTGTTAGGCCTTTTATAGTATTTTAATTGAAGGAATATCCAATATATCATAAAAATGTTTTTAAAAAGTATTGGATTTTTAATATTTGGTAATGAAAAAGATAGCATAGACAAGAAATTTGAATTTAAAATTTAAAATTTTATTTTTATTATGATAATTTATTTTTTTAGTGAATAAATAATTAAATTAAAGGGTTGAAAAATGATGTTGGGGTACTTGTTTGATTAATGGATATATCAAATGAAAGTTATTAAAAATTTTAAAATAAACATAATCTGATAAAATTAATGTCATTTGTGACTCTTATATATTAATTATAATTATTTAGGTTATGTTAAAGGGTTTTTATGAAATTATGTTTTTTTGATATTTTTAAAAATTCAAGTAATGAATAGTATCAAAATTGAGATTAACAATATTTTAAAATAAATAATATTTCATTAATGGAATAAAATTAACGAAAAAATGAAATTTCATGAAAATTAATGGGATATGGTTTAGTATTTCATCAATGATCCATTATGGTTTATTTTAAATTTTATAGTAACTATAATAACCTTTATGGAATAAAAACACATATTGCAGTGGTAAGTGTTAAAGGGATTGAAGAAGGGTTAAATCCAAAAGGCAAGGGAAATAATTTGAACTAAAAATGTCTAAAAATTATTTTTACAGAGGATTCAAATGCATAATAATATATTCTTAGACAAAATTTACTATGGAACCACTTTTAATTGAAAATTAATTTATATTAGTTTAATATTTTAAAAGTTTCCTAAAGTGTCCCTCACCTCATTTATAAAATAGAACCTCCTCACTCAGTTATTCACACCACTATGAGACTTATAGATTGACCGAAACATGACCTTTTATACTCCAAAAATACTTATCCATGTAATGGACATCATGGTATTCCAAAAATATCTACCAATGATCCCTTAATAATAGATCTAATTGAAGTCCACCGAAGAAGAGGTGGTCATTTTTACTCACTCATTCATTTTCCTTTATTCTTTTAACTACCATTCAGGTGTTGATTAAATAATAAAGTAACAAATGAAGTATAATATATATTATGATATTTTATTATGATTTTGGGATACCATGTTCCTCCTTTTATACATACTATGAAAAATTAATTCATTGCACATGCATATGTACAACTTACTGTCTTTACGCCATAGTGTAATATGTTTTTTCATTAGAACATTAGTTGAATCGGTATAATTATGGAAATAATGGATACATATGATAATTATTATGTAATAATAATTATTTAATAATTAATATACTATGTACTTCCTTACTCTTTCACTGTTAAGGGGATGGCATATTCACTCATGCATAAGTAGAATCTACCATCTCTACGACGCGATGTGATTTATTTCCCATGTTAACCATTCAAAAATGATTAAATAAATTAATATAATGAATAAATATAAAATATATGAACTTAATATAAATCTTGAGAATAAATAAATATATCCTATTTATATTTGAGAAGACTTAATGAGAATAAAGTATTGGAAAATGAAGCAGTTAACACCCAAATCATGGGTAATAATAACATATTATAAAAAATGAGTGATAAAATAAAATAATAAGATCATATATGATATAAAAATAATGAAAAATGATCTTATATAAGTTAATAACATGATCAATAATATTATTCAATATTTTAAAGCATGTTCTACTAAAGGAAGCATATTGTAAGGGACTTGGTTTCAAACTCATTTCATTTACACATAGTTTGATGTTATAGACACACCCTCTTTTATGAGTTATATATAAAACCCCTTTGACTTATAATGTCATTTGTTTATTTATTATCTTTATAATATATATATTTATTATTAATTTTACTCTTCTATGGGGATTATGAATTAAACATTCAATGTGGTTTGGGACACCTTGAATTTTTAAATATTTAATTATCAGATAATTTTCTCCATGTTATTATAATTGATATTATTGTATGTATTTATTTATATGGAAATAAAAGGATTATAAATTATATTTCATTTCTATTAATATTTTCATTTAATGGTTTAAAAAGGATTCTTTTTACAGGTTTTATAAGAATCATTTGGATAAATAAAAAAAGCGATGTACTATTTTCTTAGCATACATGGAGAAAAAGACTTTATCATCTCCAGGGATATTATTAAATTTGTAGCTTACATTGTAATATTAAATATTATCATAAATAAAAAACGCTACTATATTATTTTTGTGTATATTTTTATTGAAAATAAATATTTTTAAAAGAAAATTTTATTTTTATATAAAACCATTTATCTTATGGTTTTAATAAGAGTGTTTCCACAATTTTTTCTAGGTTTTTATTAGAGTATTTTCATCTATGTCGAATATGAGGCCCTATCATTAAAAATTACATAATATTTAGTTAAGGAAATATTCACATTGAAGATATTTTTAGGTTAATAATTTTATATAATTAGGCCATATCTATTGCATAACTACTCAAATATTACAATGTATACACTTATACTCACTATAAATGTTTTTAGAAAGTAAAATTCCTTAAAATAAAACATGATTTATTTTTCTTGATATAAATATTCTTATCAATAATCTTGAAATACAACTTTATCATAACCATCTATATGCCATGATATTTTTAAAAGATGAGGATGATCATAAAAATCTCAGTAATAGAAATAAGATAAAGAAAAAAAGTTTGTATATTAATACTTATACTCCCCTGATATCATAATTTTTATCCATAAACAATAATCAAATTAACATACCTCCTGAATTAATAAGATAAATGAAAAAACATATTATAAATCATAAATAATAAATGTAGCTTGTGGCATCTATATCACACTTACATTTTTTCTTTCAGAACAGCATATAGAGTAACCTTGATTATTACATTTGGAATACCATTCATAGTACATTACATAAATCCCTTGGGAGAAACCTTAATTTTTTACATTGTCTCATTAAACAATGAACTGGAGAGCTATCACGTGCTCAACTACCCTTATTTTATCACGAAACCACCCATATACATAAGAATTTATGAAGAAACATATCATAATCATAAAACGTTAAAAAGAAAAAAGGGAAAAAAATAATATTTACACATTTCAATAATAATATATCATTTCAAGACATTAACATAATCAATCCAACTTAAAAATCATTTTCAACAACCAAAAACATAAATGTTTTATATGGTATTTATTTTCCTTTTAAAATCATTAAGTCTTACAAAGTACAAGATATTAAAATAATGGTCATGATAGTAGAAAGTTCATTTTCTCCACGTACGATAAAAAATCTATTTTTTTTGTTTAGTAAAATGAATCATATAACAATATTCCTTTTGAAAAAAATTAAATTAAATTAAAATTAAAAGGCGTTTATTATAAATCACATAATAGAAGGTGGTGTATAATATAAAAATATGCCTTAATGAAAGGCGATTGAGATGAAGTTCCTTACCCTGAGTCTGAATTGTCTCATAGTACTGTTATATTCCTGAATAATAAACATAGGTTAATTTATACTTTCTTGAGAAACATTTTTCTAGTTTATTAATACTTTTTTATAAAAAATTACCATTTTATAAAACATACATAATTATTTAAGTTCATTTCTATTGTTTTGTCGATATTCGATACTTGAGTCAAAAATAAACTTTTTATGAAGTAAATTGTCTATGTGGACATAATTCCATCATATCCAGAATATTATTCATTAAATAATTATCAATTTTATACATTAATAATAATTATAAACAAAAACATTTATTATGGTTAAGAAAAATGAAAAATGTTATAATCATTGAGACGATAGGCCGTACATACGCATGACTAACTTTTTCCAAATTTTATTGATCATTATGGAAATAAGTTAATTTTTATTCTATCTTTCAAGAATGATCATAATATTAATAGAATAATAATATTAATTTTAATATACATAAATAAACCATAAAAGTGGTATGGTGAATAAAAACTATTTACATTGCTTCGTGTAGGTGATAGTTCATCCGTACAGATGAATGATGTTATCATTTTTATGTGCGTGGTTACTAAGAAGATAATTAAAATATTATTAATTTAAAATGATAAATATTTCAATGAAATAATATATAAACTTGTATTATATAATTATAACCAGTATTGATAAGAGTTAATGATAAAAAACTATATCAATTCGTGAGGAAGTAGTCCATCGTACACACGAATGAAATGTTAATTTCTTTTATAAATAACTGGAAATGGATTTATGTGATGATATTATCATAATAACATCTTATTATATTTATGATACTAGATTTATTATTTCCCATTATAATAATAACTTATAAAGGAAGTGGAAGAATAAATAAAATAGAAACACTTAAAAAATGATACCTCTTCTTCGATTGATCACCTTTGTAGAAAACCTTAACACCTATAAGAAGGGTTTCATGCCTAAAATTAATCCGCAAGCAATTTGGGATGAATTATAGGAAGGTTTTTGGGAATATTTTGGATAAAAAAAATTGTTCTTTAAGTGTTAGTACTAGAGAAGAGTGGTTATCTTTTTATTGGAGAGGGGAGAGACACCCTTAGATACTCTTATCATAGTAAATTAATATAAATTAATTTATCAGTACAAATATCTCAATATTAATATATGTTGAATATAAGAGGAAATTAGTTTGACATATTCGAATCTAATTTCTTTACCTTAATTGATATTATTTGAAACCTTATCTTTTCGATTTTCCATTAATTATTCTTATTTAATTTTAATTGTGGTATCAACATTTTAAATTTTAGGAGGCTATAAATATTACTTATATAAGGTCAATTTCCCATAATTAGGAAATTAATAGACTTTTCAAATTTATTATAGTATTTATGGAATTGTAATTTTTTATTTTTAAATAATCTATTGAATTATTATATTTCTAAAATATCAATTATATCAAATTTTACACTATTCATTTAATTGAATTTAATTAAAATAAAAATTGACTGATAACTTATAGAAAAACTATTTCACATACCTATAATATGTCATATCACCTAGAAAATTTGTGTATAGAAAAAGTTTTGTAGAATGATATTTATTTTAACTTTTATAGTATCATTTTTTTTAATTTACTAATTTATAAATCTATTATTTCATCATCATTGTGTCATAATGAAATTTAATTATTTATTTACTAAAAATTATAAATAAATCACAATTATATAGTTATTATTTTATATCTTTATAAAGACTTTATATAGACGAAGTGACCACCTTTATAACTCTATATAAAATACATAAATATTTTGAAAACTAATGTGTAACAAAAATAACTATTCATTGAATATAATTTTATAAATGCACTTGAGTCATCCATGCGGATCTATGTGGTCTAAAAATAGACCAAATGATTATAATAGTTGGGATAAACTTATCCTATTGATTTAGGAAAAGTGTTAGGAAAATTTTATATTATTATAATATTATTTTTACCTTTAATTACTCGATATACCTTTAACCATGGTAATTGAAATAATTATTAATGTTATATTTAATAATGTACAAAAAATAAAGATGAAATATTTACATAATTTGGACCCTCTAATTCCAATTATGGAATCCATTTTTCAACATTCAAAAAAATTAATTTTCAACAATTAATTTAAAATTAATCCCTTTTGTCAAAAGAATACAACATGGGGTTTTAATGCAGATACCATCCACTTATTAACATCAATTTATATCAAATTTCATTGTCAAATTACATCCAATGACAAAAAATTTATTAAATGACAATTTGTTTATTTAACTAAACTTTAAAAGCAATTAATAGGATAATATAACTATATAAATAAATTAGATGAAAAATGATGTTTTGAATTAATATGTAATATTTTTCACTGTTCATTAAAAAAATGAAGATTATCATAAAAATACCAAAAAAAATGCAAAGTAAAATGTAATGCATGGATTCCAAAGAATAATTTTATTTTTTAAAATAAAACTTATAAACGTTTTAAAAACTATATTTAAATTAGGTTCACCATTAAAAGGTAGTAAAAATACATTTTAAATATATTTGAGTGATTTATGCTTAAAATTGAATATTTTCTCATTTTAAGCCTTTAATATTTATTAGAAGTCAAAAAATATAATAAATTAGTATAAACATAAAATAGGTATTTATATTCATTCCCACCAAAACAACGACTACACATTTACTACTATTTAAAATAATTATATTAATAATTTATTATTTTTTGATATATCTTAGTCTTGTGTTTGGAATAAGATTTCGAAGAAATCCATTATTATGTGTTAGATACGCTATATGAAAAAGCATCCCTTTTAAAGTAAAATTGATATCAAACTCATAAATATTAATATATATGAAATAATGTTCCTTATTCTATAATTACTAGGTATTATACATCTTTCCCCCGTTTTGAAGTTGATTCCTTGCAATTTTATTAACCTATAAAATTAGTGGGGGTATTTCTCCCTCATAACATTTCTAGATTAGCATGTTGTCTCTTTAATAATATGGTTTTCACGTAAAACCATAACATGATGAATCGCTTTATTCCACATGACATGCTCTCTTCTATCTAGAATCTATACTAGTAATTACCCAAAAGAAAGATTCTCTTCTATATAAAAAATTTCCTGACTCAAAACATGAGAAAGTATAACACCCCAGGTAAATAAAGAATATGAAATTTTCACATTTATCCATATTTGTGAATAAAATATTAATATTACTTTAAAGGGGACGCTATGCTCGATGGCGTACCCAATACGCAACAACGAGTTTCTTGGGAATCTTATGTTGCACTCTAATAAGAAAATAATATTATTTTAAATGGTAGTTAACGCCTAGCCGTTGTAATGGAGGGAATGAACAGAACTAACTACAAAATGATTATATATGTCTGTAAATATTTTTACTTTTTACAATAAATGTTAGAGGATTAAAAATGTGAATGAATCAAATTTTAAGCATAAACATTCTAATATTCATTAAAAGGTCGATTAACCGCCTTTTGATGGTGAACCTCTTTTAAATCCACTTTTTTAAAATTTTATTTGTTATATTTGACAAAATAAAATTCTTATTTAGAATTGGGACATCAAAATTTACTTTGTGTAAATTTTTGGTATCTTTCTGATAAAGTTCATTTTTTAATGAATAGTGAAAAATGTTGTATTTTAATTCAAAACCTCTTTTTAATCTAATTTTTTTGTATGATTATATTATCTTTTGAATTGTTTTTAATGTAAAATTAGAATATATTTTTACCATTTAATCCAATAGTTGTTGTTGGAATTAATTTCACTTTGAAATTGGACTTAAACTAGTGTCAATCTTTTGATACTTCTTGTTTCATAAAAACACGCTATTTGTTCTGACAGCGGGAATTAATTATTAAACTATTTAATGAAACTTATATTTTTTGAATTTTTTAAAATATACATCATTTTTGAATTTGAAATATCAAATATTCCTTAGGGTGAAGTTTTGGTTTTTTTCTAGAAAACTTCAATTTTTGATTAATAGTGAAACCACTAAGTGGTACTTAAGAAACTGATTTTTCGTTTAAATGAAATTTTACCACCTCTGTGTTTTGAATTTCAAAAATAAAACATACATGGTTGTAATTAAGAAGTAAAATGTGGTTCAATGGGATTAAAATAATTTTTTGGTTAATAGTAACTTTTATGTTTTTAATCACGATTAGAGGTAATTAGTGTAGTTTAAGGTAAAAATAATATTTTAATAATATGAGATGAGCTTGACACATGTCTTACCCTCATTGGATGTGTCATGTCCGACCAATACAATCCATGGGTCAACTTGGTGTCCCCATGGAGCCACTTTGGTTGGGAAATGACATAAATAACTTTTTATTTAATGTTAAAGTAAAAATGACACAAACATGAGATGTTTTACTAAAACAATTTTTACATGGGGTTATGAAAGTCAGATTTTTGACTATAAATATTAATTAGAAAGATAAAAATATATACTACATCATGATATTTTTTTATAATTTTTAGACATTAAATATATTAAATTATTTAAGACATCATGATGATGCAGTGATTACCTCATTAATAATGGATTTAAATAAAATGAAACGATAATGAAAAATCTATGACTTACACATGTCAAAAACCTATTGGATGAGTATATTTCGGACCCTTATCACCTTATCCTTGAATTATATCAATGTGGGACCTTTTAAATCCGAAACTCATTTTTAAATAAAGGAACATTTCTTTACTTTCCAAGGGTGCCCCTCCTCTCCTCTTATAAAAGGCCCCCACCTCTACCTCCTTACCCACACATCCAAAGCCTTTGGCTCGGCCAACCCCTGACCATTTTGTATCTCCATATCCATCTATAACTCCCTGAAGCCTCACTTTGGGCAGATGTCTTCCCATGGAAGCCTTTGAGCTCAAACCAAAGGGAGTTACCCGATTTTAAGGTAATGTCTTCACTTGGGTCCTTTTGTTTTATTTTTCTTCTCCAACCCACTATACTATTTTTTTCATTTCTTTTGTAACAAATCCAGTATCTTCAATATACTAGGATGTTTTTATATGATGTATTCGAGCTACACTTACACACACATTCTTCTAATGGTTAAAGAACACATTGTTTCTGTGGTTGGCGATTTTCTGCCTCACGAAACGATGATTGTTCAATATTCTTTTAACACATTTAAAGGTGGCCATTATGATGTCACTATATTTTATATAAGATATATATGGTATTTATTTTTACTATATTCTTCTGTATTTTATATTTAAAACATACCATTACTCTTTTCATGTTGTGTAAATGCGATAATTTCATATGAGGAAGTGTGGACTACCGCCCCTTCAAGTGATGTGACCCGTACATGAAATACATGGAATGTATAAAGAATGAAATTAATGAACATATGTGACCTATATAACATATATATTATACTGGAATTATAATATATATATATATATATTTCATTTATTTTTAATTCCATTAATATGAAAAAATAATGAAAGTAGCGTTCATGCGTACATACGGCCTACCGTCTCCATGAAGAGTGATTTTATTTTTTTATCTCCAAATGATATGGAATAGTATAAAATGAATATGTAATGGATATATATATGATATTTTAATCATTAAAATTATTCTGGAAATTATTTAGTTATAACTACCTGGGCAGTCATTTTTCAAACAAGTTCATTTTTGACTCATGTACCAAACATCGGGCAAAAACGTCTGATATGAACTATCATTATTAAACAATTATTATAACATTATAATATGTGATATGAAATGAATAATAATATTTAAAGGAGGTACTTAGTAAATTATAAATTGACCAATGTTTATTATTCAAGAATATAAAGAAACGAACAAGACAAGTCGGACTTGAGGTAAGGGATCCTACTCCTCTCTTTCTTTTTAAGTACACTCTTTTATGTCATACCTTTTCAAGCTCATATTCCTTCTTATTGGGAAGTTATTTTATATTACTCATACTTGAAATTTATGTTTAGATGATGAGAGAACCTATTCTCTCTCATCAATCCATTTTGGATGTTTTGAGTGGCGCCGTTAGGCTGCCGAATTTTCGTAAGAGATCTAACCTCTCTCTTTCTTTTTTAAGTACTCTCCTTTATGTCACTTCTTTTAAGCTCCTATTTGTTATGTTGGGGGATGTTATTTTATATTCATCTTTCTGTAAACATTATGTTAATGTGATTAGAGACCCTATTTGATCTCATCAATCCATTTTTGTAAGTTTTAAGTGGCGCCGTTAGGCTGTCGAGTTTTCGTAAGGGATTTTTCATCTCACTTTAATTCCCTTGAGATTTATGCTAAATTTGCCACAATTTCCTTTGATTGGTGTATGTACTACCCATTATTTTACTCATTGTGTAATATACTTTCATTTATCAGTATTTACATCAATGTTGTATTGTCTTTCTTTCACGGGGTGTATGTTTCGAAAGATACCCATGTCGGTAAGGGAACCTTTCACCCTCCTCTTTTTAAAAGACTTATTTTGTTATGTCTTTAAATCCACATACTATTATGTTGGGATATGTTCTTCTATATCCTTATTGATTTAAATTTTTTTTCCATGTGATGAGATACCCTTTTTATCTCTCATCAACTCATTTTCTGAATTTTGTAGTGACGTCATTAGGCTGTCAAATATTTGCAAGGGAACTTCTTAACCCAAATTTGATTCTTTGGGATAAACTTGTACTCCTTGAATATGTCATTCTATGAATATGTGTGAATAACCTCTGATTGTTTTATACTTAATATCCACTTATATTTGGTGTATTCGTTTGTCACACATAATTATGTAATTGATTTATCCTTAAACCAAGGATACCGTCTTTGTAAGGGACTTCGTCTCAATCTCCATTCATTTAGGCATATTTTGTTTTATACACAGCCTTGTTTTATACGGTGTATAAACCCCTTTGACTTTTACGTTTATCCAAAAAGGAATCTTTTTTATACGAATCGTTTTACTAAACGACAAATTGGAATGTTTTTGTCGTACGTATGCGGCAACAACGACTTCTCCACCGCCGTGACCATTATTTGAGTTTCAGCTTCCTCTACAAGCCATACATTATTTTTATTAGAAAAATAAATACCATGTTTTACTTTTATTTTTTATTGGTATTGAAAATGGTTTTCATAATGTTTTTTATATCAATGTGTTTTATTGATATCTTGTGATTGAAATGTGGAAATGTTATGTTTCCTTTATGCAGGTAATATGTGGTACGATTAAGTTATGGTTCTTGGGAAATGTTATGAAGACAGGTGGTTCCGTGATAAAATAAGGGTGGGTGAGCTCGATATAGCTCTCCAATGCATTGGGTAATGCGAAGGAGTGAAACGTTAAGGTTTATCCGAAGAGAGTTAGGGAATATACTGTGATGGGTATTCCAAACATAACCAAGAGGGTTACTCACTATGTAAGAATGTTATGAATGCCTCAAGTTACCTTTATGTCTTATGATTTCTATGATTTATTCATGATTTGATGAGGTATGTTAATGTTCTTATGTTTTATGAGTAAATTATGATTTCATTGATTCTTATGTGTACATGTACTCATTTTTCCTTTCCATATTTTTATATCCCATACTGAGCTTTTTACGCTCATCCCAAGTTTTTTTAAATGTTTTTCACAGGTCAAGGTAAAGGTACATGATATGATGATTGTGTCAAAGAAGTGTCAATAAAGAATCCATGTTTTATTTTAAATATTTATCCATTTATGGGAAAACATGAATACAATATTTCTGTAACCACTTTGTTTAAATGTGGAATGTAATGAAAGTTTTATGATCTAATTCTCTAAAACTCTAAACTTGAAAAGATCCTCAATGTGTAATCTTGTATTAACTAATGATTAAGTAAGGTTTAAGGTTGGGTCCTTATAGTTGGTATCAGAGGTCGATTTAGACAAGTTTAGGGATTAGGAGTTTTGTTAGACACATGATTAGTCCCTATATCTATTATTTCAGTTAAATCCTTGTTTTATAACTTTTTTCAGGTAAAGTAAAGTCAGTTAAGAATGTAAGGAGAAGGATCTCAAACTGCATTCCTATCTCTTCCTGATGACATGATTGCAATAATTATTTCAAAGTCATGTTCGAATGATTGTGAAACTTTTTCTTGCATACAACTCACTTGCAAGAAGTTGTTTGAGATATCAAACACCTCCACTATACCTCGTTATCATCGTGGATCATGGGTTGTTTTTAGACAAATACTATTTTCACAATATTCTCATATTTTCAATAAAGGTAAATATTATCAAGGTATTTTCAAATATTTTACCTTATCACAAGAATTTGAGGCATATTATGATTTTAAAAATGGTGCTGAGGAACGAGACCCTTGCACAAACTATTTATATTTGCTTTTAAAATATAGTCTTTCAGTACATACTTATGGTATTTTAAAAGGACCAATAATATAAAGTTTCAATTCAAATTCTGTCTGACTATTTTATAGAAATCATGTTTTATCAAATGTTTTGGAATTATATGTCATACATGATTATTTTCCAGAACTGTTTTTCTATGAACACCCATATGACCCATGTTGTACAAGGTGTATTTGGATGGAGAAAGCAAATGATTTTGAAAGATCTCTAAATCATTGTTGTAATGTATGGGACTTCTACCTACATGAGCAAGATGACGATGAAATCGAGTGGACGCAATGATCAAGGTATGATGTTATTCATTTTGGGAATCGTTTTATTTTATATTGTGGTGGTGAAATAAGACTTCAAGAATTAAGATGTTGAGATCATAACGAATTTGGATGAAAATAAGAGGTATAAGGAAACTATTGAGGTCAAAACCTGTTAGGGTTATTTTTGGAGTTTTATAAAAAGTACAACACACAGACTGTGTAACAACCCATCGCGTCGGACAAAGCTGTGGGAATTGAACCCACAACCACAGTGCAACTGGTATTTATCACCTACCACTAGACTACGTGAAGTCTCTGGTTAGTTTGAATGATTCTTTTTAGTTAGATGATTTTATGAATTAAGAGTACGTTTATTTTTGGTTATCTATGGAAATTTATTAACCTATCATGGAGGATATATGATTAGGTTAATTACTTTTCAATACGAGACATTAAGAACAACTAATGTTGTTTGGAGATAAATGTTACGATTTAACTTGGAAGACTATGTGACTAAATCCTTCAAATATTTTGGTTTCAATCTTAGTTTGGTTTACTTTGAATAATTGTATGGACAAATTGATTATCGAATGGTCCTCATTGAACTTTGGGTTTTGTTCGACAAATTTTTGAGATTAAGAATAGATTTTCTTTTTATAAAGGGTTATCCTTTTCAAGATTATCTATTCTTGTACTAACCTTTTTGGTTTTGGTTTTGGTTAAAGTCTAAATACATGGGAAGTATATAGTTCTCTTTTGTGGATTAGGCTATTCTCTAGAAGTTGATTATAGAACTCTTAATGCGAAGAAGTCTTCCTAAATACTCATCTTTTGGAGAAAATATGAGTTTGATTAAGAAATCTAGTAAAAGTTGAAAGTCTACGTGACAAGAAAGTATATTTCATTATGATTTAGTTAAGCTCAAAAATAAAATCCTCAATGAAGAGTAACTTAAAACAAAAATGATGTCTATTAACTTATCCTACTGGGGAATCAAATACCTTTTAACCCATCACAAGTTTGTGATTTTCTTATGGTTAACTTTCTCCTAGACATGTTTACTATCACTCTCCCTCAGAACATGACCCTTTGTTTTTTTCTCCATATCCATGTTTTCCTACATGGAATCATCATATGGGTAAACTCGAGTGACCTTTGTACTTCTCATTCATTATTTTAAAGTGATTTTTTTACTGACTCTTTTTCCGATATGGGATTTTCAATGAAGTTTCCAAGCCCAATTTTTAAATTGTGAGGACGTATTTCCCATAAGCGGGGAAGGCTGTAACACCCCAAGTAAATAAAGAATATGAAATTTTCACATTTATCTATATTTGTGAATAAAATATTAATATTACTTTAATGGGGAATCTATGCTCGATGGCGTACCCAATACGCAACAACAAGTTTCATGGGAATCTTACGTTGCACTCTAATAATAAAATAATATTATTTTAAATGGTAGTTAATGCCTAGCCGTTGTAAGTGTGGGAATGAATAGAATTAACTACAAAATGATTATATATGTTTGTCAATATTTTTACTTTTTAAAATAAATGTTAGGGGTTTAAAAATGCGAATGAATCCAATTTTAAGCGTAAACATTCTAATATTCTTTAAAAGGTCGATTAACCACCTTTTGATGGCGAACCTCTTTTAAATCCCCTTTTTGATAATTTTATGTGTTATATTTGACAAAATAAAATTCTTATTTAGAATCAGGACATCAAAATTTACTTTGTGTAAATTTTTGGTATCTTTCCGATAAAGTTCATTTTTAATGAATAGTGAAAAATGTTGTATTTTAATTCAAAACCTCTTTTTAATCTAATTTATTTGTATAATTAGATTATCTTTTGAATTTTTTTTAATGTAAAATTAGTATATATTTTTACCATTTAATCCAATAGTGGTCGTTGGAATTAATTTCACTTTGAAATTGATCTTAAACTAGTGTCAATCTTTTGATACTTCTTGTTTCACAAAAGCACGCTACTTGCTCTGACAGTGGGAATTAATTATTAAAATAATTAATGCAACTTATATGTTTTGAATTTTTTAAAATAGACATAATTTTTGAATTTGGAATATCAAATATAGCTTCGGGTGATGTTTTGGTTTTTTTCTGGAAAACTTCAATTTTTGATGAATAGTGAAACCACTAAGTGGTACTTAAGAAACGGATTTTTTGTTTAAATGAAATTTTACCACCTCTATGTTTTGAATTTCAAAAATCTGATATAAATTGTTGTAATTAAGAAGTAAAATGTTGTTCAATGGGATTAAAATAATTTTTTTAGTGAATAGTAACTTTTATGTTTTTAATCCCGATTAGAGGTAATTAGTGTAGTTTCAGGTAAAAATAATGTTTTAATAATATGAGATGAGCTTGAAACATGTCCTACCCTCATTGGATGTGTCATGGACGACCAGTAAAATAGATGGGTCAACATGGGGACCCCATGGAGCCACTTTTGTTGCTAAATTATATAAATAACTTTTTATTTAATGTTAAAGTAAATATGACACAAACGTGAGATGTTTATTAAAACAATTTTTACATGGAGTAATACAAGTCAGATTTTTGACTATAAATATTCATTAGAAATATAAATCTATTTCCTACATCATGATAGTTTTTTTATAATTTTTAGACATTATATATATTAAATTATTTATGACATCATGATGATGCAGCGATTACCTCATTAATAAAGGATTTAAATAAAATGAAAAGATAATGTCACATCTATGACCTAAACATGTAAAAAAACTATTTAATGGGTTTATTTAGAAACCTTATCTCCTTATCCTTGAATTATATCAATATGGAACCTTTTAAATCTGAAAATCATTTTAAAATAAAGGAACATTTCTTTACTTTCCAAGGGTACCCCTCATCCTCCTCTTATAAAAGGCCCCCACCTCTACCTCCTTACCCAAACTTCCAAAGCCTTTTGCTCGGCCAAACCCTGCCCATTTTGTATCTACACATACCTCTCT
Organism: Viscum album; assembly: GCA_963277665.1. NCBI lineage: Eukaryota > Viridiplantae > Streptophyta > Magnoliopsida > Santalales > Viscaceae > Viscum > Viscum album. The sequence goes on from OY728126.1 coordinate 397,582,456, forward strand.
AACTCCTTGAAGCCTCACTTTGAGAAGAAGTCTTCCCAAGGAAGCCTTTGAGTTCAAACCAAAGGGAGTTACTTGGTTTTAAGGTAATGTCTTCACTTGAGTCCTTTTGTTTTATTTTGCTTCTCCAACCCCCTAAACACTTTTTATTAATTTCTTTTGTAACAACTCCAGTATCTTCAATATAATATTATGTTTTTATAAGAAGTATTCTAGCTACACTTACACACACCTTCATCTAATGGTTAATGAACATACTGTTTATGTGGTTGGCGATTTTCTGCCTCACGAAACGATGATTGTTCAATATTCTTTTAACACCTTTAAAGGTGGCCATTATGATGACACTGTACTTTATATATGATATATATGGTATTTATGTTTACTATATTCTTCTGTATTTTATATTTAAAAATACCTTTATTCTTTTCATGTTGTGTAAATGCGATAATTTCATATGAGGAAGTGTGGACTACCGCCCCATCAAGTGATGTGACTCGTACATGCAATACATGGAATGTATAAATAATGAAATTAATGAACATATGTGACCTATATAACATATATATTATAATGGAATTATAATATATATATATATATATAAATCATTTATTTTTAATTCCATTAATATGACAAAAAAATGAAAGTAGCGTTCATGCGTACGTACGGCCTACCGTCTCCATGAACGGTGCTTTTTGTTTTTTTATCTCAAAATGATATGGAATAGTATAAAATGAATATGTAATAGATATATATGATATTTTAATTATTATTACTATTATGGAAATTATTTACTTATAACTACATGGGCAATCATTTTTCAAACAAGTTCATTTTTGACTCATGTACCAAACATCGGCAAAAACGTCTGATATGAACTAACATTATTAAAAAATTATTATAACATTTTAATATGTGAAATTAACTGAATAATAATCTTTAAATGAGGTCCTTAGGCAATTATAAATTTACAGAAGTTTATTATTCAGGAATATAAAGAAAGGAACAAGACAAGTCGGACTTGAGGTAAGGGATCCTACTCCTCTCTTTCTTTTTAAGTACACTTTTTATGTCATTCCTTTTAAAGCTCATATTTCTTGATATTGGGATGTTATTTTATATTACTCATACTGTAATTTTATGTTCATATGATGAGAGACACTATTCTCTCTCATCAAACCATTTTGGATGTTTTGAGAGGCGCCGTCAGGCTGCCGAATTTTTGTAAGAGATCTAACCTCTCTCTTTCTTTTTTAAGTACTCTCCTTTATGTCACTTCTTTTAAGCACCTCTTTGTTATGTTGTGGGATGTTCTTTTATATTCATATTTCTGTAAACTTTATGTTAATATGATGAGAGAACCTATTTTATATCATCAATCCATTTTTGTATGTTTTAAGTGGCGCCGTTAGGCTGCCGAGTTTTCGAAAGGGATTTATCATCTCACTTTTATTCCTATGAGATTTATGCTACATTTTCTACAATTTACTTTGAGTGGTGTATGTACTGCCCATTATTTTACTCATTGTGTAATATAATTTCATTTATGAGTATTTACACCAATGTTGTATTGTCCTTCTTTCACGGGGTGTATGTTTCGAAAGATACCCATATCGGTAAGGGAACCTTTCACCCTACTCTTTTTAAAAGACTTCATTTGTTATGTATTTTAATTCACATACTATTATGTTGGGATGTGTTCTTCTATATCTTTATTGATTTAAATTTTATGTCCATGTGATGAGATAACCTTTTTATCTCTCATCAACTCATTTTCTGAATTTTGTAGTGACGCCGTTAGACTGTCAAATTTTTGCAAGGGAACTTCTTAACCCAAATTTGATTCCTTGGGATAAACTTGTACTCCTTGAATATGTTGTTCTATGAATATGTGTGAATAAACTCTGATTGTTTTACACTTAATATCCACTTATATTTGGTGTATTTCTTTGTCACACATAATTATGTAATTCATTTATCCTTAAACCAAGGATACTGTCTTTGTAAGGGACTTCATCTCAATCTCCATTCATTGAGGCATATTTTTTTTATACACAAACTTCTTTTATACGGTGTATAAACCCCTTTGACTTTACGTTTATCCAAAAAGGAATATTTTTTATACGAATCATTTTACTAAACGACAAAAGGGAATATTTTTGTCATATGTATGCGGCGACAATGACTTCTCCGATACCGTGACCATTATCTAAGTTTCGGCTTCCTCTACAAGCCATACCTTCTTTTTAAAAGAAAAATAAATACCATGTTTTACTTTTCTTTTATTTTGGTATTGAAAATGGTTTTCATAATGTTTTTTATATCAATGTGTTTTATTGATATCTTGTGATTGAAATGTGGAAATGTTATGTTTCCTTTATGCATGTATTATGTGGTATGATTATGTTATGGTTCTTGGGAATTGTTATGAAGACGGGTGGTTCCGTGATAAACTAAGGGCAGGTGAGCCCGATATAGCTCTCCAATGCATTGGGTAACGCGAAGGAGTGAAACGTTAAGGTTTCTCTGAAGAGATTTAGTGAATATACTGTGATGGGTATTCCAAACGTAACCAAGAGGGTTACTCCCTACGTAAGAATGTTATGAATGCCTCAAGATACCTTTATGTCTTATGATTTCTATGATTTATTCATGATTTGATGAGGTATGTTAAAGTGCTTATGTTTTATGAGTAAAATATGATTTCATTGATTCTTATGTGTACATGTACTCATGTTTTTTTTCCATATTTTTATATCCCTTACTGAGCTTTTTATGCTCATCCCAAGTTTTTTGAAATGTTTTTCACAGGTAAATGGAAAGGTAAATTATATGATGATAGTGTCAAGGAAGTGTCAAGAAAGAATCCATGTTTTATTTTAAATATGTTTCCGTTGATGGGAAAAAATGAATACTATCTTTATGTAACCAATTTGTTTAACTGTGGAATGTAATGCAAGTTTTATGATCTAATTTTCTAAAACTCTAAACCTGAAATGATCCTCAATGTGTAATCTTTTATTAACTCATGATTAAGTAAGGTTTATGGCTGGGGACTTATAGAAAGATCTGACATATTCATTCTTAACATTGAAACATCAAAAAACATTGCAAAACTAATATAATCTTAGAGGTAAAGAATCATTGTAGGAAACTGATCCAACATTTCATGGATTTCAAAGTGTATAATGAATCGTGGACTCAACATCCCCATCATAAAAAAATGCATCACACTTTTCCATTGTAAATATTTTAGAAAGACATGATCACCTACATCGAAAGAAGTACACTACCTCCAATTATCTATATAAATTTTCTTCCCACTCCTGGTTGTCCTCTTTTGTTTTTGAATCAACTGAAATTTTCCTATCATCTCTTCTACCAAATTCATGTCCCATCAACTTCTTTAACCAACATTATCTCAAAAAGTTAGAGTTCGACAATAATTTCCATATAATTCATCTAAGGGTACCATCTTTATACTTTAATTAAAATAGTTATTATAAGAAAACACAACCAAAGAATTATGTATGTCCCAAATTTCTTGGTATAACGTTGAATAAGAACATAGAATATCCTCCAATGTCTAAATTGTTTGTTTTATTGGCCCATATGATTGAGGATGTAAAGATATAATAAAATTTAATTCCATTCCCAATGACTTATAAAGGCCTTTCAAAAAGTTATAAGTGAATCTAGGCTCATAATTAGATATAATGAAGAGAGTAACTCCATATAACCTAACTATCACTTTAAAATGAGAATGAGAACATTTATATTGAGAAAGTGTATATTGAATAATAATAAAATGAGTAGATATTGTCAATATATCTTCAAAAACCTAAATCACATTGTTACCTCATGAACACTTTAGTAATACCACTACGAAATCCATCTATATATTTTCACATTTCAACTATGTTACTGTAAAATAATGAAGCATCCCTTTTGGAAAATGTCATTTTACATTCACCTGCTGACACGTCAAAAAATCCACAGTCAAGTCAACATCATCTATTTTCATTCCATCCCACATATAACACTCTCAAAGGTCTCTGTACGTCTTATTAAATCTAGGATAAACTGAAAATGGAGAACTATAAGCTTTACATAACAACTTATTATTCAACTGTGAATCACATGGCGCACATAATTTCTTCCTAAACCATAAGATACACTATGTATCAATGTTAAATTTAAGTAACATTACCTTATGAACAAATTCTACCTTTTTATGCAACTCATTATCTTTATACTTCACCTTCTTAATTATATCTAACAGAGATTATTTCACTACCAATGGAAACAAAACATTTGATATTACTACACAAACAACTTCCATACCAAAGTTCATCAAATCATTAATCAATGGGTCAAAATCCAAATGTAACAATGTTAATGTAGCATTACTTTTCTAAATGAAATCATCAACCACTTATTTTTCTTTTCTAGGATGGTGATGAATCCTGCAATCATAATATTTGACTAATTATATCCATCTTCTATATCCTAAGTTCAATTCACTCTGCATGAATTTATAATTCAATATTTTTTGATCAGTATATATTTCAGACTTTACATAATAAAAAGTATTCCTCTAATTTTTTTAAATCAAAAACTATAATAGTTAATTCAAAATCATGTGTATGGAAATTTGACTCATGTGTTTTGAACTAAAGTGAATTATAAGAAACTACATGATCATTCTACAGTAAGAGACCACCATGTCTATTCAATGAAGCATCACTGTAGAAAACAAATTCACAAATTCTAGAAGGTAGGCCTAGAACTAGAGAATTGACTAATATTCGTTTAAATTCCGCTAAAACAATAATCAAATTATTATGTTTGGTTGAACATAAAACCTTTTCAATTTAACTTAGTCCGTGGGATATAAAACCCTGAAATTTTTTCAATAAACCTCTAGTAATAGCCTGCTAAATCAGGAAAGCTACAAATCTTAGTTATATTTTTGGGCTTTATCCATTCTTCAACAACATTGGATTTAGATGGATCAACAGTTATTCAATCTTTAGAAAAAATGTTACCAAGGAATGTAATTTTTTATAACCAAAAGTCAAACATGTTAAATTTACCATACAATTTGTTTTCCTTTATGTTTTCAAAAATAAACTTTAGATGAATTTCATGTCCACTTTACTTTTAGAATATACTAAAATTTAATCAATAAATAGTACCACAAACATGTCAAATAACTCACATAATATTCATTTCATAAGAACCATGAATACAACAAGTGTATTGGTTATCCCAAAATTCATAACTACGAATTCATAATGACCATATATAGTACAAAACACAGTTTTCATAATGTTTTCTTCCATTAAATTGAAATAATTGTACCATGACCTCAATATAACCTTAAAAAATATTGTTCTCCTCATATTTGATCAAAAAAATAATTGATATGAACAAAGGTATAATTGTTCTTAACAATGACCTTATTTAGGGAATTATAATCAATGAAAAGCCTCATTGAACAATCTATATTTTTATCAAATAAAACAGGTGTACCCCCTAGTGTTGTACTAGGTTAAATGAATACTTTATCTAACAACTCCTGCAATTTCATCAACTTTATATGTTTAATTTCATCCATTTGATAAGGATGTTTTGAAATTGGATTATCGTCAAAAACTGGGTTAGTAGTAAATTAAACTTCATGATGAGGTATAATACCAGGAAACTCATCAGAAAAAATATCAAGATACTCATTTACCAATGGCACATCATTAATCCTAATAGATTATTATTTTTCAATAATATGTGAAAGATAAAATTCATATTCATATTTTAATAGTTTCTCAGCTTCTTGATATGTTATCAATGGTAATGGTTTATTATTATACACAATCTAAATTTCTTTCTGAAAAGAAATCTCTTTTTATTTATAGTCAATATTAGAATAGTAATTTGAAAGAAAATATTTCCCAAAAAAACATAAAACTCTAATATATGTAAAAAATTAATGTTTTTAGTTAAATTATTCTATATATAAGGATAAGAAAATTTTTATAATTTCTTTTTTCCTCAAAATTTTCCCTGGGTGTTTTTACCATAAGTTTTAGATTCATTTTTTGAGTTGGATTTTCCAATTTACTAGAATATTTCTTATAAAGGGAAGACTGTGTGGAACCCAAATCAAACAACAAATTGGAATAATCAAAATAAACCAACATTGTACCTTATATAATTTCATTTGATGACCTAGAACCTGTTGAAGTAGTATCAAAGTATTTCACCGCACCATAATTCTTATAGTTTGGCTGCTTCCCATCATTTGAGTCTTTCTTTGGACACTCATTCACATAATGAACCATCTCTTTACATTTAAAACATTTCACTTCATGTAAATTAAATTTTATCTTAATACTACCGTGATCTTTATTTAGTACAATTACGAGCCTTATGTCCCATCTTACCACTTCGGAACCACCTTATAGAATTCAAAAGGCATTCCCCAATGTGTTTTTACCCCACTTTTCACAAAAATTAAATTAAATTTTCTTACCATCAATCAATTTTGATTAATTATTCCCTTTTTACCACCACATAGACCACTTATTTTTCTTTTTGTCAAAGAACACCTGAATATCAGCAAAATGAACTTCTATATTCACTGCGTATCGAACTAGTTTTTCATAACTTTTGAACTTATGATAATTCTAAGGCCTTCGATACATTGGTTTTAATCCTGAGTAAAAACTATTGCTTTTACTATCATGATTCTGAATGAAATTTATATCATACCTTTAATATAGAGAGAATTTTTCATCATAATCATCCACTAAGTTATTCTCTTACCTTTATTCCAAGAATTATTTTTCCATCCTAAGTCAAAATACCATATGAATCTATTTTTCAAGGAATATTTTCTTAAATTGATTCCATGTCATGGAATCAATATCTAAACTATCTTTGATATTCATAACCATCAAAGTGAACTGATCAGCTTCACCTTCAATATGGAAAACAAAAAGACAAACCTTTTTATATTTTGAACACCCCATGAAATCAAAAAGATTTTCTAGTGCTTTAATCCACTCTTTAGCTTGAACGAGGTCAGATGATCCTCTGAATGATGGGGCATGTTTACTCTTAAAGTGATACACTACCTACATGTTCCTCTAAAATTGACATATATGGTCTTTTTCATGGATACCACAGCCATTTATACCATGATTAAACTGTGTCATCACAATAATAAAATGTTTAGTTCTGATTCTGACAATCATAGGTTTCTAATTTGGAAGGTTGTTTTTCTCTTGATATATACCTAGCATATCTTCCCTGTTTTATATTCAAAAAAACATTATGAAAAAAATTATGAAAAAAATATATTATAATAAACATAATGGTAATCATAAAATTCTTTATCATTTAATTTTGACCATAATGAAAAAAATCATTTATAGATATTCTATTAACAATATTGTAACCCCTGAAGTTATCTAAAACGACCTCTGATATGAACTATAAGGCCCCAAACATAAAAATTACATAATCTTGTGTTAAATAAAGAATTGAAAGTGGGGATATTTTTAGGATTAGAGTGTTATAAAATTAGGTCATAACTGTTACCAAACAACACAAATATTACAAAGTAGACACTTCTACTCACTATCCATTTTTATAGAAAATAAAAATCTTTAAAATAAAATATGATATATTTTTATTCTTAAAAATGTTCTAATAATTCTTCTTGAAATAAAAATTCTCTTACTAATATTTACACCATATAAAAGCATTTTAAAATAATAATAGGTCTGAAAAAATTGAATAAAGGGAAATATGATAAAAACAGAAAACATTAGTCCATTAATACTTATAATTCCATGAAATCATACTCTAAACCAATAAAACATAAACTCATTTACATACCTCATTATGTAATAAGTTTTAAGAAATACATATTATAAATCATAAGTCCAAAATGTAACTTGTGGCATCTATATCATATTAAATTTTATCTTTCACATCTACATAGGGAGTAACCATAATGGTTACATTTGGAATAACCATCACAATATATTCCATAAATATCTTAGGAGATACCTTATTATTTAACTAAGTCTCATTAGAAAATTCGTTGGAGAGATATCACAGTCTAAAATGCCCTTGGTTTATCATAGAACCACCCTTATACATAAGCAATGTCCAAGAACCATAACAAGACCATAACACATTAAGAGGAAAAAGGGAAAAACAACATTTCCACATTTCAATTGAAAGATATCATTCAAAATTATTGAAATAATCAATCCATCATAAAAATAATTTTCAATAAAAAACACATGAAAAGACAATATGGTATTTATTTTCCATTAAAAAATATCAAGTCTTATATAAGAGGAAAAATATCAAATAATGCTCAAAGTGGAGAAACGGTCGTTGTCGCCATGTTTGTTAAAAAACATTCCTTTTGTCATTTAGTAAAAAACATCATAAAAAGATTCCTTTTGAATACCTTTGAGTGAAATTAAAATTCAAATTGTTTTTTATACACTGTATAAATTATGGTGGTTTATAATATCTGAATATGACTCAATGAATGGAGATTGAGACGAATTCCCTAACATTGAGTCTGACTAGTCACGTAAAATTGTTATATTCCTAAATAATAAACAAAGGATAATTTATAATTTCTTTATAAACTTTTAAAAGTTTTTTATTATATTTTTATCACTTATTACCTTATTATAAATCATAAATAATTATTTAAGTTTATATCCGGTGTTTTGTCGATATTCGGTACATTAGTCAAAAATGAACTAGTTATGATGTAAATTATCCATGTGGTCATAAGTGAATCATCTAAATAATAGTATTAATGAAAAAAATAATCACTTTATTAAATTAATCAAACTTTTTAAATCTAACTATTAATTATGGTTTTGAAAAATTAACAATATTATAATCATGGAGAAGATAGGTCATACATACGCATGGGTGACATTTTCCATTTTCCATTGATAATTATTAAAATAAGATAATCAATATTTTATATTTAATGAATTATCATAATATTATTAACAAAATTTATAATCATTTATATATAATTAAATATATATTATACAAGTGATATGGTGAATAAAAACGATTCTCATCACTTTGTGGAGGTGATAGTTCACATATATGCCTGAACGACGTTATCGTTTTTATGTCCAAGGAAGGTAAGAAAATAATTGAAATATTATTATTTTAAAATTATAGATTAGTCATTAATATCATATAAAAACATTGTTTCGAGAATTTAAAATAGTCTTGATAGTAGTAATTAAAAACAAACTATATCAGTTCGCAAGGCGGTAGTCTTCCGTTCACAGGAACAAAATGATCATTTCCCATTTGATGAAATCAGAGATACGTTTAGGAGATAATATTAACATAATAATATCTCATTATATTAAGGATACTTGACATAAAATTTATTCTTATAAGAATAATTTTTAAAGTAAGTGGTAGAATAAATAAAATAGAAACACTTAAAAAATGATACATCTTCTTCAGTTGATCACCTTTGAATAACACCTTAATACCTATAAAAAGGGTGTTCTGCCTAAAATAAGGAATCAAGAAAGTGGGGGTGGATTCTATGAAAGGTTTTGGGTAGGTCATGGCTAAAGAAAATGGTTCATCAAGTTTGAGTATTAGAGATGAGTGTGTATCTTTTTAAATGGGAAGGAAGGGGCATCCTTAGAAACTCTTAAAATATTAAATTAAAATAAATTATTTTTTTAATTAAAATGATGAAAAAATGAGATATTTTAAATATAATATGAATTTAGTTTGATATAATGTCATCCAATAATTTTTAGATATGTATTTATTTTATTTTAAACGTTATATATCAATTATACCATTAATTATTCTCTATTAATTTTAATTATTGTAATAATATTTTAAATATTACGAGGCTATAAATTTTACTTATATGTGGATAATTTTAAATAATTGGATAATTAATGAATGTTTTTAACTTATCACAGAGACTTTGTGATTCTAAATTTTTTATTATTTTTAAATAATATAATAAATTATAAATTTTAGAAAATATTAATTAGGACAAATTTTACACTATATATTTCGAATTTAAAAAAATCTCAATAGAAAGATAAATTAAAAAAACCACTGTAGAGCATTATAACATGGCTTAGTATCCTATAATTTATTTGGATGGCATAAATTATTTCAAATAATTTTTATTTTAATCATTATAATATCATTTATTTTATTCTTTAATTAATAAATCAAATATGGTATCATCATTGTTTCATAATTAGATTTAGTTATTTATTTCTTTAAAATTATAATTAAATTACCATGATTTAGGTAATACTTTTAGATTTTTAAAGAATATTTATAGTTGAGTAGATCCCTTGTATAACTCTATATTATAATATTTTACTGTTTAAAAAAAGTGTAACCAAAATGACTATTCATTGAATATAATATTATAAATGCATTAAAATAATACATGTGGATCCAAGTGATCGACAAATTAACCCAATGATGATCATGGTTAGGATACCCTTATATAATTAAATTCGGACATGATTTATGGTAGTTTTATATTATTGTAATATTATTTTTATCTTTAATTACGTGATTTACACTTAACCATTGTAATTAAAATAATTACTTATGTTACTATTCATAATGCCAAAAAACGCCTATTTACATATTTTAGACCTTGTGATTCCTACAATGGAATAAATTTTTCAAAATTAAAAACACAAAAAAATTTATTTATTAATTATAACATAATACCCATTGTCAAAACTAGAAAATAGGTTTTTAAAAAGGTAAAATAACCCATTAAAAGATTAACATGCGTTTATATCTAATTTAAAAATTAAATTACTTCCAATGAACAAAATTTGATTAAATGATTAAAAAAGTATTTAATTATACTATAAAACAAATTAAATAGATAATCTTGCTATATAAATAAATTAGATGAAAAGACAGTGTTGAATTAAAATGCAGTATTTTTTACTATTCATTAAAAATAAATACTATCAAAAAATACAAAAAAAATATGCAAATTAAAATTTTATTCCCATATTCCAAAGAATTAGGTTCTTTTTCAAATAGAACATATAAAAGTCTCAAAAAACATGATTTAAAATGGGTTATTTATCAAAAGGAGGCATAACTACATTTTAAAAATATTAGTGAGTATTACACTTAAAGTTGGATTTATTACCTTTTTAAGCCTTTAACATTTATTAGATAAAATTAAAAAAATTTAATAAACATGTGTAAACATAATATAGGTAGTTGTATTCATTCTTTCCAAAACAATAACTAGGGGCTAACTACCATTTAAAATAATTATATTAATAATTTATTATTTTTTGGTATATCGACATTTTGTGTGAATCATTAGATTTTAGAGAAGCCCATCATTTTTTATCAGGTATATTATTTGAAAAAGAAGAAATTTTAAATTAAAACTAATATCTAAATCAAAAAATTTAATATATATGAATGAAAATTTATTATTCTATAATTAACAGGTATTTTATATCAACAACCATTGCTAAATATTATTGTTAATTGAGGTTGATCTCTTATAATACCATCTACCTGATTTTTTTGAATGAATTATGATCATTTTGAATTTGGATGTTCTATTTTAATACTATTCATGGTTTATATTAAAATTATTCACATTTTATTTTCAGGTTTTAAAATACAAATGTCAATGTTGTTTTAGATTCAACCAATTTATCTGAGGGAAGAATTGTACTTAGTGTTGGATGGTGCTGCCCACTATAGCATCTTGATGCATCGGTAGGTATCATGAGAAAAATTAGATATTAATGTGGTCGAGACATTATCCATTTATTTTCAAATATCTGGATGAGGCCTTGAGGGTGTGTTTTAGATGCCATTATTATTCATTCTATCATAGTGATATTTGTTATTGAATTATATGTGATTATTCAACTAGTAGAATATACTTTGCTATGTTTCCTAGCTCATGTGATTATCTAATGGAATATGTTTCAATAATTTACCTTTCCATATTTATTATTTCATATTTACTCGAAGCTTTTGTTTTAGGCTTATCCTGACAGAGCATTTGAGATTACTGATTTTTTATGTGCGATTTTCTATAAGATCCCATAAAGTATATTATGAATGAGATGTTAGTTTACAAATATCAGAAATAAGGGAAAGCTCAATGGAATTCATATTTATTTTATGTTTCAATTTTTTTTGGAATTTATCTATGTATATAGATTAACAAGATTGCTAAACTATTCTATCAATTGGGACCTAATTCATTGATTATTATGCCAATGTTATAATGTAACCAAAAACTATAGAAAACATGGGTCAGATTCATTATAGTTGGTATCATAGTATTTTTATTACAAACCATGGGAACTAGAGTTAGGAAAACATAGATTAAGTTAGTATTGGATATCAACATATAGATTTTAAAATACCATGGATAATGTAGATTAAATATAAGGATTCATATGTTGAGAAAGATTCAAGATATATAAATACAATGGTTATAAATTTAATTGTTATACTACTGATTTTGAAGAGAAAAAATAAGAAAAATCAAAGGATCTCAGTGTTAAGGAAGAAGATAATGAAGCATATCTAACAGTTTAAGAATTAAGTGGAATAATGAAATTACTCTTTTATATAGATTCAATAATTATTTCATCAATGGTTATCTAGTTATAAGAATCATGAGATATATAAGAATTGTACAAAAATACATCTTCTTTAAGGAATTGGAATGATGAAAATTTTCATTAAGTTTTGAAGGTGATCAAGGTATTCATATATTTGGTATTTGGGATTAAAAGATATTTTATACTTTGATAGTATTTTTTTAAGTTAATTTTGGAATTTCTTTTACCTTTTTTCTAAATATTTTTTATTTGAATTTGGAAAGACATATTTTGGTTGAATTATTAGATTAGATACTTCTTTAATCTCTTAATTTAAACTTTGGATATTATTTCTTATAGTTAAAGTACAATTTATTATATTGGATAACCTGTTCTATCCATTTTTGTTGTGATACTATTTATTTATCAAAATATTGACTTATTAATCTTTTGATAAAAGTGAGTTTGGAATATAAATCCATCTTGAATATCCATATTTTTATGTGATATATTTGGTGGATAATGATTGAAGCACAACTAACGGATGAGATTATGCTAATGAGATGTAAATTAATAGAGCAAGTTTAATATCTCAACTACTTATTTAAAGAGTAAAAGAGTTTATAAACTCTTGTAAATGGATTTGGGTGAAAAATATAATCCATTCATGTTTATTTATGAGAACTCAATTTTATTCTAACTAATCCAATAATAAATGTTTTTTACTATTAACTTTATATTTACTTTGTACTTTATCACAATACCTATTCTCCTCTCTGAGCTAGATCTGGAGAGGGTGTTCAACAGAGGTTTTCAGAGGAGGGGTTTGGAAGACGATGGTGATCCCCTTGTAGACTGATTAAATTTAGTTCTATTTGATGAATTTTTTTATCTTCCTATTTATTGAGGGAGGCGTTCATATGCGGGAGTGAAACAAACATTTTAAATGTTTCCGTTATTTTTTATTTCTTCCTCAATTTATTTTTGAATATTTGTATGCTTTTTCTATGGAGGATGATTTATTTTCAAGCTTTCTTGTTGAAGCTGTCTATGGATCTTTTTGAAATTGTTTTTACAACAACTATGATGAAATCTAATGGTCTTTGGTGACTAGTGTTGGGTTTAGACGACGATGATGATGGTGCACCTATGACGACACTGTTGACGATGGTAACTCATGATGATGGTGACTGGCAACAGGACTAGACTATCATGGTTAATGACGATGGAGATTTTGATGGAGAATTTAATTATAGATAATTTCTACCTTATATGATATACTAGGTAGATTGTGGCTAAAATATCACGGTCAATGGCATTTTTTTTAAATTTTGATTTCTTTGATTTGGGTATTGTCTTTTCGAAATTTGATTTCCGTTTCTCCGTGGATGTGTTATGAATTTTGGATGATTGTGTACTCTTGTATTTTATTTTTAGTATATACATTTCTTAATAAAAAATAATGTGTCCTTTATAAAATTCAAAAAAATGGATTGTAAGAAAGCCTATTTTTGTGGTGATAATTGCATTTCCCATTCCCAATTATTTAGAGAATTTATTAATTAACCCTATTTTCAATGTGGGATTCCAAAAATTGAATTTTAAAGAATCAACCTGTAGTTTTGGAATTAAATTTCAAATTTTAAGGATGTAATTTATTTAAGGTGAGGGGAATGTAACTCCTAAAAATTTTACAATATGCATCTTCATTAAATTTAATATCATCAATAAATTAAGTTTCACGCAATGCCCAACATAAACTTAAAATGAAATATTATTATAACCTTATCAATAAAATTGAGGGAATGAATAATATTATACAATTTATGATAATTACATATAATATGCTCAAAATAATTTTTAAAATTCATATTATGTTTTGTCAATACAAGATACAAAAATAAATCCACTATTATGCATAAAAGTTATATTTTCCTAATGGAATTATTTCTGCCATTTAATAGAATATTTTTATTAAAAATAAATCCTAACACTTTTATAAATTCTATTTTTAAAAATTAATTTTCTTCATTTAAATAGGAATATTATAATTTTATTTTTTTATTTATGGTATTTTTCTGATATGTTTCATGATGTGATTAATAGTGAAAAATAATGGATTTTAATTGATAACAAATTTTTTGTCTATATAATTTGTTGTGTTAAATTAAATTTTTGGTGGATTATATTATAAAATTTGAACAATTTTATATTTTTTAATCCAATTAAAGTCATTTTAATCAATTTCACAATGAATTGGGATTTAAAATCATATCATTCCTTTGAACATTTTCACATTAAAGACATGTTTCTTCATTCTATAATTTTAAATTAAATTTATCCATTTCAATGTTTTGAATTTTTAAAATTTTATTATATATTTGGAATTATATGGACCAAATTTATTAAATAGAACCCCTTTATTATTGGATAATATGAATATTACCATTAATATTTTTTTAATTACCAATTTTATGGAAAAATAAAGTAATTAATATTAAAAATAATATTATTAGTATTATAAAATTACTATAAAACTTGTCTTAATTTTATTTTATGAGTTATTATACACCAGAATAATCGTTGGGACTATTTTAAGGCATTTCGGAGCCACATGGATGACTTTATTACTTTTTTTTATTTTAAGGAAATTCAAAAATGTCAAACTCATGTGTTTAATAAGTATAACATTTTTAATTTGTCATTATTATGAATATACATTTGACTATAAATATTAATTTTCAATATAAAATATTTCAATTAATCATTATAATTTATTTTTTATTTTTAATAAAAAAATTAATTAAAAGCATGCATAATGATTATGCATTAATTGTTTAATTAATGGACATATCAAATAAATGTTATTAAAATTAATAAAATTAATCTAATTTAAGATAATTAATTCCATAAACTAGTTTTATAATTTACCTAGAAATTTTAGGGACTATTAAAGGTTTTTTTTGAATATATCATGTTTTATGATTATTTAAAATGGTCAAGTAATGAATAATATCAAAATTGACATTAATGACATATTAAAATAAATAATATTTCATTAAATGATATAAAATTTATAAAAAATAAAATTCAGCCAACTTATATGAATAAGATTTAAAATTTCATCAATGATCCATTTACAGTTCTATTAGAATTTTAATGTAACTATATTAACCCTTATAGAGTAAAAAGAGATGTTAACATGTTAAGAGTTAAAATAATTAAATAAGGGTTAAAGAAACAATATATGGGTATGAATATAACCTAATATTGTATAAAAATTATGGTTGAGATTATTTTGAACCATACTCATTTTATATTCTTTGTAACTCCCTTTAGATGAATTTTTACAGAAAATTATTTTATATTATTTAAATATTTTAAGAGTTTCTTAAAGTACCCCTTGCCTCAATTATAAAAGGATCCTCCTCCCTCACTAATTCTCACCACTCTTATCCATCTATATTCAAAAAAAATCTCATTTCTCCTTAAAATATCCTTATCCACTTTTTTTGGGCCTTATCTTTCAAGAAGACTATCCCTAGATCCCTTAATAAGATATCTAAAGGAAGGAAACCAAAGAAGAGGAATTTTTTTTACCAACACATTCAAGTTAAGTTTTTCTTATACATAACATTAATTTTTTGTTAGCATGATAATTTAATAAATATAGAATAATATATATTATGATATTTTGTTATTATTACAGGGAAAACATATTCCTCCTTTTACCTATTCAATAAAAATGAAAGCACTACTCGTGCGTACGTACAACTTATCCATCTCCACGCTATAGGGTAATCTATTTTTCATCACCACATTAAGGGAGTGATAAAATGATATATATAATAAATATATATGGTAACTATTACATGATATTGATTATGTAAATATTAATATTGAATCTACTTCCTTAAATTTTTATCATTATGGGAATGATATGGTTGTCTGTGCGTATGTATGACCTACCGTCTCTATGATTTGATGTGATTTATTTTCCTTGAAAACCATTAAAGAAATATTTTAAAAACATGTATAATACAAAAATATTATATCTATGAACTTAATATATTTATGGATGGAAAATAAATATATCCTAGGACTATGAAACATGACTTATAAGAGAAAAAATGCATAGGAAAATGAAGCATTTAACAATCAAAACAAGAGTAATAATGTAATTTTATCAAGAAAAGTTTGATAAAATAAATTAAGAAGATAATATATGATACCATAAATATTAATAAGGTTATAATCAGAGGTAGTAAAACTATTAAAACCATTATACTGGTGATCAAATTACATTCAACTAAAGGAAAAATATGTTAAGGGTTTTCATCTCAATCTCCTTTAATTGAGGCATAGTGTGATTTTATACACCAATATTATTCTATGTGGTTTATATAAAAACTGTTGACTTATAATGTCATTATTTTATTTATTATCTTGTTAATTATTATTTTTAAATTCTATTATTCTAGGGGGGTTTATTATTTAAATTTTCAATGTGGTATTGGACAAATTGAATGTTATAAGATTTAACTAAGAAATACTTATCTCCAAGTGAATAATCTTGATATTATTTTACATAATTAAATATATGGATATAAAAGTGTTTTGAAAGAAATTTATTTCTATTGTTAATTTATTTCAATGGGTTTCAAAAGGTTTTTATGGGATTTACAAAAAACACACGACAAATGGAAAAAGGAATGTTCTATTTTTTAATGTACAAGGCGAAAATTGTTTTTCCACCATCGTGATTATTAGATAATTTATAGATTTCTGTGAAATATTAAATATTTTCCTAAATGAAAAAAAAATCTTTAGTTTTTTTTTTAAATTTTGTGTTGAGAATTTTTATTTTTAAAATAAAAATGTATTTTTATATGAAATTTTATTTCTATTTCTTTTTTTAAGAGTTTTTCATTGAATAATATTCAATGATTTTATTAATTTATTTTCACTTATATTAATACCATTTTATTAATATTATTCTTAATTATGATTTATATATTTTGATATTATATACTTGATTTTATTGAATGGTTTATGAGCAAGATTAATATGGATTTTCTATTTTAATACCAATTATTTTTTATGGTTAAGGTATTCAAATTTTATATGATTTTTTTTAAAAATGAATGTTTTTGTAATTTTTAATTCCCCACATTCATATGAGAAAATCATTTGAATTATTAAGTGATGTGAAAAGACCACTATATATCGTCGATGTATTGGTAGGTCTCATGAAACAAACAAGATATGGATTTGGATGAGACTTTACCTAATTATATATATGTCTTGGACGAGGCCTCGACAATAGGTTTCAGATGTCCATAATTATGAATTCCATAATTGTGATATTAGTTATTGATTTCTATATGATTACCAGACTAATAAGATATCAATGGTTATGTTTCCTAGGCCATTTGATTATTTAAATGCAGTGTCTCTCAATTATTTACCTTTAAATTTTACTTCCACCATATTTACTCAAAGAATATGTTATACTATTACCCTAACTAAGCATTGTATTTCACCCTTTTCTTATGTTTCATTTTCCCCATGATTTTTAGAATTATATTATGAATGATATATAGGGTTACAACATGGGATAATAATCGATGATTCAATGAAATTATTTTTTTATTTTGTGCTTTATAATGTATTGTGGTTTTTATGTACATTTCTAGTATACCAAAAATACTAAACTATTTTGTAATTTGGGATGAGGTTTCTTGTATATTATGCTAGTTTAATAAAGTATACCCCAAATATAAGAACTAGGGTCATGTTCTTTAGAAGGAACACAAGTGAATGTCAATGCATTGAACTTTCAGAAGCCGAATTATATGAACACATACAACAAAAGGTAAAATGACCATCCAGGATTCTATTTTAAGGATAACTAATAATCCAATAATCCTCAAGGACCAATCACCAACCCTACAAAATTTTTCAAAACCAAATCTATTTCTAACCATAACCAGTCTAATAACAACATCCTCTTTTCTAAAAATGAAAAACAATCCAAAAAACCATTCAAAATATAATTCAACAACCAACGTATTCTCCTAGGATAAACCAACCAACACAAGAACCTTAACAATATATCCATATAAAAAATCTTGAAGGAAAAAAATAAGAAAAATTAGTCAAGAGTATCATCACTTAAACATGAACTACAAACCATTTGAATAGGAAAATCACTAATATTGAATAGGTTACCCCAACCCTGATGGGATAATCCATTAACATACAAACCACTAATCAAAAATTAAAATTAGTTTCTTTATCAAAAAGTGGAAAATATGTTGAAAAACCTAAAACCCATACTAAAACCTTTTTAAAGATCAATACCACAAGTAAATGTTTATGAACGACATTATAAATCAATAAAATGCAATGAAAATGTGAAGCAACTATAGTCAAACCAAAAAATCAAATAACCTACTCACATCCCTCTAAGCTTGAGAAAAAAATCTAAATAAAAAACGAATAAAGCATTGAGGTAAATCTTCTCTCCAGTCAAGTTGAACACTCCCCTTCTCAATGTAATAAAAACCATTAAAAACTAATAAAATTACCATAAGTAATTATAGAAATTTTAAAAAAAAATCACTTAAAACCAAGTCTATTTGGATACTAATGTGAGTACCACCTTTTATGAGACAATTCCTCTAATTTTGAAATATCTAGGATGACCATACATCAACATTGAGTAATGATAATATAATGTTGGCAAATATATTTGTGATGTTGGAGCTAGTGTGAATTTCATTTTATATTTCTTTCCATTCTAGGTCGGGATTACGCAACTGCAACCCACACCTTCTGCTCATCAACTTTTTGATCATAATGTTAAGGGGGTATTAAATGAAATCTCAAGGAAATTTGAAAATTTCATTTACCATAGTTAAATAATTTCCCATGATAATCACCAAATCCTAGGTCCAAGGGTGAAAACCCCCATCATCAATTGTCATCCATTATTAGAAGCAATCAAATCATTAATATGAGTTTGGAATGGGAACAAATATATAACCATTAGAGACATGAGCATCTATCTAAACATTTATAATTAAAAATCTCATATTAATGTTGATGAAGATATCGATGAGGATAATTTAATATTTAGTGTTGATAGTGAACCAAATAAACATTAAGTAATTATTAAAGGGTTTTTATATTAAGATGATATTGATTTCTTTTCATCACATGAGGTTTGTTTTTGTCTTGGATTAAATATATTTTAGAAGAATGATTTGATAATTTTTCTGTAACACCAATCAATGATAACTTAAGAGAAATAAAAAACATTTAGTCCATGCCCATTCCTAACACCCATCCAGGCAATGTGGTGGAAGAAATTTTGTTGAAAAGGAATTGACTCCATCAAGAAATTTGGAAAATAAATCTAGTTTTCAACAAAGTAAAATACTTCTTTCTTATGTTTCAGCTAATCCAATCAAGACTTTAAGGTCGTAAATTCATTACTAATGTATGGATTCTTAGGATACACTCAAACCATTCATGTTGTCATTTCTTCCTCTCATGAAGAAAATCAAGAGAGGATTCTTATTGGTGTAACATGAAAGCATATGAAATAAATAGGATGGACCATTTCTGGTGTTCTTGGTATTACCCAAATCATTGGAACACATATTTTTGATCCATAATCTTTCTCTAAACTAGGTATTCATTCATAGTGGAGACTCAATCCTGATATTTTGGATGTGGTATGGAAATAACTTCTTTATTTTATTTAATATGGGTATAATCTACCCCATTTCTGAGAGTTAGTGGGTAAAAAATCATGTTGTTCCTAATAAGGTTAGAATTAATATGATCACTAATGATGATGGTGATATTCTCACCATAAGAGTCAGTTGTGGATGGATAATTGTTATTGACTATTGGAAGTTAAACTCATGCACCATGAAAGAATATTCCTAATTTCCATTAATAGATCAAGTCACCAAATGTGTGGTGGTTAATAAGTTATACTACATTATAGATGGATTATCAGGGTATAATAAAAATTTTTCCTCCTTAAAATATCATGGAAAAAAACATTCACTTATCCATTTCTCACTGTTACCTTCACGAACATACCATTTGGATTGTGTAATGCCCATGGTACCTTCCAGTGGTGCATGATTGGAATATTCTATAACATATCATGGGATTGTTTATATGTATTTATGGTTGAATTATACAAATTTCTTGATAAATTTGAGGAATTAATTCTAAATGTATAAAGGGGATTTTTAGGTGTGATGATTTGAATCTCATATTAAACTGAGAAAATTTCATTGAATGGTAAAGTACAGACAAGTTATATACCATCTGGTCTCTAGTAGATGAGTTCAAGTTGATAATTAGAAGGTGGATATCATTCATCAACTTCAGTCTCAAATAAATATTAGGGATGTGAGTTCCTTATAAAGATATTATTATTTATATGAAAAGATAATTTTTAATTTATCTCCATTTCATTAACACTTTGTGCTCCTTTGGTGAAACTTGATCCATTTTTTATAGAAACAATGAAGAGAGGAACAGTTATTAACACTGAAGAAATCTATTATCTCTCAACCAATCAATTATGTTCCCATTTTGAAAATCTCATTTTAAATCATGTCTGATGTGAGAGACTTCGATGTTGGATTTTCCTTGGGAAAATGTTGTGTGAAAAATATTTGTGTCATTAATTTTGAAATTAAATAAGTAAATGTTACCAAAATCAACTACACTAGTACCGATAAAGAGTTACTTGTTTTTTTATTCTTATTAGATAAATTGAAGTCATGTATCCAAGGATGCCCATAATTGTCTTCACCGATCATTTAGCTCGAAAATAAATTTTCCCAAAACAAGAGTCAAATGATGTATTGATTAGGTTAGTCCGTATTCTTCATGAGTTTTTTAGATATTACGAATAAAAATGTTATTTAAAATGTTGTATCTAATCACCTATCTAAATAATAATTCCATGAAAAATACCATCACCTTTTTTTATCAGATTCATTTCATGATAGGAACTACTATTTTATGAGTGATTTCCCATGGTATACTGACATAGAAAACCACTTGGTTATGAGTGTCATTAAAAATTTTTAAAAACCAAGATAAGTTTAACTTAGATTATTATTTCTAATATGATGTGTTTAATGATATATTGAATTTCATGTTCTATCCCAATCAAGTCATTAATAGATCTTTTCATGAGTCTGAGAAAGAATCCATACACGAATTCTATCATGGAGAGTCATGTGGAGCACTCTTTTACAAAAATAAAATGACTGAAAAGTTACACCAATATAGATTCTACTATAATAACCTCACTAACGATTAATAAAAAATCTAACAAAGTTGTCCTCAATGTCAAAAATTATCATCCATTACCAAAATTAATCAAATTCCCCTTACTCTCATTCTAGTCATCAAAATATTTGATTGATTGGAAATTCATTTCATGAGACCCTTCCAAAACATTAGTAGATTTATCTATATCTTGTTATTTATTTCTTATGACTCAAAATGGCTTAAATCCATTCCCAACATGTATAATGACCATAATACTGTGATCTAATTCTTGAAAGAGCATATATTTTATAGATTTAGAATAACTAGGGCCATCATTAGTGATCATGTAACACATTTCTCTAAACATCACTTATCAGAACTCATTTATATGTATTTGATTCCTCATAATGTTTTCAATACCTATCATCCTCAAACCAATGGTCAAGATTAGTTAAAAAATAGGGAAATTAAGAAAATTCATAAGAAAATAGTCACTCCATCATGGACAAATAAGCATGAGAAACTCTTTGATTCTGTTTAGTTATATTGTAAAATGTCCAAAACTATCATAGGAATGTCACTATATAGGTTGGTATATTGAAAATCTTTCCATTTCCCCAATGAAATTGATCATAAGGCCTTTTGGGTAATAAAAAATTGAACTATCAAATTTCATTGGACAAAAAATAGGAAATTGGATCTTAATGAACATGAAGAACATAAGATGGTGTCTAGTGAAAATTCATGGATAAATAAAGCCAGATTTCAAGTATACCAATCGAGAAATATAAAATTCAAACACATTGATCTGGGAAAATTCATTCTCTTGTGTAGTTCTTAACATTATTTAATAATAGGAATGTTAAAATCTATATGGTCAAGTCCCTACGTATAGTATCATTTGTACAATTATTGTGATTTATAGATTATGGATCCTACTTGATGTAATTTATTCAATGTGGATGGTCATATGATCAAACCATTTATTTAATCCTTCAATAAAAAAGAAAAAGAGGTGTAGTTAATTGATACAATCTATGTAATTAACAAAAGATGATATATTTATGGTCCATGTTAGGCTAAAACTTTAAAAACAATTCTCTCTAGGAGTCACCCCATGTTCTACCCATACAATGAATTTGTTTTGGTGTTATAAGAAAATTATATTTTCCCTTTCCGTTTCTCTTTATTCATTTTTAGTTTAGGGAACATCAAGGGGTTTCTATCATTTTATAATCATGTTAGTGTGTAAGATTTAGGGGACACATTGATTGATTTTTTCAAAGGTTGGGGACCAAGCTTCATTTTTTATTATTAAATCAAAGCAAAGACCTCTTTTTAACTGGGTAGAGGGAAACCCATTACATAGCCCAAAGGCCCAGTGAGCTTATAGCCCATTACATGGCCCGTAGGCCCAAATATTATGCCCAATTCACATTCTATGAATAGTAACCTGCTGCTACATTACCCGCACAATACCGCCGCTGCTACAGTACCCTGCTACCGCTACAGTACCCACTGATGAACAGTGTTGCCGCTGCTACAGTATCGCTACAGTACTGCTACAGCAACCTGCGCCCCATGGGTTTTTGAACCCCCATTTTCTATGTATTATTACGGGGTGCTTACAGGGTGCTTACCCGCTAATGTATTTATATAAAATTAACTTTTCATCCAGGTGTGAAAAGATATAATTTCATAATCAATGGGGAACCTTTGAGTAGCATGGTGAACAATGGATTAAATAGTAGAATCATGAACATCAACATCAACCATTAGGTAAATTCATTCAATGATTCTCATTTACAAATTCTATTTTTGGAGTAAAATTCTTTTCCTCTATCCCCTTCTAAATTTTCCATTATCTAAACATTGAGGATAGTGTTATTTTATTAGGGGGGGAAATAAAAATCTATTTTGTGTGCATAAAAAATTGAAAAAAATTGAAATAAAAATTAATATGTGTTAATGTATGGAAAAATTTAATTAATCAAGAACATTATAATATACATTTTTAACTATAATAATGAATATAAAATATTTTTTAATGCCTTGATTTAAATTTTAATCAATGATTATGTTCATCATCATAGATTCTGGATAGATTGGTAATCTATTGATTTTTTTAGAGTTTATATTTTCATCCCCAAAATACTCAATGCACGTCCTTTGGATTATAGGGTATTATTTTGAGTTCTTGGGGTTCTATAATAAATGGAATGGGTTTTTTGATCATTTTAATTTTAAGATGATTATTCATAAAAATAATCCCAAATAAATTTATTTAAAAAAAATCAAATATACAATAAATATACACGTAGAGAAATATATTGACATAATGATTGGATTTTAGCACATGAAGATCATGATGGAATTTTTTTTATAGCCCAGTTGTTGACATTTTATCTCAATATTTGGTATTTTAAATATTTTAGTAACTGATTTAACTCGTGATGATTCCTGAGTAGGTAAACTTCTCATGGTTACCCCCAAGGTCTTTGATCCTGGGAGCCATCAACAAAGTCTCTCAATAGGGGTTGACTCGATTGACTTCAATTTCAAGTACCATGAATTTTTTTTGTTAAAAAAAATACGCATATTAATATTATAATTTTATTCCATAAATCAATTCCATATTTTCTTCTTTGAATAAAAATTACCCCAAATTGTATTTTGATGCACAACATGTCATCACCCTTAATTTAAATTGGGTGAAATGTTTTGATGGATTTGAAGAGATGAATGAGAATTGGTTTGTGATATACATGTGAAACTACATTTTATGAAATAATTTTATGGGTTTTATATTGTCTGATATGATGTATGTTATAGATCATTTTTTCATAAATTGATTTTTAGCAATGGAATTATAATTTCATATTTTTGAGATTCTTTTTTACCGGGACTAGAAAAACTCAATTTCGGGGTGGGGGTGATTAGCCACTAAAATATGTTAATATTTATTTTAAATTTTATAATTTTCATGTGATTAAATATTATTAAACATAATTTTTAGTGAATTTTAAAATTGAACATTATTTCAAATTATAATTGAATTGATTCTTAAAATTCTCTCTTACGCGGTCTATTATTTGAAAAACTCTTAACACACCCAAAGGTGTAGACATTATTTTAATATTTTATTTTCGGGTCTCTAATGAAATGAAGAAAATTATATCCTTCTGTATGTATAAAAAATTAAATGGGGGAAGATAACCAAGGTGATCCTTGAACCAAAAACATTCAGGGTGAAGTGAACTGTACAATAAACCAATATAATGACTATAAATTAAATGATCTAAGATCAATGTTTTAATAATTTTAAATTAACATAAATGAAATAATATGGAAATTTTTATTCAAAATTTGATATATATAATTATGATGTTTTAATAGAGTTCCAGGCAGCCAAATCTAATGATGGTATTCAAGGCCAAATTTATGGCTTATAAAAACAACCAACCATTTCTCTATTGTATTGAAAAAAATCCAATTAGGGTCAAATGTTTTAGTCTATTAGGGGCCATCCCTATAATAAATTTATTATTCTATGTAATACCCAAATTTTCGCATCTATAATATCTTTTGGACACATATGATAGAGGCATGAAATCTTGCTTCTATTTCGGGTCAAGGGTGTAAAAATCCCCATTAAAAAATAGTCAATCTCCCTAGTCCAACCATAATCATGTGGAAATAATTTAACTAATGTATGATCAACCTATGGATTCCAAAATTATCATTTAAGTTAGTAGTGGTGATGTTGTTGGAGGATGCTTTATTTTTGTTTCATTTTTATTCAATAATGCCACTTTGTATTTGTAATCACATTTATTTCTCATGAGTGTTTTTAAAATAAAATAGTTTTTAATAATAATTCTTTATTTTATCTTATGATTTTCTTTTTAATTTCACATTGATACCATTTCTCCATTGTGTGAACTTATTCACACCAAAAATAGTGAAATTATTCACAAAACAATGGATTGATTATTTTTTCACTATTTTTATTCTTCAATTTCTCCTTCATAAGTCTACTTCCTACTTACATTTTTAGCATAAAAACTATAAGGGGTTAACCATATAATGTGTAGATCCATGTTAGAATCATGGAGATATATTTGATGTCATTTCTCACCATATAAATGTTTAATAATTTAATTTATTTGAGTTCTTTATTTATTGATTTTATCTATTCCTCTTCCATTTTAAATTTTATCACCTTTTATCATGGGATTATATGATACTTTACCTAGGTTTACTCCTGAAAATAATCCTCTAAGTGTATATATGAATATAAAATGTATGTGAATGTGTTAAACAAGTAAGTGATGTGGGTATATTTATTTCATTGAAATGATTTTTGTTTGATTTAATGAAATTTAAATAATTTAAAAAGGAATTCATCCAATCAACCCCAAGTGATAACCTTGGATCAAATTATTTTCTCTTAACGTTAATTCAAATATATATTACAGTGAACATTTAAACCCATATAAAATCAACCATAATAATGTCACTTCAAATCAAAACCCTCAATAGAATATACATGTATCTAGGTTTCTACCTTGGAATCTATGGATTGGATAACCCAAGCTATAGTACAAGTGTCTGCTTATCCCTAAAAACTTGGTTAAATTTGGGTGATACACCATGAAAAGTTTCATCATAGTTTGATGTCACGAAATTCGTTAATAATAGTTGATTGTTATGAAAAATTTAAATGGAAATTATTAAAAATAGTGTTATGTTTCGAACCTGATTCTTACAAAATTTCAATTTTTTCTATAAAAAATACATAAGTCATATAGATAATTATTTATTCATATGAAATTATAGAGATTTTTTATATAACTTAGTAACATCCCTCCTTTCCCACATTTTATAAAACTAATATATCATTCAATTTAAATAAATAATCTGAGTAAATTTATAATATGCATAAAAAATTTCTAAGTCTTATGATAAATTCATAGGTCTTATGAAATTGAAGATTAGACTTACACTTCTCAGTGATCACCCAAATTCTCTGATTTCTATCTGTCTAAAGAAGTTTATGCTGAAAGATATAAGGAATAAATTTTTTAGAAAAATTATTATACAAATTTCACTAGTCTTACGAAATCGTCTCTTTATCAGTATTCATCCTATTTAGATTTAAAAAACATATATAGTGAAAAAGTTAGGAAGATTTTAAATAGGATAAAATTATAAAATTCACAACTATTATATCATTATACACAAATCATCTCAATAATTTTTAGGAAAACAAAAAATTACATATAATATTATTCTAATGAATTTTTTCTCATGGTTTGAAACAAATACCACATTATAAACATCTCTCTTAGGTTCTTCAATCTCTTCCATTGGATATGTTGTTAACAAAAACAACTAACTTTAGAAACACCATGTGACAAATTTTTTTAATGAAAATTATCTCACTACCAACAAAATAAAAATAGTAATAAATTCTTATCTAATTCTATCACTCAATAAAAATAAAATTTTAACCAATTGAATTAGATTATCACCCCCTCAATCTAAACACTCATTGAGGTTCTTATCCCTAATTCACCTATAATAATAGATATGTATTCACCAAAAAAATTGTATAGAGTTATTTAATTATTAAATAAATTTTAAAAATAATCAAAATAATTGTGGGGATACACCCAAACACACTCAAGTGAGGGTGATAGAGTGATCATTAATTATCATCCTTTCTGCCTCAAACCTGTGATCGAGAACTACTTTAATGAAGAAGATTTCAAATTAATATATTGTGGGAATAAATTCTTGTTTTTATCACTATTGGAAGAATTATATATCATAAAATTACCTATGATGTAAAAATTAATAGATTGAAAGTATTGTTCTATATTTATAGAGTTATATATTTCAATATTATTGTAACAATAAATTTAGAATAGTTTCTTAATATTAACCCTCATGTCAATCAACTATTTTCCATCCAGATTATCCATGCACAAGAACATGTAGTAACCATATAATCCTTTTAAACGATTATCAAGGAAACCAATATAATCTTTTTAGTTATAAATTACACAAATTACAACATAGTGTTAAATTATAACTAATGTAGACTTCTGTTCACCACAATCACTTTCCCAGACAACTTCCCTATATCCAGACATTTTCAAGGGATTATTTATTGTTCAAATCATCCAAATGATTTTTGTTACATTGTTTTAATTGAGTAATATTTTATCACCCATTATAAAGAAATATTTGGGATAACTTTAATACCTTTCCCACTGGGTCACTACATAAACAATATATATTCTTGATTTAGAAATATAGAGTAAACTTCTAATTATACTTCAAATTTCTTAATTCAAACACTACCCTTGAACATTTGTTATAAGTTTCATCCTAACTATTACAAAATTTTAAATATATTTTGTGTATTATATTTGAAACATATTTTAAAATTCTCTTGCAATATATTCTTGGGAAATAAAATTATTTCTTATTTTAACAACACATGTAATAATAGAATATATCATAATTATCCGAAAAATTAAATATTCAAATATTTATTCAAATATCTTGGAAAATATTTATAACAAATATCTTTTTCTATAGAAAAAATAATATCATCAATATATTAAATCAAAATAATATCACCGAAATAAACATCCTTTATATAAAATTTGTTTTCAACCTTTTTTTATTGAATTTAATATCTATAAAAAAGTCATCCATCATAATATACAAGTTTCCAGGGATTCTTCCCCTTATATATATATAACCATTCCATGTTTAAAAGAAAGAATTATACATTTTTAGATAATAAACAATTCTAGAAGCTGAATTTACATATCTTCTTATGTTTCTCCATTTATGAATGAATATATCATAATAATTTGGTAAATTATATACTATATGTGATATGTAATGACTATTGGAATTATTTTGGCTTCCAATATTGAAAAAGGGTCTATGTTTACACCAAATTCAACATCCTTGAGTATTGAATATCCCTTACATAAAAGAACAAATATATTACTTGAAACATATCCTTTATAAATCAATTTATTTGTAAAAACTTACTTAAACCCTCATAAAATTTCCTTATTTTTTCTAGGTATAAGATCTCAAGTTATGTTCCTAAAAATTTGATCTGGTTCATTTTTTTAGCACCATCCCATTCATTATGTTTGATTGTCTCAATAAATGAATGTTTCTTCATCTTGGAAATAACAACTATTTAGTTTCTTTGCTAAATTATCAATCTTTTTTGTACAATAATATTTTAATTTTCAAATATATTTTACTATTCCACTTAATTCATTAGTTTTTTATATTTTTGTTCTTCTTCATCAACAACCATTTTTTATCACTAGTATGATCAATGTAAATTTCAACACCATGAGATTCATTTTTAGCATATTCCACTTTTTTTGTGTCAAGAATCCTCTCCCATTATTCATCAATAATTTGAATGATATTTTCCAATTATAAAATTAATTATAGGATCATTTTATTAAAATAATATTTCATAATATTCTATCAACATCTGATGATTTTTATACTAGAATATATATCATTTTACTTTTGATAAATATCTTAAAAATATACCACCCACATCATTATCATCAATAATATGAAGATTTGGGTTCTTAATCAACAATAAATAAGGATTATCGAATACCATGAAGTATTCCATTATTGGTTTATTTTAATAAAACATACCATGTGTGTTATGCAATAAATTGTTCTTTGAAAATACATATTTTTAATAATTAAAAAATATATACATCCCCCATTAAAAAACATGGACTAGTTTAACTCAATGATTATAGATATTAAAATTTCATTTAGACATCAAATCAATCTTTTAGAATCCCTATTCTATCAAGGATTTTATGGAGTACTATATTTTAATATCCTATAAAAAAAAGTATTTATATTTTAATGATAATAGTTTGATTATTATATTAATATATATTTAGAGTTATTCTTGATTTTTGTGTAGGTTTTTCACATCTAACTACCTTTAGGACATATTCACACTTTGAATATATTTGATGATGTTAATTATTCACTTAATAGATTTTGTGAATTTGATATAATACATGTATCTACTTCAAGCACATGCCCTAAAAAAGTTTATAGATTAAGAAAATTACAATCCTTGAAATGTTTTCTCATCATGAAAATTTCTATTATTGTATTTTAACCTAAGGCGATGACTTTTTCAGGGTTTATAAAATTTTTAGAATTAATTATTGGAATCACAGACTCATGATGTGAATCCTTCTGGTCAACCAGTTTTTATTACAATTTATGTATATTTACTCTCAAATTACTCTTATTGGCCCCTTATCGAACCCTAGGATTTCTCAAAGTGTTTTGTGGGTGATATTTTATCATTTGGACCGCATTGTTTGGTATTTGATCTCTGGAACATTTTTGCTACTTCCTGTTGGTAAGTGATATTTTTTCATCTTTACTCCATCTTGAAATGTCAATAGAATAAGATTCATTTTTGTATCATCTAGTAATTTATTTTTTCTTATATTTATACATTATAGTTTTCATTTTTGGATTGTATTTTGGAGGCTGATATTCTTGTTTATAATCTATGTTTTTGAAGGTGTCTAGGTTTCCTCCATTCTTGAGGTAGGTGTGTCTATTAAATATTTTACAATTCATGAATAACATGATTTTCTTGTAATAATTTTTGATTGGATCGTTTAATTAATGGACTTGATGTCAAATTACATTTTATTCCTAGGTTCCACATTTACAAAGGGGATATTTCTAGAAAAACATATCGTCATTAAAGAATATATTTTCAAAATCTAGTAGGTTAATAATTTTTTTTTGTTTATAAATGTAGATTTTATTTGTGATATACATGTATTTGAAAGTATTCGATATACAAATGGTCTTGGAAGTGCCTCATTGGTGGGTTTATTTTTTTATATGGGGTTTTATTCCTATTAGTGTAAGGGATTTGATGTGAATTTTTTTATCAAAATTGAACGTGGGTTTATAATGTTTTTTTGAAAAGATTTTACTTTAGATAACATTAGGGAAATTAAGGGATTTATTTTTTTACTCATTGTGAGGGTATTTAAAAAAGAGATTTTATGACACATTAGAGTGTGTACAATTCCATAATATCTTATAATGGTTGGATCCACCTTATGCCAAGATTGGGGATTTTATTTCATGTTTAGTAAGTATTCTACTAGGTTAAAGAATAAATTATGTGCTTTTTCATTTATGATTGGTTTTAAACATGATGGATTATTTATTATTTATTTCTTACATTATTATATTATGGTGTATCAATAGATTTATTTTCATGTGATTAAGTAATTTCTTTTATACTTAACATATTCATAGATTTGATGAATATGGTATGTTTTTATGAAAACAATGAGATGATTTAGAAAATAGTTTTATTTTATGAATATTATATTTAAACTAGAATTTTTAAACCTATAACTAATGTTTTATTGATATTATAATTTTTATAAATAGTTATATGAAATCCAAATGGGATTTTTTCGTACACTATAATTTTTCTTTTGGGTGGATGTATATGTTATTTTGTATGACTTAGGTAAAATGATGGTCATTATAGAGCATGTCTCATTTTATCATTGTAATAATCTTTGTAACAAGATGGTTTAGTGGTGATGGGTGGCTACATAGTGACTTTTTTAGACTTTTAATGAATTATCTTTCTAGTTTGGCCTCTTTGGATTAACACTAAATGTATCATGTGTATTTTTTCTTCCCATTCATGTTGTGATTATATGTTCACTAGTAAAATATGAGACTTATTTCATTCAATTATACTTCACCATGGGGTGTACCATCATCGGTGACCTGTCTAGTTTTATTAGAGAAGTTCATTACATAAGTAGACCTTAAACCAATTATAATCAAGATATGAATCAATTAAAAAGTCATTAGACCCTCTTCCATTAACTGTTTATAGTTTTTGGATTTGATCCCAAATTTATCACATAGATTTACTTTGGAGAATTTAAAATTTTACCAGTACCTCTAACTTAATATTAATAAACATCACCATATGAATTTTGGTAATGTCAATAGTAAATATAAGTAAATATAAATATTATTTTGCAGATTTATGTCTCATTATCACATATAAGTCTGATTGAATCAATTTGAGTTTTTTAGTAAAATGGATTTTAAATCCTTTACATCAGTTCTATAAGATTATAAAAATATTTAAAGTATTGACATAATATTTATATATCGACATAATTAGGGTATATCTCTTACACAATTTTATATTAAAAATATACAAAACATATTCTCACAATGATAGTCGACTCTCCAGTTACAATAATAAATTTATTTCTTTTCACTAAGGTAATTGAAATTACATAGATAAACAATATAAAATATGTTTACCACTTCTTATTTGAAACATTACCAGGTGTCATCACCTCACATGGTATTTGGATTATGCTTATTAATTATTAAAAAAACAATAATCAATAAATCTATGGAAACATAATATGGGAGTTTAGAGTCTTGAGGTCCAAATATATGGAGTGTATGTGATCACAGCATTGCTATACATTCATTTTTGTTGTTTTAATTAACTGTGTGACTAATAACTAGTAGAAACTCTATGGATTGGATAATAGAATCATTTGATTAAATTTATTAGGATAAGGGTTAACATACTGTTGATATAACTTAGGATGATAGAAAAAGGCGATGGATCAATTTCTGAATATGTTCTCTAAAAAGTAATGGTTAATTATTCTTGAAATTAACAAGGATGTCCAATTTTGCGATTTCAGGGAATAAATCATTAATTGGATGGTAGAAAATTAAAATTCCATTAAATTTGGCTTCATTCAAATTGAAAAACTAGTAATCCCTTGCTATATTGGGTTTAATATCATTGTAAAAAATAAATATTTTGGTTCCACTATCACTCAACCACTACCCTACCCCACATTGGTGTTTTTCACCTAACCTATTCCACTATTTCTAAGTGATTGTAGAACAAGATAAAGAATGGAAAATTTGATATAGTACTATCATAATAATTCAAAATTATATTAATCATTAAAAATAAATCATTGGCTATCCTTCTATTTATTCATTATCCCTCAAGAAAAAACATTCTTATGAAAAATTAATTTTTCACAAAAACATTTTATGGTGAATTTGAGGAATAGAATAAAAATGTTCAAATTATGAGAAAAAAATAAGTATAGATTTGAAATGGTGGATATTTTATACCATTAATGTTCCAATATCAATTTATAATAAATAAGAATCACATCATAATCTCACAAATGCATCTTCAAATTTCCCTTAAGAATAATATCCATGAATTAATTCATTCTCTATTTTACATTATCTTATTTTTTATTCTCTATACAAGATACACTGAAATGTAAAAAATATAATTAATTTTAAATAGTCCAAAATCACTTTTATATATCCAAAAGTGATTTTTTGTGGGAAATTAAAACTAGGAATTTCTAGGTGAACTTTTGAACAAATAAAAGGTATAGTCAAATGACTATGTCATATAGCTTCTTAGTGTTACATTAAATATTAAGGCAATAAAATCACCGTGAAATCAATTTGAGTCCTTCAAAATTGGTCCACAAGAATAATATTATACTTATGTAGGTTAGGTTGTAGAGGAAATTCATAGGGATAATTTTAAAACCTTACAAAGTCTATAAATGAACCATACAATTTCCATCACTATACTGTATTCACCCATTGTTCTGTAGTGTACAAAATCAATAAAATTGAAAAGGGACCCAAATCACCATAGAGAATTATGACATGATGTGTTGTAGGGTTCACCACTATTTTTTGTGTATCTCAAATATGAATAGTGATTATATTCAATAGTCCCATATAAACATCTCTTTGAGAAGCTTGTTATTTATCAAACACAACTTGCCTTACCGTATTTTTGAACTCATATGATACCACCCTGTACTTAGAGCAGAAATACTAGTCATCACCTAGTGTCACGCATGCCTGGAACTCTATAATACATACAAATTCCACTCCAATCTAGTTCCACTGTCTATATTCCCCCCCATAATGTCTCATATGGTTGTGTAGAACTATATAACTCATAGTGGTTTACTAATCCTATCGGTTTGGCTAGTGGATCCATTTTTATATGTCTTCTTAAAATTGTGGCATTAATGTTTTACCATCAAACAATCTTGTTTGTTATATTTCGAAATTTTCAATCAAAATGTTAGCCGACTACACATGGTAAGGGTATGTATAATAGTTATTTATATCTCTACTCATTAAATCTCTGATATTCATAAATCCATGGTTTGATATATTTTGACACAATTTGGGTATATTTCCTTCCAAATTCATCAAAAATACATACGTACACTTCAAAACTGAAATTATCAAAATAAATTATTGAAAAATTCATTCATGGGAAGTATTTTTTTATTAAAAGAACATAATTAATTTCTAAATGGTATACATAATTACATCTCATCAAATAACCCCACACATTAATGTTTACCTATCCTAATGGAAAATATCTATATTAGAACGACATGATATAACACTCTACTGATGGAAACATTTATTTAAAAATTCCTATAAACAAGAAAACATACATGAAAACTCCAAAATCCTATAATTCATCCAGAAATGATGCGTTAAAATTATTCCTCATATAAAATATTAATTTTTAATTATTTTTTATTTCATTCACATCATACACACATTCATCAATATTCATTCAATATATGATTTACCTCACCAAAAATGAATTTTACCTATCACTCAAGACCATATGATATATATATATATATTCACAATACACTATAATATTTACTCTATTCATTATCCTTTCATGTATTATACAAATCCACAAAGAAACATGACCACAATAATCATGAGGAATTTTTACCTATGGTTCAAATGTATATGAGTTTAGTGGTTGGTGGATAATGATATTGAAAAACAACGTGGCTAGTAAAATAAAGTAAATTTATTGAAGGAATAATACATGATATTCAATTAATATAATTTTAAAAATTCTTCTTCCTTTAAATCCCCATTAAATTATAATATTGCTACAAACTTATCCCATTTCAATCATTAATTTGAAAATATAAACATTCAAATAAGTGATGAAATTTCTCTTTTTTTAGAATTATCTCCCACTTATTTTTTATGTAATGTTTGAAATAACAAGTTTGACACCATTGTAATTCAAAAAAAATTATAACATCTATCCCCACTATAAATATTTTATTAAATCTAATTGGAATAGTTAATAAAATAAGTGGTAAGTTTTTACCAGTCAAAGGTCAATCCAATTTCTTCAATTTTATCACATCCTATCTATCAATTTTCTCACCATTTTCTATCTTATTTCTTAAACTGAGAGGATTCAATAAATAAACCGCACAAAATATAGGTTTGTTTCCCAAATTACCAAGATACATTAGTAATATCCAAGGTAAATAAAGAATATGATATTTTATTATTTATTAAAATTTGTGAATTAAATATTAATTTTACTTTAAGAGAGATAATATGTTATATGGAATACCTTACACGCAACAATTAGTTTCTCTGAAAACTCATGTTTCACACAAGGTTGAGTCGTGCTAAAATATTATATATAATAATATTTTAAATGGTAGTTAATCCATAGGCATTGTATTAGATTGAATTAACATAACTAACTACAATATAATTATACATGTTTGTTAAATTTATTTACATTTATAAAAAAATTAGAGTCTTAAAATGAGAATGAATCCAATTTTAATCATAAATAATCTAATATTTTTAAAACGGTATTTTTACCACCTTCTGATAGAGAACCCTTCTGAAATATTGTTTTTATCACTTTTATATGTTCTATTTGAAAAAAAAATCTTTTTTATTTAGAATAATGACATAAAAATTTACTTTGGGTAAATTCTTGGTATTTTTTGATAATGTTCATTTTTAAAGAATAGTGAAAATACTACATTTTATGTCAAAATTGTCTTTTCATATAGTTTATTTATCTGGTTAGATTATCATTTTAGTTAGTTTTAAAGTGCAACAATATTATATTTTTATCATTTAATCCAATTTTTTTCATTATATGTAATTTCAATTTTAAATTATACATAAACATATGTCAATATTTTGGTTGTTTTTACTTCTTAAAAACACAATTTTTTGTTCTGAAAACAAGAATTAATTTTAAATTAATTTCTAAAATTTAGGTGTTTTGAATTTTTAAAAATAGATTCCATATTTGGAATCTTGAAATACAAATTGTGTAAATATGTATCTTTTGTTTTTATGAATCAGGATATTAACTTCAGTAAATATTATATTTACCATGGTTAAAGGGTATATCGACTAAATAAGGTTAAAAAACAATATCATAATAATATAAAATTACCCTAACAAATGATATAACATTATTGGATGAGATATTTCCAACCATGGTCATCCTTGTGTCGATTTTAGGACCCCATGGAGCCACTTGTGAGTGAACATGACATTTAATTACTTTTAATTTAAAGTTAAGGAAAATATAACCAAAACATGTATCTTTTCCAAAAACAACATTTATATAGGGTTATTTAAATGATCACATAGACTATAAATAGGCATAATAAATATAAAATGATTTAATACATCATGTTATTTTATTTATAATTTATAGACATCAAATAAATAAATTTATTTATGACACAATGGCGATGTAGTGATAAACTTATTAATGAAATATTAAAATAAATGAGATTATAAATATTAAAATAAATTAATTTTGAAACCTTTTATTCCATAGACTAATTTTATAGATGATTATAACTTTTAATATTTTAATATATGATGTTTTTTCCAATTAATCACAATTTTAAGGATTTTTAGAAATTCATGGTATGAATAGTATAAAAATTGACATAAATGTGTTTTTAAATAAATTAATATTTTATTAAATTATGTAATATTCCTAAAAATATGAAATTTAGTCAAATTACATATATGATTTTTAAATTTTCATTAATTATCCATTTTTTGGTATATTTCCATTTTATAGTAACTTTGGAAACCATATATTATGAATATAAAAGAAGACATGGAAAAATTAAAATAGGTTTACTAAGGGTTAATGCTAAATTATAAGGTTAATTTTCTAACAAAAATTTGTATAAAACCTATTGGAT
This sequence comes from Viscum album, assembly GCA_963277665.1. Lineage (NCBI taxonomy): Eukaryota > Viridiplantae > Streptophyta > Magnoliopsida > Santalales > Viscaceae > Viscum > Viscum album. The sequence goes on from OY728126.1 coordinate 397,619,642, forward strand.
GAGTTTATTTAGACCCATACTCATATGAACATCGAAATATATCACTTTTATAGAATTAAAATTTGAAGATAAATTATTAATCAAATAATACTTTCAAACTTTAATAAAGTTACCCTCCTCCCTATAAAAAAATGGCACCACCTATAACCCTTACTTACAACTCTGAAGCCCAATTGTATCATCCAAACTCTTACGAAATATGATCTTAAAATACCTCCTCTCATTATAGGGTCCTTACCCTATGCAGAAGGCAATTAAAGAATTCCCTTTGGCTCAAATCAAAAGTAGTTACCCGATTTGAGGTAACGTCTTCTCTCAAGTTCTTTTCATTTATTTTTCCTTATCCGATCCCTAAAACTTTTTGTATTCAATTATTTTATAGCAAAACTTGTATATTAAATATACTAGGTTTCTTTTATGATATATATTCAAACTAAACTTACACATACCTCTATCTAATGGATATAGAACGTGTTGTTTCTATGGATGGAGAACTACTGCCTTACGAAATGATGATTGTTCAACATAATCCTACAACCTATTATGGTGGCCATTATAATGGAAATATAATTATATATATAATATATAATATTTAATTTATCTATATACTTATGAAATTCTAATTTATAACATACCTTTATGCTTTTCATGTTGTATAAATACGATAATTTTATTGTGGACGTGTAGACTACCACCCCCTCAAAGTGATATCACTCGTTCAAGATATACATGGAATGTATAAAGGATGGAATTAATTAACATATGTAACATATATAAAATATATATTATACTGGAATTATATTATACCAATGTATCATTTAGTTTTTATTTCTTTATATATGAAAAATAAATGAAAGTAGCATTTATGAATATGCACAGCTTATCGTCTCCATGAATGGTGCATTTCATTTCTTATATCCAAATGCTATGGAATATTCTAAATTAATATATACTAGATATATATTATATATATGATATCTAAATCATGAATATCATTTTGTTGATAATGGAATTATGACCACATGGACAATTTAAAATTATAATAAGTATGTTTTTTACTCAAGTTATGAACATTGACAAAATATCCCATATTATCTCAAATAATTAACAAATTTTTATAGGAAGGTAATAATTGATATAAAAAGAATAATTTAATTGAAAATGGTTTTGAAGAAACTATAAATTAACTTATGTTTATTATTCAATAAATTAAAGAATAAATGAGTCAAGTAAGAAACGAGGTAAGGGACATTGTCTCAATATCCTTTCTTTGAAGAATATTTTTATTTATACATGAATTTATTTAATATGGTGTATAAACCCATTTGAAATTTAATTTCATTCAAAGGGAATATTTTTCTACGTATCATTTTACTAAATAACAAAGGTAATTTTCTTCTTAATGTACATAGTGATAATGACCTTTCCACCACCGCGAACATTATTTGATATTTGGATTCTGTAATAAGTTGTGATGTTTTTAAATTTAAAACAAATACCATATAAACTTTTTATATATTTCTTTATTGAAAATGTTTTTAAGGTGAATTTACTATTTCAGAATCTTGAAATTATTTCTTGTGATATCTAATAAAATTTAATGTTTGAAATATTGATATTTGAAATCTTTTATGTGTGATGATTATATAATGGTGCTTGGATATTTCATGGTTGGATACATAATAAAACAAATGAAGGGTTGTTTCATGATAATACATGGATGGTTGGTTACGTTATAACCTCTAATGCTTTGGCTAGGGATGTCGGTCGTATAACTATTCCATTTGAAAGAATTATTTGTGGAAGTCGACCATATGGTTATTTATTTAAGTATGATTATGTCCCAAGGATAACTTTATTTGCTATATGTTTCTTTCTACTGGATTATGGTAATATTTTGGTTACAAAAAAGGGTAATTAATGAGATTATATTCAGTGAAGTTTTTTTACTACTTATATAAGGGTGAAAATTATTAATTTATGACAAATTATTCAACGTTTATATGTTATTTTAAAAACTAATAGTTTTCCTTCTTTATCTATCCCTTACTGATCTTTTTATGCTCATCACAAGTTTTTGAAATGTTTTTTCCCAGGTCTTAAAGTGGAACAGAGTCATGGATGTGATCAAGTAAAAGTCGTGATGTTTAAAACATGGAACTAAACATGTTTTTCTATTGTTTTTATTTTATGAAAAAAATGGTTGCTAAGTAAAAGTTTCTATAAGTAAAACTCAAGTTGTTATGTGTAAGTTATGGCCTAATTATCAAGAGATATAAACCTTAAAATATACTCAATGTGAATTATTATATTAATTCATGATTATATAATATTTAAGGATGTGTCCTTATAGTTGGTTTTAGAGGTCAGTTTAGATAACTTTTGGAGTAATAATTTTGATAATAGAGTATCCATATATAATTTGTACATTATGGTCAAATTAAAATTATATAGAATTTTAAAATTATTATATTTATTATTCAAAGATATTATTGTTCAGAATTGTTTTTCACAGAGGAAACAGGGCAGCCATGCCAAGAAGGAATATTGAGGATAATAACCTTCCAAATCAGTATCCTGAGATAGTTGGTATCGGAATTGAATAGTTTTTAATGTAATAAACTAGTTGACATAGTCTATATTTTGTGGTGGTATAAATGCATGAGATAAACTGGATCATCTCTAGAAGAACATGTATATAGATAATAACTTAATGAGGCAACATTCCCTATCATTTAGAGGATCAACTGGCCCTATTCAAGGTAAAGGGTAGATGAAAGCACTGGAAAATATTTTCAATGTCATTGGTTGTACAGAAAATAAAAAGGATTGTCTTTATATTTATCATTTTTAATGAGAATAAGATCAATGGTGGGTGATGGTTAAAAATATCAGGGATAATGATGATATCAATGATCTTGGTTGGGACAAATTCAATGATATGTTTCTTGTGAAATTTTTTCCTTAGGCGGTTCGACTTAGAATTAGACAATTTATTGGAATTGATGTAAGAGGATGAATTAGTGGATGAATATGAAGAAAAGTTCACTTGACTGGAAGGGTATGCTCCAAATTTCATCTGAGATCTTGATAGTACGATAAGTCAATTTTACTCAGGAATAAATCTGTGATGTCAAAGATAATTTTCCCCTCATGAATTGAAAATCTATGATAAACATGTCAGATGTGTTGAGATGATAGAAATGGAGTTTTCTGATGATCATGTGGTCCATGAGATAAAGTAAAAAAAGTGGTCTATTTGGCATGAAAAGGTAAAATATTCATCAAAGAAGCCAGGAGGTAAGAAAATTAAATTTACATCATATGAGAAGTGTGGTAAAAATAATCATGGAGAATGTCTCTCAAAATCTATAAAGTGATTCTAGTGTGGTAAGACTGGTCATATTTATCATAACTATAAGGAAAATTATTAATAAGGCAAGAAAAATCAAGTAGTAATATTTTTTAGTTGTAATTATTCTGGGCATTATGCTAATGTGTGTCCAAAGTTGATTACCCTAGGTGGAAACTAGATAGATCCAAAGTAGAAGGGTTTGGAAATATCTTTTGTAACTATAATGGTTTATGTGGGACCATAAAATGAAATGGTATCAGGTACTTTGTTTTTCAGATTATTCCAATGTGTTTTTTGACTTAGGGTCTACAGATTCTTTCATTTCTGAGAAATTTTTTGGTAAATTTGGAATTCAACCTCAACAAAAGAATCCAAAACTTATGGTAAAAACTCATAGGGGAAATGTTCAGGAAAAAAGAAATTATAAAAATCTTCCATTCATTTTTTTGTGAAAAGAAGTTACTTGCAAACCTTATTGTTGTGCCTCTAGTGGAGTTTGATGTTATTTTGGGAATGGTTTGGATTTTTGTTTACAATTATAAGATTGATTGTATATGTAAAGATGTTTTTTTCTAGAAAGACTTTTAGTTTTTGTACAAGAATGATCCCTTATCTCGGATAACATATCAGGTAGCTGTGAAACTAGTGAAATATGAAAATAAATGTAACCATGAACATATTTCTGAAAAAGGAATACTTCAGATTAATTATGTGCGAGTAGTAATTGAGTGTCTTGATGTTTTTTCTAATGAGTTCCCTAGTATTATAACTGATCAGGAACATTAATTTACTATTGACTTAGTTTCTGATGCTAAGACAATTTCAAAACCCCCAATATCTAGTGGCTCAAATTGAAATTTTAGATTTTAAGAAATAATTTTAGAAGTTGTTAGATTATGGTTTCATTTGACCTAGAACATCACTGTGGGGTGCCCAGTATTTTTAAAAAAAAAAATAATGATGGTTCAATAATAATTTTCATTGATTATAGAGCCTTGAATAATTTAAAAATTAAGAACAAGTATCCTTTGTGTCATATCGATGATTTCTTTGATCAGCTATAGGGAGATCAGTATTTTTAGAATATTGAATTGAGATTGGGGAACCATTAGATAAAAGTAAAGGAAGTAGTCATTCAGAAGACCACATTTAGTAATATATATGACCATTATGAATTTTTATTGATGTTTTTTGGGTTAACCAATAAAACATCTATATTCATGGTTATTATGAATATAATTTTCTATTAGTTCTTGGATAAGGTTGTTGTTGTGTTTATTGGTGACATTTTGGTATATTACAAAAAGTAATGAGGAACATGAAAGTAATTTATGGTTTTTCTTGAAATCCTTAAAATAATGAAATTATATGTGAAATTTACCAAGTGTGAGTTTTGGTTAACAAAAATTTCATTCCTTGGTCACATTGTTTCAAAAAATGACATAACTATTGATCCTCTTTAAACAAAAGTTGCTGGACAATGGAAAAGAACCACAAATATAACCAAGATTCGTTTTTTTCTGGATATTACCTAATGTTTTTTGAGAATTTTGAAGTGTTATCTATATCATTGACTAAATTAACTTGAAATTGTGTTAAGTTCATCCGGGAAAATGAATTTGATGATTGTTTTCCAGAATTTAAAATAAGATTGGTGAATGATCCAGTTTTGGAATCACCTTCCAAGATGGAGAATTTTTATCTACAGTGATACTTCATTGAAAGGAATTGGTTGTCCCCTAATGTGGAATGATCATGTAACTACTTATGATTCATTTTAGTTGAAACCTCATGAGTTAAAATACCCTACACATTATTTAGAATTAGCTGATATTGTTTTTTTCTTTAAAAATTTAGAGGCATCATATGAATTGAGTAAAATGTGAAATATAAAATGGCCAAGAGAATTGAAGAATATATTCACATAGAAAGAATAGAACATGAGACGGAATATATTACTAGAATTAATCAAGGATTATGATTGCATGATTCATTACTATCCAGGAAAAGAAAATAAATTGGCTGATGGTTTGAGTCGAAAAAGTAATGCAACATTAACCATGTAACATTTGAAACAAGATCCATTGCTTAACGATTTGATGAAATTTTTCATAGAAGTTTTTGGTGAAAGAAATTCCTTTTTTGTTTTAGGTGTCTATGAAATCATCTATATCAGACATAATTAAACAAGCGCATAAGGAAGATAGTGAGTTTTATAAAAAGGTAGAGTTGGTTCAGAAGGGTATGTTTCTTGAATTTATAATTTATTATGATTTTAATTTGAGATTTGGTAAGAGATTATGTGTGCCTTGTGATTCATTATTAAAGAAAAATTCATTATGTTAAGCTCATAGTTCTTTGTTTTTAGTTCATCATTGAAGTACTAATATGTATAGATATCTTAGAAAATATTACTAGTTCGATGGAATGAAAAGAGATATTTATGACTTTACTGTGAAGTGTTAAACATGTCAGCATGTTAAAGAAGAATGAAAATTACTGAAATGGATGATTCAACCCTTTACAATTATATAGTGTACATGGGAAAAATTTTATATGGATTTAAGAGTGGTATTACTAAATAATTCTCTAGGTAACAATGTTATCTTGGTTATTATTGATGGTTTAAATAAATATGCTCATTTAATTCCTATTTGAGATACATTGTCTCTAGATAAAATTTCTCAATTGTATATTAAAAATATATTTAGGTTACATGGAGTTCCCTTATCTATTTTATATGATGATGATCCATGTTTTACTTCTTAAATTTTTGAATGTCCTTCAAAAGTCATTAGGTGCTAAATTAATCTTCCGTAAAAATTTTCATTATTAATAAGATGGCAATCAAAATGAACAATTCAAACATTGGACGATATGATATGTGATTCTTCAGTAGATTACTATTGAATTTGGGACCAATATCATTCTCTGGTTGAGATTTATAATAATAATAGTTTTCATTCCAGAATAAAGATGGTACCATTTGAGGCATTATATGGAAAATCGGTTTCAAAGTCCATCTTTTTGGGATGATGTTTATAAAAGGAAACTGATGGGACAATGATTTGTATAAGAGATGGTAGAGAAATTTCAGTTGATATTGAAAAACATGAGGACTTCTTAGAGTAGGTAGAAATCTTATTCAGATAACCGGAGGAAGGATATTTCTTTTGAGGTAGGTGATCATGTCTTTCTAAAAGTCTCACCATGAAAAAGTGTGATGCGTTCTGGAAAGAAGGGCAAGTTGAGTCCATGGTTCATTGGACCTTATGAAATTCTATAGAAAGTTGGATCAGTTTCATACCAAGACTCTTTACCTCAAAATTTATCCTAGGTACACAATTTTTTTATTGATTCAATTGTACGGAAGTATATTTCGGATCCATCCCATGTTTTGAGTAAAAAGGTAGTTCAATTGGAAGAGAATATTTCTTTTGAGGAACAACCAGTCCAAATTCTTGACTATAGAGGACAAGTGTTAAAGAATAAAGGGATTTATCAGGTTATGGTTTTTGGAAAAAAACCATATTATTGAAGAGGCAACATGGTAATCTAAATATGCTATGAGGGATAAATACCCCAACATAATTGATATGTGAATAGAATTACAGGGATACAATTCTCAATAGGGGGAAGGATACAATATCCCAGGTAAATAAAGAATCTGATATTTTTATATTCATTAATATTTGTGAATCAAATAATAATTTTACATTAAACGGGATGCTACGTTCGATGGTTTACCCATCACACAACAATGGGTTTCTATGAAATCTCATGTTGCACACAAGGCTGATTAATAATGAAAAATAATAATAGAATATTATTTTAAATGGTAGTTAACGCAGAGTCATTGTATTAGTGGTAATAAACAAAACTAAGTATAATATTATTATACATGTTTTTTAATGTATTTACATTTATTTCATAACTTTTAGAGGCTTAAAATGAGAATCAATCCAATATTAAGCATAAATACTCAATAATTTTTAATAGGTAGTTTTACCCCCTTTTGATGGAGAACCCTTATAAAATTTAGTTTTTCTCATATTTATATTTTACATTTGATAGAATAAACTTCTTATTTATTAGTGGGAAATCAAAATTACATTTGGTAAATTTTTTTATTTTTTTTGATAAAGTTCATTTTCAAATGAATAGTGATAAATACTGCATTTTAAGTCAAAACTATTTTTTATATAGGTTATTTATATGATTATATTTTCTTTTTAGTTGGTTTAAAATTGTAATTAGATTATATTTTTATCATTTAATACAATTTTCTTAATTTTAAGTAATATCTCTTGGAAATCGGACATAAACACATGCCAATCATTGGGTAGTTTTTAATTTTTAAAAACATGCTTTTTGGTTTCGACAATGAGAATTAATATTAAATTAAATTATAAAACTTCTATGTTATGAATTTGGAAAAATTGATTCCATATTTTTAATCAGGTGGTACAAATTTTGTAGATAGTTAAATTAATTTCTATAAATTATGAATAATATCTTTAGTAAGTATTTTATTTATCAATGTAAAAGGGTAAATCTTGTAAATAATGGTAAAAAAATAATATTATAATAAAATTAAATTACCCTAACACATGTCATAACCATATAGGATGAGATACGTATGACCTTGGTCATCCTTCGGTCGATTTTAGGATCCCATGGATCCACTTGTGTGTGAAAATGACATTTAATTACTTTTAATTTAATGTTAAGGAAAATATAACCTAAACATGTATCTTTTAAAAAAATATCTAGTATGCATTTATATAAGTGATATCTTTAACTATAAATAGTCATTATAATTCTAAAACGATTTTGTACATAATTTTATTCTATTTATAATTTATAAATCATCATATAAATAAATTTATCTATGACACAATGGTGATGTAGTGATTACCTAATTAGTGAAATATTTAAATAAATGAGATTATAAATTTGAAAATTTATTTATTTTTAATCTTTCTATGCCATCCAAGAATTTTATGGATGTGTATGACTTGTTATATTTGAATTAATGAACTTTTTTTCCCAGTAAATCAATTTTTTATAGATTATTATAAAGTCATGATATGAATAGTATTAAAATTAACAAACATGAGTTTTTAAATAAATTATTATTTTATTAAATGATATAATAGTCCTGAAAATTATTGATTAGGCCAAATAGAATTTATGATGTAAATAATTTCATTAATCCTTGATTTTGGGTCTCTTGGAATTTTATAATAACTATGGTAACTATATATTATCAATACACAAGAATACATGGTAAAAGATAAATAAGTTTACTAAGAGTTAAAGAAAAAAGATAAGGTTAATTTTGTGACCTAAAAATGATTAAAGCACATTGGATGTGATTATTTAGACCCATACTCATAAGAGCTTCTAAATATATCACCTGTGTGTAATTGTAATTGTAAAATCAATTAATAATAAAATAATACTTTCAAATATTCCTAAAGTGCCCCTCCTTCCCCTTATAAAAGAACACCAACTCTAACCCTTACTCACACCTCTAAATCCCAATTGGATTATATAACCTCTACCAAAATAATATCAAAAAATTCATCCCTTTCTCTTAGAAGCATTACCTTATGCAGATTGAAATTCAAGAATGCTCTTTGGCTCAAATCAAAAGATGTTAACCGATTTGAGGTAATGTATTCTCTCAAGTTCTTTTCTATTATTTTTACTTCACCAATCCCATAAAATCGTTTTATTAAATTATTTTATTTCAAAACTAGTATCATAAATATACTAGGTTGTTTTTTTGAGAATTATTGTAATGAATATTAAACACACCTCTGTTTAATTGGTATAGAACATATTGTTTCTATGGATGGGGAACTACTATCTCACGGAATGATGATTATTAAATCTTCTCCTACCACCTCTTATGGGGGCTAGTATAATAGAACTGTATTTATATAAGATATATATTATATTTATTTTATCTATATGTTTCTTTAATTATAATTTAGAAAATACCTTTAGGTTTTTCATGTTGTATAAATACGATAATTTCATTCAAGGAAGTGAGGACTACAACCCCTCAATGTGATATGACTCATTCATGCTATATATGGAATGTATGGAGAATAGAACTAATAAACTTATGTAACATATATAACATAAATATTATAATGGAAATTTAATATATCTATTTATCATTATTTTTTAATTCTTTTAAATATGAAAAAAGAAATGAAAGTTGCATTCATGCGTAAATACGACATACCGTCTCCATGAACAATCATTTCTTTCAGAATATCCAAATTCAGTGGACTATTCTAAATACATATATAATGATATATATGATATATATGATATCTAAATCCTAAATATCATTATAAAGGTAATTTAATATTTACCACATGGATAATTTATAGTTATAACAAGTTCATTTTTTACTCAAGTTTTGAACTTCGACAAAATGTCTGATATGAACTAAAATAATTAACTATTTTCTATAACTAGGTAATAAGTGACATAGAAGGAATAATAAACTAGAAAAATGTTCCTAATCAAGTAGAAATTAACTTAAGTTTATTATTCAGTAAATTAAAAAATGAACGAGTAAATCCAAACAAATGGTAAGGGACTTTTTCTCAATCTCCTTTCTATGAGCCATATTTTTATTTATGCACAACTTGATTTTATACGGTGTATAAAACCATATGAATATTAATTTAATTAAATTTAATTTTTTTTACATAGCATATTTATAAATGAAAAACGTAATTTTTTCTTTTAACGTATGTGGTGACAAAGACTTTTTTGCTGCTACATGCATTATTTGATATTTGGATCCTATAACAATTTGTGATGTTTTTTAATGGAAAATAAATACCATATACCCTTTTTACATATTTGTTTTTTCTCAAATGGTTTTGAAAGAGGATTTTCTATTTTAATATCTCAAAATATTTTATTGTGATTGCAAATGAATTTTTATGTTTGAAATGTTGATATTTGAAATCTTTTACATGTGATGATTATATAATGGTACTTGGTAATTTGATTGGTGGTTACGTGATAAACCAAATTATGGGTTCTTACATGATAAACCATGGATAGGTGGTTATGTTATAACATATAATGTATTGTGTATGGAAGTTAGACACATGGAAATTCAATTTGTAATAATGATTTGTTGATGTCAATAGTATGGTTATTCTATTTAAGTATGATTATGTCTCAAGTTTAATTTAATACGATATATGTTTCTTTCTATGGGTATTATGGTAATATTTTTTTTACTAAAAAGGGTAATAAATGTGTTTATATTCAGTGATGTGTTTTTACTTCTTAAATAATTGTGAAAATTATTACTTTATGATAAATTATTCATGGTTTACATGTGGTTTTGAAAACTAAATTTTTCCTTATTGATGTATCCCTTTCTGAACATTTTATGTTTATGTCATGTTTTTTAATGGTTTTTACTAGACATAATGTGGAATATCATCAAGGATTGGATTAATGAAAAGTCATGCTATTTAAAACATTGAACTAAACCTGTTACTTTTTTAGAGATTTTTAATTTATAAAAAATATATATTGATTAGAAGTGTCTACATGTAATATTCAAGTTGTTATGTATAAGTTATGACATAATTATCTAGAGCTCTAAACCTGAAATGTTCCTCAATTTGAATAATTAACTTAATTCAAGATTATGTTATTTTAAGGTTGTGTCTTTGTAATAATCTCTTATGGTCAATCATGTCACATTTACCTTTTATTACAATGAAAAACCCAGATCCATTTTTAATGATCAATTGAAACATTTATTAATGATACTAAATGAATAAGGGATTGTATTATAGTTTGGTTTGTAATGTATCTCCCTATAATTGTATTCTAGGGTCTCTAAGGGATTATAAAAAGATTAGCTATAGGGTTTTCCCAAGATCAGATAGTATAAATGTAAATTAATTGTTAATCTAAATCAATTTTATATAGTTTAAAATATTTATAATTTGAAAAAATTATCATTAGAGTTCTAGTAATGGTTCATATCTTTATTTATACGAAGAAATTTATTATATGATAGAATATTTCAAAAAGTCTATTTACCATTTTGAGAATTCTAATTCAAAATGTTTCTCAATAAATTAATCGTTGGATCACCAATAATTTGTATAGTACAATCATATTTCTAAAAATCATTACCAATAAGAAAATCATCTAAAAAACCTTTTGTAAAAAACAAAAAAAATAGATTGAGAATGAAACATAAAAAATTTCCAACCTATTTATTTTATATTTATGATCATTCTTAAAACAATTAATCCACATTTCAATTTATTTTTCCTCATTACCAATAACTCATAGAAATTTAAGTGGGACTACATTCTCAATCTCCACAATTCAATTAAACATTATCACCAATATTAAAAAATTATAGAGGATTATTGTAAATTACCACTTTCTAGATCTATTTTACTCCATTAGAAGAGGTAATCTAATAATCATAGGTGCATTAGGTCAAAAATCTAAAGATTAAGGTATATTTATGGTTTATTATCACTCAATAACTCACAACTACCACATTCGATATTGTCTTCTAAACACAATCCCCCCTATATGTGATTATGGGATGAGTTAAATGGATGAATAATATGATATCATCACACCCCAAGTAATTCAAAAGTTATATTAGTCATTAAAATTAATGAATCCATCCTGCCATTATTTACCCACTAAAAAATAAGTGGCTACTCACCCATGAAGAAGTAAGTGTTCATCAAATGTGAAATAGATAGAATGGGAATGAAAGAATCATGTTTACCAGAATAGATTAAAATAGCAATAACATGGAAATGGTGGAACATTACTACTACAAATGGATCAATGTCAATTTATAAGAAGGAAAAATTACATATCACTCCCTAAAATGAGTGTTCTAAACACCATAGGAATATAATCCTCATAATTAACTTTCTATAGTATCCTTTATCTATTCTTTATTCTCTATATTAGATACCATCAGATATCACTATATTCATGTTCAACATGTCATAATACCCCTATTTCAGGTGGATGTGTTACTGTGTGGAATATTAAAATATTCATATTATCAAATAATCATTTGAACTGATCAATGTTGTATGTAAGTAAGTAATTTCTAGAGTTTCTAAATCATTATTTGCTTCTAAATCCTTGGAAAATCATGACACAAAACCTTATGAGTTATTTTAGCTTAGTTAACTTATATGAAATTTTATTTGAAGATGTTATGGAGTAGGTGAAGTTGTTGTGTTGTAGAGTTCAATGATCTCAAATCCAATAAAACCTCAATTTTTACAGCCTCTATTATATTTTTGGAATTAAATAGGTTAATATCTATCTAAAATTTATATTGGGAATTTATATAACCTTATAAAGTCTGAGAAAAACATATAGTCCATCATCCCACATTCTATCAATTAAACCATAGTGATAAAATATACTCCTTTGGAAATAGGGCATTAATCACGTTGGTGTCACAAGACCTGATGTGGAGTTTGCCTCACCCCTTCTTTGTACATACCGTATTTTTAAATATTGTTATGCTTCCGTATCCCAACGTCAAACATCTCTTTTAGAAGTCTCTTGTTTCTGAAAATCAATAAGCCATATATAATCATTGAATTCTTATGGTAACACTTCTATCATGTTTCTATTTTTCATTTTTTATCAATAAATATATTTTTAATGCCTATGGATTTTATATGGTGAAATCTATGGGGTTGATCCCATGTACGATTCTCATTCTAACAACTTCCAAATTATCACTGTTATACTCTAACCAATATAACTCTAAATTATATAATAAAATTAATGGGGGCATGGAAGTTCATATAAAATATAAATATAAAAAATGAAAATAAGAATAAATGACATAACTAATTCAATGGAAGACTATTTCATCACTTCACAGTTCATAGTAATGAAAAAAAATTCTTAATTATTATAAAATTTTAAATTTAATGTCATCTATCACTCAACTCCCTCTTTATTTGAATTCTTATTACACCCCATAGAGACTTCTTCATGAGTGCAAGTACACTTCCTATATCAATATAGGAGAAATATAAATGTTAAAACACTATATATGTCAAAGACTAACCCATGAGTGACTTAAATTGTGAAAGGAAAGACTTTTGATAATAAAAAATTGGACACTAATAGTATAGAAAATGAGTAGAACACTCGCCTTAAGAAATTTTATCATTTTATACTTTCTAATAATAAAATAGATAAAAATAATCAACGAAAATGAAATGTAAACATCACAACTCCATTCTTAAAAAATATTGAGGTTTAATTTTTCCATTTTCCTAGATATTAGAAGGAGTGAATTAGGAGAAACAAAAATAATAAAATACAAAAAAAAGATCAGATCATAATAATTTTAAAAATATATAATGAAAATATTATATATAATTAACATATCATTATACCAGTTATATGATATAAATGTACAATTATATTTAATATATTGGTGGTACATTTTTATAGGCCAAACGGTGGCGAAAATTCTTTAAATTTCAAACATAAAATGTTTTCATGTGTTTGGGGAAGTAAATGGATGGATTTCAGAATTTTTTATTTTTGAATGTTGTTTGGATATATCGCTTAAATGAAAAAACAAAATATAATAATCATCATCATTTTGTACCCATATTTATGACCTGATCAATATAGAAAATATTTTTGGTTCGTAAGCTCTTCATATTCCCCTCCTTAGGTTTCTAAAGAATTGATGGCTCTTAAATAGGCTGAATCACAACATTCCCTGGTTATAGAAGTTTTTACCTTGATTCTTACCTATTTTCCTTCAGTTTTTATTCTCATGTTATTTTTCCATTTAAGATATATGATCATTACATAAAAATTATTACAAATTAGGTACATATTTTGAAGCCCGCATTGTGGGCTATTTATAGGAAACCAATGATTGGATTCAAAAATTGGTCATATTAAATGAATTATATCATATCAAACAATTAATATTAAAAAATAAATTTAACTTCTTTAAATTTAATAAAATATTATTACAATAAATAAAATTCAATTTTAAATGCTTGAAACCTAAAATTATGCGATTTTTAAAATTATGATCAAATTATTACAAAAACCTAAAAATTTGAATTTTTCCCATAAAATTAAATATTGGTGGGAATAAAAAATAAATTATAGTATTATTTATTTTAAAATATGACTTTATAAATTTCCCAACACATAAAAATTTCACTTCTAATTAATCTAATGAAATTTAGAAAAAACAAAACCTTCCACCTGTTCAAACACACAGAATCGAAAAGAAGAGAATAAAACATTCATTAATTTGTTTATAAATAGGAAATGTATTTTAGTTATTATAATTCAATTCACCTTATTTATATTACTTGATAAAAAAATTAATTCATATAAGTCAATTCACCCTCTTTATATTGGTTTTATTTTTACTCTCACCCAAAGTAATTAAGTTTTGATAACTAGAAACTGTATTTTAGATATTATTATTATTATAATTTTTTGGTTTCTTAATTTTTTTTCAATGCCTAAAATAATATAACATCATGTGGGATATTCTTGACCATTTTATTCTAATTTAATATTAATTATATGAATAAAAAAATATTATGAGTGGCCTAAACTTGGATTCTTTTTTCAAAATAGATATATTAATAATGAAAGGGTTCAAAATTAATGTTTCACCTTGTTATTATTCTAATTACACTAAATATTATGCTATTAAAAATATTTTTCATTGATAAATTTTTTTTAATTGAAGTCTTAGAAAAATAAATTCTAAAATCCTATAAATTAAATCATGTCAAAATTAGAGTAATATTAAAAACAAAGATATTGTTTTTTTTAGATAATGAGAAATTTAAACCTCAAGTTTCAGACAATGAAATCCAAAAACTAGTAAAATAGTTTAATAAGATAGAAAATTTAATAAAAAAATGAAATAAAGGAAAAAAATCATAAGTTAATATTAAAATTAACCAAAAAAATATTTAACAAACATTATTTTTAAAATAAAACACAATTTACAATGATCGGGGTAAAAATTTATTGGAAGACCTAACCTAAGATTATTCTATAATGGAAACCTTTAGTTAAGAACCTTGTTAGAAAAAAATTTTACAAAAGAAAGAAAAGTAAATATAAATTTAATTTAAAGTAAAATAAGGAAGAATAAAGTTAATAGGAAACTAGGATAGATTTTTTGGTGAAACCCCCCAAATAGGTTTTAAGAATTAACATTTCCTCATAATCATGTTTTCGCGGGTTATCCATAATATGATGGTATAGTTTCATTCGTGATTTGAACCACCAAAAAATATTTCATTCAATGAACATACAATCACATTTGTTTTAGAGAACCCATGAATATATTACTTTTGGACCATAAATAGAGAGATGTACTGCAACTAATATGATGGTTGGAGGAGGAATATTTAGAACTCATTTACATAATCCACAACATTGATTAATTAATTAATATCATCATAGGTTGGAACATGTGAATCAATACCATAAATTTTATCAAAAGAGAAGTTAGTGTAATTTTTTTAATTAAAACTTGAATAATTAATATATAGATATCCCCTCTTAGGTAAGGTGTGTTTATTCTCAATATCCTTACGAAAGTCCACAAAAAACTAAATATATGTTGTAGAATTCTTTTTTTATTCATCATTAATATACAAACAATTGAAAGATGAATGTGTAAAGTTAAATAAACATGAGGTAATTCTAAATTCAGTATCAATAATATCACAATGGAATGAGTTATAGAAATGATTATCTCACATAATTGGTTCAGCTTAAATTTCCTTTTATTTGAGAATGTTAGTGTGGGGTTTTAAAGAAAGAGGAAAAAATCCAATATGGTCCAAATTATGTTGAAATTATATCATACTATTGTTATATTTTTATATGGATAAATATGGGTATAGTGGTCTTGATTTTTCATTTTTAATGATGGAAGAATGATGTACATTTTTGAGATTCTATAACGCCTAGCTAACATTCTCCCTAATCTTGTTGATATCCAACAAATTCATCGGAGAAAATGTTTTCTTGAAAACAATCTTCATTAAATTATTGGGATAAGATGAGTGGATCATAAATCATCAATATCAAATCCAAGTTAGTCTCATCATGTTTGATTTATATCAAACATTTATTCATTATTCTCATTATGAAAGATTGAAATGGATTCCATTTTTTGTTGAATTATTATACAATTCAAAATCCATACTACATTAGAATATATGTTTAATTATACCTATAAGAGCCATATATTTTCTATATATATGAATATTAATTCATCTAATCATTCTTAGGCCAATAAAATGAAATATATCAAATGAAAATCTTATTTTGATTTTGCAATTTATGATTTCTCTAGTTTCCTTTATAAAAACAAGATTATGTAATCTATTTTTATCCCTATAAATGATATAAAATAGAAACTTAAGGATTTTTAATGAATCCACAGTGGAAATATATGTATTACATAAGAAGGAAATCGTGTAGAATCCTTATTCTTGATCTTCGTGTGTCTATTCACACACTCAACTTCTCGATTTTCACTACTATACTCTAACTAATATAAATAAAAATTATATATTAATATAAAGTATTTGGGTGGAAGGGTGAATAAATTCATATATGATATAAATATTATAAGAAAACACAATTAATAATAGAAGATCTAAAGAGTTAAATTTGAGAGTGTTTTTTCTCTTGAGAGTTTACAGTAATGCAATAGTTTTTTAAAAGATAAAATCAAAATTTTATTCAATGATTACTATCACTTGAGACCCTCTTTATTTTAATTTTTAATTAAACATGCCAAGATCTCTTTATATTAGATAATTATATTTATAATTCCATATATGATAACACATTACCAACAAGCACTACGTAATTCAAACTCTAATATATTAGGGACTTAAACAACTATGTGAAGGATACATGATAAAAATGAAAAAGAACAAAAGTGTAGAGAAAATATAATTATTATCCACCATAATAGATTTAACCACTTTTAAAACTATAATATTATAATAATCAAATAACATTGAATCTCAATAAACCAAAAACAAGACGTCACCACATGAACACTAATGAGGGGGTTTTCTCCATTTTCATAATGATTTGAATTAATACGATTGGAGAAACCCAAATTTTAAAATAAAATAGTATATGTCAGAAGAAAAACTAAACTAATATATATTTAAAATATACTAGTATGTTACTGTAAGATGTAACCACACTTATAATATAAAATGGATAAAACTTTTATATGTACATGAGATGCATTTTTAAATAACAAGGGTCTCTATATTTCACTATAATTTTGAAATATGAATGTTTGAAAATGTTTTTCATTTAAAATTTAAAAAATTTGTTATGTGTTCTTCTTAATTGATTTTTAGCTTTGGATTTTTCATGCATATAGAAATATTTATCTTTATTGTCCACATGTAGTAAATTTTATGATTCGATAAGTAAGGATAATATTTACAGCATGAAGACTTTTCACATTCCCCTCCACTTGAATCTAATGCATTAATTACTATATGAAATGATGAATCTCAAGATTCAACCATTAATTATGTTATTACTTGATGGCCTATCTGTATTCCTTAAATTTTTCAAATCATTTTACATAACTATTTTGGATATAAAAGATTAAAATTAGAAGTATTTTATTATTTAAAAGATTATGTTTCTTGAGTTGAGAGGTCATTTTGGTCGCCTATAGTTTGGTTTCGTCATCTAGTTACATTAAAATTTTAGAATCCCATAAATAAATTAATCATATATAAAAATTATATTATACATATCATTATATATAATATTCTCTTTCGAATGAAAAACAGATTTGAAATACAATAAATCCAAAACATTATCTACATTAAAAATAAAGTTAATTTTATTATTAAAAGAAAATCAATTACCCTTAAAATAGTACAGAGGATATAATGAAAACATAAATCAAAATAAAAAAAATGTTGAAATATGACATTCATTATCCCCATCCAATAAACACATTTCTATTTCACCACCATGTACTGTCCTATGCTAGGATAACTTCTTAACATACATGCGTTGTCCAATGCCAGATTTACTCTCCCTATTTTTGACACTTGTGAATACCCGTGGTTGAGCTCGACTAATAGACTCATCATGGTTATGTAACAACCTAAAATTTTTTAATCATTTAAAAATGGATATCTTTCCCCTCATTATCGTTTTCTAATAGTTTACAATAAAATCACAAATAAGGTCTTTTAATTTTCATATTAAATTTGTATATGTTGTGTTGATATAAATTAGTTTAACTAGGAACAATAACTAGATAGAAAATAAATACTAGAAATAAATAAAATATTTCATTCTTTAATAATGGTTCATTCAGTCTACAATAATACCCAATATCATACCAATTATTAATATGGAAAGAAAAATGGAGCATAAATAATGGGTAATATAATGATCGGTCACGTTTCGATCCCATAAAATCATCAAAACCATGAACATCACTGTAATAGTGGATTAAATTGATAGTAATAGAAAATTAATTTTGGAAATTATATTGATCATTGATCCAAATCAATGTTAATGATAATGTGTAAGAATACTAAGATATTTATAAGGAAATAAGCTCATCTACCATTATTCATGATGGATACCATAGTTGATTAAAATTATAACCATTAGTCAAAAATAAGTTTGTCCATATTATTATTATTTTTTATGAATTTTCTAACAATGTTGATATTTTTTTGAAAATTTGAAAATTTCCTCTTTACAAGTGATATAATTTTATGATGTTATTATTATATTAAATGTTTTAAAAATTTATATAAAAATTAAGTCAATAAATATTTCATTTAATAACTATAAAAATTATTTTAGGTATATTTTTTAATTTAGAAATATACCCACTACGTTTTTGAATAAAAAATTTATTTTTTAATAAAAATTTTATTTTTCAATTTAGTGGATTAATTAGGGTGGATGGGTGGTATGGTTAGGTTTTTGAAGGCCTAAAATGTAAAAACACAATCTAAAAAATCTACAATAGTTTGGAGAATGGTTTCAAATTTATTTCACCCATAGGTGGTTAGCGTGTATAATAAAATAACCAATATTGAATACTTTAATAATTATCCATACACATGTATAAATACTACCATTTCCCCATTACTATCCACTAAAAAATCAAAACCCCTTAATTTAGGGTCACTTTTAAATCCTTAATTCCCCCACCAAGTTTCCATCTGGGTTTTTACATTCCACCCTCACGTTTCAAGAAACAAATCATCAAGGCGAGGTAATTATCCTCTTTAAACTTTTCATTCATGTACCTCCCTTTTGTGATTTGTTTAAATGTTAAAGATTATTTTTTTTCATACAATTTTTATCTTACCATCTCTTCCAAAATGGGATTTTACCAATGTGATACCTATATCCTTTATCAATATTACTTTTCTTTAATCCACATTGTATATTGTTATATTGCAAAAATAATTTCATGAGTTTTTTTCTTTGCAGGAAATATTATTATATTGTGAATTACAAAAACTTTTATTTACCCATAAAAATTATCCTAAATGTAAATATAATATATTTTTTAGGTACTTTAATGTTTTAACCCCACAATCAATTTTCGTGTGTAAAAATAGATTTAATGTTTATGTATTTAAGCACATATATACCCAATGTTTCCATATAAAGATCATTCTTATTATCCATAGGTTATTGATAAAATGATGTATTATGTTCAATGTGGATAACATGAATTAATACATATTATGGGTTCACCGTTATTGTTCATCAATTCATTGGGAAATGAATTTATATCTTGATATTATATGTTTTACAATTCCTTGTTGAATAAATTTGGTAATTATGATTTGTTGTACTCATGGGATAAAACTCAGTGATATACCTTTGAATATATAATTCTTATGTTTTAGTAACATTTAAATGTTATAATTAATATTATTTCTATTATTATTTACCTCATTTTCATATGATGAAGTTTTATTGATATGCATTTTATTCATATATTTTGTATCTCTTTTTAATACTCCCATTTTTGGAATAATGCTCACACCATTTTTAGATACACGTCCCTATGATTTACGATATAGTAAATTAATCTTATTGAGAACTTATGAAGATATATTTTAAGTGTATTATATATTCTTATTAATTTCATGTATTATTTTCCTATTTTACATGACACTAAAACCCTAAATCTCTTTGTGATGTTAATTATTTTACTCTATAATGATATTTTAAATAAAAAGGCAGTTCACCATAGTTAGAATCAAAATAATTTTTTTATTTATGAAAATAAGGATTCTAAATAATTTTTATGAAAACCCTAGGGCTAATTAGAAATATTCTAAAACATCCTATTAATTTTTTAAATATTCAAAAAGTGGTTTAGAAAAATACCTCAATGTCTAGATACTACTAGTGGATATGGTTCAAAAAAAAACTTACCAATGGGTAACAACCAAAAAATATATATTGATCTAGAAACAATTATAAACTAGTATAAAATAATCTGTGTTGGTGCACTCCTCATTGAAACACTTAGAGTTATGATTTTGGTTAATCACATTATTGAATAAACCACCATAATGGATATAAATATAATGTAAAATTTTTATTAATATTGAATTATATCAGCCTAGAATCATGATATTATAAAATTTTATTATTAATATATCCATTATAATTGTAAATATAAGATTAATAATAGAAAAAAAAATTCACACATAGGTTTTCCCCTTCTAGAAAAAGGATAAGAAATAAAATGATAGGTGGAAATAATGGATGGAATTGAAAATGTAATAATGGATTTCACAATATAAAGAGACTTGGAGTTGAAAATTTTCTAATGATGATTAATCAGTTAACTTAAGTCAAAAAAACTGGAACCATTTTGTGCATCCTACTTCACCAAGGAAGGAATTACAAATAGGTGAATCCTGTATGTGTTAATGAGAAACAATTATTAGTGGAACCACTGATCAAAAAATTGAGTAACAATGGATCAATACTATGGGAAAGATATTTTTTTACTCTATTATTTGAATAGGAAAATTCTACGTTAGTTGAATGTATCTAAGAGGGGGAAAATGATCATTGGTAGAAAATAATCAAGAACATGAATCCAATTGATGAGGTGGATTCCATGGGATCTGGAGACCTAAAAAATGGTCATTTTCATCAAATTATTTTCCTCTTACCCTCTATATCATATTGTGGAGGGAATTATTTGATATAAAAAAATAGAAAAAGAATCATTGGGGGAATTATAAGATCAAATTTACATGACTTGTTCATTATACTTCACCATTTTTTATTGATTTTTTTGGGAAAATAGTTTGATTCGGTGGCTGATTGGGGTCTCATCTGGGAAAATATTTTGAAATCCATGACTTTTGGGGTTATTAAGAGATAGTGCATTGTAAAATCAAAGTTGAAATGGATTTTGGAGTTTATCAATGCACCTATCGATATAGTTTTAAGAAGATAAAGTTGGAGTAATTTATTTGGAATAATCTTAACAAGATGAAATTAAAATATCTTATGTGAGAAAAATACATGAAGAATAATTTTGGGAATTGTTTTACGTGAAGTGGAATGTTCATAAAGTGAATAAGCGATACAAGTATATATCAAAATTATCATGTAGATTTAAATCCTAAACAACTAAATGCTATTCATAATAGAAAGATGGTGCAAGAATAACCAGTTGAGTAATGGTACATGTTTTTGGAACCTGGGTAATTTCCTAACCAATTTACAAATCTTAATATTATAGTGGGAAACCACCATCAACCCATATATATTCTAAAGGAAAAATGTTGTTATTTTCATTTACAATGGTTGAATACAGTGTTCAAAATTATTTTTCGACTAGCACACTCATCATACGATAAAATATAGCAAGTAAAATGTCTTATTCTAATTATATTCATGCTTTTACTATTTTTAAAGTTTGAAAAGAGCATCATTTTAAACACTAAAATACTATTAGAAGAGTTTTTTATAAAAAATCTTAGAGGAAATATTCTAGTATCTAATATATATAAGGACTCCCATATTGAAATTGGTGAGTCCAATCTCTTAAAAAAATGGAGATATTATTGACGGTGGATTTTAACAGAATAGTTGTTTTTGGATTTGTTGTAAAATTATATTTCCATGATCAATTGTAGAAGTAAATATATTTTTATATTATTGATGAGAAAACCTCTAATCATATCTAATCAAGATAAATCCTAGCATGAGACATTCCTAGAAAACCACAAATTTCCTTCTTTATTGAAATTATTGGTGAATAATAAGAAGAAAGATAAAGTCTAAATATATGATATTTCCCCAAAATTTAGGAATTCATTGTTGTATTTACTAAGGGATATTATCATTAAAACTCATGAATAAAATGTAGCTCTCATGTTGGATATGAAAAAAGAATATTATCATGTAGAGTTGGGATTAATCAATAAGGTGTTGGATAGTATGTTATTTTTTTCCTATAATATTGACCTTCTTTTTAGATTTTTCAGATCTCTGTGGATCGTGGTCTTTTTTCTGTGGAAGTCCAATAGTTCTTTAAGGCCATATAAGGCCTCTATTAAGGTGACCCTTTGTCTCCAAGCATCTTTATATATACCCAGTATGTCTTGAGTAGGATCATTCTTAGAAGCATCAATAATGGTGATATTATGGCATACCAAAGGAGTTTGAGGGCTTTGACCATTTCCCATTTTATGTTAGCTAATGATATTCATTTTCTTATTAATGCTGGAAAAAAGTGTATTTGTAGTTTTAAAAGGAATATGGAGGAGTACTACTAATAGAGTGGTAAACTTATAAACAAAGAGAAAAGTTTCTTCTTCATATCAAATAAATTCTCTCCAAGTTAGATTTTTTATATTAAAACTAATCTTTCCAAGCTAAGAGGCTGTTTTCCCGTGAATTACACTGGGGATCCAATTTCCCCTGTCAGGCTTTGGATTATGGACTTTGATTTCTTACCAATAAGATAGCAGATCGCATCCACGACTAGAAATATAAGTATTTATCCTTTGGTGGACGTATTGCTCATATTAACACTGTAATTTTGGCCACTCCAGTTCATGATCTATCTACAGTTAAGGATCTAAAGGGTTTTATCTCCAACATTGACAAAATTATGGCCAGTTTCATATAGGATCCTATTTCAGAAGGGGAAAAACACTAGGCCTATTGCAGTAAAGTGTCTAGGCCTGCTAGGGAAGGTGGCATTAATGTGTGTAGTTTGGCTAACACTCTCAGTAGTATGCAGGCTAAACTATCTTAGGAAATTGTGGATTAGAGTAGACCAAGAAGAAAAACTATGCATAATCTGTTTTGCCACCAATCCTTGGTGGAAGGAAGGGGTTCTACTCTATGGACTAACCTACCTATAATCATCTCAGAGCTTCTCTACCACACAAAATGGGTCATAAAGAGTGGAGAAATTTCCTTTTGGTATAATAACAGGGTGGGGAGAGTATTGAGTTTCCCTGGATAACCTTCTCCTTCCATTTCCTTTTGAGAAGCCATCTTGTACCCGAAACTTATCAACATGGTGCATGATGAGGAGAAGAAGGCCCTCTTTAATCTCATTTCCATATAGCAGGACTCTGAATGGTGTGCTTTCACTCCTTCTTCATCGTGGTTTTTTTGGATCTTCGATGTATTATGATCATCTCATATGCTCCTGATGACTGGAACAATCTTCTGTGGAATAAAGAAGCTCCCTTGAAATAAAACTTCATGATATATAGGCTAAGGCATCAATCCACTTCCACTAACGATAATATTAAGAACTACGGTATCCCATTCCCCTCTTGGTGCTCTTGCTATGAGCCTCTAAGGAGGAAATTATTGATCAAATATTCTTCTCGAGTGACAGGGTAGATGTAGTTTGGTGCTTATTTAGGGATTTTATACGGTATCTAGATTCTTCTCCGGGGGGGATCCTGTTCTGAGACCAATGGTTCGATGGATCGGGAGTCATAGGACCGGGGAAGAAGAATCACTCTTTGATTCTTCTTGTTGACTTCTGGTCGATTTGGAAAGCCATAAATAAGATCATATATGAGGTGATTCATGATTCGGGTAAGTTCATTATATTCAAGAAAAAACATCATTACTGATATTGAAAGTCTCCTTAGTAATTGCTAGAGTTCACCCTCCATCAGCTGGCTTGTTTCCATTCCACCTAGAGCCCAGCCGAGAGAGAATATTAATAGCGATATTTGGGTTTTCTGGTCACCCCCTAATGGGGCCTTAAACTCAATATTGATGGGTGTCTTGCGAGGGGGTGGGGTGGTTTAGGACTCATGGGGTTTCTTCCTTCTGGACTTGTCAACTCAGTTATGCAATGGATCCTTTCTCTAGGCCAAAGCCAAGTCCATGCTCAAGGGGGTTACCCTTTTTCATTAGAAGGGTATTGATCTTGTTGAGGTTAAAACAGATTCAAAAATTACCCATGATTCTTGGAATTATTTATGATCTCATCCTTGGACCATTTTCTAAATTATCATAATGTTAAAAGATATTATCTCTAATAGAAAAAAAATCAGTCACTACTTGCGTGAGGGTAACCATGTTCCAGATCACCTTGCTTATTTGGGTGTCCTTGGTCCTAACCTACTCTATTTGCATGATTTCTCCACCTTGAAGAATGAAAGGGTCAATTTTATTAGAGGGGATGCCCTTGGATTGAACTATTCCAGACCTCCTTAGGTTTCATGTTCTTATGTTTGTATGTTTGTATGTATGTTTGTTTGTTTGTCTTTATAATAAAAAAATTAACTTTGAAAATAATTGGCTATCCACTATTTATAGGGGTAGATTTTTCGATTGAACCCAAACCTGGATCTAATATAATATCAATGACCCCATATAGAATGGTCTAGGTGGAGTTTGGATAATTATAGAAGTAATATCACGATCTTTTGGAGTATGGTTCTATTATACAAAGTGTGTCTCATTGGTGAGAAACTGTTATATTTGTAATGAAGAAGGATGTATCAATATACCAAAAAATTGATTATAAAGATCATATTGGGATCATAATGAAATAAAAATATACTCTTCACAAGAATTATGATTCATTCCACTAGATACATAATGCTCAATTTATCTCTATGATTGATCTCGAGTCTTGGTATCATCAATTGGTGGTGAAGAACAATGATATCCAAAAGATGGCCTTTCAAACAAGATTTGTAAATTTTGAGTTTTCTCTTTTCTTCCTTCATATTGAAAAATGGTCCAACTATATTTATTGGATTTATGAATAGAATATTTCAAGATTATCTTGATAATTGTTTGGTGGTTTTTATTAATGAAATCAAATATATAACAAAATACATGATAGGGTTAAAGATCATATAAGGGTTATATTATGAACACTAAGGAAGGTTAGGTTATTTTTAAATGTCTTAAAATGTTATATTAGGTTACAAAAGATTCATATTATTGGGACACATCGTGTCTGTTAAAGGAATCTCAGTGGATCTAGCAAAGATAAAGCCATAGAGGAGTGACTGTGATCTACATCTCTAACTAATATTCAATGTTTATGTGGTCTAACATAATACTATAAAATGTTAGTAAAAAACCATTCAATATTTTATATTCCAAAAACTATATAAAATATAAATGGAGTTATGTTTATCAAGATAAAGTAATGTGAAAGGAGTTTTCATGAACTAAAGATGAGGTTGGTTAGTGAACTTTTTCAAACATTAACCTCTTATAGAGATTTATTTTTCATTTAGTATGATGTATCCTTAAATGGTATTGGATTTATACTAACGAAAAATGAAAAGGTGATATCTCATTCAACATGATAGTTAATGCCTTCTAAATATAATTATCCAACCAATGATCTTGACTTTGAAATAGTTATATTTGTATTAAAGGTATGGAGACATTATAATTATGGTGAGAAATGTAATATATACATAGACTAACAAAAGTTGATGAATATGTTTATATAGAAGGTTTTTAACATTCATCAAAGGAGATAGTTACAGTAAGTCAAGGAAAATAATTTCTCTAAAGATTTATTTCATATAAATCTGATTAAGGTAGTTGATTCTCATAGAATAAAAGAAAATGATGCTCTATCTACGATGTGGATTGAAAAGACTCTATGTTTATTGATATTCAATAGATGGGTCTATAAATCATAATAGTATGGAATAAATACTAAATATATTAAATGATTTACCAATAATCTATCTAAGAGGGGATTAAGGATACATAAATGGATGATATCGGGGTTCAATATCAGGTGGAAGTAGTAATTGAAGGAAAGATTCATTATTTAAATATCAATGAAGATGGTTTCCTACAGTTTGGATCTAGAATTTTTGTGACTTCATCAATAGATATAAAGAAATATATATTGTAAAAATCACATAGTTTATCTTTCTCTATCAATAGTATAAGTACCAAGATTTACTACGATATTCAAGATCGCTTTTGGTGGAAAAAATATCACTACTGGAAATCTGACCTTTCCCAATGCTTCTATACCAACGGTTCATAAAAACCGTTGGTATAGGTTCCCTTTCCCAACGGTTTGGCCAAACCGTTGGGAAATCCCACTTTGAGGCCACCTTTCCCAACGGTTTGGGAAAACCGTTGGGAAATCCCACATTGTGGGGACCTTTCCCAACGGTTTTGGCAAACTGTTGGGAAAGGTATACCCTTTCCCAACGGTTTTGGCCAAACCGTTGGGAAAACCCACATTGTGGGGACCTTTCCCAACGGTTTTGGCCAAACCGTTGGGAAAGGGTATACCTTTCCCAATGGTTTGCCAAAACCGTTGGGAAAGGTCACCCATCAATCAACCTTCACCCAAAATCAAATCCAGGCTCAAAATCTATTCCAACGGTTGTCAAAACCGTTGGTATAGGTCTATACCAACGGTTTTGACAACCGTTGGTATAGATCCTTTGATTTTTTATCATTTCTTCTTACCCAGAAAATTATATAAATCAAAATTTAATATAATTATGAGAATACATATATATATTTATGTAATTATATACACAAAAGTCATGTTAGGGTAGTGGTTAAGTCGTTCAATAATAAACTAGGGGTGCTGGGATCAAATCCCAGCAAATGTTTTTTTTGAAATACATATACCAACGGTTCCACAACCGTTGGTAAAGATTTTCATATTAATTATACCAACGGTTTCCAAAACTGTTGGGATAGGTCTATACCAATGGTTTTGGGAAAACCGTTGGTATAGACGTATCCCAACGACTTACTTGGCCACGGTTCTCCAAAACGTTGGTATAGGATATACCAACGGTTTAGAGGCATATACCAACAGTTCCAAACCGTTGGTATATGTTAGTTTTCCAGTAGTGTATAAAGATATAGATCACTATGAATACTTACAAGTTCTAGGTTTTGTAGCAAGTTATGGAATAGAAATAGAATTCCATTGGGTTATTGCAACCATTTCCCATACCCACATATAAACAGGATAACATCACCATGTAATTTTTCACTAGTGTCATGAAGACCCCCAAAGGAAGAAATGCGATATGGGTTGTGGGGGATTGGCTCACCCTGAATTCTCCCTTTATTATTATTCGATAATATTTCTCCCTTAAAAAACATCCATTATTTACATAATATAATTGTTTCAATCAGATGGGATGCGACTTCTAATCATGTTTTATCAAGATCCAAGTTTTGATTTTAAATTTTTGAGAAGTATTCAACATAATTTTAAACCATAATTGAATTTCAACGCATCTTTTCTGCCCCAAAATGATGTGCAATATGAACGGATGATTTTCACACTTGATGTAATGTTGAGAACCTTATAAATGGAATTTAAAAGTCAATGGGATCAATATGTCCCATTATTTTTGTTCTCATACAAAAAAATCTTCAACAAATGTATTCAAATGGATCTATATAAATTTCATTATTGTAAGATGTAACGACTGAATATTTTATCAATGGATTTTCTTTCTTATAATTATATCCTATATTATAATCACATAATATTACATATAGATTCTAATCCACACTTTATAAATGAATAATTAATGAATTAAATGGTATTTCTAGATGTTAAGGAAAATATAAAAAATTAATAGTATATTGACCTTGGGAATAGTAACATGACCCTTATGAATAGTAAACTAGACAATTTAATTGTAACCTCTTTAATGAAGGCATAAATAAAAATTATCCATCTTATAAGTGATAATTTGATATAATTATATCAAAGTATACGTAAATAAATATTTTCAAAAAACTATTATCTAAGTGTTGGTATTTTTGTTAGTCATGTATATTTAATTAAAATTTTATGATTAATTTAATAAATTAAAAAAAGAATTATTTTCAAAAAATGTATTCATAAAATAATATTTTTATTTCTTATGATTATGATATAACTTAATTATTTCATAAATAAATTATCAATGTGTTAGAAAAGTAGTTTTAATTTTAATATTTTTTATAGTAAATTATTATATTAATTAAAAATTAATTTCATCATATTTATAAAATTTATTTTTAAAATAAGGTTCATTTATGTATTCTTCACACTGATAAGTGGTTAGGAATTTTCTTTGGGATATTTCAGAAATACTTGAATTTATGTGAATAGTAAAATATTGTAATTAATGGTATATATACATTATAAGTTAAATACACTATTTCATTGAGTCATGGATTATTTAATAACCATTCATATAAACTCACATGATATAAATGCAATTTATAGTCTCAAAAATCATCATTATTTCTTTTATTGAAAAAAATCATAGCCTAATGAATTAAATATGGAAAAAACTCCCCTCTCATACACTATAAAATCCACCCCTCACCACTTCATCTCCTCACACCTCTCAAGCCGTGTTCCTTGTCCAAATTATTCTCATGTCTCTTCCTAAGAATATACCCCGATTTCAAGAGCTATCAGTATCATTAAAGTACCAAAATCACTTCCCAAAGGAGGCTCTCAAGGAAGAAAAATTCAAAACGTAAATTCTGCTTTTTTGTTTCTTTTAATTTCTATTCATGATCATTATTTTCGTTATATATTCGCAAATACCGACATAAAAATTGTGTGATAATTCCATTACATTAATTATTCTTGAATTTTATTATAAAATAGAATAAGTCTTCATAATCTCTTCTTCGCCCTCCTTTTTAACTAAAAATAAAACACTATTGGAGATGTGTTAATTTATCACATTCAAGGACGATGAGATTTCAAATTCTATTATAATCATAAAGGATGGTCATGAAAAAAAATTATTTTTGAACCATATTTTAGGTATTATAAATTATTTAATGTTCTGGAATCACATTATATACCTGATATTAATTTATAAAATAAAATGAGTTTGTTGTGATCGAAAAACCTCCAAATTAATCCAATCTATTTTCATTAAAATTTGAGCTAATGATTCATCCTCTTCCCATTTAATCAAATTATTGGTAAAACCATTTTATATTCTGGAAGTTAATTAATATAATATAATTATACTTCTTAAAAACCATTCCCCTTTTACCTAAACTTTCATACTCTTATTCAAGTTAACCCATCACGAAAACAATGAAACGTGCACTCACAAATGATGAAATTGAATATTATGACTCCTTAAAAAGAAAAAATAAGAACATAATAAAATGATATAAAATAAAAGTAATATGTAATAGGTTCTAAAATTAGTAACTAATTAATCTAATTTAATTATCTTTGATATTATGATCCTGTGAAGGACACCTTCAATAATAAGGAAAGGGATTCTACCCAAACCTCCATTATTCCTTCAGGTTACTCTTCCTCATTTTTTTTAACCAAATGAAATTATTTTCATTATTTATTTACATATTATAATTTTTTTTATATTTTACCTAAACATGTGCCAAGATATTTTCATCCTTTTTCATTGGGGATATACATATTTTCAGGGTTCCCTTATTGATACTTCCCGATAATCAAGTTGTTTTAAGGGAACATCCCAAATTCTTATGCGTTTTCAAGTGCACACCATAAAATTTTTTAGTCTACCATTATTTTTATTAAATGACTCATTTTATTATGAAAACCATCTTGGTTAACTTCTAGTTTTATATAAAATATTATTCCTTTTCCATTTTAAATGATCATTTATTTATTTAACGCACTAAAATGTTGTAATTATAATGTTTCTAAAATACTCATCATACAATTTATCACTTCAGTTTTACATAACCAATTATTATATATTACAATTATCCTTTATTAATTTCCATGTCTGAATTAATTACTTTTTTATAGACAGATTTATGGAACTCCCTTTTATTAGTATTTATGTCATGATTAAGATACCTACTTCTTTTATGGGTTGACAATATGATTATGTTTTCTTAATTGTGAATTATTCTTCATGTTTACCACATATTCATGAAATTTTATTATTGGTGCACCTAAATATATCTCCAATGTATTAGTTAAAGTCTATTATCATGGGACGTTATGTTTAATGGTCTTGGTGGTTAGCCTAGACTCATGTTCCATGTGCAACAGTCATTGTGGTTAGCCTTGTATCAGGAAACTCTATGTGAAATGAGACTTGAATCATGATAAAATCATGTTTTATGAAACTTCTACATTTATTTGATTCCATTTTTATATCATCTGATGTTTTATATGTTATTATACTATTTTTCAAAAATGTTCCATATCATTTTATATCATTACATTATTCCTTCCAATCCATGTGTTGAATATTTATTCATAGGTTTATTCCCTTACTGGGATTTTAATCTCATCCCTTTGTTCATGTTAACCCCTGGTTATTCTATGAATATTTTTGACAACAATTGAAGTTACGATATCTCTATAAATATTAAATAATGAAAGGTTTGTGTCCCTTGTTTTTAGTTTTATGTACCTTGTCTTCCAAGATACTATAATTTATGATGCTTGAATTATAATTTGAAGTTTAATTATGCCTAAAATAATGTAATGATATGTGTAAAATTCTAGGGTTACTATATTTGGTATCAGAGGAAAAGTCTAGTTATTTCATGAGATTAGTAATAGAGTAAATTGGTATTAACCTTTTGTATAAGACTAAGTATAAGAAAACATCTGTAAATTTTTGTTAGTGTATACTAAGTGGTTTATTTAGAAAATAAATCCTTATCAGGATACTACAAGTGTATGTGGTTCTGGAACATATGTAACTTGGATTAACAACTTTGATAAGGTGTTCCGGGCCCAACTCAAGGTAACTTGGTATACAAAAATGAGCCTTAAGACTCCCTTGGATTGAAAATCCCAAGGTATATGCTTTGGTATATTCATAATCCCATTATGAATAATTATTAATGGTAAATAAAAATCCAAGAATAATATATGATAGGAAACAAATCAAGGAAAACCTAGATTGAAACCTAGGAATCACAAGTTAGGATATAATTTTGTTTTACAAATTTATCATTTTATGTTTATTATTTCCATTTTATACTCTCATTGGCTATGTATTCAAGACCCTAATTGAAAATTATTTTTCTTAGATAATGGTGTATAATATAAGAACATATTCAAATAATAAATATGATAGGAAATATAATTATTATTTTTATTATAATCCAAATATTATGGGAATGGGTGCTGAAACATTTATGGAAATACTCACTCAACTAGATAATGTTATTAATAATAACATGAAATATAGAATGACCTCATTCTCCATAGAAAGATAAAGTTTCAATTTATTCTTTCATGTGAAATAGTTCTCCCATGTTTAGTGGATCTTCAGATCCCCTCCTCATGGAACAATGTATTAACTCCATTAAAAATATATTGTATATCCTCCAGTGCTCAGAAGAAGAGAAGATTGTACTAGTGGTCTATTATTTTGATGAGGAAGCTAATCAGTGGTGAAATTTGATCAAAAACATGATGTCTACGGAGGAAATTGAATCCATCGATTGGGATCAATTTAAGAAAATGTTTTTCAATAAATATTTTTTTAATACACTCTATCTCAATATGAAAAGAGAGTTCCTTGGACTCATTAAGAAAGAAGATGTATCTTTCAGGGTGTATGAATAAAACATTTCAAGGATTTCAAGATACCCCTAAGGAATTTTCATGAACATTGAAATCAGGTTGGATCCCTTCTGTTTCATACTAAAGCTGATTCTACAAAAATATTTGGTGATTTGAGACATTGATAATTATGAGGAGACTATAAGTTCTGCCCTAAAAATTGAAATGGAGATTAGAGACTCTAAGTGGTCTCATGGGCCTAGTGACAAAATGTAAAATATGGAGTCAATTATGGGTTGTTCAATAAATAAATCCAATGATAGAAAAAAGACCAAACATATCACATGTCAAAACTATTGAAATAAGCTTCATAGGAACTATTAAAATTGAACCAATAATTGTTTAAAATGTGGATGAATGGGAAATATGAATAAGGACTTCCAAAGAGATATAAAAAATCACACTTTTTTGGTAGAAAAAAAGAAGGTTGAGAAAAATACTATACCTATAGTGAAGTATTATAACTATATGGAAAATTCGAATTATAGGAAAAAATTTCATAATATAAGGGTTGTCGAAGGAAATCAACAACAACCTTTGAGGAAAGAAGGAAGGTATTTTTCTATCAATACTGCTGAGGTGGAGCTGGACAATGATGTGGTGACATGTACTCTAGTTATTCATTCAATAATATTTAACATACTATTTGATTTGTTTCTATTCATTCTTTACAATCGTTCAAGTGTATTTGTACTATTCAAATACCACCTCAAAATTTAGAGGTTGAGATATCTTTGTGGAAAAAATTGGGTAATTATTGCATCTAATATATATACCTCATCCCCGATTAATGTTTCTTGAGTAAACCACCCATAAAATTTCATCATACTTCCTTTAGTGTATTTTAATGCTATATTTGGCATGCATTGGGTATCATCATACAAATCCGACATCAATATTCAGGAAATGGAGATCACAGTTCACATCCTGAATCATCCTCCAAATCTATTCAAGTGTAATGAGGATGCTGAATCAGTATTAGAATAATTATCTCTATTGTGGATATTATTTCTTTGTGAGAAAGAATATCTAGCTCAAATGATTGAGACAATGGATCGGATCATTCTTGAAGATATGCCCATCGTGAGGAATTACATTGATGTAATGCCCGAATAATTTACTGGTCTTCCTGATGACCAAGAGGCTGAGTTCTCAATTCCTATTATTATTATATCTCTACCTATATCAAAGAGTCCTTATATAATGGACACCATTGAGATAGAAGAGCTTAATTAGTAGTTATATGAGAGACATTATAATGTTTTTATACATCCAAGTGCTTCAACATGGAGTGCACCATTCCTCTTGGTTAAGAAAAATGATGGATTGATGCTCATATTCATTGATTATCCTAGGATCAATAAAATCACGACAAATAACAATTATCCCCTTCCAAAGATAGATTACTTGTTCATACAACAATGTATGGCCAATTATTTCTCTATGGTGGACCTTCGGTAGTGATATCATAAATTAAGGGTGAGGAAGGAAGATATTCCTTGGACTTCATTTCAAACAAGCTATGGAGACTATGAGTTCATAGTGATTCCCTTTGTATCCACTTTTTCTATAAAAATTTTCAAGTATTTAATGAATATAGTCTTTAGATATTACCTTAAAAAAATTTTGGTATTATATATTAATGATATTATGATAAAATCCATGAGAAAGGAGGTATAAGAAAAGAATTTGAATAATGTGGTGAAGAATTTTCAAAGGGAGAAACATTATGGAAAGTAATTTAAATGTGAGTTCTAGATGGAGGATGTATCATTATTTGTTGAATGTTATCACCAATAATGGGATATCTATGGACACTTCATAGACAAAATAATTTTAGGAGTGGCCCATGAAAACTTCTGTAATAGAGATCCACATTTTCCTTAGGCTAGCATGGTATTACTGACTATTTGTGAAGAACATATCATGATTATCAATCCCAACGACCATGATGAAATAGAAGGGAGTGACCTTTTTCTATACTCAAGAATGTGATAAAAGTTTTAAAGAAATCAAAAATAGGCTTATCACTATGTCGGTACTAATACTCCAAAGAAGTGGAGAAATCATTATTGTATATAGTGATTCGTAAATTAAAGGATTAGGATTTGTACTAATGAAAAATGATAAAGTGATAGTCTACGCCCCAAGGCTGTTGAAAATTCATAAGCAATGATATCCCACAAATGATCTAGATATGGCGGCTCTAATCTTTTCAATAATAATCTAGAGGCATTAACTATATGTGGAAAAGTGTGAGATATATACTGATAAAAAGAGTCTCAAATATATATTAACACTGAAATAATATAATGTGCACCATCAAAAATGGGTGGAGATCATCAAGGATTATGACTGCTCAATCCACTACCATCTTGGAATAGAAAAGTAGGTGGCAGATGATCTAAGTAGAAATGATCCTGCATCATTATCTATGATGATAATTGAGATGGAAATAATCTTCTTAGAATTAAAGAGGATGAAAACAAGAATCATTAAGAGAGTAAAATCATAAATCTTTTCTCAAATGATTGGTCAATCATTCCCCATGAAGAAAATAAAATATTTTCGATGAAATGATGTGAAAATTCTGAAAAGAGTAGAATCTATAAAATATGTGAAATCCTTTGATTTGAATACTGATGAGGAAGGATTTGTAATATTTGGGTAATGATTATATTTTCCATCTAATTCAGAGATAAATAAGGATTTTCTGAATTATGGACATAGATAAACCTTCTATATTCACCAAATGAGAACAAAGATGCATCGATATATCTGAGAAAACTACTGCTGGGACAATATGAACAAGGAGATCGCTAAATATACATCAAAGTGTCTAGTATGTTTATAAATTATGGAAGAGAGGAAAAATTGTAAGATTATGATGAAACCACTACCCATACCAATATGGATGTGGTAGAATATTACTATGGAATTTTTCACCGGACTTCTAATGAATTTTAGAAGAAACAATGATTTATGGGTCATTATGGATTGTCATGAAATGTCAGGTCACATTATTGAAATTCAAGAGGATATATAATTGGATCAAATTTTAAGTATATATATGATATAAGGGGTATGTTTTCTAGGAGTGTCACTATAGATTATAATTGGGAAATATATGACATTCATTTAAATATTATGGAAAATTATCCAATATGTTCAAAGTAGTGAATTGAAATTCAGTACGACCTATTATCCTCAAACAGATGGCCAATCTGACTCAACAATTCAATCACTGGAAGACACGGTGAGAGCTTGTTATATAGAATAGAAATGAGAATGGTACTAACATCTTGTACTGATCTAATTCTTCTACAATAATAGTTTCCACTCTAGTATCCAAATGGAAACATTTGATTCCATTTATGGGTAAAGGTGAAGAACATCGGTGTATTGGGATGAAGTTAGAGACCATGAGCTCTTTCGGCTTGAAATTGTTGAAGAAATGGTGGGTAAGGTGAAAACCATTCAGAAAGATTTCATGATATCCCAAAGATGAAAAATAGTTGTGTAGACAATCATCGATGAGACCATGAGTTCAAATTTGGACCCATGGTATTCGTAAGAATATCTCCACAAAAAAGGTCCGGATATTTGTGAAGAAATGAATGATATGTCCCAGGAACATTATCCCCTTTGAGATCCTTGATCGTGTCAGTGTTTTGGCATATCAAATAGTACTCCCACCTACCAAGTCTAATTTAAATGGTGTATCCCAGGTATCCATCTTAAATGAGTACATATGAGATCCATCATATGTACTGTTTTCAAAGGTGTAACCATTGGAGAATGATCTTTCTTATGAGGAGCAGCCAGTGAAGATCTTGGGTAGTAGAGATAATGTTACGGACAACAAGACTACTCACCTAGTCAAAGTATAATGGTGAAACCATAATTGCAAAGAAGCCACATCGGAATTGGAGGAACCAATGAAGGAGAAGTACCCAAACCTGTTTTAAGCATAGAATGTAAAACAAAATTTTAAGGGGGAAATTTCTATAGCGGGGAAGAATATAATAACCCAATGTTTTATCAATGTAATTCCTTAATTATAATTTTTTCTGACAGTATAATCACATAATATTACATATAGATCACAATATAATCTTAATAAATGAATAATTAAGGAAATAAAAGGTATTTCTAGAAGTTATGTAACATATACTAAAGGAATACTAACATGACCATTGGAATAGTAACATGGACCTACTAAATAGTAAACTAAAAAATTGAATAATAACATAATCAATGAATGTATAAATAAAAAATATTTATCTTATAAGTGATAATATGATATAATTATTTCATAGTATAAGTAAATCCGTATTTTTTAAAAATTATTAACTATGTGTTGGTATTTTTATAATTCAATTATATGAAAATAAAATTTTATGATTAGTTTAACAAATTAAAAGAAAATATATTTTCATAAAATATATTTTCATAAAATTTATTAATAAAATAATTTTATTATTTTTTTCGATTGTATGGTGATTTTATGATACCTTAATTAAATTATCAAATTGTCAGAAAAGCAGTTTAAATTTTAAAACTATTATTTTTCATGAAAATTATGATTTTAATTAAAAAATATATTTCTTATATTTAAAAAAGTAATTTCATAAAACTTTGTTCATTTTTAGATTCTAAACATCAAAAAATCAATAGGGTTAATTTTGAAATTTTTCTGGAATGCTTGAATTGTTTGTGAATTGTAAAATATAGTAATTTACTGTATATATACATTATAAGTTATATACACTAATAATTGGGTCATTGCTGATTTAATAACCATGTTTTCGAACTCACACGATCTAATTACTATTTTTAGTCTTATAATACTCACTATTACTTATATTGGAAAAAATAATAAACTAATGAATTGAATATTGAGAAAACTCCCCTCTCCTCCACTATAAAAACCAACCCTCCCAACATCTTCTCATCACACCTCTCAAGATTTTTGAATTGTATAAACTATGCTGAACTCTCCTCCCAATCTCCCACCCCACATCCAAGAGCAGTTGGTATCATCAATAGACAAAAACCCCTTTTCTAAGGAGGCTCTAATGGAGGAAAAATTGAAGTGGTAAATTTTGCTTTATGTTTTTTATACATTATTTTCAAGATCATTATTTTATTTTTCTATCGTACAATACCCACATCCAAATTAGATTATAACTCTATTAATTTACATATAATTTAATTTAGTTATGATAACTGAATAATTCATCATCATCTCTCATTCCCCATTCTTTTGTACTAAAAATGAATCAACTTTCCATATGTGTTATTTTATCACATTCAAGGATGATGAGTTTTCAATTTCTATTATCATATTCAATTATGGTCATGAAAATATTTTTATAGTTTAAAAAGATTATAATCTATATATTTTAACTTATCTAATTTTCTAGAATCATTTGGTATACAAGATATTAATTTATAAAACAAAATTATTTCATTGGGATTGAAAAACCACCATATTAATCTAAGTGATTACCATTAATATTTTAGTTAAGGATTTGTCCTCATACCCTTTAAAAAATTGAATTCTATAATCATTTTATATTTTAGAAGTTAATTAATATAATATTATTACACTTCTATAATATAATTCCCATTTTAAATGAACTTTTATAAACTTATTCAAGAAAACCAATCATGAAAACTATGAAAAGAAGTAGTCAAGAATAATGAAATTGAAAAATATAACTCATAAAAAAGGGAATAAAAGAATATAATAACATGATAATAAAAGTAATTAATGCATAATAGGTTCTGAAATAATTAATTAAATAATTTATTCTAATTATCCAGGACAATAAGATCTAGTGAAGGACACATTCCGACTTTAGGTAAGGGATTCTACCTGAACCTCCATTATTCCTTTGTGTTTCTCTTTCCTATTTTTTACCATAATGAAATTATATGTAATTTTTATATACATATTTTAAATGTTTTTAAATGTTCGAAACTATTTTATAAAGATATTCACCTCCTACTTTTTTGGGGATATGCATGTTTTTAGTGGTTTTCCTTCTCAGTACTTCTCGGTACGCAAGTCGTTTTTAGAGAACTTCCTGAATTCAAACCCATTCTAAATTTCAATAAATAACTTTTTTTAAGATACCATAACTTTAATAAAATCAATAATTTAATTATGAAAACCTTCTTGGATAACTAGAAGTATTATATTAAATATTATTTCTATTTTCGTTTGGAATGATCTTTTATATTTCCCTTAAGCTGCACTAAAATGTTTTAATTCTAGTGATTCTTAAATACTATTTATATAATTTATCACTGTTTTTTTTCGTCACCTATTATGATATATGCATATTATTGTTTATGAATTTCCATGTTTGAATTAATTCCTTTTTTATTGAAATGTTAATTTTATTCCCATTTATTATGCATTAGGATATGATTAAGATACCCACTTCTTTCCATGGGTAAAATTATATTTATGTTTGTTTTCTTACATATGATTCTTTATGTGGCCCAAATATTCATGAAAATGATATGATTTTTGTACCCATATAGTGATACAAGAAATTGGGAAACTTTTAGTCTTTGGATATGTTATTCTTAATAGTCTTGGCAGTTATCTTTACTCATTCTCCATGTGCAGTAGTCTTGGGGGTTAGCTTTGAATCATGTTTCTCTATGTGAAACAAGCCTTGACATATGATAAAGTAATATTTTATGTTGTTATAACATTACTATGATTTTTTTTATATGATTGCATGTATTATATGTTATGATTTCATAGGTTCAAGCATGTTTCATGACTTTTTATATCATTAAATTATACCTTATAAACCATGTGATGAAGCTTTATTATTATTTTTATTCCCTTATTAGTATTTTCAGCTTATACCATTGATCATTTTATCCACATTTTATCCTATGTTGATGTATGAGAACCATGGAAGTTAGTAAATCTTTTTGAAGATTAAATAATGAAATGTTGTTTCCCATGTATTCAGTTTTTTTGTAACTAATATTCCACGACACTATAATTTATTATCCTTGGAATGTAATTTGATGTTTAATTATTCTTAAAATCAAGTATTGGTATGTGTAAAAGTTTTGTGTCACTATAGATGTGATGTAGAACAATTTATTATTAGGATGAAGTTGGTGAAAAAAACATACTTGGACCAGATCTTGTGAAGGAGTTTCCAAAAAATGTCAAAACCATACAACAACATATAAAAACTTCCCAGAGTTGAAAGATTAGTTATTCAAACAACTATTCAAGGGAAATGTAATTTAATGTCTGAAAATTTATTCCTTTGAATATAATTTTGTAAAAGTTTTATTATGTTTGGAAGGAAATGAATTCTTATATTTAGGGACATTAGCCCCTTTGACATCCACAATTACAAAGTTGTAGTTGCATATCAGATATCACATCCACCACCCATGGCTTCAGGTCATGTTTTGTTCCATGTATCACTCTAGAAGAACTTTCTACCTAATCTGACACATGTACTAAATCAGAGGTTTTACAATTGAATAAATAAATATCTAATGGGAAGCATTGAGTAAAGATATTTATCTTTAGATAAAATGATCCATGAAACAAGACAATTGACCATGTCAAATTAATGTAGATATAGAATAAATATGAAGTGGAAACATGGGAACTTGTGTAAATGATGAGAAAAAAGTACCCCCTCTATTATCAACCGAGAATATGAGATGAAATTATGGGGAAAAAATTATTTAAATGGGAAAAAATATAACAAATTAAAATATGTTCTTCTTTTAATAATGGATTTATTACCTCTCACAACTTTTTATAATGTTTGACAATAGAAGAACATAGAATTATATTTATCTTTCTTAGTAAATTTTATCATCATGGGTTGATATGAACTTGTATAACTAGGAATAGTAAAGGGATTGAAAACAAAATTATAAACATATACATGTGTTTCATTATTTAGGAACATAACATTAAGAGTAAAAGAACACCAAATATCATACCAAAATATTAGAACCAGATGAATAATAGTGGATAAATAATGTTAAATATAAAAATCTAGGATTTATTGATCTCCTATAATCATCTAACACATGGGAATCACTGTAAGGTAGCTAAAAATAGTTTGTGATACAATATTAATTTTGGAAATGAAATTGATCCTTGATTAAAATCCAAGTGAATGATGAAGTGTATAAATGATGGAGTATTTATAAGAAAATATGATTATCTAAATTTATTTTTGTCAGATAATATGGTTGGTTAGAATTATTTCCATTATTCTATATAATATATGTACCTTATTATTGTTGGTTATGAAATCAAATTTTAAGGAACCTTGATATTATTTAATGATATAATCCAAATTGTATTATTTTCAATGACATTAAAAAATATATTTTAAAAATATATTTTAAAAATAAGTTTTAAATAATATATATTTCATGAAATTAACTTATTATTTTTTAAATGATAATATACTTTTATGAATCCTTATCTAATTTTTATAATGTTCAAAATGTTTATTTTTAAATTATATTATAAATTTTAATTAAAATAATTAATTTTAATTAAAATTTAAAATTTTAATATTTATTTTATTTTTTTGATAAAATTTATTTCAATTATAAACTCATCATATAAAAATTAGCTTATGTTTATTTATTTTTTAAATTTCTCAGAATGTTTATTTTTTTAGAGAAAAAGTGAAAATTTTTGCTTTATGAGTACTATGATTTTATAACATCATAATTATGTCTGCATGATCTAAAATTTATAAAAAAATTTATTCAATAAATTATTCATTTAAAAATTATCAAAAATTATTTATATAGATTAAATTTACTTTCTTATTTTATATTATACCTTTTTTAAACCAAAAAATTGGAATTTTGAAATAACATTTATTTTTAGGGTTTTAAAATCAATTAGGTTGGATGGTAGGTATGGTTTAGTTTTTAAGGCCTTTAATTTCAAAAACACACCCTAACTGGTTAATTTTATATGAAAATGGTTTTAATTTAATTCATACACAAGTAGTTAGCATATATAATAAAACAACCTATCATTAATACTTTAAAACCCACCCCTTATCAAGTATAAATAAAACAATTTCCCTATTCCTATTCACTAAAATTTAAAAATACATTAATTTATTGTCATTTCCCCTAGAGTACCTCCATGGTTCCCTAAATTTTTTCTACTTCCACCTTCACATTTTAGGAATAAAATGTTTGATGTATGGGAATTCATCACTTCTTTCATTTCCAATCATATATCTTCTTTTTTGTGAGTCTTATACATGTCGAAGATTATTTATTTTAATAAAAAATTTATATTCAAATCACTTATAAAATGGGTTTTTACCAAGGGGATACCTATATTGTCACTCATTAAGCATTTTCTATAATCCATGTTTTATACCATTATACTGCTGAAACCATTTCAAAAATTCTTCTATTTTTTATGAAATATTCTATTATTATAAATAAGAAAAACAACTAATTCAACCATTAAGATTCAAGAATATGTAAATATTGTTTTTTTATTCAGATATTTACATATATGAAACCCACTTTCCCTTTGGTGCGTTAAAAATGATGAAATTTTCAAATATATAAGAACTTAGTTACTCAATATTCCCATAAGAAACACATTATTATTTATCCAAAGGTTATTAAAGAAATGATTTATTATGATCAATATAGATCACATGAATTGATAAATATGATTGTCTTCCCTGATAGTTCTTAAATTAATTTTTAAAGAATTAAACTCTGTATATGAGTTGTCTTGTAAATCCTTGGTGAATGACCTTGGTAATTAGGATTTATGACACTCTTTTGAAAAACATGGGAATATGATTATGAATACATCATTTTTAGTCTGTAGATACAAATAAATTTTATTGTTTCTGTTATTTATATTATGTTATACCTCATGTTCATATTGTAATGATTTATTAATATTCATCTTTGTCACATGCTCTGAATAGCCTTTTTCTATTGTTGGGATTTATTATTACCTCATTCTTTAATGTATATCCTAAAGATTTTAGATATAGTAAATATAACATATAAAGAACATATGAATATGTATTTAAAGTAAATTAGAATAATTTTATGTCTTTCATGTATTATGTTGCGATTATCCTAGATGATATACCAAAAAATATCCTCTACGCTATTAAATAGTGTACCATGTAATAAG
Source organism: Viscum album (assembly GCA_963277665.1). Taxonomy (NCBI): domain Eukaryota; kingdom Viridiplantae; phylum Streptophyta; class Magnoliopsida; order Santalales; family Viscaceae; genus Viscum; species Viscum album. Next base: position 397,662,404 of record OY728126.1, read on the forward strand.
TGTTTTACAAAATATGAAGGCAAGGTTCTATAGGTTGGGTTTAGTCTTGGTTCTATATAAGGGATAAAAAATAATTTTTAAGATCATTGTAATGTTTTAAAATTTATTTTTTATAATGGATCAATATTTTTTATCAAATTTCGAAATATTATCTCCAAAAGTAAATCTTGTGACATAAGAAAACATTATACACCATGATTATCCCCATATAAAATCTATGAATCTACCATAATCATCCATGATATAGTTTTTTGGTTTTTTTCTAATTTGGACTCTTTTCTAAAAAAAATTCTTTAGAATTCTAAAATTCAATTCGTCAATAAAATTTTCCCAAAAAATTGTTTAAAATACCACTATTTAGAAAATTATTTTCTAGAAAAATAACATAATTTGTGTTAAAAATATATATATATAATTTAATATCATCAATCACTACTATAGTTAATATTTTTCTTATCCCTAAGAAAAATTTTAAAATGGGAACAAAAATGGTTCACACTACTAAAAGGGAAACATTCATTAAAACATTATCGTAAACCTAAAATCGTATTGAAAAGTTCCAAAATCCCAGAACTCATATAGAAATGAATTATTAAAATCATTCCATATAAATAATCTTAGTTCAATAATAGTTTCTTATTTCATTCCCAACAATTAACCATTCATTGATATCAATACAATTAATTATTCTCCACACCTAAAATGAATTTCAATTATCACTCATGATCATATTCTATAGATATATTCTCAATACCAAGTAATATTAAACATATACATGATTATTGGAATTATTATACATATTCACTATGAAATTAAACCAAATAAACATGAGGATGTTCCTTTTAATGTTTAAATAACTATGTGGTTATAGGTGGAAGGATGATAATGTAAAAAATGATAGAGGATGCAATATGTAGGAAATGTGCATTAAATAATAATGCATGAAATTCAATAAAAAAATTGATGGTAAGGTTTCCCACATTAAATACAATTCAAATTATAAAATCTGAACTCCCTTATAATCTTTCAAATATCAGGTTCATAAAATAAAAATTCAAGGAACTGATAAAATTACACCTTTTATTGAAGAATTTTATTTTTTATATTTATTTTTATAGAATTTATGAAATAATAATTCTCATAACCTTGTAAGTAAAACCATATAACACCTCAATACCCACCAATCATCACATAATAAAACAATTTGGAATGATTATTACCTGAAGTATTTAGGCTTTACAAGACATCAATTGATGTAATTATATTTATTTTCTCATATTTTATTTATTCATTTTTCTCCCTCATTTCAATTTCCTTTTAAAATGTAGAGGATCCAAAAATTATAAATACCAATATCTATTATTTTTTTTAATTTATATGAGATATCCCTCAAAATCACTCATGTAACCTTCACTATTATATAACATGAAAACTCAACTCACTCATTAAATTAAAAATTAAAAATCAGACAATAATAATAAATAAATATGGAATGGGTGGAAAATTGGGATTTTAATGTGGCTCCCTATTATGTTTTTATAAGGTCTATACAAGGTTGACAAAATATTATAAATAGGGAATGCCTCAAAATAAAATGCAACAAATTTAAACCCACTGATACTCACATACATTATTATATCATTTAAAAATAATCATCCTTTGATATGACTAAATAAATAAGTTATTATAGTGGTTCTTATTTGGATTTTCTAAAAGAAATAGGGTATAGTAATTTATATTTAAAAAATTATTGAACTATTTAGGGAATGATAATTAAAAATTTTGGTTATCAATTCATGACACGAATACTGAATATTGGTATAGTAAAATCTTGTTTCATTGAATCAATTTAATTAATTGAAATGATGTAAAAACATATTTACAAATAACTCTTAAATTGAAAAAATATTGAATCATTGAAAATTTAAAAATTCTATCATTTTTATTGATGATCATGGTTATTCAAAATATTCATCATTTCGAAAATATTTCTCCAAATTTACTATTATCAAAGAGCCATGGGGAAAATTGATATTCAGACACTTTCCCCTCCACAAATTTGGAATTTAATATTGTCTGTAATGTTAAAAATTGACTAATGAGATTAATGTAATAATTATAACTACATAGATATATTTTAATACTCTGGATTGGTAAATTCTACCATCGCTAGGATCATTATGTTTAATCTCAATAGAAAGAAGTTGATTTAGGGTTAACTCTCAATGTCCCACTCCCCTATACCAAGCTAGAGTTTATCCTAAAATCACTGTCACTGCTGCTAGGTGATTATGGGATATAGTAAGATGATGAAAATGAGACATTAATGATCCCAAAATGAATCAAAGGTTTAATAAACCAATAATATTGGCATATTAGTCCTTAAATTATTGATCCAACACCTGTTATGAAAATACTCACTCATAAAAAATTGTTTTTTAATCATATGTGAGGAGGTATTCTTGAGTAATGTAAGATTCAAGATCAAAATAAGATATTAAAAAACTATTAATTAATGAAATGGTTGAAACTTTACTACCATAATGTTCCAATTTAAATTTTTATTCCGGAATCATTACACTATTGTTTCTAAAATGAGTTCTCTAATCTACCATAGTAATTTTCTCTTGAAAATAATTTTTAATATTACTCATTTTCTTCTCAATTTTGTATATTATATTATAGATACCCTAATAACTATGTCTCTTAACAATTAAATAGGTCACAATGAAACCAAAAGTGTTGTGTCATGTAGCCTTAATAACTAATACTTAAAATTGTTGGTTTGGTCAATTCATTGATGAAGGTAGATGGATGTGATTTGAATATTCTAAATATTTCCATAAATGTATATCCTATAGAAATTGTGACACAATTTTTTAATTTTATCATGAATTGGACGACTAGTGTGAGTATATATTTAAGCAGGTCATGGTGCAAGTGAAGGTTCTGCGTTGTAGAGGCCTAATATCCCAAATCCCATAGAACATCTTTTTTGTGACCCACTTAGACGTGGTTGGAATTTTGTGATGTAATTTCTAAATGAAAATCCTATTAGAAAATTGTAAAACTATATGTTGTTTTATATTTTCCCATATAATGTATATCATGTAACAATCTAAACCACTAGTTAAATAGTTAATGACACCTTTTTAAAAGAAATGAAACAATAATCACAATGGTGCAGTTTGATCTAATATGACACGATCATAATCCATTATTTATGAATTCATAATTTATGAAAAAATCTACTAATTATAATTCAAAAATAGAACTTCACGTTGAGAATATATTTTTTATCAATCATTACATGGACAACCTAGTTTTTGAGTTGTCATTCTACCACCCCTACCATGAAAATAGGTTCTATTGACTACATAAAATTTCCCTATGCTAGGGTCCCCTATTGACAAGATTGGGCCACTCTATGCTTAATCCAAAGTCCTTAATTTCTACCCATTATAGTACCTATGCTTAAGAATACTTTTCTGACACATGTTTTATGGCTGTTCAAATTAAAAGACCTGCCATGTGTTTCTTCTAATTTTTGGTCATGTTGTGGTATTAAATATTCACCAAGATTTTATCCCATTCATATTATTTCCCATCATTCACTCCAAAATGGAACCTTTAACATAATTTAATGGTATGTACCATGGTTATCTCTCTCTCTAGTCATTGAATCTACCATCATCAAATACACTTTCATTTTATAAGATTTGACACAACATGAGATATTTTCATCTAAACTAGTTGAAATTATGAAATTCTCATCAATACTACATTTAGAAATAAAAATTATTGAAAATAAATTTCATCATAATATATTTATTCAATATTATCACAATTTGTTTTGTGTATGGTTTTGTAAAATTTCATTTCATCAATCTCACCCACACATGAGCATTTTTTTATCCCCAAGTAAAATATCAACACTAGAAATAAAATGATTAACTCTCTAAAAAGGGACCATTAAATTTAAATAACATCATAAACAATAACAAATATGTAAAAAATTTAAAATCCCATAAATCATATATAAATAAAGTTCACCAATCGTGGCTAATATATAATATTCAATCAAGGAATTGTTTTATATTTTATTCACATAGATTATGTTTTCATTTGTATCCATGAAATTTATTATTTACTAGAATTATTTTCAGTTTCACTCATCATTAAATATCTTATGATATGGAGTTATGAACAATTTCATTTAATATTCACTCTATCCAATATATTGTAATTTTTTCTTCCTACTCACTATAAAATTAAACCAAAAAACAATGGGTACATTCACTTAACATTCGATAATTTTTTTTGTCACTAGTGGGAGGATAAAAATCTGAAAAAAGATTGAATATGAAAAAGTATATAAAATTTATTCAAAATATAATCCACAATGTTAAAAAAATTCAATGAAATGGATTCCTTCTTCTAATACACTTTTAATGATTACATATACACATCATTTCCCACATTCAATAATTTTGTTCATAAAATAAATATTAAAAGATATTAGAAAAATAATTTTTCTCCCCAAAAATTTCTTTCACTATTATTTTTTAGGGAATGTGAAGAAGAAAACCTCTCACACCCTTATAATCAAAACCTTATAGAACCTCAATATGCACCATCAATATTTTATAAACACTAATTAGAGAAGTTAATAAAAGACCATGGAATGTGTTACTATCAAAAGTTCAATCCAAGGTCTCTATTTTCTCACATTATCATAATTCATTTATCTTTATCTCTTTGTCTCTCTTGAATATAGAAATAATTTTGTAAATCATAATGAATAAATATATAAAAGTTCCCTAAATTATTATGAGATATTTCCCCACACTAATTCCATACACGTTCACTTATTGGTACATTGAAATACCCAACCACTTCATTAAATATAAAATGAAAAATAATATAGTTATACTCATTATAAATGTTATAAATGATAGTTAATATTGAAATTTATATACCTATAATTAAATTACATAACCTCTAATGTTTTCCAAAAATAGTTATCACAGGGAAGATCTCAAGAACATATAAGATAAATCTACTTCATGTAATAGGGTCAACCATTTTTATGCAGTTAAAATCTTCATCTATTGATGAGACTAAACAAGAATGTTCTATTATTTTTATATATCATGTGTTCTTATAATTAATAAGGTATATTATTTTTTTCCTGAAAAATGAATATAACATATTTGGTAATGGGAGTTCAAAATTTATGTTAATCAAGTCATTGTATGAACACTAAAAACATTTTTAGTAAAACATTATTTACAAGAATCAATGTTTAGAATAGAAATCATGTAAAAATTAATTTCAATAAATCTTATAAATTGATACGAGAATTAAAAATAAAAATATTAAAAATCATTATTTATTATTTATGGTAATAGTTAGTCAAATTCTTTAAGATTTAAAAAAATCACCAAAATATGTCTCCTAGATCATCTAGGTAAAAAACTAATTTGGGGACCCTATCCCATTTAGAAACATGAATGGCACTTTTCACCAAAATAAAAAATCAATGGAGAGATGATAATATGGAATTTATCACCACCATGATATTTTTTGAATCATTTGGAAGAGGTAATTTAATAAGACTTATGTGTATTTGGCTCAATATCAATGGAGAAAGATGGTGGTAAGGTTTACTATTACACTTCCACTCCCCTTTAAAATATTGGGTTTTATCCCCTAATCACCATAATTATAACTAAATGATTGAAATATTTGGTAATGAGATTCATAATGTCATATTATTACTCCTAATGAGATTAAAATTTAAATAATTCATTCAAATTAGGGAATTGGAACTTACCTAGAACCTCATATCCCATGAGAGAATACTCTCTCATGATGAATTGATTATTCTTCACAATATAGATGTTGGGATTGAGGAATATAAGTCTCATGTTCATATAAATAGTCAAAAACCTTATTAGAATGGAAAAGGTAAAATTTTACTGAAATGTTTGGGTGAATCTCAATCAGTAAGAAATGATAATTATGTTGTAGTCTCCAAAAAGATATTTTCAAAATTCCCCAAAGAATATCCTCTCATTAATGCATTTATTATTTAGTAACCTTAATCTCATGTTTTATTCATTATTTTTATACTCTCACAATTCCACTACTTTATGTTTAAATATGATAGAATAACCACGAAAAACTAGAAGTGTTGAAGAGTTGATACATAAAAAACGCTATTTACCACTCAATTTTTTACTATATCAATGGTGAAATAATGTGTCTATAGTGTAGAGATTATAAATATTCCTTTGAATCTATAAGCTCAAAAAATCATAAAAAAATAATTCTGAATTCTTCAAGATTTATTGGACAACTTTTTGCGTCAAAATGTGTGCATGGAAAAATACACAAAGAGCACAATATTTCACATGTGGAAGGAGATCCCTAAGGGGACTTGGGTATTTCAAAATCACTCATGCTTCACGAAGAACCTTCCATGCACATGTGGACATCATGCTAAGTCAATATTATTGTGCTTTGTGAAGGACATCACTTCACAATTTTGAGCCTTGAAAGGCACCCATTCTCCATGACGTCCAACTTTGTAAAAGCACTTGCACTTCACAAAGAACCCATTATACAAATTTATAGACCATGCCTATACTATACCACTCCACTTCTCAAATCATACCCCTTCACAGAGTCTCTCCACTTTTTGGAGAACCATAGTTTCCCAAGGTCTCTTTATTCAAACAATTTTTCTTCAGAAACCTTTCCCTTATATATCCCTCCATGTTTGTAAGAAGTATTTTCATGGTACCTTGGGTGGTGATTCATATTGCATTGCTTATCCTCATGCTTATTTGCGTACATGCACTAATTTTTTTTCTTCTTCGCATAGCCACACTAACGTCAGCCCCTCAATGGATCACTCTATAACCCCATATCCACCAACGCATTGCTGGTAAATTCTCTTTAACAAGGGTTTAAGTTCAACATTTACGTATGTCATAGGGTTAAGGAGTGAATACACATAATTTGATTTGTAGGAAGTTAAATAGCCAATTAACATCAACTTCATCACATGATGTTAAACTATAGCCTCACCCCATGTAATAAACACGGGGTTCCACGCCTCAAACATTTTCTACAACCACTAGTCTCCATGGGAGTGAGATCTTCCCCAAATGTAATGAGATATTTTTTCATGAAACAACATCTATATGTGGGTAAGGGAAACCATCTGGGTGTAATCCCCTATCCTTTATTGTAAGAGGTAGCATCCCTTTTCCTCCTCTCTTTTTCTGTGCGCAAAGGCCCAATGAGTGATGGGTACAGGGATTTTTAATACTTAATCCCTCTCTCTTTGGTATTTATCACCATCGGGCCTCCATCCTATAGTATGTCCCAATCACTATCTATCTGGAATGCTAACCACATGTAAGGCCCACTCTATTCCTCACAGATGCACCTTTCACGATGTATTCTTAGGTATTTTATACGTCTTGTTTCTCACACTGAGCATGACTCATGTGGGCATATTGTAAGCATTGACCATAAAATCCTCACTGGGCCACCATAACATGTAATTTCCAAGAAACCCATTCTAAACTACATGGAAATTGATCCGTACCCTTTCCATGTAAGGTACATAGGAAGCCTCCCTGGGTTTCAATACCAACACCCATTGTTCCTGAGAACCTCACATCGGATCACCCTCATCCCGCTTGATGTTAAACTATATGCCCCCTTTAGTATCGCATGGAATTAAACTGTATGATTTAGAAATATGTTGGTTTTTATCTCTATCTCCTAGAAATGGTACATTGGAAGCCTCACTAAGGTTTAACCCCAAGCACTGGTACACCCATTCAAACTACATGGGTTTTGATCCCTATCTCTTAGACAATGTACGTAAGAAGCCTCCATGAGGTTCATCCCTGAACAATGGTAAACATTAGTGTCCAATTTGATGGGACCCCACACATTTGGTTCGTCCCTTAGTGACGTTATACTAGCACCTGGGCCGCTAACCATGTGTAAGCCCCAACATGTCGTTGGTTCACTGCCCATCGCATACACCCCAATTTTGTTCCCCATACCAAACTATGTGGACTTTGATTCTCTGTCACGTGGATATGTAGGAAGCCTCCCTGATGTTAAATCCCCTCGATCATGTCTCATCCTACTCTCTCCTTTGATCCTTTGTGTTTTGGTAAGGTCATCTCCCATCCCAAATGTTCTACTTCCTTCAGGTACTATCCATGCGTCCATTCTCACGGGACACCCCCTCAGGTGACCCATCGAACCTAAAAACTACATAGACATTGATTCTATACCACAAGGATACCTAATAAGCACTTATAAGGTACAATACTAAAATAAATGCCATCATCACCTCAGATTCATCCCATTCCACCCATCCACTTCGTTCAACCATCCATCATCCATCCTGATTCTTACTCGGGCCATCACATTCCAGTGATATAGTGCCTTTTATCCCATCGTTGCTCCTTCTGGCACCCATGAAGCTAATCATGAATTAGAACCACATAATCCATAACCATACAACCAAGTTTGTACCTCATGCGATCGGCCGATATCCATGCATAAGCCCTAGTATGTATTCAGGTCATTGTCTTTTGGGTACACCCAGATTCCATGTATTTCCCTTCAAACAAGATGGATTTCAATCTTTGTCATCTACACAGGGTATGTAGGAAAACTCCATGACATTCAATCCTATACAATTATAAAACATGGTGTTTGCCTTCCAAGGGTGCACTTTCCTTGATCTACCCTTAGTGGTGTCCAAATCAGCCTTTACGGTGCGACATCTTCACTTTACAGGACACACCACCCCAGATCCGTCCTCTCAGAGAGTTTTTATCCACCCATTTGGTAAACTTTCTAGGAATCCCTCTTAGGGATATACCCATTTGATGCACTCTCATTTGTGTTCTGATTATTCCAATCCATCTCAACTAGATGTTAATCTCATGGAATACCCTATGTGAAACATGGGTTGCTGAGGAAAACATCAGGACATGCATATGGGATATAATTCCCCACACTTGATGTGGGATTTATTTGGTTTTGTGCCTCCGAGAAGCCCTATCATAAGGGTAATAACCCCAGACACATCAGTGTTTTAGTGTCCAGACATGCCCACAGTTTCCAACATGACTACTCCCCTGATCGAAGGTTTCTTCCATGACTTGAACCATTGGAATGTTTTGACTGAAGTAGTGTAATTAACCATCTTCCATAAAGATATGTCATCCGGGAAGAGTTTCAAGAACAAAGTCTTAATCGTTATGGGAGACCTAGACTAGGCATAAAATTCTGAAAATAAATCCATAAAAAGAGAAACAGACATCCCATCATCCTGTTTTGATCATAGAGAAAATGTACCTAAAAAATTGATAGATGTTGCATTCCTTTTGAAAGAAAAAATATTGGGCAACATAGCTTGTGCGCCCCCATAGAAGAATGTGCACCCTAGAAAAAGAGTCAAAAACAGAAATGGTGAACTTGATGTAAAATTCATCTCCTAAATGTGGAGATTATCTGCGTTCAAGACATCAGTGGATAAGCATGTCATCGAATCTAGCTATCCAGTGCTAGGGCCCACTAAGAAAATAGTTGGTCTGGTGTGAAACTCATTAATGATTGGGGCTATTGAATGTTTGGAATCCCAGATTACAATGATGTCAGCATGGATCATTCTTTCCAATCATGGAAGATAGAATGGCGCTGAGGCACTGGATGTCACTTTCCTCATTTCTGTGCTAATGATTGACTATTCCTGCTTTACATGACCCAAGTTGTAGTGTAAGGAAACCAATCACCACCCACCCATCAATGCAAGGAATGGGGAAACACCAATGCACTAATATAATGCGACTCTATATCTTCTAATATGGACTCCATATCCATTGTTGTAGGGTTCCCACACCCTATCTCACCATATGAACTCATTCAGAAGAAGGGGATCAATGACATCATTCGACAGTATGATGGAGAAGGGATTATAAAAACTAGGTATATGGACTGACAGGACCTATAGGCTTCTGTACCTTTCTGTAACCACCACCCCCATGGCCCACACATGGATTCACTGCTTCCCACTACATCCTATAATCCTTTCAGGAGCCTCTTTGTGGATCTCTTTGATGACTCGCACCCTCACACAAATGAGGTGAGGGGATTCTGGGCCATCCTAGGTGTGATTTTGTCCCGGGGCCACCATGGAGGTCTCCCACTAGGCCAAATCAGTACTGCCACCCAGTCTCTCAAGATGATGAGTAGGTGGCTTACACACCTGCACCACTGTCCCCATTATTGTTAACCAGATGCCAAAGTTGGGTGCATGTTGAGGAGGATGCCCACCAGGGGCATCCACATCAACTTTTACAATGGAAAATACCAACGATGATCCATACTATCAATGAATTGTTTATACTAAAGAGGAGAACTTATTCCCTGACCATGGCCTAGGACCTAACCACCCGACGGGTAGGTTAGGATGACTCTCTTAATCGCCAATATAGGTAGCTCCCATCATTAGCCTAACTGCGGGGTTGAAATGCTGCATGGCAGTCCTCCTTGCACCACCACCAATGAAAGTGTTGGTCCTCCCCACTCCTAATCTTGGCCTAATAGTCATCCTCATGCCACCATATGTTTGAGAAAAAGTCTCTCCCTACATCACTGACATTCATCATGGAAGTTTCCTTCACCCTCATGATCCTAAGTGTGGAGCCTTTCCTTCTGTCATAGGCCGTTGATGTGAAGATACTCATATCCCGATTGACCATCAGTGTGGGGGTATTCCACATGTTCATACCATAACCAACTAAGGTCATCCTCATCCCGGTGAGTAAAGAAGTGTAGGTCTGCCTCACTTCACCAGAATCCAACAAAAAAGTCTTCTTATGTTCCATTTGACAAGTACACAAGCCCCCTCATACCATCACTGCTAATGGAAAAAACATGGAAGTTTTTCCCATGCTTCCACTAGCTCCAGTGGAGGGCCTACCCACTCTAATGCTTCCTATAGAGATTCCCCTCGTGTGCCAACCATTTGATTTGGAGGCCCACCCCGTGTTTCTTTTGACATTTTCCTTGGTGCTCATCACACCCCAACATCCCTAGAGGGAATTGCACTATGTCCTAGTATTAGGTTATCCAAGGGTCCTCCTCCTGTCGAAATCCTACCTTGTCCAAATGATCCATCCCAGGGTAGGAGGGTGGGTCGATGTCGCCCAAGGAAGAATACCAAGAACTTTTAAAACACAATTAATCCCATCTGTTTTTTATATTTTGAGGTGGAATTGGGATTCGATAATGGAATCGTCGCCCCAATCTTATGTGGTGGGGGTCGAGGCATGAAAAATAAGTATAATCCTCATCCTCTTGAAATGTGAGTTCCATCAGATTCCTGCTTCCCTTTGTAGATACATCCACGAGGATGAGGACTTAGACTCTTTCTATGGGATGGCCATGAAATTCTCACTATCCTCAACAAGATCATTCCCTACCTCAACTAGAGATCACGTAGAGTTAATATAGGGACCAATAAATTATGTAAAACGACATCATCCACCATTAGTAACCATAGCCCATGAGTGGGATGTTGTGTTATCTAGTCCGTCTTAACAAGATGTGGTCACACACTCATTGCATTTTTCAGAATACAACCCAAGATGTGGAATCTTTTCATCTCCCTCACCATATTCTTCACTGGTTAGTCTACCATATCAATGTTTCCCTTCAGTGTTGTAACTAATCCCTCAGCCTCCCCTAGTCGATGAATTGGGAAACCAAGGGCTATATCTCAAGCCTGAGCTGAGGATCATGTGGCACATTCTTGCATCCAACCATTTCCCAAAGATGTTCTGGCCAGTTCCAACCACGCACATCAGTACATCGGAATATCTTACCCAATAAGAGGTCGCAAGGTTTCTCAAAAATTTCTGGGTGATGCACTTCTATATCCATCCTTGGTCGGTGGGTTACTCCAAGAGTTTGAAACACTTTGAAGAAATTGGCCAGTAGTGCTCCATGGTTGATTTGGCTACACTCCAAAGGGTTTATCACCCTAAGTCACCAGATCACTATCAGACCCTCCATAAATGATTATTCCATATATTTAAAGTGATATTCATGATTATTAAGGAGGCTTCCCCCTACACTCAGATATGTGGTTGGAGGTAGTATGCTTCCATTCATTTCAGTTCTATCCAACATCACCCTGACTTTCCTGAAATTATTGGGGATATTCTTCAGGTACAGTCACAGTTAACAAGGCTAACCTATTAGAGGGAGGGAATGATGTAGAGATATTTGAATGAAATATACCCCCCAAGATGGGTTTCCCACCAATTTGATCCATTGGGAAGGGTTACTCACCAGCATAGAAAATTTCTAGGCCATCCTCTACCCTCTGATTCATTAGCCCTTTTTCAAAATCCCAATAAGGGAAAAGCATATCTTGGGGCTGTCAAACCTGCTGACACATCTCACATAGTGTATAACCTAGAATATGACCCATAAAAGGCCATGTTTCATCAATAGATCGCTGAATATAGAAATATAGTCGATACAATTATCTCTGAATGTGTTGTGGAATCATGACCAACCTATAATAATCCTTGACCAGGGCAGTAGAGGCAGGTACACCCCCCCCCCCTCGGCGAGTTTACTCAGGGTGACATTTACCATCATGTCCATATAGATGGGTAGAAGCCATTGTTTATGGAAAGAGGGAACTATATGGGTCACCAAATCCACCTGATCTATATGATAACCTTTGGAACCCAGCTCAGGTTCCCCAACCACTCCAAAGGTCGTTCCCATATCAGTCCCACGAGTCATCCCACCAGCTGCTCCATGAGCCGCTAGGCCTTCTTATCATGTTGAAGATCCTTCCATCGCACTGGTGGGTAGGGATCCTTGTCATGATAGGAATCCACATCATCATTACCATAAGGTTTCACTCATTGCGTTCCTCGAGGCCCTATAAATGCAACAAGTGGAAGTCTGTCCTGATGGTAAGCTATATCTAGCCTTGGTTTAGGATATTCAATATCCTCTAGGTTTTTTTAATCCTACCTTTTTCCCCTTTAATGAAATGGGTGATCCATTACAGTATCTAGTCTACTTTATTTTAATGTTTGGACCCATATTGGGAACTCCAACACCGGAGGAGGCGGCCAAACACCACTATTTCATATAAACATTATAAGGGCTTGCGTTTTTCTTGTAAATCCTCCTCCCCATTGGGTCAGCAGCCAACATGGAGGATCTTCATAGGTAGTTTATTTAGCATTTCAGTTCCATATCCCAGAAGATGAGAATTTCTAACCTATTCAAGTACCATCAGAGGCCTGACGATTGTGTCGTGGACTTTGTCGCCAGGTGGAAAGGCCTCACCTACTCCATCTATATGTTCCTGACTCCTGATGAGATGCTGACAATGTGTGTAGGGAATGTGATGACCAAACTGGTCCCCTCAATCCTCACACATAACTCCCCATGAGGATTTCGGGATTTCTCTGACAAAGCCCAGCATCAAGAGGAAGCCTTGCAGCATGCCAAGCTGGCACATCTATTACCTCTTGTAGTTACCATGAGATGAGCTGCTAAGGATGAGACCACCATGGTAGCACAAATAGAGGACCCCATGGAGCTAGAGTTATTACCAGTAGATCTAACTCCACAATCTCACTAAGGCCCACCACCTAAGGCATAGACTTCGGACTAGCAGTGCCCTCCTCATAATTTGTAGGCTCCCCATGTAATGTGTCGCCACCGTCAAGGAGAGATAATCAGCTTCCACCTCCTCGACCAGATTCTCTAGCCCTTAATTATTTCAAGGATACTATATCTCTCTTCTAGGATAGAAGGAACCATACCTAATCATTTAATGAGGTGTAGGACCCTGATTATTTCCGAAGTACCTTGGACCAAGGAATTATTCTATTGTCGGAATAGAAGAGGCCTGAAGAGGTGGATCTTACCGATCAACCCAAATATTTCACATATCACCGGATCCTAGGGAACACACTCAATTAATGGTATGTGTTTAAAGACTGGCTCCAGAACAATGTCTATAACAACATAGTCAGGTTAAATCCAGCCCCGACATAGGTGGCATGAATATTCATACATCCTGACAACAATAATGATGGTGAATCTGACTAACATCATGTTCCTAACCACAAGTCCCAAAACTATGATGACTGGATGGTCTCCATGGTAGAATTCTGTACCCATGGTATTATTCATGTGTGTTTGAATTGACCTGAGCATTTAGAATTCACCACATCACCCACAACCACTAATTCTGAGTCAATATCTCAGTCTTACAATCCCCAGAAGAGAAAGCATCGAAGACACAAGGGAAACAAAGTCCCCCACTGATGCCATTGTTATCCCATACTCTCAGCAATTTTAGTCCCCTGGAGTTAGAGAATGCCCCCAGAATCTATCCAGTGATGGATTATTCTTCATGTGATGACCCATGGTAAACATCAGTTAATACCATGGAGCTGGTAAACACCTATATAGTTCTCGGCAATGAAGATCATTAAATGGATCCTCCCAACATCCCCATCTTACTCCAGTGTCAATGGAGCCACAGCTATATGAGTCATCATGATTCATTGGTTAGTGATTCTTTCCAAGCTGTGCATGCCACTGAAACCAGACAGTATCCCCAGCGTAGACCTCAACATGTGCAACCTTGTCATATTGTTTCATCAGATACAACTCCACCACCTTTTGTACTGATCGATTAGGAGGAACTATCACGATCATGATATGATTAGCCATATTATGTTGCGAATTATCCTTATTCTTATATCTCACACCTAGTAGTTTCTAAACACATTTTGACCCATGAGAAGTGGGATATTCTCTTTACCAGTCGGCAACCGGTTCGGATAGAAGGGCCCCTAGTACCTCATGTCAATAGAACTTCATGGTTATCATGGATGTATGATATTATTAAGCATATTTACATGTTATTGTGATGATTTATATCCTTTAGGCACTTCACCTATTAATGGATATCCACAAATCCATTACCATGTCTTTATGAATTCCCCTCTAGTTTGAGAAGGATGTAGAATCAGCATAATCATTCCATGATGAGGAATTTGAGCATGAAGAATGTTATTCCATTATCTTTTTCTCTGTATATGATGATGGTTCTCCCATATGGAGGAATATTCTCCCACTGTATATCACTGGCCATTTCCACGGTGTGGACGTTCATCATAGTCTTGTTGATATAGGCTCCAAGATCAACCTTATCCTGACCGAGACACTATGAAATATGGGGCTGCCTAAGGCTAATATAATTCTCGCTGACCTAAAAATTCATGGTTATGATAGGATGGAACATACACCAGTTGGAATGATCATCCTGAATACCAATTTTGGTGGCCTATTTTTCATCACCGAGTTCATCGTTGTCTCATAAGACACCTCTTAGAATGTGTTGATGGTTAGTCTATGGCTCCACCTATACGTGGAGACACCTTCCTCATATCACCAATTCCTTAAGTACTTCCTTAATGGTATAGTTTTCATTCTAAATGTTTATGTGTCTCCCTTTTCCTATTTTGGGTCCCACTACTTGGATTCTGACCATTATAAGAGAAAAGACAAGCAGATTTAGTGTAACATGGTTTAACACACTGTTGCTGCTACTGACCCATTGAAATACTTCAATGATGCCGATGTTTTATCGATCCACTGATTAGAAGCCACATCTCTAGACTTGGGTAAATGATTATTTTTCATCAGAATGGAAGGGGGGAGAGCACATTCAAATTTCTAAGGGATTTCAAAATATCACCTCGCATTCCTATAAAAATTAGGTTCAGGTGATCCTAGAGCCCCCTACTCCCAAAATGTATCTTGATTTCCACCACATGGAAAATAAAATACATTAGAAATGCTTTTTTTGATAGTATAAGGTAAACTAGATAAAGATGATGTCCCACTGTTTCTTTTATATCATCAAATGTGGAAACTTGTGTTGAAGGCCAGATGGGAATAGGTTAACATCTTTCATCACTATGGTTTCGGCAGTGCATGAGCTCCCTGATGCGGTGTCCACCGCCTCTCAAGATGGTTCCAGTGAGCCGTCAGGATTTGTCCATTTGAAAAAATCACCCCCATTGTGGATCACTCCTTCTTGATTGAAGAAGAGGATTTATTGGATACTCCTCCCGCATTTTAAGATTGTTTCTCTACCATGGTCGATGAATTGGTACAGGTGAACATCAATAATGAGACAGATCTGAAACCGTCTTTGATTAGTGGCGTTTTGTCTGCCAAAGAGAAACTATGATACGTGGATTTATAGAAGGAGTATCATGATGTATTTTCTTATAGTTATTATGATATTCTAGGTCTATATTCATAGGTCATCTTCCACCACCTCACTCTTCCAGTAAATCATTATGGGATCAAACAACCTCCCAAAAAAATACACACTTCTCATAGTGCCATGGTAGAGGCTGAGGTTGATAAGATCATCAGAGAATTCATCATAATGGAGGTCCATTACCCTATATAGTTAGCTAAAATTGTTCCCATTAGGAAGAATAAAGGACATATTTGAGTTTGAATCTACTTTCAAGATCTCACTTGTCATTGTCTGAAGGATGAATTTCCCCTTCCCGTGACAAAACAATTGATTGATGCCACTTCTAGGTTCAAGGCTCTCTTCTTCATGGATGGGTAATATGAATATAATCCAATCTGAATGGCCCCCGAGGATGAAGAGTCTACCACCATCAGGTCATCACAAGGTACTTTATAAAACATGGTAATTCCTTTTTGTCTAATGAATGAAGGTGACACCTATCAAAGCTCCATGAAACACATATTCAAGCTGATCCCAGGGACCTTTGTGTAATTGTACATAGAAGATCTGGTGGTCAAATATCACTATCTTCAAGACCGTCTAAAATATCTTAAAAAGTGATCGTTTTCCTCTAATCCCACCATCTAAATATTAACCACTATAAGTGATTCTTTTGGGTCATCTCTGGAATGTTTATCGTCATTGTTTTTTTATATAAATGCATCAAGATTGATTGGATAAGATCAATGACATCAGTTAGATGTCTCCTCCGAGCAACATTCGGGAGCTCAGAGGCTTTCAAGGCCTCTTATCCTACATACACTGATTCATCGCCAATCTGGCTGGAAAGTGTAATCCCTTTTACCAACACATGAAGAAACATGATGATTATTAGTGGGATGCAAAGTGTTAGACTACTATTGATGAGATCAAGCAGTACATATTACAGCCTTTGATTCTGATTGCACCCATCTATAGAAAGATGTTGGTCCTTTATGTGACCTCTCTGAAACAATCTATGTGTTTTATCACTTGTAAGAATAGGGATGGAACATATAACATTTTATACTATATCTGCCACATCTCCTCGATACAGAGACTTCATATTCCTCTATTGAGAAGAGCTATCTTGCGCTGTTATTCACAGTGTTGATATTATGACATTACTTACAGAAGCATGAGATATAACTAGTGTGTTGAATGCATCCATTAAAGTAAATTCTGAACTGCCCTATATAGATGATTCATCTAGATCAGTGTCTAGTGATCCTTCAATAGTTAGACATTAGGTTTTTCCCCCCAGAAGGCTATTAAGGGGCATGCATGGCAGACATTCCTATTAGCCATCCATCTCTCATAGACCAGTATTTGTATATTTATTTTCCAGATAAGAAATATTATTAGTAGATCAAGCCATTTTATGTTGGAAAATGTATTGTTATGGTTTTTTACACAGCCCTAGCGGTAGAAGACTTAGTGATCCGAAACTCAATAGAGTGGGCATGGGTATTGTCTTAACTATGTCGATGCAAGTTGTTCTTCAATATTCATTCCTGTTGTTAGAAGGATGTACAAAAAATGAGGTAGAGTATTAGGCTCTCATTACTGATCTTGAGATGGCTCTCAAGATTTATATTTCCACTTACATATGAAAGGGTACTATGAACTAGTCATTAAGAATATCAATGGTGAATACGTCATCAAGAAGCCAGATCTCATACAACTATTAGAATGTACCTTCTAGGAGATGTCCCAGTTCCCATATCATCTAGAAGTTACTCATGTCTCTTGTGCATTGAACATTCAAGCTTACGCCTTGTCCAGGTTGTCCATATCTCTTGCAGAGCCTGACTAGAATGATTTTATTATCCATGTTGTTATTTGGAGAGAAATCTCTCTCGTTACTCCAGGAAATGGTTATTGCCCACAAGTAAGCCACATTACCATCGGTGCAACCCCATCAGGACCCTTATGCCCCCTTACCACAATGTTGGATGTGACATGTGACTGGAGGACTCACATTGTCGAATATCTCATGCATGGTAATCTACCAGAAGATCGAGTCGAGTGTGAGTGAATCTGATGTCGAACATTGCATTTCACCCTCTAGAGTGGTCACAATTTTTCTAAGATGCTCTATATACGTGGGTTTAATGGGATTATACTCTGTTTCATTCATGGAGGTGATATTTCTCAGGTCATGAAGGAGGTTAAAGATAGTTCATGTGGGGATCATTAGAAAGGGCCATAACTATCTCACCAGGTCTATAGTTTTGGGATTTTTTGTCCCACTATGATCCATGATTGTATTGAATTTTACAAGAGGTTACATGCTTTCCAAATCCATGATAATTTTGTGCTTCAACATCCAAAAACTCTTCACACCACTAAGTACTCATGTCCCTTTGTAGTTTGGGGACTCGATGTTGTGGGACCATATCCACTAGTGACGCCTCGACAATGAATGTTCATCATGACCGCTACAGATTTCTTCTCCAAGTGGGAAGAGGGACTTTCGCTCAAGGAAGAAAAGGCCCATTATTTTGTTGAATTTGTGAGCTCTGGTATCATCTGCCAATTTAGAGTCCCTCACATTATCCTAAACGATAATGAAACCAAACTTTTAGAAGCTAAACTAAACTAGTTGTATTCCATGTACAATATCTAAGATAATCATACCACCTGTAATCATGCGTAATAAAATGGGAAGATCAAGGAGTTCAACAACCCCCCCCCCCCCTAATCTTTTTCAGAAGATGGTTGGTCATAAGGAAGAAGAGTTTTCCAATCAATCTTTCCAATTATCTCTCTTCATATCAGACAAAAAATCATAATTATGCTCTGCTGACCCCATATTACCTAGTGTCTGGAATAGAGGCATCCATGCCTATCGAGATTCAGTTTCCTTAATTGCGCACAACTATATATGATCAGCAGACAACCGACAAAGTAGTTGAAATCTGTCTGGAGAAATGGAAGCACATGATGAGAATAGGATTTATTCCATACACACTCTGGGGAGGTATCAGAACAATATAGCCATAGATTTTAACAAGAAAGTTCACATCTACTATTCCTTACAAGGTGACATGGTGTTGACCTTTAGAACCCCAATGATACCCGGAAAGAAGCCACCCAAGCTAGAACCCAAATGAGTGGGACCATATATCCTTCACAAGGTTTACAAAAATCGTGCATACTCCTTAGTCACCATAGCTGGTAGCATATTACTCCTCCCACCAATGCTGAATTCTTCATGAAGTAATTTTCATGAACATTCCGACAAGACATTAAATTATCCCATCATTACCATATGATGTAAAAATGTGTATCAATCTAGGATGATAGATATAAAACTACTCTGCACTCGTCCCACATGATAATAAAAAGAAAAAGGGTCTAATCTCTATGGCCTTAATCTATCACCATCCCATGTCCTTGCTACGTGACGTTAAACTACATGACATTTTCAGAACTACGTATGGCTTTATTCCCATAATCATAAAAAATGTAGAAATTCTATGATGCTTCATCTTCAAGACTATCCCAAATCAATCTCTTCGACTGCCCCTGGGTATATTTACCATTGAGGGTTTCACATGGTGTAGTGTAGACTTTATTGGCCCTCATTAATTCTGTGCTTATAATGGCCACACAGTGTACCACTCTCATTCTTCTATACTGCCATGTCTATCCCGCATGATGTTAAACAACATGGAACATTCATAACTACATATGGATTGATTCTTGCCCCTGACAAGATATGTAGAAATGCCTAGGCATTTCGACTGTGGGCCCAACCTCAAACATCAATATCTACCATTTGGTTCGGCCCCTTGGCCTGGATGTTTCCCAAAAAACATGGTGTGGAGTGGACATTATTTTCCTTCATCTACATCAG
Source organism: Viscum album (assembly GCA_963277665.1). Classification (NCBI taxonomy): domain Eukaryota; kingdom Viridiplantae; phylum Streptophyta; class Magnoliopsida; order Santalales; family Viscaceae; genus Viscum; species Viscum album. The sequence goes on from OY728126.1 coordinate 397,682,677, forward strand.
GTTTATCATGACCGCACCATGTATTCCCATCCATGTAGATCTCCACCTATTTCGTCCATACCGCATGATGTTAAACCGTGTGGGCATATTCACACTTCACACATCCCCTTTATTTGATTCTCCATCAACATTCACATCTGAAAGGACCCCCGAACGGTACGGATTCGTGGCCTTATAGTTCACCAACCATTTCAAGCCAATGTCCTACAAGGTCTTGAATGACACTTTGATAGTATTATCACATTTTGACTATGGTCAGAGGCCAACATTCATTTTTTGTTTCCATTTCCAGTTACATGATATGGATGTTGGGTTTCCAAAATGGTCAACAACTATCCTCCATCATTATCACCATCCCCATATGTCCCAAATATTTTGTGCATGGATTCATTTTTCCTTACTATCCCATCGAACATCAATTTTCCTCGAGTAGGAATTTTTTCCTAGTTGGGATCGACCCCATCTGATCCCATTGCATCATTGTCGTAACATTATATATTGGGGAGAACCTGATCCCATTTCTTGTTTCCCACATTGAGCATTGCTCACATTGGCTTAGGAGCATTGGTAAAGAGATACAAACATAAAGGGTCACCTAATCACGGTCTGATCCTTATGACCATAAAATTAGATCACCACCATGGCATAGCCTTAGGTCCCTCAACATTTCTATCCCCCCGGACAATGTTCTCACTTAGGATTGTGTGGTGTGGTATGGCCTCTATATCTTTATTCATGTCAGGATATTTTTACCACACTACACACATCCGCTTGAGACACACCTCTTTCATCCATCGTCCTTGCCAAAAGAAGATAAAATACACAAGTACCACCACACTTTACATGTCCCATAATTTGAGTTTCTATCATTATTCACATCCAAAAGGACCCTCGAACAACATGGATTATAGGCCTTAGTGCTCTAATACCATCTCAGGCCAACATCCCCAAGGATTTCGACTGATAATTTGGCACATATCCAGTGTTATGAATATCTTCAGTGTACAACGCCCAATTTTTTGTTCCTTTTCACATCGACACGAGTGGGACAACTACATTGAGAACATTGTTAGCAATTATCCTCAATCATATTAGCTATTTTGTGGTATCCAAAATGACAGGCCCAATGATTCACCCTTTCCACCCATCTGTCCTATGCACATGACCTTAAAATTGGTATCTACGGTCCAAGCTATATGACCAAAAATTAATATCTATCACATCCTTGTCGCATGATGTTAAACTATAAGTAATCTAGATAACTATGTATGGATTGAATTCTGTTCTACAGGGATATGTCAAAAAACACAAACATTTCATTTTTGGGTCCATACCTCGTTTATCTATTCTTTCTCTCGACCAATTTTCGAAGGTCTTTCCAAGAATTATGAATAGTTTGGAATATTTGGGATTATTTCCTCATTCAATTCTGGTTATTTCCCACACCATACACATTACTCGTGGAGATTCCCCCTCCAATATTCATCATCACCCCATGACGTTAAACTGTGTTCCATCAGTATAATTGTGTGTGTCTTGATTCCCATCCTCATGGGATATGTAAGAATGCCTAGAATTTTTTTCTTCAGGTCAAACCCTATTTAATAGAAGCCTCGTCTTCCTTCTAGCCCCTTGGCCTATGTTCTCTTTGAGGGGGTATGTGGTGTGGGCAGGGATTATGTCCTCATTCATGCAAGGTTTTCAATATTCTGGCCACATACCTATCTCTTGAGAGCTCCCCATCCCCCTATACTCAACTCATCTTCTCGTGTCATCTTCTCTCAAATTTCTCCCCTCGACCCTCTTTGGAAATTCCCCAATGTGCCTAAGAGCACTCTGTTCAGAACCTAGAGTGTTGGATTCTATAAAGAAATATTTTCTTCTATTTCCATTCTTCTGGTGTCCCTTTAATTGGGATTTCATCATCTTTCACAATCAAAAGGACCCCTGAACGTTATGTATTTTAGGCCTTAGTGCTCTCCAACTGTCTTGGACCAATGTCCCTGAGGATTTAGAACGAAAATTTGACATGAGTCACGCATTGTGAATATAGTCAGAAGTCAAAACTCATTTTCTTACATTTTAGGTAACATGAAATGGTTGTTTTTTTAACACGGTCAACTATTATCCTCCTTTATTACGCCACCCCCATAAAATCCTTAAATATTGGTTGCATGATTCACATTCTTTTCTACTCCATCACGTCTATGTGGAATTTCGACACTCTTTGTGCAATCCTTCATTGCATGTTTTCGTGTTAAGAGGATAAATTAATGGTGTGGTGTCATTTGTGGTTTTTCCCCATTTTCCATTTCTTTGTATTCCATGTGTTGTGAATACATTATCAACCCTTGTTTCCCACATCGAGCGCATCATACATGGGATTAAGGATTTGGTCAAGGTTTATGCTCGCTTGGATTAAATTAACTTATATCAGTTCGAGATCGATGAACATAAACTAAGACCTTCCCTCGTCCTTATCGTATGGTGTTAAACTACATAAATCTTGTAATAACTACATACAACTTGATTCTCATCTTTATGAGATACGTAATAACACCCAGACATTTCAGCTTAAGGTCTAGCTCATGTTCCACCAATTATCTCTTTTGTTCGGCCTTTTGGACATGACACTTATAAGAATGTGTGGTGTGGCATATGTGGGATTATTTCCTCATTCACATCAGGCTATTTTTTCCATGACACCCTACATAACCTGCCTTAATAAGTTGTCCTCTCCTTCCCCCATCCTTGTTGCATGATGTTAAATTTCATGACATCTTCTTGAACTATGTATGGCATGATTCCCATATTTATGGGATATGTAAGAACATCCATAAATTTCATATTATGGTCCATATAAACATCTTTTGATATTATCTGGCCCCTTTTTATGAGGTACCCCTTTATGGGGTTTCATGCAATGTGATGTGGTATGATATCCTCATATGCATCAGGTATGCTTTATCACCCCCTGTAAACTACCTTTAGAACCTTGTTCTTATGTGGGTGTCTAGGGAATGGGATATTAAACTATAATATTTGGTCCCACATGACTTTAAACTATTGTATCTTTTCTACACAATGTTTAAATGCATGGGATGGTCCCATCATATGACCCTAAACAATGAAATTATCGTTCTGGTTGCACGGCAAAAAACAGCCCCGCATTGTGACGTCCTCGCTCAAGGAAACATCATGTTTGGTATCGATCATCCACCATTCCATTTTTAAGGCCTATATGTTGCTTGTTTCTTATAAAGACACATGGATTCTTTGTCCTAGGTTTTTTTCTTCACAAAAAAACACATCTACCATAAAAAAGATCTAAAAAATGATGCTTTTTTTGATACATGGGCCAGACCTACATGATTGTTTAGCTCTTAGAATTTTTACCCTACTATGCCATGTATTTGAACTACATGTGGCTTGCTTCTCATCCTTGTGTGATATATAGGAATGTCCAGATTTTTCTTCTTCTACTCTAACCCAATGTATCTAAAAGCCTACCATCTTTTGGCCCCCCTTGTCCTACACTCTGTCAGAAGCTTGTCTTGTAGTGAGTACCTCATGGGTCCTCATTTACTCCAGGTTTTGATCCCACCGTACTATCTATCTCCCTTGTCTCTTCCCAACATGTTCTGAGTTCTACGACCATAAACTAAGATCTTCTAGAACAACGCATGGCTTGATACACATCCTCATGGGGTACGTATGAACACCCAGATGTTTAGTCTTCAGTTATAGCCTCGAAATGTGTCACAATATGGAAGGCCCATTTGGCCCTCACCCACGTTGGGTTTTTCAACTTCCCCATCCAATGTACAATCCCATAAAACAAGTCCCATATTAAATAAATAGTTTTCATCCCGAGGACCCTGGTCCTTGGATTGGGATTTGACTCCCTCGATCGGACACGTCTCATTAGCGTACTCAAATCGATCGTGGTAAAGATCATAAATTGTGGGATTTCACAAGGGAATTCCACTATTTCATGTACGTGCTTCATGAGCCATTTATTTGGATATCAAGCCTCTTCCATGTCTGAAATGGACCCGCTTTATGACCTAGTCTCATTCTATAATATCCCACCTTCTATCTTAGGCCAATTCTCTAAAAGACCTTAGACGGCATTTTGCGATAGGTCCTATTTTTTGAATGTGGTCAGCTGTCGACCCTAATTTTTCTATCCCCTTACTAGGATAACATGAAAAAATGTTGTATTGGGAACATGGTAAATGGTTATCCTCTCTCATCACACCAACATTATTGAAATCCAGATCTTAGGCACCATGATTCACATCATTCCAGTTTTTTTTATTTAAGTGGAATTCAAACACACTAGGTTTTACCCCACTATGCATCTATGGGCGTTGGGTAGGCAGGTTAGTAATATTGGGACGTCATTCACTGAGCGTTACATTGCCCCTAATGTGTGACTCCCTACACCAAGAAAATATTATCAATACTCCTTGTTTCCCATATCGAGCATGACTGACATAGGTTTTGTGGTTTTGGTAGGATGTGTATTGGTGCAGCCGAACCACACATTCCTTCCATCCAACATAACGTTAAACTGTAATCTTAGAACTACATATAAAATGATTCCCATTATCATTGGGTACAAAGGAATGAATGAGAACATTCCCTCAGGTCCATCCCCAAGTTAGGACACATCTGGTCTATGGTCTAATGAATCCCACTAGGAACACATGGTGTGGTGTGGACTCAAACGGTTCTCATTCACATCGGGATATGAACCACACCACACATTTCTTTTATAGGTATCCATTTCCTTGAAACATGAATTTAATCTATGTCTCTACCATTAAAATGTATAAGATTCTCTATGATAGTTCTAGGATGCGTTATCATTATCACTAGAGAGGATTTCTCCAACAAGTGTAGGTCTCTGACCACACTACCTTTAAGACCTACGTATAGCTTGATTTCTTCCCTAATAGGATACATAGTGAAATATTGATGTCTAGTTCCTAGATCTAGCCACACGCTTGTAAAGACTTTAATACGATCATCATAGCCTCGTCCCCCTTTAGGGACCGATCATTGGCTTCGTCCTTACTTTACAACGTTCAACTACGTGTATATCATCCTCAATAGTATGGCATAAAACTATGTTCCACTCTATGTTCTTTCAAATAAATCCTTTTGAGAGATTATTATGATCCCTGATCAGACCTATGTGCACACCTAATGTGTCTTTATCACGGTGGCACAATTTCATGAGTGTTAGATTCCATATGAATAACCCATCACTCCACCCTCCATGCATTGTGTGCCCTTTATTCGAATCCTCATCCTATTCCATGTCTAACGGAACCCCCTAATACTCTTAATTCTTGAACTATGGCGCACCTTCTATCCTAGGCTAATGTTCTAGAAGACTAATGGATTAAATTTTGAGTCATGCCTCGTGTTTCAGACATGGTCAACGGTCAGCCAACATTTATTATCCCCATTTTAAGATAACTCAATAGGGATATGTTGTATCGAACACGGTAAATAGTTAACCATCATTTTCATGCCATCCCTATAGTGTTTTATATTTTGGGTATCATAATTCACAATTCCCACTTCCCTATGTTTGGATTTATTCTAACTCCCATAGCGTTACCCTACTCCGCAACTAGAGAACGCTGTGAAAGCAGCAATACAACTTCTCTGATAACTTCGTTCTCCAATTAGGTCTCCAACATTATTTTTGAAAATATAGATTGGTTTTTCAGACCCTATGTGTCTAGAGACTAGTTGGTACTTTCATATTCAAACAGAATAACGATGTGTTTATCCCTTATTTTTCAAATCCTGCATGACCCACATGAGCTTAGGGATTGATCACATGATATTTCATGAAGATGATGGAAATAAAGATAACCAAAACAAATAATAGAACCCATACACACAACGAACATAAAAAATAAAAGCATGAGAGTATGTTTATGGGTTCAAAAATTACAATTATCAAGGATTAGCCCCTCCCATAGATGGGTAGATCTCTTTAATGAAGCGTCCTAGATCTTCCAATCTTTAGCTTGTAGCATCAAGGATCCACTGTCACCTATTAAGCTTATTCTCCTCCCTAATGAAAATGGGGAGTAGTTTGTCAGCCTAGACCGTGGCCTAATCCTCGTCAGCTTAGATAATAAGAACATCTTCATAGGATCGCCAAATCTATTCTTTAGCCTTTGCCTAATGGGCATTTTGTCATGATATGAGCCTCGAATGTGCATTGAGAAAGGTGGAACACTCATTCTCCCACACCCTCAACTATTGGATCTCATTATTAGACTCTTTGAGTCTCTTGAGGTTAAAACTACTACCATCCCACACCTAGGTCATGGTTATATTACCATATTTTCATTTCCATGAAATCTCAGATGATCATATGGGGATGCTGAACATCCAATCCTCTAGTACATAGTTTTCATAGTCAGGAATGAGGCCTCCACATCTTGTCTATCCATTGTACTTATGGGGTATCCCTAGTGAAGCATGTGATCATATTCTATGACCATAAAAAGATGACCTTGCAATCATCTTCATCAAAAGATGTCTCCTCTGGATTCATGGGGTCAGCAGGTTAATATGTGTGGTACTCTTCGAGGAACTCATCGGTGGGATCTTTATCTGGTATCTGATCAGGTAGGTCAGGTATCATGTTTTCGGATTGATTCCTATCATCAGATTCCACCTTGAGGATTTCTAGTTCCATCCTACTGGATGTCTAACCTGTAATTGGGAGCACTTGGGCATGTTCAGTATAGACATTTTCTTCCATGACCATCGGCGTACCCTTGGGAAAGGTAGCACAAAGGGCCCCGACCATCCTTGCTAGTGCAGAAAATTCCATTTAAATAACATTGTATGTAAAAATATAAAGATGTCAGTCTTTGGGATTCAATATATGATAATTACAAATTCAATGAAAAAGACTTATAAATATCAAATAGTCAGTCTCTCCGCTGAGTTGTTGCATCCAGAATCCCAATGCGTGGCCCCCAAATATGTTTAGGACATCCAAAGACTCTAGGAGAAATACCCTACGTGTCGTATTCCTTCTAGATGTGGTAATCACCATTTTCAATGGTGCAGATCCCAAAGCTACATCAACTATTCTAAAAGATAAGGTTTTGCATATTAGGCCCTTCAACATAGGTCAAATGTAAGTTGAAAATGACCAAGTGACCAGAATAAGGACCACATGAAAATATTTTAGGGTTTACCTCAAGAGACCCCCAAAACTCTTCTAGCTCTGAGTTTGTGATCTCACATTCCTCTAAATTGCTCCTAGTACCAGCTTATTCCCCCATGATGACCATTTTAATTATTCTAGTAGGGGGCTGCTCTCCCTCAATTCAGGGACAAACAACTACTAAGGGAATGTTTAATTGAGCATTATTTTCACCTGATTCATCATTGGATTCAAAGTACCCCGAGAGTGCATGGATTTCTCCATATTGGTGACGTCATTCTTCCCTTCCTCTTGAGATTCCAAAAAAGCTGGACCTGGTATGACTAACCCCCAAAAAATCTATCCCGAGATGGTTAAGAAGGTCCCACATCTAAAAATGATTGAATAATTTTCTGGTAACATCCTAGATGTTCGAATCCTTCAGGAAAATAGAATCCTTAGGCAAATAAATATGGTGTATCTACTTCCCTAGAGCTTGAGTGGGTATCATACGGAACCCAAAGGTGGCCTTCTTTTTTACTAACTCTGGTCCTCTTGCACCACCAGGTCCTTCACTACTACATGCCTCTATATCGGTGCATGTATCACCACTACTATTGCCCTGCCAGAATGGGATGTTCTTTCCACCTTCCATCCCCAACCACGAGGTTCAAGAGGTACCCCATCACTAGCATGAATGGTCTGGTACTTCAACCTCACCCCTAGGTAGGATACCTCCCAACACTTGGCATATCTTTTAACTATACCATAGATAGTTGTAGGTAGAGGAAACACCATCCACATATTCCCATCCTCCCGGGTAAACATGATCAACATATTCCTCATCACAAAGTGAGGTTCCTCATGGAGAACTCCTATATAAACCACCACAGATGACCTCTTCATGCACCTGAACTAACATGCAAAGTAGTGTGTAGTGTACGACCCATAGAGTGGCTCACGGTCAACCCGCGCCACCGGGACTCCATCCCAAAAGTCTAAGAGATAAGATAGATGCTTATTCATTCTTTGGATGTCAACGGTGAATACACATATTGGAAATTGGAATTGTTGGATGCTGAATTCATCGACCATCCAGACTTGGTTCAGCACCAGCGGTGGGGTCATCTTGGTTGGAAAACACCCCACCATATTTAGAATAGCCAATCAGAAGTATAAACCTGAAGGGAAATTGGGGTTCATGTATTCCTAGGCACCCATATGCACTGCTATCCACCCATAAAGAAGATAGAGCAGACTATACACCCTATGTGGCTCCTTCCCCTCACAGATATTCCAGAATACATTATACATATTAGATAACACTGAGATCCCTAGATTGATTTGTTTTCCCATATCCAACATGGATTCCATGATAAACATTCTTAGTCATACACTAATGTTCTTATCCATTACTATAAGCTTCTAGCCACAAATGAGCACCAAGATGAACACAGCTAACCTAAACACAGATTGATGCGCAGTGCAAACACAGAAACTCCATGTAGTCCACTTGAAATCCTCCATGAGTTTCCAGTATGAGTGATATTTGCTAAGATAGAACCCCTTTGGTGACATGGGAAGGAACACAAGAAACTAAACATATAAATTTTAATTCATGAACCACCTGAACCACAATTTAATGTGTAATTCCCTCACCGAATTCATTTCCTCGCTTGACACCAAATCCATCAATTCCATCACCAATGATGAAATATTCTACAGGTCCTTCCATGGATTCATAGTGGCGAGGAACTCATCATACATTTACCCCAATATAGGAATCCCTAAGACATTTTGAATGTCCTAGAGGGTGATACCAACCTCTTTCTAGTGAAGATAGAATTTATTTTTCCTTGAAGACCAAATCCTCAACAAATATGGAATTAGGTGCTCCAACTGGTTAATGTGGAACTAAGAGGCCCATGCCACCTCATACAGAACCTCTATACTTATCTCCACCCCAAAATCTTTAAAAAAGGCACAAACCCTATAGACCCTAGCCCATCCATCCATGAAATTTCCTACCTATCAAATATTGCACTCATCGGTCCACCCCTTCTTCGGGTTCCCCAATGTTGCCTTCAAAATGGTTTGGTACAACGTGGGAGATACCTATGGCTACACCGCCTTCCCATCATAGTTTTAAACATTATTATACAAGTATTCAACATTGAAGGGTGTATGATCCAACCAAGTATGACCATTGGGTGTCCTAAACCACCAGCACTGGAATGACGTACTCCGGAACTAATAGGCTTGATCATCCTTGATTGCTTCAGCAATGAGAAAATCATCCCTCAGACCAAAGCTATATAGATGTAGTCTTTTGAAGAGAGGGTAGTTCATATGGTTTTCTAAAAATAACTCCACTATAGATGCATGGTCTGATGTCTCTACACATATTCCTCGATTCTTAGGTTATCTACCATCCCTACCCTTCGGACAACATCCTCAAGGAACCCCATGGACGCTTTATTGTGAGTCGTTCCATCCCAAAGCTTTAGATTTTTTTATCATAGAATGCAGAGCATGATCACAGAGCTCGACCACAGTTCTAGATCATAGAGATAGGTCGTAGAACCCTGCCATAGATATAAAAGTCACAAGAGTCGGAGTGCACGATCGTAGAGTATGAAGCCCAACTATGATCTGTAGAGTAAAATATGGTTCAATTTACAAAGAGAAATTAGAAATCATGTGAAACTTTGATAATTGATATCCCAAGAACCAAAACACAGAGATATGTAATAGAAAAGGGGGGTCGGCTTCCCCTATTTATAAGAAATGACATCCGAGCATCATAACATGCTTGACCACATTGAGCATGATGGAGTTATCAAACAATGTATCTCCTATCTGCATCGTAACCCTGATTCGCGATCTTGATTTAAGATTAGACCAAGAATTTTGGTGATATAACCATGTAATTTTACCTTTGTTTTCTCCTCAGCTCCACATCTAGGGGGGGTTCATTTTTTAGTGCCAAAATGTTTAAATGAAATGATATGCCAAGAGCACACCAATGCGAAAAGGGGAAAATTCTCGAAGCAACTTTGTGAATCCGCTCGGCATTGTGGCTGGTGAAAAATAATGGCCACCTATGTTATTGCCACAGAGAAAAGAGGAAGAAGACTACATGGTTATAATTAAATTTAAGGAAGGCTTTGTGCTATGGAGGGAACCAGATTACCTCTGTGATCCCTTGGAAATTCATGGAAGCCTCTGCGAGCTCCAAGAATGGAATGAAGAAGGCCTCAATGCCTCAAAGTGGATGACAACCGACTATGCAGTTACGAAAAACATGACACAACCCACCTCATATGTAAAATGCAAGTATATTTGCAACACAGTGTCAGAGCTTTACACCCCCCTTTCACCTATAAATACCAGGCTTCCCCAACACAAAAGGACAAATACCCTAACCTTTTTTATTCTCAGTTATCAAATCATGAAGCACCTTCATCCCTACAAAATATTGAGAAAATGATCTCTTTAAGGTATTTAAGCAGTGATAAATACATTTCCCTTGGCTCATATGAACCTTTTTTCAATAAGGGATTCCCCTCACGAATCACATGGTCCATTGAAAAGGAAAGAGATCTCTAATGGGACTCATGTCTTTGCAATGCACCCATGCTTCGTGAAGTACCTTCCATGAACATGTAGACCTCATGCTAAGGCATGATCATTCTACTTCATGAAATACATTGGTTCGCAATGCCACGCTTTTCAAGAAAGATATTCTTTTTGAAGTCCTACTCCGTGAAAGTACATGCACTCTTTAAAGAACCCTTTATATGCATGTACACCATATATCTATTCTATAACACTCCACTTCATGAAGCATACCCCTTAACAGAGCCTATCCAATTTACTGAGCACAATAGCTTCACAAGGTCCCTTCATATGAACCTTTTAGATATGCAAACCATTCTCCCATATGGTCATCTAGTTTTGTAAGATGTAATATCAAGTTTCCTTGGGAGGTGCTTCATATTGTGTTTCATAGACTCATGATTCTTTGAAATGGCACGGTAACAACTATTGCTTCTTCTCATATCCACACTAACGTTAAACCCTTAATGGATCACTCCAAATCCCAATATACACCATGGAATTGTCAGTTCTGCGCTTTAACAATAGTTAAATTGTGATGGTTACGTAATTTCTAGGGGAGAAGATTTAATCATCATCATCATAAAAGATCCATGATGTTAAACTACCAAGCATTATCAACCTCAACTCATGATGTTAAACTGAAGCCTCTCCCCATTAAATACACATGGGGTTCCCCGCCTCAAACATTTTCCTTGCCCACTGGTCTCCATAGGAGTGAGATATTTCTAACATGGATTGAGATCCTCGTTTCATGGAAGGAAATCTGTCTTCAGGGAAGGATAAACCTCTAGGTGTATACACCTAGACTTTCTTATGGGAGGTAGAATCCTTGCTCCACCTCTCTTCTTCCATGCCTGAAGGCCAGAGGAGAGATGGCCATAGAGACCTTTGATACCTCATCCCTCTCCCTTTTGGATTTATCTCCATTAGGATTCTTTCCTGGAGTAAATACCAATATTCATCTCCTTGTCCCAATAACCACACAGAAGCACCACTATATTCCTTGTAGATTCATCATTCAAGATGTGATAGTTAGGTCCTTGCTACTTCTTGTTTCTCACACTAAGAAATACTCACATAGTCTTAGATTAAGAATTGACACAGAATCCTCCCTAGCCAACCTAATCTTGTAATTAAAAATCCCCCCATTTAAAATTATGTAGAATTTGATCGTTGTATTTTCCAAAAAATGTGCACACGAAGCCTTCCGAAGGTTCAAGCCCCACACCCATCGGTCCAAACCACTTCACGTCAGTTCAACCTTATCCCACATGGCGTTAAACTATATTACCACTTCCATCTTTCAAGGCATTAAATAGTATTCTTCCTAACTATGTGGGTTTTGATCCTCATCTCCTAGACATGGTATTTAGGAGGCCTCCATGAGGGTCTACTCGAAACATGAGTACACCCATTCAAACTATGTGGGTTTGGTCCTTGTCATCTACATAGGGTATGTAGGAAACCTCCCTAAGGTTCAATCTTAGCCAATTATAAACCTAGGTGTGCCCATTCCTATGGTGCTCTTTCCCTGATCTACCCATATCAGTGTCCAGATCAGCCTTCATAGTGCGACAACTTCACTTTATGGGACACACCACCCCATATCTGTCCCCACTGGGTGTTCTGATCCACCTATCTGGTAAACCTTCTTGGTGATCCCTCATTGGGATATAACCATCCAAACCACTCCCATCAGTGCTCCGGTCAGTCTGATCCATCTTTTCTAGACGTTAAACACATGACATACCCTTTGTCAAAATGGGATGCTGATGAAAACGTGATGGACAATCCTATTTCATACAATTCCCCACACTCAATGTGGGATGAATCCATATTTTGCGCCCCCAAAAAGCCCTATAATATGGAGAATAAAACCAAGAACATCCATTTTTTAGTGTCCAGACACACTAGTGATGTTCAACATGACTACTCCCCCGATCTATAGTTAATTCCCTAACTTGAACCCCTGTAATTTCTTAACAGAAGTAGTGTAATTAACTGGCATCCAAGAAAATATGACATTGGGGAAGTGTTTCACAAACAAATTCTTAATCTTTAAGGGAGACCCAGACTAGGTGATGAATTATAAAAAGGATTCCATGGAAAGATAAAATGACATCTTATCATCCCATTTTGATCAAGGAGCAAACATCACTGAATAAGAGATGAATGTCACGTGCCTTCCGAATGTGGGAATATAGGGAAACACAGATAGCACATCCCTAGATATAGATGAAACCCCCCAAAAAAGCATCAGAAACAACAACTTTAAAATATAATTTTGTAGGTCACATCATAAAGAAAGGTTTTTTGTTGTATATTTCTAAAACACCAAAGCCAATAAAACATCCATTTTTAGACCCTCTGTATTATTATGGGAAGGATATAGTGTAGTACCCAACTGAATTTCCTTATGGAAAATTTTGAAACCTTAAAATGATTGAGAATAAAACATATGAATTCTATTATGATGTCATATATTCCTTGGTGTAATATCTTGAAACTCCTCTCAACATGAAAAGGGGAACTACTCACTATAAAATAATTGGTCATGATACGATGAATACTTCATCATTACTTTTCACATAACACCATTATGAATATAACTCTTCTTAAGTATTCTAACATTAAAAATAACTTTAAGAATATTTTCCAAACTCATCTAGTCTTACCTAGTTTTTTAACTATACAAGTACAAATTTGTACCGTGACATATGGTACTATTTAAAATATAGGACCACCCCTTTCAGGACCTTATTCATATCATACCAGTGACGCACATTTATATCTATACACTCCGTCATGTCCACTAAAGCTGAAATCTTTATTTTAACATGACCATCCCACTTATGATGGCTGGATTATCCAATGAAATGGGATTAGGGTTGAATATTCTTTGTTTATATGTATTTATTGTGTTACGACATTGATGTTTTACAAAAACATTTCCTTATTCATTATAATTCCCAAAATTATCACCACAAGTAGAGAATATTAAATAATAAAATGGAAGTAACCATGTTTATATTTAACATAACTCCTCTTAATCTCCCATAATCAACCATGCCACAGTTTTATAGGATGCTACTAAATTTTATACTATATTCCTATAAATTTACCAAATCATAAAATACACAGGATCACTATAGATAGAAAAAAATTGTAGAAAATTTCATTCATATGGGAATATATGGATAACAAAGAATATTTTTAGCATTATAAATGTGTTAATTATTTTAGAGTATGAATATCTCCCATAGTTGTATTTTATCATTTCCCCATGAAAAATTTATATTTTAGAATAAAAATAATTTATATTATAATGGGGGAATCATTTGTTTATATATTATTATAATGATGATATCAGACATAAAAATTAAAAAATCCCCCAATTCATTTAGAAATGATTTTTTTCAACAATTTTTCCTAATCAATTTATATTCTTAAAGCATTTACTTTTAAATTTATATCTTTTAACATTTTATTAATTTCGATGAATTTTATGATTTACATTATTAGAAATTAATTTGAATCTTCAATAATGATTTTATGAGATCTATCAATGCTCAATTAATAGTAATATAAACTCTATAAAATTTCCATGAAAGTATTCATCATATCAACTATGAAATGGATCCCAAAAAAACCAATGAGTAATTTTATGTTAAGGTTAAAATTACTTTGAGGATTATAGTGGATGAAACACAATGTGAAAAAAAGTCTAAGGATGGAAATGGAGGGTAAATTTATTGAATTAAAAATGAATGATATTTAATAAGAAGGATAATGTAAAAGATTAATCTTTTTATTCCCAATTAAATTATTACATGTTTAATTTCATATCATCTTTCAATTATTAGGTTTAAGAGAAATACATTCAATACATCAATTATGTTCCTTTTTTACCATATTTTTACTCCCTCCTATTTTTTATGTAATGTGAGATACAATAAGTATAAAATAATTTAAATTCAGTCATTATATCACTATAATCTATAACATCAATGTCTAATTGACCCTAATTGGAATAATACTTATATTAATAGTAAAAGATTTACTAAAAAAATTTAATACACATTCTTCAATTTACATAATTAGTTTTCATAAATTTCTCTTTGAATTTTATATATTTATTCTAAATATTGACTATGTAACAAACTAAAATGATAAAATGTATGAAAAAATCCAAAATTATCATGATATATTACCCCAAATTCATTAATAGAAATTTCACATACCAATACCAAGTAAAACTGAATCCCTCTTCATAAAATGAATGAAGAATTATTTAATGATACTAAAATTAATAAGGGATATTAAATATAAAATGTGTAAGAGGCCAAAATGAAAATAAATTTATGAATATATCAATTTATAAAAGTCACATTAATTTTTGTATTTCCTGATGGATTTTTTTTGTTATGGCACCTAAAAAAGCTTTTTTAGAGGGATGAGATTATAGTTGATGAACTCAACAAAAGTTGATCTCAATAGTGATAGTGAAAATGAAGTGGATTATGAGATTGATATTGAAAAAATATCAACAAAATTAAATCAGTTATATATGTGTGGAATATATAATTAATTAAAAAAATTACATGGATAGAATTGTTAATGAGAAAACGAAAATATCACTACTATACATAAAAAAGACATAGTATGTTGTAATGATCAAATGGCTCCCTAGTGTTCTCCCATGATTCCCCATAAAATGTTTTATGAATCAATATGAAAGGATTTATATAATTATTTGGAATATTTATGTTACTTTGTTATATCTTTAGGGTGTTACCTATTTCTTACAATAATCTAGAGACAACTTTAGGGGTTCTAAAATACACCCCCAGAAATATGATTTTCCTCCCAAATGTAGAGGGTGGATAAGGTTTTATTTCATAAATTATAATTCCATGAAACCAAAAATATCACTATGATATTTATATTATCTTATTACTTGTGTTTTAGTGCTGTTTTATGATACAAAGTCCTTCCACACTAAAACATGGAAGAAAATTAGATATTTTTTCAATCTGTGTTATGGTGCATGGTCTTGGGAAAACCATGAGAGGAACCTTATGTGATTATAGTAAATATTTAAATTTAGTTAATTTTTTACACCATGATAATGGGTTTACAATAAAGGCATAGGTTGGCTTTAATTATGATAGTTATTTTGGAAATCGTATAAGATCCTTAGGTGCCTAGGGTGATGGTTCATGGAAGTGAACATTGTTTTGTAAAAAAATTAAAAAGCACAAAAATAAAATATTAAATTTAATTTTTAATTTGAAATAATATAGATCAGATTTTCCAACCATGTGGAGTCACATATAAACCATGAATGTATGTTTAATGTACATTGTGTCTTGGGCATGGGTGACACATAGGTTGGTAAGCTATGCAGCATAAATAGGTTTATTAAATGATGAAAACCCAAGATGATCTTATGAAATTATATCTTTATGGACAACATTTATTTTTTCATCTCATTAAAAAAGAACAATAACCAAATATTTTAGAATCTACTCTATTCTTAATTCCATTTTGAGGGCTTCTCTGCTCATTTTCAAGTGTATTTTTAATGGTTATCCCTATAAGACCCCTCCCATATTCTATTTTTATTTTAACATGATTTTCCTCCTTCTAAGAACCCTAATATTTATTTTGATTAATTTTAGGTTATATTTAGGTCCAAATAATTGGAATATTATTATTTATGTTTTATATAGGGATCTTCTTGTCACATTGTCGTGGTGGCGATTATAGGAAATTAATTTCAACTAGTTTCCCATTAAAACCTAAAATGTGTTTTTTCACATTATATTAAAAATGAATGAATGATTTTTATTTTTACTGTGACTCAATATAAATTTTATTCTTATATGAGTGTCCATAAGGGACAAATGAGGTTTTTTGTTTGGTTTTAACCATTTTCATGAAAATCTGATTTCAAACAAAATATTTATATAATTTACTGAGTGTATTTTAAATTGATTTGAGAGTCTTTCAGGGATTTATTAATAAATTATTGATTAAAATTTTATTTTATTATATCATTTTTTGAATTAGACCATGTTTTTTACTGTGTTAATGTGCTTAATATTTATGAAATGAGCCTTTTGATTTAAATGTGGGTGTTATTTATGGTACATAAAACCTATTTAAACCCTTAGTTGACAAGAATGGATTTTTAAAGGTGTGTGAGTCCCCTTATATGTTTTTAATGTTTTAACAATATTTGATCCAAATATTTAATTGGGGTAAAATTGAAATATCTTGATTCATTCCCATCATTGGAAATGTGTTTCGAAAAAAGTGACCATTTGGAGTTTTTATGGAAAATATGTTATCATTAAATGTCTGAGACCCACTTGATGCCCAAATGATTTTTCTTATGACTATAATTTATTATGATTCAATGAGGTGATTTAATATATTTATACATATTTATCTTCCATTAATATATAGAAGTGGTTGGGGATATTCATATGATTGTATTAGGAGGTAATGTGGGAGTTATTTCAAGTTATATATATTAGATGAATTTGACGGTTCACTGTTACTCATCTCTATGTGACTTGTAATGACAGTCTCAAGAGTATATTAGATGACCTATGTGATGTAAAAAAATAGTATATAATGTGGTTTGACTAGGGATAATTATCTGAATACTCTGAGATGGTTAAGATATATGGGGTACTAGGACATTAATCTAGTTATATTCTATTGATCCATGATAGGGAATGGGTTGTGGGTAATAGTTTTTCCAAATACTTTGATGGGACTACTAGTGATGTTGAAAGGGTTAGTATTTTACATCTAGTTTTATAATCAAAGGATTATGTGATTATTAACCGAGTCAATGGAGGATTCCTTTAACAATAGTTTCCTAATTCAAAACAATTTAAGGGATTTATACAGTTTTTTGGTTTATATGTAATGATTGTAGTATTATTTCTTAGAAATTATGTAATTACGGTTTTTTCTTAATTTTATGACAATGTCATAGTGGTTTATTAATTTTTTCTTTATTCCTTCTTTATTTTGTGGTTTAATTTTTAAAATATTTTGAATTGATATTTTTTAAATCTTATTGATATAAGGGTAGTGAAATTGTGATTGTTTTGTTAACTCAAAATGTTTTATTAATTAATATTAATAGTTATTTATAAATGTGAAAATTCATTTTATAAATCATTTTAAATTATTTTTAAAAGAAATTTTAAATGGTTTGTATTTTAAAATTTAGTGTGTGTGGGTTTTAAAGACATAATTTTGAACACTATTCGTAGTATTACATTAATATTAATTTTTAAATATTTCTTCAAAAATTGAATGAAAATTGGAAGGCTCATTGTGTTTTAAAATTTTCATTTTAAATAATCATGTTATAAATGGGTTTGAAGTTGGATTTTGAAATGGTTTTTTAGTAATAAGGGCATTCAGCTAAGGAGTAGTGATTTCCATGTGATTGTATTTTTAATGATAATATAAAAATGAGCTTTCAAAGAATTTGGTTGTGTTGATTATTTGTTTATGTAAAGGGGTAATTAAATTTTTTATATTTTCTATTATGTTTAAAAAAATTATATTTAGATTGTAATATTAATGTGACTACATATATTTGATTGGTGACAAACTATTTGTCTTTTTATCTTACAACTATATTTTTATAGGTGTAGGTTCATTCTAGTTTTATTATTTATGTCTTAGGTTCCTGAGGGAGAATTCATGTTTAGAGGGAGAACATGGGTCATATGGTGTATTATGAGACCACATGGGGATTTTTGTTTAACATTTATTTTGCTGCTGTTCATTGGAACTACTATATGTAACACTTAAAAAATATTTGTATTTTCTTCTACTGTGGATTTTTCTATGTATTTGTTTTATGTTTGGAAATGAATTTAACTATTCTTTATTATAACATGGTTGTTTATTTATTTCTTTTATACATATTAATTATATTACTACATGAGGTAGTGTTAATTACCGAGGTATGTTCTTTGACTCCTGGGTGCTAGCTATCAGCCCGTGGGGATCAGGAATGCCCTTCTAGCCATGTGGTGGACATGGTTTGGAAACAGTTAAATCAACCCCCTAGAGATTTTCAATATAATATTTTTATAGAATAGTTTTTTAGTTGTACAAATGTATAGGAATGGAATTTTATTATTTAGGTTGTTGGTAGTGTGGAGATAATATTATCTAAACCTGGGAGGTAAGATTAGGGAGAGTGTCATGATATCTTTCTCACCTTGATCCCTGAGTTACTAGAGGTAGTTTAATTTTTTATTATGTATTTCATTGTAATGGTGTTTTTGGATTATGGTTTGATGCCTTTGGAAGTTGTGTATTGATCTTTATTGTCTTGGATTGAGTTTTATAGGGGGTCATGTTTGGTATTTTGGGATAGAGATGAAAAATTCAATTGTATCTTGTTGTGAGATTGTATGGATTGAAGATAAATTTATAACCAAATGATTGATTCTGGGTATGAATTAGGTACCATTTTAATATTGTCATTTGGTTTTTAAAAATGTAGAAATCTAGACACCTTAATGATTGTTTTTCCTATTATATGAGAGAAACTTTAAATGATTCAGGGTGTGTATTATGATATTTTAGGATTGATAGATTATATTTTATCTAGGGATTGGGGAATTCTATTTTTTATATTATATCACATGTGAGGTTAAATTGATTGTGTGTGTGTGAAAAAATGATTTCAATTGATTTTTTTTTCAGATTTTAAAAAAGTCATTAGGGATTGATTGAAAAAGTAGATTTAAATTATGAAATGTTTTAAAATATCTATTTCATTTTGAAAATTCTTAAGACATATAAATTGAGATTTATTTTTAATCACACACACGTTGTATTATTGAAGGTTAAATAATTGATGTGTTTTCAATTAATTTATTTTGAATAGTGGGGTTATTTATAAGATAAATATTATTTCCCATTAAAATATTTATTTTCATGTTTTGATCTCTTACATTTTAAAATTTTAAAATGTGAGTGATTTTATATTCATTATATGAATAAGTGACTATTTTTAATATGAAGCTAGATGTCTTTTTTTAAAAATTTTATGTTCAAATTTCTAATCAGTTATGTAAATGATTTAAATTGACCTCGTAATATTAAAGAACGGGGTTGAAATTTTAAAATGGTTTTGTTCATGTTTTTATATAAGGACTAATTTTAATGGTGAATTGGTTATTGAAGGAGGGTTTTAAACCTTTGTTATGTTCCCCATAATTTTAAAATGTGTATTTAAAGAAATTTTCATGTTCTAGAAAAAAATTGGTTAGGATAGTTTGTTGTGTGATTTTCGGATCACATAATGTACTTTAAGATACATGACCGGGTTGAGATCACATGTCTCATTGTTTGATGCCTGCCTAAAAAAATGACCTAGTATGGAAATAAAGGGTTCTTCTTGGGGTTATTTCATCATTATTTTTTTAAGACTTCTGAATATTTGAACTATTTGGAACATGTTTTATTATCCTTTGGTGGTCTGTCTTAGATCTATTTAAGTACATGTTAGTTTTATTAATTTTCTTGGTAATCATCTAAAAAAAGTACCTTAGTATTTTATCTTTGGTTTAATGTTTGGACTAGTGACTATCAGTTTTCATAGAGTCTTTTTTATGAGCTCTAGTTATGATGATTGTGTAATTGGGCTTGGAGACATTCTTGGTTGATGTAGTGACCGTGATTTATGGTATCCTTTGTGTGTTTTGTTTTTTCTCTTTTATATTATAAATTATTCTTGGATTTATGATCCTTGAGTTTAGAGTAGGTTTCTCTTGATGATATTTTAACCTGATGTTTTGTTTGGTGCCTTTTATGTTTCACGTTATGAGGTGTGGGTTTTTTAGAAATGATTATGCCTTTTTTCTTGGTGGTTTTTGGTATTAATCTACATTATTTATAGCATGGTTTTGTTTCATTTTAGAATGGGAAGATAAATAATATAAGGTTATTGGATGGATACATGGTATTTATAATTTTGTTTGTGATTGTATTGTGTATACCACTAGGAATGGTTTATTTTTGGAGTCACAATGGGATGGTATTCCATAGGATTTTGTTTAGGCACCCTAATCTACATCATGTGAACCTAAGGTTAGATCATAATTGATTATTTACGAGGAATGTTTCCAGTGGATGTGCTCCATGTATTTGTGATTCCAGGGGTTTCATGATCTAGTTTTGTATTCCTTTGGGGTTTTTCAATGTTTCATGTACCATCCTCTGGTGGTTTTGAGAATGGTGTTTTTAGTTGTCATTAGAAGATTAATATTTCAAAATTCCCCTACAGATTTAAGAATGCAGTTGTTTGGTGATGAAATATTTCTTTAAGAAAATGTGACATTAGTTTTTACACAATTGTAGATTAATTATAAATTTTTGGGAGACATATTTCAAGTATCTACTATTTTAGTGCATCATATTTCCTTGGAGGTTTTGTAAGAAAATTTTTACATATTTTCATATTCATGGAAATGATAATTTTTTATAGAAGAATGTGTAATTGTGTGGATAATTGTGAAACCCACTATTTTAATTTGATGTCTATTTTATGTGCTCAATGGTCAATTGTGTTTCAAAGAAGTTTCATTGTAAAAATTAGAAAAAAATAGATAATTTTTTCTTAATGATTATTAGGATGCATGATCTAGGGTAAATCATGTTAAGACTGTAAGGTGGTGAACGGAAACCCTTATGTGTAGTTTATTTTGAACACAAAAGTTTTGGGTTCCATGGGAAGTCTAATAGTTACAATGAACCATGAGAGTTATTGGGGAAACCATGTGGGATACTTTAGTATTATGAGTGATGGAACATGGCTATCACACGGTTTGGTAATACCACCAATAAAATTTTAATTTAAATATACAATTTAATTATTCCATTTTTTAAGGTTAGGGATTTTTTGGTATACCATCTGATAAAACTACTTAGCCTTCCCTAGATTGTTAAAAATTAAATTTCTTAAAACGTTTTATCTCAGTTTTACCCTCCAACACTTATTTAATTCTCCCACTTATTTAAAATATTTGTGATCTTCCCCACAGTATGTATCATATCTTTTTTGATTCTATTTTTATTCATTGTCCCTTCATTATCAATTGGATTTCTCAATAAAAACCCAATCTATAACCCTTTATCTCTTCTTTTATTATATTTTACATGTATTTCGTTCATTCCAAGACACATAATATTAATTTCGGTGGATTTTAAGGTAGGGATTGGTTCAAATCATTAGGATTTTATCATTTTGGGTTTGTAGAAAGCATTTCATGGATTTTTGGTGTGTTTTATGCCATAGGTGAGGACTTATATCTTGTTATACATTGAAAACGGGTAGTTGTTTCTTTCATTTCAATTTATATTACATTTCATTGATGGATTGTCAGTTTTAAAGTGTTTCTTTTATTAAATATATCGATATATGAGTGTCCATGGGAGAAAATGTTGTGTTCTAAATGGTTTGGACCCTTGTAATGAAATGAGATTTTCAAAAAAGTGTTTGTAAAAATGATTTAGTGGATTTTAAATCCATGGAGTGTTTTTAAATGTCATTATTTATTCAAGAATGAATTTTAACATGATATTGTTGTATCAATTAATTATTAAAATTTTTTTTGACTATTTTAAAATGTATAAAAAATTTAACAAGTTATTTTTGATATTAAAAGTGGTGGGTTAACATTATTGTATCATATTTGAATTTTATTTAAAACCATGGCTGATTTAATTTTTTTAATGTGAGTGGGAGATTCCATTTAAAAAAAAAATAAAATTTACACCAATTTGATAATTGGGATGATCTATAAATATAGTGATTTGGACATGGAATTCCAAGAATGTGTTGGAAATAGTTCTCATTTTCTATTTTTATGGAATATTAGTTTAAATAAAATATGTGAGACCAACATGTGCCCTGAGTGATTTTGGTTATTCCCATGATGGGTTTTGATTCTATGAGGTGATATTTTATATTATGAAATTATTACATGTAATTTGGGCATAGATGTTTTTGGGGATATTCTTTTGAGAGTGTGTGGAGATGAGTAATGATTTATTTAAAATATTTTACATATGATCCATTTAATAATTCACCTGTTATCACCTCCATTTTTATTTTCACTGGAGTCATAATAATGTAGAAGATGCCCTATATGATGGAAAACCATAGTATAGGGAGTGGGTCAATTAAGAAGCCCTACCTGACTAATCTGATTTGGTAAGGACAAAATGGATAATTGAACACTATGATATAGATATTATATTGATCCCATGGTATAGGTGGAGAAACATGGAAATTTATTTCAAGATAGTCCAATAACACTACCATAGATATAGAAATGTTCAGTATAGCTAGCTTAGATTCTTTGTTACCAATTCGAGTGTTTATTACGAGATCCATAGGATGCTTCTAATGACATTAGAACCCACATAGGAAAATTTTATAGGATTTATATATTTTTAATTATATACTATGATAATTGTAATATATATTGAAATCTATGTACTTGTGGTTTTTTTCCATGTATTATCACACGAACATAGTTGTTCTTTTTTGTTACCTTTCCTAATTTATTTTATAGATTTTCATTTTAATTTTTTTAAAAGGTATTTATGAAAAATATTAAATGAAGAATTGTGTATGTATGATTTTAATTTTCTTTAAAACTATATTAATAATGATTGTTTATAGTGTAATTTAAATTCAAAAACTATTTTTAAAAATTTCTTTGGATTTTTTTATGTGAATTTGTAAATGGTTTGTATGTAAAACTATGTTGTGTGAAGCTATTATAGGAATATCTTTAGACCAACATGCCTATTTTAACATGGAACATGAGTTTGAAATATATTTTGTGAAACATTGTAAAAATTGAAAATAACTTTGAGTTTTGAAATAACCATTTAAAAGTGTTTTGTATGAATTGGTTTTAAAGTGGGATATTTGAAAAGTGTTGTTGTTTTAAAAGGTATTGGTCTAGAAAAAGTGTTATCCAAGTCATTTTTTTAATTTTGGTAGAATATTGAAAAAAAATTATGTTTATATTTTTCTATTTGTAAAAAGGGATTTTAAAAAATTAATATTATACAAATATAATTCAAACATCTATTTTTAGCACTACTACAAAAATGTTGAAGGGATGCACCACCCTTTATCAGTGCTTTTTTAGTGCTGATAAAGGGGACCCCATTATTAAGGATTTTCTTAGTAGTATTGATAATGGAGGGCATTATCAGCGTGTTTTCCTAGCGCTGATAAAATTAATTTTTAAAAAAATCAGGAAAAATAATATATTGAAATATAAGTATGTTAATATTTATATAAATATAAAATATAATTTTTAAATATGTTGTAGATAAGTATAAAAAGACTATTACTTTTAATATATATGAAATGTAGTGAAAATGGATTCAAAATATTTTAAAAAATTATAAATTAAAACTTTCCTATTTATAATTGATTAATAATTATTTAATAACAATATGAAGAAAAACAAAATAATGAATAAAAGATATAAAATAAGTTGAAAATGTAACTCAAACATCAGACAACCAAAACTTTTGATCCGAGAGTTTTTTTGAGCTCTACATCATATCAAATTAAATCATACGATAAGCTCTACGCACTAGTGACCCAAGGTAACATTTGGTCACATTTTTAGAGGCCCAAAATGTCCCATAAGGCCCCCAAAACTGAGCTTTTCATCGGGATACATCGATTATTTTACATTAAAACTAGAATAACTTCTGAATCGGA
Source organism: Viscum album (assembly GCA_963277665.1). Lineage (NCBI taxonomy): Eukaryota > Viridiplantae > Streptophyta > Magnoliopsida > Santalales > Viscaceae > Viscum > Viscum album. The sequence goes on from OY728126.1 coordinate 397,707,294, forward strand.
TGTTATCTAGGCCTATACCAGATATCATATCAATTATTGTTTCATTTTCATTTATTTGATTGGTTGTAGAGTTGAAGTAGTGTTTTGGATTAGAAGTTATGGTGATTTTAACATTCTGTGTCTTATCAAATACACATATATATGTATTTATTCGTATATATATATATATATGTGTGTGTGTGTGTGTGTGTGTCTCTCTCTCTGTGTGTGTGTGTGTTTTATATATGCATGCATGTATGTATGTATGTATTTATTTATTTATAAACACACATAAAAAACATAATATATAATGTTATTTCAAACTAATTTTATAAATATGTATTAATATACAAAAAAATGTATGGATAAAAAATTATAACTGCATATATATAAATATAAATTAATATACGAATATATATATATACTAATATGTGAATAAATATATTTTTATTAATATAACTAAATTTATTTATATTAATATGAATCTATATTAATATATGAATAAATATAACTATATACATAAGAATATATCATTAACATACAAATATATATATATATATAGTAATAAATGAAAAAATATATTTGTATTAATATTACTAAATATATTTATATTACTATGAATCTATATTACTATACTAATAAATATAACTATAGATATATCATTAAATGGAGAAAAAATAAAATGGCTTAATGGTAAAGGTGCTGGCCCGCAATGGGGGAGATCACGGGTTCATGTTCGGGCGGAAGAAAAGAGGTGCACATGGGCATGTTGGGCGATGTGTGAGAAAGGGTAGTGTGTAAGAGAGTGGGAGGGGTTTTCATAGTGCTTATTGGTGGGGGGTAAAGTGTTATTAATAGCTCATGCCCACATACTATATATTCTTTTTAATTTTTTTTATTTTTTTATCGTTTATCAGTGCTAAAAAAGGGCTAATAAAGGACCCCTTTTATCAACACTTTTTTAACACTAATAAAGGGGTATTTTATCAGCGCTTTTCTGAGCACTGATAAAAGGGACCCCCTTTATCTTCTCCTCGATTAAAAACACTTTTTAGCACTGCTAATGAACATTTCTAGTGCTGATAAAGGCTATATTTTTGGTAGTGTAGGATATTCTATGAAAGTTAAAATATATATTTGGTTGGTGGTGACTTACGAGGAGTTTTAGCTCATGCATACATTTTTACTGGTTTTGGTCTTATTTCAGTTTGATTCATTTCTACATAGGTTCTTAAGGGAGATTATTCATTTGGATGATGAAAATGGGTCCTGTTAGGATTATGAGAGTGGATGGGGATTTTTTTTAGCTTTGGGTTATTTATTTTTCACTAGAACTATTTTATTTTTTTCATTTATATTTATTTGTATCCTACTTTTCTATATATTTATTTTTATATCTATTAATAAAATATTGGTGTTTACTAATTATTGTCTTCTAATTTTTGGTTATTTATTTTATTTATATATGTTATTTTTTTAGTGTGGAAGCATTCCAATGGTTTTTCCCATGTTTCCCATTCAATAGTTTCTAGAAGCTAGAGATATATAATTATCTAAGAGCATTATAGAGGACCAGGTCTAGAGATGAGTTAAATAGGACACCATTATGGTACATTTCACCTTCCCTTCTTCAATGAAATAAATTCAATCTAACTATATGTAGTTAAAGCTATGTATGACTCAAAGGAATATGTTTTTCTGTATCTATGAGGGGTTTTCTAGTATGTATATGGAAATAAAATGGGTGGATGAATTATCTCAGAATAATAAGCTAATATTGAGGAAGTGTTATAGCCTAGAGTAGGCATGAATGTATACTAATGGTCATGGGTGGGATTTATCTCCGATAAAATAGGAAAAATGTTTTTAGTTTTAATAGTGTATCACCAAAATATAATCCCAAGCCATCATTTATGAATTAAAGTATTGTTAAAATTATGTAAAAGGCCATAAAAAATAATCTATTTTTTTCTTTCCCATAGAATTAAATGGGATGATGACTAACCCAATTTTGTAACTAATAGCGGATGTGGAGCTCTTATTTAGGTGGTGGACTAATAGAAATTTTACTCTCCCTTAGCAGCTTCAAATCCAATAACATACCTAGGAACCTAAACATAAAGATCTTAATATTTTCATAGAAGAGTAATTTTTGAAAATAAATTTAAATCAATGGAAAAAATATTACTCAGGAAGGTGAGATGGTTTTATGAAAAATTAATCATAGAGGTAAAGATAAATGGGTTTTAAAATGACCACCCTAATGATTTTTATATGTTTCTTTATTTTCCCAAAAAATAATAAATAGAGATTTTTTTCCACTATATTTAGTTTTTGACAAAAAATTAAATAAAAATTCAATAAATCAGAATGAATGATAGATCCATGGGAAACCCCTTTCATAACTAGTAATTTTTGAATAATTTTTTATTGATTTATAGATTTTATATCATTATCAATATGGTTTTGTTCTTAGCAACATAATTCTACACCTTGGGATATATTGTCAATAATTTCCAAATCCACAATTTTTTGAAATTTCATGGAATTAATTTTAGTACCATAGAAGTTGGTGAGACAAAAAATCAAAAATCTTCCCTCCCAAAATGACCAAGAATTTTTAAATTCCATCATCCATTATTTTACTCATAGGTGAAATGTGAAGGATTCTAGTTTTAGTTACAATGTATAAAATTCAATAAAAAAGTTTGTTATTTTTTCTCCATAATTTCAATAATACTCTTATGAACATAGATTTATGATCTTCCATATCATTGAATTCCATTTAAATATATTTCAAAACTACTAATTCAAATATTTTTTTGATTGTAATATTATATAGATTCTATGTCCAAAAGAATTGTTAAATGTCATTAACAATCATATACATATGTTGCTGGGATTTGATATCCTAAAAAAAGGTTATAGTGGATAAGTAGAATATATATGTTAAAATTGTAAGTGTTTATGGGTTGTGGGCGAATATGAATTAGCTATCATGTTGGTGTTGGTTGGGCCGGGTTTTCATCTAGGTGGAGGGTTTTTCCTCTATTGGGAAGTGGGTCTTTTGTATCATGGGAACATGTGTTTAGATGATAAATTTAGTTGTTTTTAGGAAATTTTTTTGGATTTGGATTGTTTAGATTTGGTTTTCATGTTATCAAAAATCACTAGGTTATAGGAGGATGATTATGCAGAGGTTTATTAAATTTGATAGGTGGGAGATGAAGAAGGATTATTTTCTGTAGAATTCAAGGAAGTTATAGACATCAATTTAACTATAAATATGGTATACTTGTTTTATAAAGAGTGATTATGTTTTTTATAGATGCTCCATATAGTATTATTATGGAAAAGGGTGAAACCAATGGTAAACGAGGGAGTGAAATGAATTTTTATGGGAATGAATTGAAAAAGGATGATAAAAAACCTTAACAATGGCGTGAGACAAAATTAGTGATGTATGGATGAAAATACAGTTGGTTCTAAATATTATTGATGATAGCAAATAGAATTATGTTTTTGGAGGTTGATATCATTGGGGAGAGGTGTGTGTTTGAAGTTAATGTTTTAATAATTATTTAGGCTTGTGTCACTTTGAGGAAGGGTCATATGCCTCACAACATGATTCTTTCTTTTATGTTTTCTCAATTTATTGGGGACTATGTTGTAGCATGTAATTTTTGGTGATAGGGTTCTAAAAAATTATAGCACATAAAAAATATTCATCTAATGTATAGGATGTCACTATAGTATGATCTAATGTCCCCCGATTAAGGACACCATATAATTTTTAACTTACATAATTTATTTTTGAACTATCCCCCCATTACACCGTGGTACTAAATTACATTGCATGGAATTATTCACTTTAAAAACCTTGACCCACTCTTATCTACAATTTCTATAATGCGATACAACAATCTACTCTAAAACATCAAAAATAAAAAATCTGATCCAAGTTTCTACCCAGTTAGTTCTTTATTTAAATTTTAAATCTTAATATTATATCACTTTCATTCAATGTCTAAGATGTGGATGCTTAATGATTTATCACTATTGATGTAATGATAAAGACGCTGTCCATTGTTAGGTTCATTATTCTAATGATTTTTTACTTCCACTTGACGAAACACATAGATGAGAAATAATTATCTAGACTATATGAAACAGAACATTACATTAAAAAAATTTAAATTAATGTTAAATAATAGTACATTATATCCAGTCTATTATTATTTCTTCTCTATATGTTGTTCATCCAGAATATTTCATTTTTCATCAAAAAAATTCATATTGGAGTTAGTCAGTTTATGGATCTCTTCATGTTAATCCCATTTTAGTAGTCTTCTTATATTGGATAAATAATTATTTCCGAAAACCTATTTTAATAAAATAATTATTGATGGATAGTTTCCATAGGTAGGTTCCATTATTTCTTATAAATCATGTAGAATAGAGATATTTCTAATGGTGTCTTATAGGTTATTGAACTAGCCCAAATAGAATCATTGTGTTTTTAACCCAATATTTCAAATTCAAACAGATGGTTTTCTCAAGAACATACTTTTACATTATATTAGATAACCTAAATACCCATTTGTTTGATGGAGGTATATAATTATCATTTTGCAATAGACTATGTATTTCATTAATACTTCCCACATGATGAGATCATTGAAATGAATGCCTATATATCTGATTAATATCACTAGAACCCAAAAGCAAAAGTATATTTTCTTATTTATAAATTCTATAATTTTTTTGTGTTATGTTGTATAGACTGAATCTTTTCATACAGGAACATTATATCTCTATTTCCGAATACATAATACATGACACAAACAAAATCCCAAAGACCGTATTATTTTAGTGTCTTTGGAAACTCAGAATATAATCGTATAATATTTGTGAAAGATCTTCAACATCTCCCATAAAGATATTCCCCTTATTGTTTTCCTACATAAAACTTATATTTATATCCTGGGGAAAATAAAACATAGAAAGGGTGGGAGAAAATTCTCAGTAAGGATAAACATGGAGAACATAAAACAAATTATAAATGTTTGAACGTAAAAACAAGAACATAATGTTTAAACATTTTGAATCATGAGCAATTACATAAATCATTTAAGTACATAAGGCATGGATCATAAAAGAACATTAACCTTGATAGAATATCATATTCATACAACAAGTAATTATGGTGAACTAATAAGCACATATTATGATTTCCATAGTAACCAATGTATTGCTGCCAAGAACATCATAGTGGACTAAGTCCATTACTGAATCGGGTTTACTTTCCATTCTATCCCTGTATTACTAAACCATATTTACTTACCGTTCCAGCCATGTATATCTCATGAGATATAAATATTTACCCAATGCATTTGAGGGAGATATAGGTCCCACGCATCTCATAATTATATCATTTTTACAAGTGCTTGAAAATTATAAATCATTCATCATAGCATATCCCATTAAATAATATAAGATTCTTAAGCATCATTTAATCATAATGCAATCCATATAAGATAAATGTACTTACTAAAAATTAAATCCATCCTAAAAAAATCAAATCAAAGAAATAATAGGGTTATAAACATAACCCTATATTATCTTATATTGAAAATAATTTTGATAAATCCCTTGAAATTAATTCTTGAGGAAAATATCTTTTCTTCTTCAAAAACAAATTCTTTTCTCAAAATGCCATGCAATTTTAAAAAAAAAATTTAGTTGAAAATAAACTTGAAATAGTGTAGAGGAATATCATGGAAATAAGGCATTAGGAATACATAAAATTATTTTCTTTCCGTATCATTTAAAAAAAACATTGTCCACGTACTCTTACTAGAAAAGTCAAAAATTTACTCGTATGGTAAAAAAAGAAAGATTCCTTCCATATAATATTGTAAAAGTAAAAAATGAGTAAAAATGACTTTGAAAAAACATAGAATAATATTAAACATTTTAAGAATCCATTTTTATAAACATGGACATGAATGATAAATATATCCCCAGAAAATACTTACGTATAAACAATCTCAAATAAAGATTGAGATTGCAAAATTATCACAAAACATAGGTCTGATTTCTTCTGTATGTATCTAAAACTCTGGTATAGTGGGTTTAAAAATATTATTAAATTTTAACATAACCATAATAATATTTATGATATCATATATTATTCACTTATGACTTTATATTACTCGTTCATTTAACAATTCTAAGTTAAGCAACATTTTGTGTAATAATCATTTCATTTATCGTTCGTGTTTGGATTTGTTATTTTTAATATGACTAATTAAATCATGATTTAATTAAGTCTATAATGTAAAAAATTATTTATATATAAAAAAATAGTATAAAAATATATAAAATATATCGATAAATGGAATGGAATACCCCATTCATTGACATTGTAGGTCGTACATACACTCGAATGTTGTTTTCGCTTCCTTATTAAGTTGAATGGATGTAAGTAAATGACACACACACACACACACAAATATATATATATATATATATATATATATATAGTAGAATTATTATGTCATATATTTTATGATTACTTATTATATATACAATATAAAAAGTCTAGAATGCTTAACATAGGGAATGAATCTCGTCACGTCGTGGAGACGGTAAGCCATACGTACGCACGAGCGACGATATCATTCCATAGTTATTGTACAGTACTATAGTGGATGGTATATAATATCTCATATTTTTTATAATTTTATAATATTAATATATTGTTATTATTTACACCATTATAACCATCCAAGTAAGGTGGTGGTGAAAAAAAATTAAACCACGACGTGGAGACAATAATCCATTCATGCGCACACGCGATGATTTCATTTTTTGTAGGGTGGATAGAAGGTGAAATATGGTTTTTTCATATTTATAATAACATGTAAGTATACGAGTGATACTCAAGTTAATACTTTATAATGAAACAACTAATGAAGAGGTTGTATAAGAAGAAAATAAATTGAAAGAATCTTTAGAAGTGATTTCCTCTTCCTTGATGTGCTACTTTAAATTTCTTCTTAGGGCACTAGAGTTGGTCGTTTGAGAATACTAGAACCTCTAGAGTGTAACTAGGGAAGTTTATAAGAGGAATTTGCAGGGTTTTTCCTTTTTTTAAGGCTATCAATAAAGTGAAGTGGAGAGGGAGGAGGTTCCCTTTTATAAGAGAGGTGATGGGCACTTAAGGAAAGTTCCAAAATATTAATTTATTATAAATTCAAATTATATTTAAAAAGGTCCAAAAAATATTTAATTATAATATAAGATGATTTTTTTAATACCCATCATACAATAATTTTTTTACATGTCTTTAATATTGTTTTTATACTTATCGTTTTGCTTTTACCCTTATTTTACCCTTTTTTAATCTTACCATAATACCATGTTATTTACACATTGCTGGTTAATATAATTACCATATCAAGTCAAACGACCCAAAAACATTATTTATGACATATTTGGACTTATATTAACCATTTTTTTAATTTTATATTTTTATGAATTTAATATAATTTAATAAACTATTTTATGTTTTAAGTTATGAATTATGTCAATTTTAGATACTATTCAGACATGATTTTTTTTAAAATTAATAACAACCTTATTAACTCATAAAATGGAATTAAATAATCCTAAATATTTAAATGTAATACATAAATGTCTTTTATGGCATTAAAATATTAAAATTAAACATATTTTAATATTTATAAATACATTTATTTGAATATTTTATTAACGAGATAATCACTACATCATATTTCTATCGTTAATAAATATATTTATCTAATGTCTAAAAATTATAAATAAACTACCAAGATAAAGGAAATAATTTTATATTTACAATGAATATTTATAGACATAGATGTCTATTATATAACCCCATATTAAAATTGTAACACCCGAGACTTTTATGTTATATAGATCATCAAAGGAATCTTTTACTACACAAAACTTGCTTGGCTTGTTTTATACGAAATCGCGACTTCCTCGATAGCTTGCGTCGTACGCAATACCGAGTTTCACTAAACAACGATATGCTATTAAAATATTATTAAAACTAGCCGTTATGAATAGTAATAACCACTTTTTGAAATTTTATAAATTTTATTTTTCAAAATGGACTTCATTTTTGGATTCGGAATATCGAAATTAGCTTAGGGTGAAATTTTGGTATTTTTCTGAAAACATTCAATTTTTGATGAATAGTGAAACCACTAAGTGGTAGGTTAAAAACTGAATTTTGCATAAAAATTAATTTTACCGCTTCAGTGAATGGAATTTCGAAAATCCGAAAGACACGATTGATATCAGTAAGTAAAATGTGGTTCAATGAGATAAAAATAATTTTTTGGTGAATAGTAACTTTTTACTTTTTTTTACCGTGGTTAATAATAAATAGGGTAACTAAGGGTAAATATGATATTACTATTACCCTAACACATGTCCTAATTCTATTGGATAAGTTTAATTCGTCCAAAAACAACCTTATGAATATAATATGACCATTTAAGCCCATTTGGATTAGATTAGGACATTTATTATTAATTTATTTAAAGAAGGGTTACAATAGTTAAAATCAAAGTTTAATAAGTATATCATTTTTAATATGGGGTTATACATAAGATAAATTCGACTATAAATATTCATTAGAAATCTAAAACGATTTCCTACATAATGGTATTTTATTTATAATTTTTAGACATTAAATAATTTAATTTATTTATGACACAATGATGATGCAGTAATTATCTTATTAATGAAATATTGACATAATTGATGTTATAAACACCAAAATAAATGTAATTTGAGAATTTTTATGAATCCCACATATTTTATAGGTTACTATGATATATTAATGTTGATTTAATAAACTTGGTTCGAACATATAATTCTGTTATGACTTTCACAATAATCATATATCAAATAGTGTCAAAATCGACACAAAATAGTTTTTAAATAAAATATTATATTATTAATTGTTATTTTATTCCTAAAAATCTAAGGTTCGGCCAAATTACTTAGATAAGGATATATATATTAATAATAAACAATTTGGGGTTCGTTTGGCATGTTATATAAGTGTATTAACCATATAGTGTAAGAAAACAAAAAGACACGGTAAAAGTTAAATTATTTAACTTAGAGATAAATCTAATTGATAAGGTTAAAATAATAACCTAAACTTTTCTAAATTTTATTTTTTGATAGGATTTCGACCCATCCCCACTTTAGCTTCGAAATAAGACCCTTTGGAACCATTATAAACCGATTTTGACTTTAATATAAAATAATATTTTGAGATATTCTTAAGGTGCCCCTCTCCTCCCTTATAAAAGGGCACCTCCTCCCCCTCATCCTCACACCAATTTGAGCACTCAAGATCATCCAACCCCTGCCAAAACCCCTTCTCCACTTCCCTAGAATAATCCTAGAGGTCCTGGTCTTCTTCAAAGACAAATCTTAGTTCCCTAAGTGGAGTATTCAAAGAGGCGTTTCAAAGAAGAGGTAATATCCATTACCGATCTTTTCAATTTCCTTCTTCTTCAACTTCTTCTTCTTTAGTTGTTTCATGATAAAGTAATAAAATCAGTATTACTTACATACTGATATGCTATTATAAATATGAAACAACCCTAATTCACCTTCTATCCATCCTACGGAAAAATGAAATCACCGCGTGTGCGTACGTACGGAATACCGTCTCCACGCCGTGGTGTAATCTATTTTCCACCATCACCTTAAAAGGATGGGTATAATGGTGTAATGAGTAACTATATATGATTATTATAAAGTGATATTGATACTGAAATAGTATAAATACACTTAAATACAATTCCACGATCATGGGAACAATATCATCGCTCGTGCATACGTACGGAATACCGTCTCCACGATGTGATGCGACTTGTTCTACATGATCATCATTACATAGTAATTATATAAATGAATTTAATGAATAAATATGATATATGTTACACTAATACCATTCTGGATATAAGGTATATATAACCTTTAAAGAAGAAAAAGAATTTATTCGGCAAAACACGCATAAGAACAAAAGGCAATAAAGACCCGAGTAACAAGTAACAATGAAATATTACTAATAAGAAGCTAAGAATATGACCATATATGATATCATATCAATATGTATGATTCTGGAATAATTCAATAACATTATTTAAACCACTATACAGGAGATTCGGACACGTACAAAGCAAATCAGACCTAAGGTAAGGGAAATATCACAATCTCATTTTTCCGAGATTGTTTATACTTTGGTATTTACTGGGGTGTATTTTATCATCCACATCCATGTTTCTTCCATATGTAATATCATTTCCATCCACCTACAATTGTTTAAATCCAATTTTACCCTTCGGTGAGTTTTTAGTAAAACATATGAAAGGAATCATTTGTTGTTTTTCGTACAAGGTACTTTTTTTGACTTTTCTGACAAATGTACGAGAAGAATGTTTTTTTACTTATACGGCAAGAATAGATTTTTGAAACATTATTTCCAAGAATCTTCCTTTATAAGTTTTCAAGTTTATTTTTAATCAACTTCTTTTAGTTTATAATTGTATGACATGTTAAGAAAAGAAATGTGTTTTTGAAGTATAAAGGATATTTTCCTCAAGAATGGAGTTCAAATGTTTTATCAAAATTATTTTCCATATAAGATAATATAGGGTTCTGTTTTTATCTCTATTATTACATTGATTTGATTATGTTTTGATGGAATTATTTTTATGAAGTAATTTACCTTATATGATTTGTTTTATGATGTCATGATGTTTCAAGAATCCCATTTTTGTTACATGTGTTATGCGATGATGTATGATTAATGATTATGTGGCACACATAAGAAAGGATTCATTATAAGATGGGTGGGACCTATATCTCCCTCCAATGCATTGGGTAAAGATTTATATCTCATGAGATAGACATGGCTGGAACGGAAGGTTATTTCGGTTCAGTGATACAGGACTGAAACGAGGAGTGAACTCGGTTCAGAAATGGACTTTGTCCGCTAAGATAGTCTTCGAAATGAGTCATGACTAACAGGAAATGATTTTCCATGATTATGTGTGCATGCCCCAAAGTTTCAAGTTTTATGTTATGATTATGGGGATCTCATTTTCACTTCTATGATTTATTCCATGTTAAGATATTATGATCTCTTTTGCAGGTTATGATTTTCAAAAAGATATGATATGATTTTTATTTCCTTTATTTGCCCTTGCTGATCATTTGAGCTCACCCTTTTTTGTATGTTTTCTTTTCCCTAGGTTAGGAAGATGGATATTAAGTAGAATATACTAAAAGGGACCCTAGATATGATGAAATAAATGGGAGACACTGTAGAATATTTATGAACCAGTTGTTTATGTTTCCCAATTTATAAAGACACTATACCTATACGGTCCTTTGTGGTTTTGTCATATGTTGTAATAAGTGTGCTTTAATTTTGAAGTATTAACAATGTATGTAAAGTATGAGTCGTTATAGTTGGTATCAGAGGAAAGGTATAGTCAACCTTTGGAAACTAGGATGTGAAAGCCTTAGTAAGAACCCTAAGGATAAGTCTAAGCATAGAACACAATCTTAGTGTTTTAGAAATGGCCATGAATAACCTAGGATAAGACCTTAAGCGTGAAAATTTTATCCTTGAATTATGTGGTTTTCCTATTATAATTAGTGTTTCTCACACTATTCTTCTTGGTTTTAGTCAATGGCTGGAACCCGAAGGAACCGTGTTAATGCGGAATGCGATGGGCAATGAAATGATTGTCCACCTGAGCAACCAAATGATATGGGAGCTGGAATGAAAAATCTTGTAGCCATGCTCACACAACTTTCTCAAGCTATGAATCATGCAGGACTTCCAAACGAGCAAAGGAAGGAGAAACATTCTGTTGAATCCTTCATGAGGCAGCGTCCACCTTCTTTCAGCGGGTCTACTGATCCATTAGTTGCTGAACAATGGATTAGTACTACTGAAAAGATATTTTCAGTTCTTCAATGTTCTGAACATGATAAAGTCATCCTAGTAGTGTATCATTTGGAAGGAGATGCTGATCAATGGTGGAATCTTATTAAGAATATGAGGCAAAGGGATGAAATTGAGTCCATGGAATGGGATGAGTTCAAGAACTTATTTTTCAATAAGTACTTCCTTCGTATTCTCCGAACAAAGATGGAGAAAGAGTTTCTTGAACTGAAGCAAAGGGATGATAAATCTGTTGGTACCTATGAAGAAAATTTTACAAGACTTGCAAGGTACACTTCTGGTATTATTATCCAACCTAAGAGTATGATCGATTGATTATTTAGTGGCTTAAAACCAAGTCTTAGAAGGGCGTTAGCCATAAGGGACTTCAATAGCTACGAGGAAATCGTTCCATGTGCTCTCAAAGTCGAGATAGAGATTGGATTAACCCATCAGTCATATGGGTTTGATAAGAAGAGGAAAATGGAATTCAAAGGAAAATCTAAAGAGCACACTGAAAAGAAGATGAGCTTTCCCTTATGCTCAAAGTGTGGAAAGAAACATGGAGGGAGTTGTCTTAAAGGCACAAGTAAATGTTTCAAATGTGGAAAGGAAGGTCATCAGGCATTTGAATGCCGCGATAATGGGAAGAAGATGTCTAATGATGCAAACAAAGGAAGGGATACATAGAATGAACCTACTACACTTCAATGTTTCAAGTGCAAGGAGATGGGGCATTATTACAATCAATGCCCAAATCCAAGGGTTGATGATGATGGTCGACGTCAACAAACTCTTAAGGCTAAAGACAAAGGAAAGTCACATTCAATTTCTATCAGCGATGTGGAGTACGATAACGAAGTTGTGAAAGGTACACTTACCATCCACTCTAAAGTAGCAAACGTTTTATTTGATTCTGGATCCACCCACTCTTTTATTTCTGAAGAATTTTCTAAGGGTATCACCGTATTACCTCAACAATTAGATGTTGAGTTAGTTGTGACAACACCTAATGGCACATCAATCACATAAAAAGTTTATAATTCTTCCCCAATTGATGTTTGTGGGAAAGTGCTTCCTGCAAATCTTGTGATCCTTCCTTTAGTGGAATTCGATGTGATTATTAGCATGGATTGACTTTCTTTATACGGAGCTCATATCAATTGCCAAAGAAGGGAAGTCACATTTCATATTCCAGATCAATCTATGATCGTCTATCAATGCAAGGATGAACATAACCTTCCAGTGGAAATTTCTTCCATTTTATGGGTATTGATTCCACTAAATGAACGTTATTTATCTCAAATGGTTAGTGAGAAACTCCCGATTAAGAATATGCCCATCGTACGGGAGTTTGATGATGTCTTTCCGGAGGAAATACCGGGTCTTCCACCAAATCGTGAAGTTGAGTTTTCAATAGAACTCATACCAGGTGCTTTGCCTATTTCAAAGACATCTTATTGAATGGCCCCAATTGAGTTGTAGGAATTGAAGAAGCAACTCCAAGAGAATCTTGATAAGGGATTCATATGCCCTAGTGCGTCACCTTGGGGAGCACCTGTTCTATTTGTTAAGAAGAAAGATGGATCAATGAGACTCTGCATTGATTATCGAGAACTTAACAAGATCAATATCAAGAATAAATATCCTCTCCCACGAATTGATGACTTATTTGACCAACTACGTGGAGCTCAATACTTTTCCAAGATTGATCTTCGTTCAGGGTATCATCAATTAACGGTCAAAAGGGAGGATATACCAAAGACAGCTTTCCGTACAAGGTATGGACACTATGAATTTATAGTGATGCCATTTGGTCTTACTAATGCCCCTGTTATCTTCATGGATCTAATGAATAGAGTCTTTAGAGACTATCCTGATCAATTTGTGGTAGTCTTTATAGACGATATTCTTGTCTATTCAAAGAGCAAGGAAGAGCATGAAGATCACTTGAGAATTATATTGAAGACCCTGAGAAAGGAGAAGCTTTATGCCAAATTTACCAAGTGTGAATTTTGGCTTCAAAAAGTTTCATTTTTGGGTCACACAATCTCAAAAGAGGGGATATCTATGGATGCAGCAAAAACAGAGGTTATCGAAAGATGGTCGAGACTAACAACAGTAACAGAGATCCGAAGTTTTCTTGGTTTGGCTGGATATTATCAACGTTTTGTAAAACATTTTTCACCATTATCTAACCCACTCACCAAGTTGACTCGGAAAGGAGTTAAGTTTGTTTGGACAGAGGAATGTGAAGAGAATTTCAAATAGTTGAAAAGAAGGTTATCCAGTGCACCTATGCTCACACTACCTAGTAGTGGAGAAAGGTTTGTGATCTACAGTGATGCATCCAAAAAGGGATTGGGGTGTGTTCTTATGAAAAATGATATGGTGATAGCTTATGCCTCACGACAGTTGAAAATCCATGAGCAAAATTACCCAACACATGATTTGGAGTTAGCTGCGGTAATCTTTGCATTAAAGATTTGGAGGCATTACCTTTATGGTGAAAGGTGTGATATTTATACTGATCATAAAAGTTTAAAGTATATTTTCACACAAAAGGATCTGAATATGCATCAAAGAAGATGGTTGGAGCTGATTAAGGATTATGACTACTCGATCCATTACCACCCTAGCAAAGCAAACAAGGTGGCAGATGCATTAAGTCGACAAGACCATGCTAGTTTATCCATGATGAGGATCACAAAAGATCCAATATTTATGGATTTACAAAGGATGGATCTTGGAATTATAATGGAAGGGGAAAAATCTTATCTTTCTCAAATGAATGTTCAACCATCTATACATGTGAAGATTAAAGAGGCACAGAAATAAGATGTCGAGTTACAAAAGAAGGTGAGAAATGTTCCTGAATTCAACCTTGATTGTGATGGGATAATAAAGTTCAGGAATCGGGTTTGTGTTCCTCCCATCCCCGAATTAAAGAAGGAGCTGCTGAATGAGGCTCATAGTTCTTCATTCTCTATTCATCCTGGAAGCACGAAGATGTATAGGGACCTGAAAGAGTACTTCTGGTGGGATGGCATGAAAAGAGATGTTGTTGAGTATGTCTCTCGATGCTTGGTTTGTCAACAAGTTAAAGCTGAGAGACAGAAGTCTAAGGGGATGTTACAACCATTACCTATACCTGAATGGAAATGGGAAAACATCACTATGGACTTTGTCACAGGACTTCCTAAAACATCCAAAGGCAATAATGCTATCTGGGTCATAGTTGATCGTCTTACAAAGTCTTCACACTTCATTGATATTAGAGAGGATTTCTCTCTAGATCAGCTTGCCAGGATATATGTAAAGGAAGTGGTAAGATTGCATGGAGTACCACTTTTTATTATATCTGATCGGGATCCGAGATTTACCTCGAAGTTCTCGTGAAGTCTTCAGCATACTCTGGATACAGAGTTGAGTTTCAACACTGCTTATCATCCTCAGACAGACGGTCAGTCTGAGACAACAATTCAAACCCTAGAAGATATGTTGAGAGCTTGCTCTATGGATTTCAAAAGAAGTTGGGATCAACACCTACCTTTGGTGGAATTTTCTTATAATAATAGCTTTCACTCCAGTATTCAGATGGATCCTTATGAAGATCTCTATGGAAAGAAATGCAGGACTCCAACTTGCTGGGACGAAGTTGGGGAAAGAAAGCTATTAGGACCTGATCTCGTCGATGAAATGGTAGAAAAGGTCAGATCTATTCAACAACACATAAGAGCAGCTCAGAGTCGACAGAAAAGTTTTGCCGACAACCGAAGAAAAGACCTAGAGTTTGAAGTGGGTGATAAATTGTTCTTACGAATATCTCATTGGAAGAGGGTTATGAGATTTGGAAAGAAGGGGAAGTTGTGCCCTAGATATATCGGTCCTTTCAAAATACTGGATCGTGTTGGGAAGTTAGCTTACCGATTGGCGCTTCCACCGAATCTCTCTCAAGTTCACGATGTGTTCCATGTATCTCTCCTGAGAAAGTACATACATGATCCTTCACATGTCCTCAGCTCAGAAGTTGTACCGCTGGAGCAAGATCTTTCTTATGAAGAACAACCGACAGAGATTCTGGATCATAGCGAAAAATTCCTACAAAACAAGACCACTCGATTGGTGAAAGTTTTATTGGAGGAACCACCAACTTGAAGAAGCTACATGGGAGCTTGAGGATATGATGAGGGAGAAGTATCCTCATCTGTTTGTTACAATGTGACGAATTTAGAGGGCGAAATTCTTTTTAAGGGGGGTAGAATGTAACACCCGAGACTTTTATGTTATATAAATCATCAAAGGAATCTTTTACTACATAACAATTGCTTGGCTTGCTTTACACGAAATCACGACTTCCTCGATAGCTTGCGTCGTACGCAATACCGAGTTTCACTAAACAACGATATGCTATTAAAATATTATTAAAACTAGCCGTTATGAATAGTAATAACCACTTTTTGAAATTTTATAAATTTTATTTTTCAAAATGGACTTCATTTTTGGATTCAGAATATCGAAATTACCCTAGGGTGAAATTTTGGTATTTTTCTGAAAACTTTCAATTTTTGATGAATAGTGAAACCACTAAGTGGTAGGTTAAAAACTGAATTTTGCATAAAACTTAATTTTACCGCTTCAGTGAATGGAATTTTGAAAATCCGACAGGCATGATTGATGTCAGTAAGTAAAATGTGGTTCAATGAGATAAAAATAATATTTTGGTGAATAGTAACTTTTTACTTTTTTTTCCGCGGTTAATAGTAAATAGGGTAACTAAGGGTAAATATGATATTACTATTACCCTAACACATGTCCTAATTCTATTGGATAAGTGTAATTCGACCAAAAACAACCTAATTAATATAATATGACCATTTAGGCCCACTTGGATTAGATTGGGACATTTATTATTAATTTATTTAAAGAAGGGTTAAAATAGTTAAAATCAAAGTTTAATAAGTAAATCATTTTTAATATGGGGTTATACATAAGATAAATTCGACTATAAATATTCATTAGAAATCGAAAAATATTTCCTACATAATGGTATTTTATTTATAATTTTTAGACATTAAATAATTTAATTTATTTATGACACAATGATGATGCAGTAATTATCTTATTAATGAAATATTGACATAATTGATGTTATAAACACCAAAATAAATGTAATTTGAAACTTTTTATGCATCCCACTAATTTTCTAGGTCACTATGATATATTAGTGTTGATTTAATCAACTTGGTTTGAACATATAATTCTGTTATGACTTTCACAAAAATCATATATCAAATAGTGACAAATTGACACAAAATAGTTTTTAAATCAAATATTATATTATTAATTGTTATTTTATTCATAAAAATCTATGGTTCGGAAAAATGACTTAGATAAGGATATATATATTAATAATAAACAATTTGGGGTTCGTTTGGCATGTTATAGTAAGTGTATTAACCATATAGTGCAAGAAAACAAAAAGACACGGTAAAAGTTAAATTATTTAACTTAGAGTTAAATCTAAATGATAAGGTTACAATAACAACCTAAACTTGTCTAAATCCTATTGGTTGATAGGATTTCGACCCATCCCCACTTTAGCTTCGAAATAAGACCCTTTGGAACCATTATAAACCGATTTTTACTTTAATATAAAATAATATTTTGAGATATTCCTAAGGTGCCCCTCTCCTCCCTTATAAAAGGGCACCTCCTCCCCCTCCTCCTCACACCAATTTGGGCACTCAAGCTCGGCCAACCCCTGCCAAAACCCCTTCTACCCTTCCCTAGAATAATCCTAGAGGTCCTGGTCTTCTTCAAAGACAAATCTTAGTTCCCTAAGTGGAGGATTCAAAGAGGCGTTTCAAAGAAGAGGTAATATCCATTACCGATCTTTTCAATTTCTTTCTTCTTCAACTTCTTCTTCTTTAGTTGTTTCATGATAAAGTAATGACATCAGTATTACTTAAATACTAATATGTTATTATAAATATGAAACAACCCTAATTCACCTTCTATCCATCCTACAGAAAAATGAAATCACCGCGCGTGCGTACGTACGGAATACCATCTCCACGCTGTGGTGTAATCTATTTTTTCCACCATCACCTTACAAGGATGGGTATAATGGTGTAATGAGTAAATATATATGAGTATTATAAAGTTATATTGATACTGAAATAGTACAAATACAATTAAATACAATTCCACGATCATGGGAACAATATCATCGCTCGTGCGTACGTACGGAATACTGTCTCCACGATGTGATGCGACTTGTTCTACATGATCATCATTACATAGTAATTATATAAATGAATTGAATGAATAAATATGATATATGTTACACTAATACCATTCTGGATATAAGGTATCTATAACCTTAAAAGAAGAATAGGAATTTATTCGGCAAAACACACATAAGAACAAAAGGCAATAAAGACCCGAGTAACAAGTAACAATGAAATATTACTAATAAGAAGCTAAGAATATGACCATATATGATATAATATCAATATGTATGACTCTGGAATAAGTCAATTACATTATTTAAACCATTATACAGGAGCTTCTGACACGTACAAAGCAAATCGGACCTAAGGTAAGGGAAATATCACAATCTCATTTTTATCCGAGATTGTTTATACTTTGGTATTTACTGGGGTGTATTTTATCATCCACATCCATGTTTCTTCCATATGTAATATTATTTACATCCACCTACAATTGTTTAAATCCAATTTTACCCTTCGGTGAGTTTTTAGTATAAGATATGAAACAAATCTTTTGTCGTTTTTCGTACGAGGTACTTTTTTTGACTTTTCTGACAAAAGTACGAGAAGAATGTTTTTTTACTTATACGGCATGAATAGATTTTTAAAACATTATTTCCAAGAATATTCCTTTATAAGTTTTCAGGTTTATTTTTAATCAACTTTTTTTAGTTTATAATTGTATGACATGTTAAGAAAAGAAAAGTGTTTTTGAAGTATAAATGATATTTTCCTCAAGAATGGAGTTCAAATGTTTTATCAAAATTATTTTCCATCTAAGATAATATAGGGTTCTGTTTTTATCACTATTATTACATTGATTTGATTATGTTTTGAGGTAATTATTTTTATGAAGTCATTTACCTTATATGATTTGTTTTATGATGTCATGATGTTTCAAGAATCCCATTTTTGTTACATGTGTTATGCGATGATGTATGATTTATGATTATGTGGCACACATAAGAAAGGATTCATTATAAGATGGGTGGGACCTATATCTCCCTCCAATGAATTGGGTAAATATTTATATCTCATGAGATAGACATGGCTGGAACGGAAGGTTATTTCGGTTGAGTGATACAGGACTGAAATAAGGAGTGAACTCGGTTCAGAAATTGACTTTGTCCGCTAAGATAGTCTTGGCAATGAGTCATGACTAACAAGAAATAATTTTCCATGATTATGTGTGCATGCCAAAAAGTTTCAAGTTTTATGTTATGATTATGGGGATCTCATTTTCACTTTTATGATTTATTCCATGTTAAGATATCATGATCTCTTTTGCAGGTTAGGATTTTCAAAAAGATATGATTTTTATTTCCTTTATTTTCCCTTGCTGAGCATTTGAGCTCACCATTTTCTGTATGTTTTCTTTTCCCCAGGTCAGGAAGATGGATATTAAGTAGAATATGCTAAAAGGGACCCTAGATATGATGAAATAAATGGGAGACACTGTAGAAGATTTATGAACCAGTTGTTTATGTTTCCCAGTTTCTAAAGACACTATACCTATACGGTCCTTTGTGGTTTTGTCATATGTTGTAATAAGTGTGCTTCAATTTTGAAGTATTAACAATGTATGTAAAGTATGGGTCGTTATAAAAATCAATTTAGTAAAAGATATATGTTTAGGTTATATTTATCTTTACATTAAATTAATTCTTATAAATTGTTATTTTCACACCCAAGTGAATCCATGGAGTTCCAAAAATCATCCCAAGGATGACCCTGGTCAGAAATATCTTATAAAATAGAAATAGGGCATGTGTTTGGGTAGTTTAATATTATGATAATATTATTTTTTGACCTCAATTACAATTTTTACCCTTTAACCATGGTAAATAAAATAATTAACGATGTTATTATTATTAATGTACAAAAAAAAACCTATTTAGAAAATTTGAACCATATGATTACCCATATAGTATCTATAATTACATATTAAAAAACAATAAGTTTCAGAAATATATTTAAAATTAATCTCGTTGTCGAAAAAATGGTTTTTTGTTTAAAACATTGCAAATGATTGAAATTTTCAATGTAAAATTAATGAAAATGAATTAAATTGTCTTAAAATATAAAAATAAATTATATTAATAATTTTAAACTATTCAATAATATATTTTAGTCATAGAAATTATTTCGATGAAAAAAGTAATTTTCAATTAAAATTTAGCATATTTTCACTATTCATAAAAATATGAATGTTATTAGAAAAATATAAAAATCACATTCAAAGTAAATTTTTATGTCCCACTTCAAATTAATTATTTCATATTGTCAAATATAACTTATAAAAGTGTCAAAATCTAGATTTAAAATGGGTTCTCAATCAGATGTTTGTAAAACTACATTTTTTAAAAATTACTTATTTTATCCAAAAAAGTAATTTTGTTCTCATAACATGTTCTTGAAAATGTGTAATTTGAATTATAATGTTACAAAATTCAATTTATGGTTAATACTATTCATAATGACTAGTTTATATCCCATTAAATAATAAATCAATGTTTAGTGAAACTCGGTATTGTGTACCACACAATATATTGAAGAATGTCTCTCTTGCATATAATGCAAGACATATCAGTGTTTCATGTAGCTAAAACATCCTTTTGAGTTGCATATAGCATAATGCAAGATTAATTCATTTATACATCAAACAAAATCAATACTCATTGCTGGGTGAAATTAATTCTATCAAAATAACATGATAATTATAAGCAAAACAAACCAAGAATAGTGTTGTGTATACAACAAGATAATATGATGTTGCATATCACAAAATATAATCTTGGTGTAGTGTAAAACACAAGAAATCAATGAAATTAAAAAGGATATATCACATAAAATCTTAGTGTGTTATATTCTACCCCCCTTAAAATGAATTTATCTCTTAAAAATTTTCTAGGTTAAAAATTGTTTACTACTTGAAAGTTTCTTTCATAAAAACCCACATCGTAAAATGGAATAGTAAAACATTATTTTAAAAAGGAATGTTAGAAACCCAATGGTTATCCAATTTAACTTATCACTAGTTTTCCACATAAAAGAACATAGGTGGGAAGATAAATCTAACTATATAGTTTTGATGGATAGTGATAGAGAATAAGGTTTGGAGAATGTTAACTTCCAGATATCCATAAATATGTGACGATTTAAGGGACCATCTAATTCATCGGATAATAAGCCACTAGGCTAACATTTTTGGTTTTCAATATCCTTTCCCTAATGTTCATGAATTTTTCATGAGAATAATTACTTACTAGATTTCGGTACAATTTTACAATTGTTCATGCCTTGAACTATTTCCACTTCATCTCTTATTTAAAGAAATGAAGTCGAATTTTACATTCCTAAAGTGTTATAAGATCTTGTGATATAATGATAGGCCATTCCATCTGTCTCTATCACCAAAATTTTTGCAGATGTTATTAAATATACATAAGTCCATTTATGGTGAGATTAATCATTTATGGTTCCAAAATGGAATTATACTTCATCTCTCATACCGATTAAAAAATAAAACTAATTTATACAAACTAGGGAATTCATATATAATAGTGGTAGGTGAAAAAGGACTATCGCACTTGTTCTGTGTGTTCAATTTCTGTAGTCTTTTCTGACCTGATAGGTTGCCTTCTATCCTATTGGTTGTAAATTTTCTAAAACTATACTATTATAACATTCTAGATATATTATAAAAACATTTCCAGCTTTAAACAATATTATATGATGTCCAAATTAATCCATTTAAACCCCTAGTATTATCCAAAATACATCTATCAAATCTCACAATATAAAGAAAACAACTACCCAAAAGGTCATATAATAAGCATTTTAATACCATCATTTATCCCCCATATATCAAAAGATAGATATTATTGGTCACATTCCGAACTTTTGAAGGACTTCATCATGAATTCTCTTGAAATATGATAATAACATAAATTAACTTAGAAACATAGTTAAAACATGAATTCTATCATAATTAACTCTTTCCAAACACCAAATATATCAAAAATTCTATATACTAAAACCATGATATCCCTTTTACCTTTTATCACTCATGACCTCATTAATACTATCAAACATATTATTTTCACATTATCCCTTCATTATGAACATATATTATTACTTCAAGAAATATTTCAATCACATTTCATTATTATTTGCAGCATATAATTATGCAAAACTATAATAGACCAATGCATAGATATTCCAATATTCCATAATACTATAAATGAGATTCCACAACACTATTTTGGAATCTCATTAAATAAACACTTAATAATTCCACTACTTCATTTTCATATTCAACGTCACCAATAGTGATCACCTGTGACTTTACATTGTATTTTACCTTAAGAGATTATTTACGTTGATCATCATTAAACCTTGGATTAGGGTATTGATAATCATAATTCCCCATTTTGTTGCACTTATAGCATTGAAGTGTTGGTTGTGTGTTATCTGTAGTCTTTTTTCCATTCTCGTAATTAGCATCCTTTTTTTCAATACTTCCGCACTCAACTGCTTGATGAACTTCTTTTCCACACATGAAACACATTCTAGTATTTTTAATACAATCTTCACCATGCTTATTTCTAGATATTGATCATAAGGAAACATGTATCTTCTTTTCACCACTGTTTTGAGGTTTTCCCAGGAACTCCATCTTTCATTTCTTGTCAAAACCATGAGATGGATATGAAACACCAACTTCCAGTTCTACCATGATAGCACAACAAAAAATATATTCATATATACTGATGTCTCTTATATCTAATTCCCTTTGAAGACTTGGTTTTAAGCCATTGATGATTAGATCAACTTTACTTTCAGGTCAGATGATAAAGCCAAAATCATACCTTGCAATTCTTGTAAAATCTTCCTTGTATGTACCAACTGATTCATTATTTGTTTTCTTAAGATCAAGAAACTATTTATATATATTTCTTTGTAGAATACGATGTATGAACTTATTAAATACAAGTCCGTTAACTTGTCCCATTCCATGGAATAAATTTCATATTGCTACCTTGTATTCATAATTAGAGTCCACCAATGGTCTGCTTCACCTTCTAAATGATAAATAGAAAAAATGACATTTTCATGATCCATAAAGAGAATATGGAAATTATCTTTTCAGTGGAATTGATCCATTGTACAACAAAAAATGTATCAGAAGACCCACTAAAATAAGGCGGATGTTGCCTCGTGATGGACTAAATAAAATTTTGTTCCCTTATCTACTCATTTGGGAGTCGATAATGATTTATATCTTATGTATATATTATAATTAGATTTTTCATCCATCTCCCTTAACATTTGGTTGTTCATGAGGACAACCATTGCATTGCCCAAATCATTGATCATTAAGATGGTTCTTTCGGGTTCCATCCATCTTCTAAAACTCAAAAAGAATAGCATGAGAGGCAAAAATCATTCTAAGAAAACAACATAATCAAGGTGGAGTTCATTCAATCAGTAACATATTAGGTTAAATGCTATCATTTTTATGATCGTTACCATAATTATCAAACTATAATATATAGTTATACTTGGTCTTTTTTACATCCCTAGACATAACATTGAAATATCTTTAGGGATATCACTAATGTTTCCACATCCAAGATTCCAATAGTTTACTAAAACTTCTCTCTGATTCCATCTATAGAGAACCAAGCTTGAAGTACATTAACATTACATTTATTTAGAGTAATACATAATACATGACACAAAAAAATCCCAAAGACCATATTAGTTTAGTGTTTTGGAAACTCGAAACATAATATTCTAATCACGGTGGAAGATCATACATCTCCCATAAAGATCTTCCCATTTTTGTTTTCCTACATAAAGCCATTATTTATATCCTGAGGAAAAGAAAATATGAAAATGGTTATCTCAAATGCTCAGAAAGGGTAAAAATAGGGAACATAAAACAAACTATAAATGTTTGAACAAAAAAACCTGAACATAATGTTTAAACATCAAAATCTTGAGAAATGACATAAATATTGGAAGTGCATAAGGCATGAATCATAAAGGCACATTTACCATGATAGAATAGCATTGGAATAAAACATGGAATTTTGGAAAACTAATTAGTACTTATTATGATTTCTATATTATCCAAGGCATTGATTCCATGACCCTCATAGTGGACGGAGTCCATTACCAAATCGGGTTCACTTGTCATTCCAGCCCTATATTACTGAACCAGATTTACTTTTTATTCCAGAAATTTCTGTCTCATGATATATAAATCTTTTACCATTTAATTGGAGGATGATATACATCCCACAAATCTCATAATGAAATAATTCTTACATGTGCCACAAAAAAAATTATTATCATTTATCATATCATAACCCATGAAATAAAATGGGATTCTTAAACATCATTTCATTATAACATAATCCTTATAAGATAAATAGACTTCATAAAAAATAAATTCTATCATATAAAAACTCAAATAAAAGTAATAATAGGGATAGAAACATAACCCTATTTCATCTTTTATGGAAATTAATTTTGATAAAACACTTGAAATTAATTCTTGAGGAAAATATCGTTTCATCTTCAAAAACGATTTATTTTTAAAAAATGTCATGAAATTTTAAATTAAATGAATTTAGTTGAAAATAAACATGAAAAATTGTATAGGAATCTTCCTGAAAATAAAGAATTAACAAGATGTAAAAACACATTCATTCCATATAATTAAAAAATATATTATCCATGTAAGTTTACGGTAAAAGACAAAAAGCAACTCATATGGTAAAAAAAATATTACTTCCATACCATGTCGTAAAAGTAAAAAATGTGTAATAATGACTTTAAACCAATATAAAATAACAATAAATATTTTCGGAAACCATTTATATTAACATGGATATGGATGATGAATATATACACTAAATAATTAATTAAATGAATAATTCACATTGAGGATCATTTCAGGTTTACAGTTTTAGAGAATTAGGACATAAATATTACATCTCAAAATATTACAAAGTAGAAACTTCTATTAGGTTTCCATAAAATAAAAACTCTTAAAAAGAAACATGTCTAGTTCCATGTTTTAGGTAGCATGACTTCCCCTTGATCCCATCCTTGACCATATTCCACGTTAAGTCCTGTGAAAAATATTTCAAAAACTTGGGATGAGCATAAAAAGCTCAGTAAGGGATACACAAAGAATGAAAACTGTTAGTCTTTCAAAACAACAAGTAAACCATGTATACTTTAACAAAGTAATACTTTTCACCTTTTCGAAGTAGTAAAAACTCTTCATTGAATAAAAGTTCATTACTTACCCTTCTGTAACCAAAATATTACCATAAAACCCATATAAAGTTCACATAACATATAAAGGTGACTTGGGACATAAACATACTTAAGTGGAATGACCATAAGGTCGACATCCATACATATCACTTAATGGAATATCCATTCGTCCAACTTCCATACATACTTAATGGAATAGACATATGGCCGACTTCCATACCCAATGAATTGGAGGTTATAACGTAACCACTCATCATGGTATTTACGACACCACCTGTCATATGGTTTATCACGTAACCACCCATCAAATGTCCATGTACCAATATAAAATCATAAAACATAAAACCAATATAAAGTAATGATAAAATGTCCACATTTCAATCACAATATATCATTTAAATATATTGACATAATAGAATCCTTTATCAAAACCATTTTCAATACCAAAATAGATAAAAGAGTATATGGTATTTATTTTATTTTAAAAACATTACGGCTTGTTGAGGAAGACAAAGACCAAATAATACTCGCGGCGGTGGAAATGGTCGTTGTCACAGCGTACGTTAAAAAAACATTCCTTTTTTTTTCATTTAGTAAAATGCTTCATAGAAAATGATTCCTTTTGTATAAAAGTAAAAGTCAAAGGGGTTTATACACCTTATAAAAGAAATTTGTGTATAAAATGAAATATGCCTCAATCAAAGGAGATTGAGACGAAGTCCCTTACAAAGACCGTATCCTTGGATTAAGGATAAATCAATTACATAATTATGTGTGACAAATGAATACACCCAATATAAGTGTATATTAAGTGTAAAACAATCAGAGGTTATTCACACATATTCATCAAATGACATATTCAAGGAATACAAGATTATCCCAAAGAATCAAATTGTGGTTAAGAAGTCCCCTTGCAAAAATTAGACAGCCTAATGACGTCACTTCAGAAAAAGAGTTGATGAGAGATAAAAAGGGTATCTCATCACTTGGACATAAAATTTAAATCAATAAGTATATAGAAGAACATATCCCAACATAATATTATGTGAATTAAAAGACATAACAAAAGAAGATTTTTACAAAAAGAGGAGGGTGAAAGGTTCCCTTAATGACATGGGTATCTTTCGAGACATGCACCCCGTGAAAGAAGGAAAATACAACATTGATGTAAATACTCATGAATGAAAGTATAATACACAATGAGTAAAATAATGGGCAGTACATACACCACTCAAAGAAAATTGTGGCAAATGTAGCATAAATATCATGGGAATAAAAGTGAGATGAAAAATCCCTTACGAAAACTCGGCAGCCTAACGGCGCAACATAAAACTTAAAAAAATGGATTGATGAGATCAAATAGGGTATCTCATCATATTAACAAAATGTTTATAGAAAAAGGAATATAAAATAACATCCCCCAACATAACAAAGAGGATCTTGAAAGAAGTGACATAAAGGAGAGTACTTTAAAAGAAAGTGAGGGTTTTGATCTCTTACGAAAATTCTGCAGCCTAACGGTGCCACTCAAAACATCCAAAATGGATTGATGAGAGAGAATAGGGTCTCTCATTATATGAACATAAAAATTAAAGTAAGAGTAACATAAAAGAACATCCCAACAACAAGAATGATTAGCTTTATAAGGAATGACATAAAAGAGTGTACTTAAAAAGAAAGAGAGGAGTAAGATCCCTTACCTCGGGTCCGACTTGACTCGATCATTCTTTAATCTCCTGAATAATAAACTTGAGATAATTTATAATTCCTTAAGAACCTTTTTCAAGTTCATTATTCCTTTTATATCACTTATTACCATGTCATAGACATTATGTAATCATTTAAGTTAATAATGTTTGTTTTCTCAATACTTGGTTCTTAAGTCAAAAGTGGACTTCTTATAATTACATGTTGTTCGTGTTGTCAAAGGTTAATTATATCCAGAATTTTATTCATCATGTATATATCATATATATCATATATATCCAGTATATTCATGCATTTATAATATTACATAACATTTAGAGTTAAGAAATGAAATGCACCATTCATGGAAACGGTAAGCCGTACATACGCATGAACGCTACTTCCATTTCTATTTCATATTTAATGGAATTAAAACATAATGATACATAATAGTATATTAATTCCAGTATGGTATCATATACAATATCATTAAATATATCCTTTATATGTACCACATATGGTATTAACAAATCAAATCACTTTGAGGGGGCGGTAGTCCGCACTTCCTTAAATGAAGATATCATGTTTACCCATAATGGAAGCCATAAAAGTATGCCATAAATGAAAAATACAGAAGCTTAAGTAAAACATAAACATATTAGATATCATATATAAATATAGTGTCATCTTAATGGCCACCTTTGAAGGTGTTAGAAGAATGTTGAACAATCATCGTTTCGGGAGGCAGAAATTCGCCATCCACAGAAACAGTATGCTCTTTAACCATTAGATGTAAGTGTGTGTAAGTGTAGCTCTAAACATTATTATAAAAACATCTTAGTATATTGAAGATACTGGATTTGTTACAAAATAAATTAATAAAAAGAGTTTAGGGGTTGGAGAAGCAAAATAAAACAAAAGGACTCAAGCGAAGACATTACCTTAAAATCGGGTAACTTCCTTTGATTTGAGATCAAAGGCTTCCTTGGAAACGATTCTTCCCAAAGTGAGGCTTCAAGGAGTTAGGGAGGGATGTGGAGAGACAAAAGGGGCAGGTGTTGGCCGATCCAAAGGCTTTTTAAGTGTGGGTAAGGAGGTAGAGGTGGGGGCCTTTTATAAGAGGAGAGGAGGGGCACTCTTGGAAAGTAAGCAAATGTTACTTTATTTGAAAATGAGTTTCGAATTTAAAAGGTCCCACATTGATATAATTCGTGGATAAGGTGATAATGGTTCGAAATTAACCCATACAATAGGTTTTGGACATGTTTAGGTCTTAGATATTTCATTATCTTTCCATTTTTTTTAAATCGTTAAATAACGAGGTCATCGCTGCATCATCATGATGTCATAAATAATTTAATTTATTTAATGTTTAAAAATTATAAAAAACCTATGATGTAGGAAATCTTTTTAGCTTTCCAATTAATATTTATAGTAAAGTATCTGACTTGTATAACCCCATGTACAAATTGTTTTAGTAAAACATCTCATGTTTGTGTCATTTTTACTTTATCATTAAATAAAAAGGTATTTATGTCATTTCCAACCAAAGTGGCTCCATGGGGTCCCCAAGTTGACCCATGGATTTTCTTGGTCGTCCATGACACATCTAATGAGGGTAGGACATGTGTCTAGGTCATTCCATTTTATTAAAACATTATTCTTACCTTAAACCAAACTGATTACCTCTAATTGCGATTAAAAACTTAATAAGTTACTATTCACCAAAAAATTATTTTAATCTCATTGAACCACATTGTACTTTTTAATGACAACCATGTATGTCAGATTTTTGAAATTCAAAATATAGAAGTGGTAAAATTTCATTTAAACGAAAAATCAGTTATTATAAGTACCACTTAGTGGTTTCACTATTCATCAAAAATTGAAGTTTTTCAGAAAAAATACCAAAAATTCACCCTAAGCTATATTTGAAATTCTGAATTCAAAAATGAAGTCTATTTTACAAAATTAAAAACATATAAGTCACATTAATTAATTTAATAATTAATTCCCGCTGTCATGACAAATAGCGTGTTTTTATGAAACAAAAAGTATCAAAAGATTGACACTAGTTTAAGTCTGATTTCAAAGTGAAATTACTTCCATAGACCACTATTGGATTTAATGGTAAAAATATATTCTAATTTCACTTTAAAACAAATTCAAAAGATAATCTAATTATATAAATAAATTCGATTAAAAAGAGGTTTTGAATTAAAATACAACATTTTTCACTATTCATTAAAAATTGAACTTTTTCGGAAAAATACCAAATATTTACACAAAGTAAATTTTGATGTCCCGATTCTAAAGTAGAATTTTATTTTTTCAAATATAACACATAAAATTGTCAGAAAGTGGATTTAAAAGAGGTTCGTTATCAAAAGGCGGTTAATCGACCTTTTAAAGAATATTGGAATGTTTATGCTTAAAATTGGATTCATTCGCATTTTTAATCCTCTAACATTTATTGTAAAAATATTTGACAAACATATATAATCATTTGGTAGTTAGTTCTATTCATTCCCGCCATTACAACAGCTAGGCATTAACTACCATTTAAAATAATATTGTTTTATTATTAGAGTGCAACGTAAGATTCCCAAGAAACTCGTTGTTGCGTATTTGGTACGCCATCGAGCATAGCATCCCGTTTAAAGTAATATTAATATTTGATTCATAAATATGGATAAATATAAATATGTCTTATTATTTATTTACCTAGGGTGTGACATCCTTCCCCCCTTTTGGGAATTGCGTCCTCGCAATTTTAAAATTGGGCTTGGAAACATCCTTGAAAGTCCGACATCAGAACAAGAGTCGGTAAAACAATCACATTAAAATAAAGAAAGATAAGTACAAAGGTCACCCGAGTTAACCCATACTAGGATTCCAAGTACGAAAATATGGACATGGAGGAAAAAAAAGGGTCATGTTCTGATGGAGAATGACTGAAAACAGGTTTATGAGAAAGTTAACCACAAGAAAATCACAAACTTGTGATGGGTTAAACGGTATTCGATTCCCCAGTAGGAAAAGATAATAGACAAAATTTTTTTATTAATTTAATTTTTATTGAGTAATTTATTCATAAGGAAACATAATCACTTATCTTGTTGACTTTCAACTTTTACACAAACTCATATTTTCTCCAAAAGACGAGTATTTAGGAAGACTTGTTCACATTAAGAGTACTATAATCAACTTCTAGAGAATAACATAATCCACAAAAGAGAACTATATACTTCCCATGCCTTTAGACCAAAACCAAAACAAAAAAGGCTAGTAGAAGATCAGATAATCCAGAAAAGGATAACCCCTTATAAAAAGAAAATCTATTCTTAATCTCCAAAATTTGTCCAACAAAACCCAAAGTTCAACGAGGACCATTCAATAATCAATTTCTCCATAAAATTATTCAATGTAAACCAAAATAAGATTGAAACCCAAATATTTGAGGGATTTAGTCACATATTCTTCCAAGTTAAATCATATCATTTATCTCCAAACAACATCAGTTGCTCTTAATGTCTCGTATTGAAAAGTAATTAACCTAATCACATATCCTCCATGATAGGTTAATAAATATCCATAGATAACCCAAAATCAACTTACTCTTAATTCATAAAATCATCTAACTAAAAAGAATCAGTCAAACTAACAAGGGACTTCACGTAGTCCAGTGGTAGGCGATAAATACCAGTTTTACTTTGGTTGTGGGTTCGATTCCCGCAGCTTTGTCTGACGCGACGGGTGGTCACACGGTCTGCGTTTTGTCCTTTTTATAAAACTCCAGAAATAACCCTAACATGTTTTAACCTCAATCGTTTCCTTATACCTTTAATTTTCATCCGAATTCATTACGATCTTAACATCTTAATTCTTGAAGTATTATTTCACCACCATAAGATAAAATAAAACGATTCCCAAAATGAATAACATCATACCTTGATCATGGCGTCTACTCGGTTTCATCATCATCTTGCTCACGTAGGTAGAAGTCCCATGCATTACAACAATGATTTAAAAATCCTTAAAAATCATTTTCTTCCTCCATCCAAATACACCTCGTACAACATGGGTCATATGGGTGTTCACAGAAAAATAGTTTTGGAAAATAATCATGTATGACGTATAATTCCAAAACATCTGATAAAACATGATTTCTATAAAATAGTCGGACCGAAATTGAGTTGAAACTTTCTATTATTGGTCCTTTTAAAATACCATAAGTATGTGATGTGAGAATATATTTTAAAAGAAAATATAAATAGGTTGCACAAGGGTCTCCTTCCTTAGAACCATTTTTAAAATTATAATATGCTTCAAATTCTTGTGATAAGGTAAAATATTTGAAAATACCTTGATAATATTTACCTTTCTTGAAAATATGAGAATATTGTGAAAATAGTATTTGTCTAAAAACAACCCATGATCCACGATGATAATGAGGCATAGTGGAGGTGTTTGATATCTCAAACAACTGCATGCAAGTGAGTTGTATGCTAGAAAAAGTTTCACAATCATCCGAAGATGACTTTGCAATAATTATTGCAAGCATGTCATCAGGAAGAGATACGAATGTCGTTTGAGATGCTTCTCCTTCCATTCGTAACCGACTTTAGTTGACCTGAAAAAATTTTATAAAACAAGGATTTAACTGAAATAATAGATATAGGGACTAATCATGTGTCTCACAAGAACTCCTAATCCCTAAAGCTGTATAAACCAACCTTTGATACCAACTATAAGGCCATGGCCTTAAACCTTACTTAATATTGAATTAAATGAATAATTCACATTGAGGATCTTTTCCAGTTTAGAGTTTTAGAGAATTAGGACATAACTATTACAACTCAAAAGATTACAAAGTAGAAACTTCTACTAGGATTCCATAAAATAAAAACTCTTAAAAAGAAACATGTCTAGTTCCATGTTTTTGGTAGCATGAATTTCCCCTGATCCCATCCTTGAACCAATTCCACATTAAGTCCTGTGAAAAACATTTCAAAAACAGGGGATGAGCATAAAAATCTCAGTAAGGGATACACAATGAATGAAAACTGTTAGTTTTTCAAAACAACAAGTAAACCATGTATACTTTAACAAAGTAACACTTTTCACCTTTTCGAAGTAGTAAAAACTATTCACTGAATAAAAGTTCATTACTTACCCTTCTGTAACCAAAAGATTACCATAAAACCCATATAAAGTTCACATAACATTTAAAGGTAACTTGGGACATAAACATACTTAAGTGGAATAACCATAAGGTCGACTTTCACACATATCACTTAATGGAATAGTCATTCGGCCAACTTCCATACATACTTAATGGAATAGCCATACGGATGACTTCCATAC
Source organism: Viscum album (assembly GCA_963277665.1). Lineage (NCBI taxonomy): Eukaryota > Viridiplantae > Streptophyta > Magnoliopsida > Santalales > Viscaceae > Viscum > Viscum album. Next base: position 397,739,928 of record OY728126.1, read on the forward strand.
CCAATGCATTGGAGGTTATAACGTAACCACCCATCCTGGTATTCACGGCACCACCTGTCATATGGTTTATCACATAACCACCCGTCAAATGTCCAAGTACCAATATAAAATCATAAAACATAAAACCAATATAAAGGGATGATAACATTTCCACATTTCAATCACAATATATCATTTAAATATATTGAAATAATAGAATCCTTTATCAAAACCATTTTCAATACCAAATTACATAAAAGAGTATATGGTATTTATTTTTTTAAACATTACGGATTGTTGAGGAAGACAAAGACCAAATAATACTCGCGGCGGCGGAAAAGGTCGTTGTCACCGTGTACGTTAAAAAAACATTCCTTTTTGTCATTTAGTAAAACGCTTCGTAGAAAAAGATTCCTTTTGTATAAAAGTAAAAGTCAAATGGGTTTGTACACCGTATAAAAGAAAGTTGTGTATAAAACCAAATATGCCTCAATGAAAGGAGATTGAGACGAAGTCCCTTACAAAGACATTATCCTTGGTTTAAGGATAAATCAATTACATAATTATGTGTGACAAATGAATACACCCAATATAAGTGGATATTAAGTGTAAAACCATTAGAGGTTATTCAAACATATTCATAGAATGACATATTCAAGGAGTACAAGATTATCCCAAAGAATCAAATTTGGGTTAAGAAGTTCCCTTGCAAAAATTAGACCGCCTAACGGCGTCACTTCAGAAAAAGATTTGATGAGAGATAAAAAGGGTATCTCATCACTTGGAAATAAAATTTAAATCAATATGGATATAGAAGAATATATCCCAACATAATATTATGTGAATTAAAAGACATAACAAAAGAAGTCTTTTACAAAAAGAGGAGGGTGAAAGTTTCCCTTACCGACATGGGTATCTTTCGAGACATGCACCACGTGAAATAAGAACAATACAACATTGATGTAAATACTCATAAATGAAATTATATTACACAATGAGTAAAATAATGGGCAGTACATACACCAATCAAAAGAAATTGTAGCAAATGTAGCATAAATATCACGGGAATAAAAGTGAGATGAAAAATCCCTTACGAAAACTCGGCAGCCTAACAGCGCCACATAAAACTTACAAAAATGGATTGATGAGATCAAATACGGTCTCTCATCATATTAACATAAATTTTACAGAAAGATGAATATAAAATAACATCCCCCAACATAACAAATAGGAGCTTAAAAGAAGTGACATAAAGGAGAGTACTTTAAAAGAAAGTGAGGGGTTTGATCTCTTATGAAAATTCGGCAGCCTAACGGCGCCACTCAAAACTTTAAAAATGGATTGATGAGAGAGAATAGGGTCTCTCATCATATGAACATAAAAATTATAGTAAGATAAATATAAAATAACATCCCAACAACAAGAATGATGAGATTTAGAAGGAATGACATAAAAGAGTGTACTTAAAAAGAAAGAGAGGAGTAAGATCCCTTACCTCGGGTCCGACTTGACTCGATCTTTCTTTAATCTCTTTAATAATAAACTTGAGTTAATTTATACTTCCTTAAGAACCTTATTCAAGTTCATTATTCCTTTTATATCACTTATTACCATGTAATAGACATTATGTAATCTTTTAAGTTAATAATGTTTGTTTTGTCGATACTTGGTTCTTAAGTCGAAAGTGGACTTCTTACAATTACATGTTGTTCGTGTGGTAAAAGGTTAATTATATCCAGAATTGTATTCATCATGAATATATCATATATATCATATATATCCAGTATATTCATGCATTTATAATATTACATAACATTTAGAGTTAAGAAATGAAATGCACCGTTCATGGAGACGGTAAGCCGTACGTACGCATGAACACTACTTCCATTTATATATCATATTTAAAAGAATTAAAACATAATTATACATAATATTATTTTAATTATAGTATGGTATCATATATAATATCATTAAATATATCCTTTATACGTACCACATATGGTATTAACGAATCAAATCACTTTGAGGGGGAGGTAGTCCGCACTTCCTTAAATGAAGATATCGCGTTTACCCATAATGGAAGCCATAAAGGTATGCCATAAATGAAAAATACAGAAGCTTAAGTAAAACATAAACATATTAGATATCATATATAAATATAGTTTCATCTTAATGGACACCTTTTAAGTTTTAGAAGAATGTTGAACAATCATCGTTTCGGGAGGCAGAAATTCGCCATCCACGGAAACAATATGTTCTTTAACCATTAGATGTATGTGTGTGTAAGTGTAGCTCTAAAACATCTTATAACAACATGCTAGTATATTGAAGATACTTTATTTGTTACAAAATAAATGAATAAAAAGTGTTTAGGGGTTTGGAGAAGCAAAATAAAACAAAAGGACTCAAGCGAAGACATTACCTTAAAATCGGGTAACTTCCTTCGATTTGAGCTCAAAGGCTTCCTTGGAAAGGATTCTGCCCAAAGTGAGGATTCAAAGAGTTAGGGAGGGATGTGTAGAGAAAAAATGGGCCGGGTTTGGCCGATCCAAAGGCTTTGTAAGTGTGGGTAAGGAGGTAGAGGTGGGGGCCTTTTATAAGAGGAGAGGAGGGGTACTCTTGGAAAGTAAGCAAATGTTACTTTATTTGAAAATGAGTTTCAGATTCAAAAGGTCCCACATTGATATAATTCGTGGATAAGGTGATAATGGTTCGAAATACACCTATCCAATAGGTTTTGGACATGTGTAGGTCTTAGATATTACATTATCATTCCATTTTATTTAAATAATTAAATAATGAGGTCATCGCTGCATCATCATGATGTCATAAATAATTTAATTTATTTAATATCTAAAAATTATAAAATAAATACTATAATGTAGAAAATATTTTTAGCCTTCCGACGACTATTTATAGTCAAAAATCTGACTTGTATAACCCCAAGTAAAAATTGTTTTAGTAAAACATCTCATGTTTGTGTCATTTTTACTTTATCATTAAATAAAAAGGTATTTATGTCATTTTACAACCAAAGTGGCTCCATGGGGTCCCCAAGTTGACCCATGAATTTTATTGGTTGTCCATGACACATCCAATGATGGTAGGACATGTGTCTAGGTTATTTCAGTTTATTAAAACATTATTCTTACCTTAAACCACCCTAATTACCTCTAATCTCGATAAAAAACTTAATAAGTTACTCTTCACCAAAAAATTATTTTAATCTCATTTAACCACATTTTACTTCATAATGACAACCATGTATGTCATATTTTTGAAATTCAAAACACATAAGTGGTAAAATTTCATTTAAATGAAAAATCTGTTTTTATAAGTACCACTTAGTGGTTTCACTATTCATCAAAAATGGATGTTTTTCAGAAAAAATACCAAAAATTCACCCTAAGCTATATTTGATATTCCGAATTCAAAAATTAAGTCTATTTTACAAAATTAAAAAGATATAAGTCATATTAATTAATTTAATAATTAATTCCCACTGTCATGACAAATATCATGTTTTTATGAAACAAAAAGTATCAAAAGATTGACACTAGTTTATGTCCAATTTCAAAGTGAAAATAATTCCATCTACCACTATTGGATTAAATGGAAAAAATATATTATAATTTAACTTTAAAACCAATTCAAAAGATAATATAATCATATAAATAAATTAGATTAAAAAGAGGTTTTGAATTAAAATACAACATTTTTCACTATTCATTAAAAATTGAACTGTTTCGGAAAAATACCAAAAATTTACACAAAGTAAATTTTGATGTCCCAATTCTAAAGAAGAATTTTATTTTATAAAATATAACACATAAAATTTTCAAAAAGTGGATTTAAAGGAGGTTCTCCATCAAAAGGCGGTTAATCGACCTTTTAATGAATATTAGAATGTTTACGCTTAAAATTGGATTCATTCGCATTTTTAATCCTCTAACATTTATTGTAAATATATTTGACAAACATATATAATCATTTGGTAGTATGTTCTGTTCATTCCCGCCATTACAATAGCTAGGCATTAACTACCATTTAAAATAATATTATTTTATTATTAGAGTGCAACGTAAGATTCCCAAGAAACTCGTTGTTGCGTATTGAGTACGCCATCGAGCATAGCATCCCCTTTAAAGTAATATTAATATTTGATTCAAAAATATGGATAAATATAAAGTTGTCATATTCTTTATTTACCTGGGGTGTTACATATAGTGAGTCTAAAAATATTATTTACTTGTAACAGAACCATAATAATATTTATGATATAATATATGATTCACTTTTGACTTTATATTACCCATTCATTTGTCAATTCTATGTTAAATCAATGTTTTGTGAAATAATCGTTTCATTTATCATAAATGTTGGGACTTTTATTATTCTGATGATTACATATATCATAATTTAAATACTTCTAGAATGTAAAAAAATATATATATGATATATATGAATTATATAAATATATATAATTGACTGATAAATGGAATGGAATACACCGTTCATGGAGATAATAGGTTGTACCTATGCATGAACGCTGTTTTAATTTCCTTATTAAATTGAATTGATGTAAGTAAATGAAATATATATATATGTATATATATAAACCCTATAGAATTATTATGTCATATATTTAATGATTATCTATTATATATACTTTATAATCATTGTTTATTGGTAAACATTGATAATTAATCTCATCACGTCATGGAGACGGTAAGTTGTACGTACACACGAGCGACCATATATTTCACACCGTTTTTGAATGATATTATAGTGGATGGTGTATAATTTATCATTATTTTAATCCTTTTATAATAATCATATGTAGTACTTATTTCTAGCATTATAACCATCCTTGTAAGGAGGTGGTGAAAAACATATTACACCACGATAGGGAGTGGGTAATCCGTACGTACATACGCGCGATGATTTTGTTTTTTATAGGATGGATAGAATGTGAAATAGGGTTGTTTAATATTTATAAAAACATAATAGAATATGATTTATAATTATGTTATTATTTTAAAATGAAACAACTAATTAATAGTAAGTAGAAGAACAAATAAACTTGAATCAATCAGTAGAAGAGATTACCTCATCCTTGATGTGCCTCCTTTAAATTTCACCATAGGGCCCTAGAGTTGGTCTTTTGAGAACATAAAAACCTATACAGTATATCTAGGAATGCTTAGAAGAGAAATATTCATGATTTTACAGATCTTGAAGGCTCAAAATAATTTGAATAAGAGAGGGAGGTGGTTTCCCTTTATAAGATAGGAGAGGGGCACTTTTAGGAAAGTTCCAAATGTTAATTTATTATAAATTAAATTTTGATTTATAATGTTCCAAAACTTATTTAATTATAATATAAAATTATTTTTGTTTTAATATTTATAATCAAATAATTTTCTGACAATTTTGTAATTTTTTTATCCTTCTCATTTTGGTATTACCCTTATTTTACATTTTTCAATCATACCATGATATAATGTCATTTACACATTGTGGGTTAATCTAAATACCATATTATGTCAAACATCCCAAAAAGGATATTTATGACATATTTGGACTTATATTAACTATTTGGTTGAATTTTATATTTTTAGTAATTTAATATCATTTAATAAACTATTTTATGTTTTAAGTTATTAATTATGTCAATTTTGGATTCTATTCATACTTTCCTTTTAAAAAAATTAATAATAACCTTATTACTGAGAAAAAAAGAAATTAAATCATCCATAATATTTCAATGTACTCTAGAAAAATCGTGGATGGAATCGAAATATTCAAATTAATCTTATTTTAATATTTATAAATTCATTTATTTGAATCTTTCATTAATGAGGTAATCACTACATCATACTTGTGTAATAAATAAATATATTTATCTTATGTCTAAAAATTATATATAAAATACCATGATGTTGGAAATCTTTATATATTTCCAAAAAATATTTGAATAAATATCTATCTATTATATAACCACATAGAAAAATTTATTTAGTAAAAGATATATGTTTAGATTATAATTATATTTACTTTAAATTAATTCTTATAGATTTTTATTTTCATATCGATGTGAGTCCTTGGGGTTCTTAAATAAAACCAAGGATGAGAATGGTTGGAAATATATCATCCAATCAGAATATGTAATCTTTTAGGGATGTTTAATATTATTATAATATTATTTTTACCCTTATTTACCTGATTTATCCTTTAACCTTGGTAAATAAAATACTTACTGAATTTAGTATTCATAATGTCCAAAAATAAAAAGTACCTATTTACTATATTTTTAATTTCTAATTCCAAATATGAAATCCATTTATCTAAAATCAAAACAAAGAAGTTGCCATAATTTATTTAAAATTATTCCTGTTGTAAAAAAAACAGGTTTTTATTTAAAACATTCCAAAATATTAAAATGTTTTTACATATAAATTCAATGAAAAAATGAGGAAAATGACATGCATTTTATTAAAATATAAAAATTTATTATATTTTTACTTTAAAACCATTCAATAATATATTTTAACCAAATAAATTATTTTGATGAGAGAATTTGTTTTCAATCAAAATTTAGCGTATTTTCATTATTCATCAAAATATGAAAGTTATCAGATATATATCCAAAATTTATCCAAAGTAAGATTTTATGTCTCACACATAAATAAGAAATTTATATTTTTAAATATAACATAGAGCGTGGTTGGGGATATTTTTATTATAAATTTTTTATGAATTAAAAATGTTTATTATTCAAAATATCATTCATAGATATATAATATTCTATGTGGAATGGGATTTCTACTATATAGTAGATGAAATTACCAAATAAATAATAATGTAATGATATACCATTATTAATTTTTATATGTGAAATATATTCCATATTTATATGCCTATAACATATATAACATATCTTCTAGAGATGTTGTTCAATGAATATGGCCAGGATCTTGTAAATATTAAATAAAATGAATTAAGACACATTATTTAATAATTATAAAATCATATCAATATGAATGATATTATCTTCACATCCTATAAATCAATATAATATAATTTCTATGATTTTTATTAATTTTGTAAAAATGTTAGGTCGTATAATAATAATATTCATTATCATATGTATAATGATTTCAAGATGTATCCTAATGAGAAAACTGATATTTTTCTCTAAATATTTCACTAGGGTTTTTTATCTATATAATGACATAGTGTCTAGATAGTGTACATTTTAAATTAAAATAAAATATTAATAAAAAATATACATTTTTATAAAACTAAGGTACAAACTAACAAGTAAATGAATTTATTATATTTAACATTTGTTGATGTTTAATTTTGTGTCATTATTTATGAGACGGGGGTGAAACATCAAATTATGAAAAATTATTTATCATTATTGTTAGAATTTAATCTACTTAGAAATAATAATCATAATCATATTGAAAATTAAAAGGTTTTTATTTTTTAATATCTATAATTAAAAACATGGAATACCAAGTCTGTAATTATATATTTGAAATAAAATTTATAATATAAATATTTCAAGTCTGTTATGGTTACGAACATTAAAATGTAGTTTTTAAAAAGTAAATTCAAATATGATGGTCATTTTTAATTTTCAAAAAAAAAATCTCAAAAAGGAATGTGAATCATGGAAATATATTTATAAATAATTTTCAATAAAATATTTATGTTCATACAAATAAAGAAAACAATGAAATCTTTCCTGAATAATATAAATTATATATTTTATAAAGTTATATAGATTTCATGATAATAACTGTGGGAAGAAATAAATATTAAAGTGAAAGTGAAAATCAAAATAGAAGGATTAACATGTATGTATATATGAATAAATATAGATGAAGAAGTGCTAGACATTTAAAGGAATAAAAATATAAATACAGGTAGACTGAAAAAATAATACTTAGAGTGTGATGATCAATACAACGTTTATATTACTATATGAGATAAAAAATGAATAAATATATATATATTTAATATGAATATTTAGTATTCTTAAAATGTTTCTTATGAAATTATTAAAGGAATTTATTTATTTTTAACCATGTTTGAGAATCATCGGTTTATGTTTAGTTACTTTAAGGTTGTTTGGAATATTGTTTCCTACTTGATGAATCCTTTCAGTGAAATCTAGATTTTTTTTGGTTATATATAGAGTATTAAGAAATATTTTTAAGAGAAAAAAAATTAAAAACTACAAATCATTATATTCTTCTATGTTTTTGTAAGGTTGTATTTATAATAAAAAAATATTTTTTTATAAATAATTATAAGGTTCATTCGGATAACATGTTTTGTTTGAATAATCTAAATAATTGAGAAATTAGAAAGGGAATTAACTTTTTACGGTTCCTTTGTAATTTTATAAGGTCATGGAAACACCTCAAAAATTTCATTATAAGAAATGGAGTTGAATGTTAATAAGGGAAATACATTATAAGGTTGTTCCCTAGAATTTTCCGATTAAATATTGGATTTTTTTAATATTCACATGAGACATTAATAAGAACTCAATGGACATCATAAGTATATCTACCTTGTTGTGAATCCATTAGAAAAATATTATATTATACATGTTCTTAATAAGGTTTTCCAAAATACTTACCAAGATACAAATTTTGTAGGGTTCATCACATTGTGATATTTTGATAATTGGAAAGGATGAGTAAGATGTATAATATAGAATTAATATTCTGATAAGAAAATTTAGTTGATTATTGCAATTATTCTCTAATATTTTAAGATCAAATTTTTAATTAATATAAATAGATTTTGGTCTCTATTTCAAGGTGAAAAACATCACATAAGGGAAAATATGTTGAATGAGGGAGAATCGACTGAAACTAATTCTGTTTAATGAGAAACATCAGAAAATATTTTTAATTTTAAATATAATGATGTTTTTCTATTTCATAATTCATAAATCACATGAAACTCATTATTGTGTGATTCTATTTGAGTTATAAATTCTTTGAATTATCAACTTTATGAGTTAGGTGGTGCTATTGTACCATTATAAAAATGATTCTTGTAATGAGTATATTGAAAAATTATTATCCATATAATATCCAATGGAATAAGAAGAAAACCATTATTCTCTATTTATATAACTCAATAATATATTATTTTTTAATTATTTTCATTGATAATGAAGCTCAATAAATACCTAATAATTTTACTTATCACATAAAATGTAAATAATATAAAATAATTTCCTTTCATTATTGCACATGATAAACTATTTCATAAAATATTTGGTGATTTTTGGATTGTACTAACATAAAATTACAATTGTGTAAATCGACCGACAATATCACTATTGCATTTACTTGTAGTAATCCTCTAGAAAATGATCTCAAATTAAATTATATGAAATTAATAAATTTATTAATATTGTGTTTGATTAAATATGATTAAAATAATGAGATAGATACTATACTTATTTTTTGAGACTGAGATAATATTTGAAATCCATTCCTAAATCTAGAGGTAAAGATACAACAACAAAATATTGCATGTAATAGATAATTTCATGGTTTTCCAACTGAAAGGTATATAATAGTTTTTTTCTAGAAGTGGGTAAACCTTGGATATATTAAATCATTATTTTTAATTATTAGTTGAAGGGTTTGAATTGATGATCACTTTATATTATGTCATTATTTAAGGATCACTGAGGAAGATAATCAATAATTATAGAATACACAAAGATACTAAAGTTATCATACTAAAAACAATTCAATTTTATTGTATATAATATGAAACTATAACTCTAATTGGATGTAATGTATGTGTTTTGGAAATTTGGGACTATATTATGATAGCCAACATACCATCTTGTTGTCATCGATGAATTATAAATGGATGTTATATAGACCTTTAATGCAGCCTGATGCAGCAATGAGTACATATTGAAACTAAGATCAAACCTTATATAAATTATATATTCCTTGTGTTATTTTTTTCAATTAAACTTCGTTTTTGGAGAGTTTTAGATAATTTAATTTTTTATCATTTCAAATTCTAAATTAATGTTTATTTCAAATATAATGTAATTTTTAAATATTATCACCTATGATTCATTGTCCCTTTATATGTGGTGAAAAACATCATGGGTCATAACATGTAGTTTGAAATCATATAGTATCTCTTTGTCAGGTCCTTGTGTAGCTGTATACAGATAATATAAATTCACAAAATAACAGGAGTGTTCTTATTTTTGATGGAAACACTTATCATATATAAACTAACCTGATGTTACCACATATATCTTATCTTATCATTGAAGTCAATAATAATGGAATTTAAAAAGAATTTGATAATTTCCTCTATGAATTTTAATTAAATTAAAATTAATAACTAGATTTTGAAAGTCCAAAATTCTATTCATTGGCCAATATCAAATATGGTTATCAAAATTATATAATGTTACATATTAATAAATATGTATAAATTATTGAGAAACAATGATAAAATTTAATCTTTTGGAAATGAAAAATAAAATGATAGAGAAGTCAATATTATTATGTAAAGATAGCTAATGATGATAGTACTAATGGATAATTTTCAGAAAAAATAAAATTAATGAAAAATATCACAGGCTTTAGAGATGTTTTATATGGATATATAATTATTAAGAAGCTGATGAAAAACATTATAAAAAAATTTGATCACAAAATTCAAATTTTATAAAATATATAAGGTCTCACCCAATATGAGTTACATAATGATATCACTTCGAATGAATGGATAAAATTTACAAAAATCTAAAGGAAGGATAAAGAGAATGTAGATTTTGAATCCATGATAAAACAGATGATCAAATATGGATAAGATCAATATATAATAGAACCTAAAGATGAGTAATAAAGTGAAAAATATTAGTGTTTTTTGCCACTTATAAAATTAATAATTATAAGAGTAAAAAGATAAATAATGAAGAAAAATAACCACATATGTGCATTAATATTTTTCTAATTGAAAAGTCTTTAATAATGTTTATAAAGAAAAATAATAGTGGACATGAGGATGATGATAAGGATGAGATGCCATAAAATAATAAATGGGGTAAGAGATCAATATATGTTTCAAATGATGGATAAAATAAAATTTAGTTTCCATGAATAAAAGGTAGTAGTTAGATGAGTACTGGTAAATATGATGAAATATCTTCCAGTATAAAAATAAATGAATAATATTATGATAAAATAAAAATCTTCATGGATCATATTAAGTCTCAGGAATAATCATAAAGAATATAGTAATAATAAGGTGATATATCAGACATGAAGAATATAATGAAATCATAACAGGAATAATGTCTTCACAAAAATACTATTCTCATGAATAATGTTAATCTTCTAAAGAAAAAAATATGTAATTATAATTGACACTATGGAATAAATTATCAAGAATAATGATGGGAACATTAATGAAATAAAAAATTATTCTAAAATTTTTTATGTAATGAATGATGTTAGAAGATCATAAATAGAAATCATATAAATAAATAAAAAGATTTATACTATATATAATCGAAATATCATGAATCTAGAAAATATTTTAATATTATGATAGATGAGTTCTACATTTTATTATAATTTAATTGTAAAATAACAATAATAACATATACAGTAATCTCTATAGATAAGATCCAATATTTACGTATAAAATCTCGATAAACCTATTGTTACAAACACTAAATCATCGAATTATAAATTTGGTCACATTTAGAAAAATAAAAGTAGTAAAAAAATATTTTACATCAAAGGATGGAAGGAGCATGTCATAATGAACATCCTCCATATTTTAAAACAATCATAACCTAAATCTATCCAATAAGATATTTTTTCAAAAAAAAATAATTTGTTATTTAAAAACTAGATTTAATTGATATTTATAACATGATGTAATTTTTGGGAACAAATCCTAATTATTCTAAAAAAATATTTCTATACTCCCCACATTTTATGAAGAATGCAGCAGTAGTTAAAAGGAATTCTGTTTTCCAAAAAAAAAGAAATATATTTTCTAGAAAGCACCAAATGTTTAAACACAATAAATATTTGGTAATTTGGATGAAATTTTTAAATGATGTGACCAAAAAGGTTATATTTCTAGGAAATATATAAAACATATTTCTAAAAATATCATTATAGTGAAAAATTAATATAAATTCAAAATAAAAGCACATATTGTATAATTTTTAGGTAAATAAATAATGAATAGAAATACTTGGATTCATTATAGTGGTTTTTCCTAAAAAATTATTGTATAAATTATTTTTTTTAATGGAAGAAAATGATGGTGGGGGAGTGACATTTAAAAATAATAGTTCTTTGAGAATTAATTCTCTTGGTTCTATAGAGACTGGAGTGAAGAATCTCAAAATAAAGTATATTATTTTTGTGTAAGTTCTTAAATATAATATATTAAGTGTGATCCAGTGTTGTGATGACTGGAATGATGTTTTGTTTAAGAATAATTTTTGTGTCATCATGAATTTAAAAAATGGATCATTCATCACCAAATGAGATAAAATGAGAATCTATCTAAAATTGGAAATCCGTATAATTATTTCCATTTAAGATCAAAATATGAGAATAATATATCGAAAATGGGTCTTATTCACATAAGTGAATGAAACTAAATAGAAATTGAAAGCATAATTTTTTAAGAGACATTCCCAATATATAAATAGAGTAAGTAACTATTTTTTAATCATACCATAATTGGAAGATATTTCAAAGAACACAAAAAATCACAGAGACTCAGTCCACTAGGCCACTGAAGATAATTAATAATTTTTCTTTGGGTCCCCTAAGACAATTGTATTCCAGAAAATATTTATGGTTTATAAAATTTATTTTCGATACACTCATATAACCACTCTTATATTTATACAAAAAAAGTCTAAAGTAGTAGAAATTAGGTAATGGAATAGAATTAAATTAAAATATTTTTGAAAAATTTATTAAAAGGAATTAGATAAATAACCAAGTAAGTGTTCCCTAAACTCTCTAAAAAATAAATTAGTATAATTTACTAATACGATTTTTTTTTGATATGGGTAGAATAATGTTATCTAGGAATAAGCATGTTAAATTTGTATAGATAGTATATTTATGTACAGATATCCATATACTATTTTTTTCTAAATCCCAAACCATTGGTGAATCCATATGAAATTAAGTAAAAAAATCCTTTCATGAATTTCATTATATTTTTAATTACATTATTAAGAGATGATAAAAAACTCCAATCTACGAATGTTTGAAGAAAATATATATGATTTATTAATAATGGGGGACCAGTGATTTGGTAGTGGTTATAAATTTTTTATAAAATGGTTACATAATATTATTTATTGGTGTGTGGTAAAAACCATTGAAAATTAGTCCTTTTATTAATTTATAATTATTATAGCTATTGAAAATGTATAATTTTATATCTTATGGATTTTGGAAAAACAAGTTGATGTATAATCAATAATGGGGAATAATTCTATAGATATTGATTTTTTTATAAAATAGGGATTAACATTACTCTACTAAGAGATATGTATTAATGAATTAGAGGTTCAACAACCATGTAGATTCATATAATATTATTTTTAATCCAAGGGATCTATTTTATTGATGAAAAATGATAATGTTAGGAAGACAAAACTACTCTTATTTACCAGGTTTAACAACATCCTTTTACAAAATCTTTTGATCGTGATGAATAGATCAACTATATGAATGAATAAAATAGTCATATTTTCAAATCACTAGTAAGGATGTTTTTTAGGAATAAAATAATATGATTATCATAAAGTGGAATTATATAAAAAATTGAATTATAATGAACATGCAGAATGAAACATAGATAATATGTTTTATAAGGGTTATTCACAAATGGAAGGAATTGATTTTAAAGAGTGTTTCAAAACAATGGAATGGATTAAAAACTAAAAATATATATTATAGTGAATATAAATTATAATTACAATTTGTATCAAAGTCATGTAAATTCATAATTCTTGAATGGAGGTCTAGAAGAGTTTGGGTTTATTAAAAACACTAAGGGTTTCATTCTAGATAAATATAGAAATATGGGGGTTCAAATTAAAAATTAATCATAATGAATAATAAAGACTAATAAATATTATTACTCAATGTTATATGATTTCTTAAAACTAATGAAATTGGAAAAACTAAAGGTTGATATAAACCATTATGTGAAAGAATATTCAACAACTTCTCTGCTAGACATAATCAATGTTTTTTAAATTATATTTTATGGTGATAATAAATATTCTAATGAGGAAATTTCTAACAAGAATAGATATTTTGACATTTTCATGCAGATTAAATTGAATTAAATTGTGGGAATAGAAATTTTGGAAAAATATGATCTCATGTTAATATCTCAAGAGAAATATTCTCATGTATTTTTACAAAATTTTGGCATGGAGGTGTAAAATAGTTTTCAAAATGTTTATTTTTTTGAACAATGATGAATAAATAATTAGTAGTATCCAATGAAAATCCACATATTTTTATGAGATTCATTAAAAACCTACATTATATAAATTCATTGCAGAAAAAGAGTTTTTATTTGGTCACTATTTGTGTAAGGTTTCATAGTGATCCAAAATATTATCATATGACAAAAGATAAAATTATTCTGAGATATAACAATAGTAGTCATAACTATTGAATACTATTCAGAAACTTATCCAATTTGAACATTACGAGATACACATATGAATATTGGGAATGATATTGAATTGAATGTAAGTCCATATCATGTAGACCATTATTTATTTTGTGAGATATGTGTAATATGGAATATCAAGAAGAAAAATATAGTAGTATTAAAAAGAAATGATACATATTAAATTTTTGCGTCATGTCATTGTAAACACATGTGTTATATGGATTCATATCTGGATGATATGAAATATTTGTTTAAGAGTAAATTATAAATCTATTTTGATATCAAGAGATATATTTATCATATAAACAAAATAAAATATAACACTTAAGATAAAATCATATTAATATCTACATTTATTTGGATAAAGATTGAGAAATAAATGGTGATGTGAAACTTCAAAAAGGTTTCATTAATGACCTGATTTCATTGGTTATTAAAAAATAAATTCTAATAAATTAGTTTGAAGAATTAAATAAAGGACAAAATATTTATCCTTCACCAACATCATAAGGATATATAGATTCCCACCCAATACTAATTGGATTATGTTTTCCATGTGGGAGAGAAGGAGCCTCTTCATTTTCAAGTATCTTATTTTTTAATTTGGTAAGTCAACAAGTGAGAGGTATAAAATATTATATATTCTTGTTAATCATGAGATATGATTATTTTTCAATGTTATAGAAATTAATGTGTGATTTTAGGGTAATAAAATCTTAGTCACTTGGCCAAAATTTATTGTAAAAAGGAGATTGAATATTTTTTAAAATTATTACATTATATTCTAGTGTTGTTTTTTAAATATTTCCTTTGGAGAAATTTTCATGACCTAGCACAGAAAATTAATCCATCTAGGACCTGAAAAAAACCATGGAAAGACCCAATCAGAATTCTTAATCCCCAAGGGATATCAACTAGAACCCGACCTAAAAAATATGGAATGCTTTCACCCAACCACAATAAGGATACATTCCATATATACACATGGATGGTAAACTAGAAATTATATGTTCTTTGAGAAATTTTGAAACTGGTAGTAATATAAATCAAAATTGTCTTGGGAAAAAACTCAATAACATTTATTCAAAACTAAATATATAAGGGAAAATCAAACTAAAAACTGATATTCCATGTGTCATATGGGATACATCCCACAATTTCACCACAATATTCCATGCCAATATAATATAATCATAAAATCCTAAATATAACATCATTCCCTTTCCTGCATTAGATAAAAGAAGTTCTAAACACCCCAAAAAGAGAGTGATGTGTTTTAGATTTATAGGCATGATCAGATACCACATTAGTGTTCCTTACCTATACTCTAAATAATAATCCCAATATACTCATATTAATTGAAAAATAATTCGTGATATGATATTAGAAAGTTTTTTATTAGGTTCCTAATAGGTTTTCTCCCGTTTCAAAGGATTTCATAAATCATGGTTAAAAAGGTTGAAAGAAAAATTTTAAATAACTACTTCCATCAATAAAAGATTGTAGCATATCATATCTAACTAAGAAATATTGAGATTTTTTTTGAAGAAAACACCCGAAGGGTAACATATGGCCATGATTTCTTGGTTACACATACTTCAATATCAAACAATGATTTGTGTACACTCAATTACCCAGATCAAATGCATCAAATTGAAGGGAATAAAGGAGAATCTAACAAAGTAAACCACCTATACTGAAAATAATGTTCATAGAGAAAATGTATCATTGATATTGGTCAAAACTACAACCTAAGAAAGTGAACCTAATTATATTAAAAATATAAGAGGCCCAATATAATACCTTCTACTTAATTATCCAAGGTTCCCATGTATGGTACATATCTTATTAATTTCACAAACCCTTTCAATATTCTTATAAAAACATCTTTCTTTTTTAAAAATGAGTTGAAAACACCACATTTTATTAAGAAACCCCTCCCAACATTCATAAAATCATTTAACATATCCTGTGTATTCTTTAAAACCCCATAGAAAATTAAGATCATAAAAATTCATAGAACATATGATAGAGATGAACCAACATACTTCAAGCATGGGCCGAACACGACCAACCATGTGATCCACAAACTAGACCGGGAAGATAAAAAAATATAAATGAATATATTCACAAAAATAAATTATCACATTATAGATTATAATTCCATAATATTAATGGTTTTAAAAGAAGGTATATTAACACATACCATGGAAAACATTGAAAATATACCATAACTAACTTGAGAACTAGCCTCCATATGATAATCACCTAATAGATCTAGATGGGATTGGGGAAAAATCATCACATGAAAAATATATCCTAGAAATAAATCCCAACAACACTTAAAAATAATGAATAAATGAATAAAAAATGATGTGAATGATCACACATACCAAAAACAGAGCATGCAATCAACTCTGATATTGATGTGCATATTGGAGAAACCTGATAGGGATGGACTCAACCAAAATTATGTGGAGGAACATATGGTTCATTTTTGGAGGTGAAAGATAAATAGGAGAAGATATATGAGTGAGAAATAATAAATTCACTGGAATATAAATGATTTTGGGGAAGAATATTAAGTTCAAGATATTAACTTTCAATATGGACAATACATCAACAAAATGTATTGCCTTGGATTTAAAATGAGGAAAAACCAGTTCCTGATATGAACAGAACATCAAATCATGGATGAGTTTCATATCCTGAACCAGAATTGATGGATTCTACCCGTGATCAATTTTTTTTTTTAAAAAAAAATTATTTTGTGTACTGTCTCTAACTTCCATTTTTATAACCATTGTATCACATACTTCACTGAATGCCCAATGTCACCAAAACCCATTTAATAATACCATATAATATGTTTCATGTCATTAAAAATGCATATCTAAAAATTTATATTGTTTTATAATGTCCATTATCTAATAATTATGGTAAAAAATGATGAGTTTTGGAAGATATATGTATTATTCTTAAATGTATTAAAAAAGTATTGATAAATTGAGTGGTGTTGATAAAAAATAAAAAGTGGGTAATAAAGTTCCCTATGGAATTTTTTATTTGTTTTATTTTTTTTTAACCATGTCTTTGAATCATTGGAGGATGTTGAAATATTTTTGATACTATTTAGAAGGTTTTTAGGATGTCTTGTGAAGCACTGATATGAATTCAAGAGGTTCTTTGGTAATTTAATGAGAAAATGAAATTATGTGTAAGATATGTGAAATTTGATAGTCCTAATATTCATATGGTTTTCTCACCTATATTAAATTATTGAATGACTAATATTTATATGTTTTTGTTAGTTCCAAAATATTTTTTAAATCACACATAATAGGGAGTTGAACCAGTTATTTTAACAAAACAAATATTCTATTACTTTTAATCTCGTGTTGTTTTTACCCTTATAATGGGTTAATACATATATTAATTTTTTCCTTTTACCATGATCAATACATTTACACGAAACAATTAAATGTAAAAAAATATCATCACAATGTATATTTACATTGTTTTAACCCATTGTATTAAACCTACTCCATGTCTTGTTGATCTCCTATAAACATACACATTCCCTACTATAATTAAATTACCAATTCAATGGGTTTATATGGATCAACATGTATCCTTGACTGGAGAATATTACACATTAGTGGTTCATTATACTACACAAGTGAACATTCCAACAATATATTACAAATGTAATGGGATCTCTGTAACACCCTGATATTTATATGAAATATTTCACTTAAAATAATTTAATATCATTGATAGATAGAATTACACACAAAATATATATTAGATGAACCACACAACAGTATTAAAATATTATGTTTCAATATCACATAGTCATTATATCGGATTCAATAAATAATCAAAAATACATTATTAATATTGAATGGTCTAGGAATTTAAAAAACTTAATTCATTAGTAATTGATTTATTAGAATTAAATGAAATATTACTTCAAAATAAAAGTGTTTTTTTTTTCTAAAATCATGGTTTTATGACAAAAATATATTTTTTGATTATAAATTAAATTAATAGCAATTGCTGAATAGTTTTAATGAAATTTATAATTTATTTAATCGAAAATATTTTTTTAAAAAAATACATTTCATGTTATTTGATAAGAATAAATCCAATTTTATGCTTCAAAATAGACTTTTTTAAGAGAGAAGGTTTTGTCTCATTCTACAAAATTAATTAAAAATAAACTTATAAAATGTATAGGTTTTTAATTTCAAAAAATTTGTTAATAATTATAATTATTAGGTTCAAATTTGTTAAATATTACTCTTTTATTTTTGGGAAATATAAATTGTCACTATAGTGAACTTTATCACCATGGTAAATGATAAATCGAGTTAATATAGGTTAAAACTCTTTGGGGGGATATAAAATATCATCTCAGTTATAATTTGGTGAATGTAATTAAATCATAATCTCATAATGTTCACAATTTAGTATTTTAATAGACACATATCCATTAAAATGACTTCTGTATTATTTAAATCAACGAATGTTAAAAATACAACTCTGTAAGTTTTAGATATCATTTATGTGTTCCCAAAAAAATACTAGTTATGAAATAATATTAATAGTAATATTTTCTAAATGAAATTATATTCATGATGTTAATTTATTTCTAACGTTTAGTTATATATTATTTTCTTAAATTCATACACAACACCAAAAAATTATTTATCCAATTAATTGTAATATAAAATAGATGATAAAAATTATTAATAGTTATATTATTTATTTAATTTATAGTGTTCATAATATTTATAATTTTAATATTACATATTTATTATATTTTAAAATAATATATTCTAATTAAAACATTTTCACTATGTCTTTAAAATCAAATTGAATAAATAGTATCATAATTTACAATAATGATATTTTATAAAAATAATATTTTATTAAATTTTTTGAAAATAATAACATTTGTTGAAATAAGATAATTTGGATATTATATGGTCTAAATTTTTTTAAAATTTTAATTTATGGTCCAATTTTCATCTTATAAGTAAAAATTAAAACCCTTTAATATTTAAAAACATGTTATGGCAATTAAAATTAAAATTTGTTAATTAAGGCTTGATGGATGTGATGAGGATTAAAAAAATAGTAAAACTTGTCAAAAATAAATCTATGACTATATTAGAACACTAAAAAACCATATATTCTTGTACGTGGCCATTTGGATTCATTTTTCACATTAAATTAATTTATTATAATTTAATATTTTGAGAAAATCCAAATGTGCCCCTCACGTCAATTATAATAGGGAACATCCTCCCTCACTTCATTAAAACACCTTGAGACCTCTTGATCAACCAATATCTGAACATTTATCTTAAAAATAACCCTATTACATTATATATGTTCTGGTCTTCTCAAAATACCATCCCTAGAATCCATTATAGAAGATATAAAGGAGTTGTTACAAAGAAGATGTAATTTACTTAATCGTTCACTTTCTTTTTATCGTGTTTTTCAGATCCTTTAATGATTTGGTATTAGTCGTAATATTTTAAATTAACTATCATAATAATTATAAATTTCTATTATGATTACGAAAACACCATTATATTCTCTCTTTTCTATCAAATGGTTCGTCAAAGAATAATTCATTGATACATATGACATACCATCTGCATATAGTGATACAATTAATTTATCATAACCATATTTTATAGTTGGGAATTTTGTTGGATTTAATATTTATATATTATATTTATGAAATATTTATTATCTTGTCCTGATAATATCATGTATACCCTATCACTATCCAATCAATTGTGAAATGATAACATCTCTCATGCGTATGTGTATACTACCATCTCCATAATGTGACATTGTTATTTTTTCATTTATATTAAACATGGATGATAATAACAATTATTTTTATGAATATATATGATATTTATGATATATTTATGATCTATGGAATTTGAATTAATATATAAATATATTACATTCCATCCATCAAAAAATTAAAAAAGCATTCACATGTATGTGTGACTTACCATCTCCATGAACCATTCCTTTCAACTTTCTATCTCTAAATTTTATGAATGAATCTAAATATAAATACAATTAATATAGATTTTATTTATATCATGAATAATATTTTTTATATGATGGATCCAATATAAATTCCAAAGGCCCAAAACTACTCAACTTGAATCCCCAGGATAAATGAAATAGTTAACAATAAAAAATGTTTATTTTAATAAGTAATTGTTGATAAAAGGGGGTATTGAAATGTAAGTATTGGATCCTCTATGATATTATAATTTTTAATATTAATATATTATATAATAATATATAATTTATATTTATTATATAGGATTTTGAAAAAGGTACGGACGAAGTCATACTTGAGGTAATGGTTTATTTAATGATCGTATCAAAATTCGGGGTTGTTTATGTTTAAGTATATCATGTGGAATAATTATCTTCCTTATCAAAGTTAGCTAAAAACGATTTTGATTTCCTTGTTATTATAATATTTTTATTTAATGAAATATTTACCCATGTTCTAATTTTTAAAAAAATATTGAAAGGTGTCATCTATTCATTTTCTGAATGAGGTACTTTTCGACTTTTATGATCAATTGTGATAGGAATGTGTTTTTACTTATGTTGGATTAACATATTTT
This sequence comes from Viscum album, assembly GCA_963277665.1. Classification (NCBI taxonomy): domain Eukaryota; kingdom Viridiplantae; phylum Streptophyta; class Magnoliopsida; order Santalales; family Viscaceae; genus Viscum; species Viscum album. Next base: position 397,761,344 of record OY728126.1, read on the forward strand.
CCCACCGTCATGAATAATATAACATCTCGCCCTATCTCATGGGCTTGAGAGGGTGAAGGAATGCTACATGGCCTTATGCAACGTTCCCATGGAACCAAAGGGTAGAAATAAATGTTGAGGGATTCGAGAATAAATTGGGGAACGATTTTCCCATGAGATTAAACCCAAAAACCAAACAATACACTATAATCAAATTAGATGATGCATGTTGACAAAAAACCAAACCCATAATTTACCAAAATACAACCAACTAATCAATAACAATCCCACTTACCAAATACAACCCAACCAAAATGAATTCACCTAGAGGATGACTTAAACAATACTAAAATAGAACTAGGAAACTATCCATAGCTCCTCACCAATATCTATACTCCAAGAACCACAACATCACTAATGCATTATGACGAACTTCTAGTAAAATGAGATGATTTACTCTTACCTATGTCACGGAATATGAAATCTACAAAAGCACCAATGTTACAAAGTAGGGGGTGAGTAGTAATACTCAGTAGGTTTTTCCCAAATTACATCCCTACACACACCACAAGGATAAAACTGTTAGCACATTCCAATAATTAGTTTATAAAAGACATTTAATAGTGAAAACATTCTAATAAGACCAATATACCCTTACAAAGCCATGTCTCATAAAAGAAATCCACAAATATGCCCTAATCCATTTCATCATCATGCCATAGCACAAAAAAATTCCACATTTCATAGACAAAACTCAATCAAAGCACAATACAATTTTTCCCAAACCCCAAACCGGTATAACAATCACGGTGGCACTTCTGTCTGACCCATTTCTTCCTTTCCCAATTCAGTGGAACTTCCCATCCAATTTTCATTGATTGTGGCCCTTACGTCCACTATCCATTCTTTTTTTTATAGTGGTACTTCCCTCCCACTTTACACACAATTCAATAAGCAATAACAAAGAAAAATTCACCAAGGCCACAACAATATACACATAACCATCTCCATCACAGACCAAACCACATTAATAAATATCCCATTAATTTAAATCACCCTTTATATAATTTTCCATTGCAAAAAAAATTTAAAAAAACAATATAATTATAGAAAATCATTCATCAAAACTTTTAAAAAATCATTCCATGAAAACTATTTTAAAATATCCATTTTAAGATCATTAAAAAGAACATTTCACCCCAAAGCCCCCTTTTTCCAAAAAAATTAGAAATAATCACAAGAAGTAATTCTAAAAAAATTCAAATAAAAACACAATAAATTTAAAGAAAAAAAATTAATTGTTACCAAAATTTAATTTCTAGAAAAGTGAAGTTGAGAGTGAAGCCTCATACCTTTAGGGTTTCGGTGAAATCACCCACAAGAACCTGCACCCCAAATTTGGAGAACACACCACTGAAACCACTCTAGATACCCTTCCTAAACATCCACAATCTTTAAAATACCTATTTATCAGTGATTTTTTTTAGCACTAATAAAAGTAAAAATAATAATAATAAAAAGAATATATAATTTTGGGGGAGATTTTAACAGCGCTTGACCTCCTTTATCAGTGCTAGGTGGAACACTCTAGTGTTCTACCCTTTCCCACTTGTCCAACACATGCCCCCAATGAGCACCTCCTTGCTTCCAACAACACTCGAACCTGCAACCTCCCCCATGAATTCCCGCACCTTTACCACTAATCCATTTCGTTTTTTTCTATTTAATGATATATTTATTAATTTATATATATATATAGTTATATTTATTCATATATTAATATATATTCGTGTTAATATAAATATATTGAGTTATATTAATACATATATATTTATTCATATATTAATATATATATTATTACATTTATTCATATAATAATATAAATTCATAATAATATAACTATATTTAGTTATATTAATACTTATATATTTATTCATATATTAGTATATATATATATATTCATTCGTATATTAATATATATTAATATATATATATATATATTGTTATAATTTTTATCCATATATTTATTTGTATAATAATATACATTTATAAGATTAGTTTGAAATATATTTTTAAAATTTGTTTTTTATGAGTGCTTATAAATAAATAAATAAAAACATACATATATACAACACACACAAAGACACACACATACACACACACATATATTTACAAATAAATACATATATGTGTGTGTGTATGTGTGTGTGTATTTTAAAATCCATAAAATGTTAAAATGAAAATAACTTCTAATATAAAAGCCCTTTTCAACTCCATAACTAGTAAAATCAATGAAAATGAAATATTTTTCAATAAGATATGTGGTATAGGCCTAACAGACATCCGGATCAGAAGTTATACTTGTTTAAATGTTAACAAATCGAGGTATCCTGACTAAAAACTCAATTTTGGAGGCCTTCGGTGCCTTTTTTGGCCTACAAAATTGTGACCGAAGCTATACCTAGGTTATTACCGTGTAGAGATCGTCATAGGATTTGATTTGATATGTTGTAGAGATCAAATGGACACTCGGATCAAAAGTTATGGCCATTTGAAGTTTGAGTTACATTTTCAACTTATTTTAGATCTTTTATTTTTTTTTTGATTTTTTCTTTCTTCAAATTGTTTTTAAATTATTTTTAATCGATGATAATTATAAAATTATTAATTAATTATACTTTTTAAAATAATTTAAAGACATTTTCACTAAATTTCTTAAATAATAAATGTAATATTCTATTTATACTTATCTAAAACATATTTAAAATATATATATTATATTTATATCAATATAAATATACTTATATAACAATATATTATTTTTCATGAATTTTTTTAAACATAAAATTTATTAGAGCTAGGTTAAAGTGCTGATAAATCCCCCCTTTATCCGTGCTACAAAAATAAGTGTTGATAAAGGGGTCCCCTTTAATGGAGCTAAAAAACACTGATAAAGGGGAGCCTTTATCAGCGCTAAAAAAAGCTTTGTTAAAGGGTCACTTTTAACAGTGCTTTTTTTATCACTGTTAAAAGTGCCCCTTTATGAGTGCTTTTTTTAGCGTTCATAAAGGCCCCCTTATATCAGTGATTTTTTTAGCGCTGATAAAAGGGTAGTGCTTCCCTTGCCTGTTTTTTGTAGTAGATCCTTCAAACCACCCCGAAGCCCCATTAATTTTCATGACAAACAAGTGGATGATCCCCTTAGACCCTTGAGAACTGTAATTACCTAGTGAGGCTCGAGTGGGAGGATGTTTGTAGTGAAATACATCATGCCTAAGGGAGACCATATTTAATAACCGTATTTTTATGTGGTTGCACGGTTAGCCAACACGGTTTGAAAAATAGTGTGCTAACTACAATCATTCCACTATCTCGAGATAAGGGGTTTGCATGTTTTCCATGCCTGGTTTTGAAAACCATGTTATAGCCATGAAAATTTCTCTATCTCCCCATTCATGGTTTCATGGTGAACACACATGGTTTCTCCTAACCGTGATCAGACTGTGCGACCACAGAAAAGCCTTGAAATTTGTTCAAAACCATTCTGAACTATCCCAACATCATCCCACCTAATATCAAGTACTTTAAAAATATACAAATACATAGAAATGGCTACATAACTCAAACTAAGGGTGAAATATTCTCCCCATAATTGGACATTCAATCCTCAGAATGTAGAGGACCATTGCATTGCCGAAAGAGCTCGAGAATTTTCTCAAACATCTCTTCCTCTTTCTCACAAGTCTTATCCTATACCTGACCATACTGCCATAAAATTTGAACTAAACCAATTCTATTTACATGCAATACTTTTTCTTTCCTATCCACAATATTCAATAGCACATGAATCAACAAAACATCTTGTCGTAGCTCAGCAAGATTTGAAAAAATCACTTGGTCCTGATCCGGTAGATAATTTTTCAATTACGACTCATGAAACAAATTTTTCACTGCAATAAACTATGGTGGAAAAGACAACTCTCCAATCCACTCATGTATCTGAAAAGGACAAATGTACCATGGAGATAACTTACCCTAGTTTCTGAACTGAAGATTCTCCAACCTAAGGGAGATGTACAAAAACACTTGATCACCCACCGTGAATGAGAATGACAATCGATAAGGGTTCGTATATGAATTCTTGATGACTTTGCTCTATCTCTATCCATTTCATTATCTACCAGATCTTTTTTGTAGTCTCCTAGATGAGGCAGAGTCAAAATATCAAAGATTCACCCATTTCCACCCAACATAGTGGAGAATAACATGGACACCCATAAAATTCCTTAAACAGTTCCATATGTATGGAATCTTGTTAACTGTTATTATTGGATAAGTCCACCAATGGAAAGTGCTCCTCCCATGAAAAACCAAAATACATCAAACAAGGAAGAAACATATCTTCCAATGTTTTTATCTTCCTCTCAGATGGAACATCATTCTAAGGATGGTATGTCATGATCCTAGTCAACTATGTTCCAATGGATTTCTACAAGGATTTATAGAAATGATATGTGTACCTCAGTTCTCTAACTGATACAATAAAAACTAGAACACCATACCCCTTTACCACCTTCTGGATATAGATTTTGGACAGATCACCCATCATATGCGATTCACGAATCATGATGAAATGGGAAGACATTGTGAGTCGATGAACTATAACCAATACGACATCATGTTTCATGACTGTTCAGGGGAGACCTATCACAAAATCCATTACAATCTATTCTCATTTCCACATTTGGATAGTTAAAGATAGTAACATGCCCACCGACTAATGATGTTCTCCCTTGACTTGGTGACAAGTCAATCATCTTGAAATGAAATCCACCACTTTTCTTTTCATACCCACCAACCAAAAATGGGCCTTCAATTCCTTACACATTTTTTGAATTCTAGAGTGAACAGCCAACATGGAATGATGATATACCCTAGGAATTTCTTGCTGACAATCCACTAGAATAACTATCCAATTATAAAAACAAAACACTGAATGCCCATTCAGTTCCTAGCCATGAATGGTGTTCTTACCATTGATTTTTGGCATCATCGACAAACATTCAGAGTCAGACACCTGTGTCTCTGTAACTAAAAAAACAAAGTTACAAACCAATGATACCAGACATAATGTTGCTCTATCACCCTGATACTCACATTTCAACCGCATTTGAGTTATGACCAACATCAACTACCACTGATTCAATTCACATTTCACCAATTGAGCATATTATTTTCTTCTTAATTCATTTTCCACCAAATTTCCCTTACCCGGTGTGTACATTAAGTCAAAATGAAACTTCTAGAGATACTCTATCCATCTCATTTGCCTCATGTTCTAATCTCTTTGTGAGAAAAAAAATTTAAACTCTTATGGTTAGTAAACATTGTGAATTTATCATGAAACACATAATAATGCCACATTTTTAAAAAATGAACCACAGCTACCCACTCTAAATAATGTTCTGGGTAGTTCTTCTCACACACCCTCAACTACCATGAGCCATATGAAACTACATGATCCCCAACCTTGATCTCGATGTGTCACAATACACCACCTATCCTTTTCATTGTTCTAGAAAAACCAATACTGGTGCTGATGTAAGGCGACCCTTGATCTCCTCAAAATTGTTTTGACACTGATCATCTAATTGAAATGGAACATTCTTACTTGTAAAAGATTTCATTGGTGAATCCAAACATGATAAATCATGAAGAAAATGCCGATAGTACCCATCTACATGAAATAATATTTGTATCTCAAGGAAATGCTTTGGCACATTCCATGAAATAACATTCTTTATCATTTATGGATCAACAAAAACATGCCTCTATGAAATAACATGACCAAGGAAATGAACTTCCTTTATCAAAAAGTCACACTTTGACAATTTGGCCAGCAACCTATGATATATCAAGATCCCCAATACTATATCCATGTGTTTCTCATTATCCACACTTATTCTCGAATACACCAATATATCATCCCCAAAAACCAACACAAAAGAAAACAGATATCTCTAAAGTATACGATTCATCAATTCTTTGAATACCGTTGGTGCATTCGTCAGGCCAAAGAGCATAACTGCATACTCATAATAGTCATATCTACTTCTGAAAGCTATTTTGGGATATCCTCCTTACTTACATACAGTTGATGATATCCAGACCTCAGGTCGATCTTGGAGAACCATTGAACTCCCCTCAGCTTGTCAAACAAATCATCAATGTGTGGAATTGGATATCATTTCTTTATTGTAACTTGATTTAGTCTACAATAGTCCACACATAACTATAACATTACATCCACCTCTTTGATGAATAAAATAGGTGATTCCTATGTATACGTACTAAGATTAATGTACCCTTTTTTCTATAACTCTTGAAACTGCACTTTTGTTTCCCACAATTATGCGGGTTCCATCTGATTTGAAAAAATTGAGATAGGACTAATCCCGAGAAAGAGATCCATCGTAAACTCCACTTCTCTCATGGGTGGAAGACCTAATAATTATTTGAAAAAAACATCCACTAATTGATCCACAACTACTAGAAGAACACTCCATTAAACACCTTTCATGGATTCCAAAGACAAAACTGCCAACTAATACAATATCATGCCACCCGCAGGTTCCAACAAGCTTGTTGCACCCTGCGTCTCATTCTTATCCCTCCTAAAGAAATGTATAATTAATTTCACAACCCGAACCAACATGGTTTGATCCAAGACTCCCCAAGCCCACCTATAATAGTCTAGGGGTTGGCGACTAGCTTCGAGTTGGCTATCACTCACAAGGGAGGCATTAGCCTAATGTACTTGTACACCTGGACCCACATACACCTCTATAAAACGGTGCAGATATATATAAAACTGAATATTAAATGCATGCATACAACTATCCCAAACTAGAGTGCAGCAGTAATACAAAAAGCGGGAAATAGGGCCCACCATAAGAAAACTACATTGAAGTCAAGCCTGCTCGTAATAAGTGGTATGCCGCCAAATGCACCACCGGAAAACACCTCGGTACAACTTCGGTAAGACTCCACAGTCAGTCCTGCTCACTCAGCTCCGCCTACTCCTGGTCCTCCTAGGACTCCGTCGAAAGGCGTGTGGTCTGCACAAGAGACAAACATGTGCGGGAAAAGCTCGTGCAGGTGTGAGTATAACAATACTCAATAGGTACCCCAAAAACACAAAACAAAAGAGAACAACTAAAAGGAAATAGTTTGCTCATCCTAGCCAGAGGGAAACAAAACGAGAGAGAAACTCCATCTCATGACCATCCTCGGCTAACACAACTTGTTAGCTCAATTCATGTGTAGGACCATACATACACCTTGAACATCCACTCAGGTATATTCCTTTACATATATCATGAACATTCGCTCAGGTATACGCCCATACATATACCAAAAGAATCTGCACAGTTATACATCCATGCATATACCATGAACATCCAGATATACTCGATACACACACCAAGCCAGAAGAGGTACCAACCTCATCACCATAAATGGTTCACAACTAGGAAGACACACTCCATGAGCACTATCATCCTGATGACACTTGTCTGAGATATACACTCCATCATGTCCCACAAAAACATCTCAGATGCTCACCCAAGAGATCACGCTCATCAGATATCGTCACTAAGGAAAACCCACCAAAACAATATAAACACCAAACTCCTTAGATAAGAGATCACTCCTAGGTTATGTGAGGGGATAACAAAACCCACCCCGATATAAGAATATCTCACAGATAGGGGATCACTCCTAGGTTCTAAATGGGGGATACCACAACTCGATCTAGAATTCGTAGATCTCACAGATATGGGATCCCTCCAAGGATTTGCTGGAGGATACCACAACTTGATCTAGAATTCTTAGATCTCACAGATAGTGGATCACTCCTAGGATCCACTGGGGGATACCACAACCCGATCTGGAATTGAAAGAAACACGTCACTCAGATAGAGGATCGTCACCCGTGTCACGACAGTCACGACAATACCGAAACCCTATTGGGTACATCTCACATTGTAGGGGGTCGAACTGACGATGCTGCAACCCTATAGAAACCACACGTTGAGTAGGAGATCGTATAAACAATGATACTGTAACCCTACTATAATCCTTAGGCTGAGTAGGGGATCATATAACTGAAAATGCCACAACCCTACTGAGAATGCCCCACTGCGTTGGGGATCATATTTTCGATTATGCCACAAACTCTACAGGGTTCTACTTCTAGATAGGGTATCACTGCCCGTGGAAAGCGGCCACAGTGATACCAAGAACCTGATCTAGGGAATCAATTCTAGAGGATCCTGCTCTGGGCCCACTAGAGGGATTCCACAACTCTAACAGATTAAAAATCTCATCGAGAGGATCACAAACCTATACTAAGGTTGTGATTCCGCGTGAACCCTCATAGGAAAGAACCAAGGGAATACCCTCAACCACTATTGGTCCAAACGTCGCTAACCCGAGATACCATCCACAACGCCACACTGCACACCTCCAAGGCCAATACCGAGGCGACCATCGCGATCCACCTGGAATAACATGCATGATTGGCAATTTGTTCACCCGAAATGGACAACCAGTGAAAAAGACAATATTCACCGTAGCTAGCCCGTGTAGGGCCCACACTGTGATCCTGAAACTCATTAAGAATATCATACCGATATGATCCCCTCAGAAAAACACATGGGATATACTACTCGATCGTCCCAAACGAACACCCGATGAAAAATGTAATATTCATCAAAGCCATCCCGGGTGGGGCCCACACCACGATCCCAAAACTCATCAACCGGATCACACCATTGCGATCTCCTCAGAAAAACACACAGGATTGACAACATCATCGTCCAAAACAAACACCCGGTAGAAATGTAATGTTTCTACACAAACGATGGAACCCGGCATTGTGGGCCCCACACCTTGTTCATGGTCCCACCCCCCAAAAACTATCTAGAAAAGTCTGTTGTACCATCAGGTTCTCAATGCCACTGATGAAACGTCATTTGAATAATTCATACAGGACTTATGGGGGATCAAAGTTGAAAATAATAAAATATTAATATTATTTTCAACGTTTCATGGCCCCGGGCCAAAAACCCAACTCATAAAATTTCCAAAGTTGGTTTGAAAGGTCATTATTGATTCAAGGAACACATCACCACAAACGGCTCACAAATCGGACTTAGAGCTTTCGAGTTATGGTGGTTTAAAAAACCCCCAAAAAATTATGGTTGGACCACCACCTGCCTCACCGAAAACCACCGCACCACCGCCGGAAACCACCTCACTGCTGCCAAAAACCACCGCGCCACCATCGGAAACTGCTGCACCACCACCTCCCTCACCGGACTCTTCCTTGGATGATGCGAGAGATCGATATTTCTACTAGAAAACTTTTGGGAACCATCGGGGGCACCCTAGTGCTCAAAATTCAGATCCGAAAAATATTTCAAAACCTTTAGACCCGAACTACAAAACCATTATGATGATTTGAAGAAAAAAAAATGCATAAACGTGATCCATGATTTTAAAACTCAAACTAATTATCTTTTAGAGGATCGCCAATGCTTTGCACACTCCGCTGTGGCCACTGCTCGATCTAGGAGTGACCGCCGTCAATATCAGAGCCCAAGGACACATTGATTGCATGATTTGGCCGGTTCATTGAGAAGAGGAATAGGGGAGGGGTGCTGAGCATACAAGGGGGTGGGTAGAGAGTGAATAATAGATATTTGTTTTTTAAAACAAATATCAGCTCCACTTCCCATCCAGACACGCCCCCGACCTGACACCTAGCGCCGACAAAGATTATGTCACACCTAGGGTAAACACGACATTCTAAACCCAAAAGCGGTCTCAGAATTGCAATTTGAGACATCGTTCATAATTTTTTTGAGCCAATGATCATAAATAAACGTTTTAATATATTTACAGAAAATCCTTTGGTGGATTTTTCAATAGCAGGCCCACGCCAGCAAAGTCTACACCTCGCCTGGGGTAAAAGGCACACTCCGGACGCAAATGTGCCCTCAGATTCCTGTTCAAGGGTACCTTTTACGATATAAAAAACCTCCATGGGTATATTATAAAAATAAATAATATTTTTATAAAAATAATTCCGGGCACACCAGGCCTTGGGATCGCATGTCGTCTTCACGACTTGCTCTAGAATTATTCAAAGGAATATTCGAAAGTATGAAAAGGCCAAAAACCAAGTCACTACATCCTCCCCACATTAGAAATTTTCATCCCCAAAAATCCATAAGAACAAGTATAGAAACTGGACTCTCAAATAGTCCTCCCAAGCAAGTGACTTCACCAAAAAACACCCATGCCCAAACACATAAGTCAAGAGTACTCATCCACCACACCTCAACACTATCCGTTTTGGGCGGCACTTCATCACTTGACCAGTTTTGATCGCGTCACAAAAATGAATCTCGATTGGGGAAGGATTCGTTCTCCTCATGCATTCGAAGCACGTCGAACAACACCCACAAAGGGCATTACCAACGCCCTGAACAAAACTCGATCAAGAAATAGAAGGGGAAGAGTAACACGAAGAAGTGTCTATCAAACTACTGCAGAAAGTGGAAAGGACACAAGGCGTACCTCTATCCATCTATGGAGCCTATGTTTCAACATCCTCTAAGGCCTGTAGTTTTCCTTTCCCTCCGGCTCCCTTATCTCAGTGTGGACCTCTTGGGTCTGGTGGTGGTGGAATATGATACTATCTACCACCTCCCACTACTGCACCTGCTCCATCGCCTCGTCCGCCTCCCTGCAGACCACCATACTCAAGACACTTCCTCTTCCAAGGGGGTCTGTTAATCGACTCCCTCTCAGCAGCACGACAGGTCAGACAATCTCTATCAAGATGTCCCCAACTATCGCAAGTGTATCACTGCCTCTCCTACGACTGACCAAAACTGGCCTGCGAGCCCTTTGAGCCTTGATCCTCAGATTGTCCATCCTAGGGTCACCTCTTGAAATATCAGCCACATGCAGACCCTTGCGCCTCCTACCGGATACCAGTTGCCGATGTCTCAGCTACCATGTTCCCAACACTGATGGGTTGAATCTTCTTAGCCAGAAATCACTCAACCACCAAGGCTCTCTCTAGCACTCCAGCATAGGTGGGCAGACACAAGGAAACCACACCTGCCCGGATGTCTCTCCATAGGCCCTGCTCAAAGGTCCGAGCCCTATAGAACATGTCTCGAACCATATCCATGGAGTAGCGCGATAGGTCGGTAAACCTCACTGAGTACTCTGACACAGTCATACCCTCCTATCGAAGCTGCCAAAGCTCCTAGATCCGCACTGACCTCAGCATCACTGGATAGAACTTTTCCCAGAAGAGCTGCTCAAACTCTACACATGTGAGTGTCTCCTAATTATGGGACTGCGTTACTAGGATCCACCATCACCCGACCGAACCATGCAGAAGGCTCACCTCTAGGACCACCATATGATCTAGTGGTCTCTTCACCAGGTGAAAAACTTGGGTGACTACCTCATGCCAGTCATCAGCTGCCTGGGGGTCTGGATTACCATAGAACCTCAGAGGTCACTGCCTCTGGAACTGATGCAGTCACTCAGCCTTTTTGCAACCTCATCCTGCACTACCGGCACAACCAGTTTCTCGACAGGTGGTGGATCAATTTGTCGACCACATGGAGGTGCAGCCTCAGAACATGAAGCCTTGTCTACAGCCTCTACACAGGGTGGATCATCACCAAAATCCTACTGTGAAACCCTCACTGGCTCTCATTGCGGAGGCATCCTGAAATAAAATCATGATGCTCCACAGACAATGAGTATATCTGAAGAGCTGACTCAAGAAGAACATGGGAATTCCAAAAACCGAGTCCTATATGATGCATGTACCATTATGTCCCTGCGACTAGTGTCCAAATGTCCCGGGTTGAAAGGCATGTTATTAGAGTCTTAGTGAATGGATACATCAGCCGCCGCACTAACATTGGACTCACTGGCCTAAAAGATGACCTCGAAAAATATTGACACTACTGCTATGAAACCCAAACCAAACTCACAACTAGACCAAATAAACTTTGAGATCCCAAAGGTGGAACCTCCTCTCTTAACACTTTGTCCCGAACCAACAAAACAGAGCTTGAGTCGTTACTCCCCAAGACTGCCTCCAATAGGCCAGGTGTTAGAAAATAGGTCTGAGTAGGCAATCACACACAAGGGAGGCATTAGCGTAAGGTACCGGTACACACGCACCCACATTCTCCTCTATGCAACGATGCAGAGATATATAAAACTAAATAGTAAATGAATGCATATAACTATCCCAAACCAGAGTGCAGAAGCTGTACAAAAAGGGAAAAATAAAGCCCACCAAAAGAAAACTACAAAGATGTCAAACCTGATCGGTATAAGGGGTAAGCCTCCAAAAGAACCACTAGAAAACTCCTCGGTACATCTCCGGTATGACTCCACGGTCGGTTCCTCTCACTCAGCTCCGTCTACTACGGGCCCTCCTGGGTCTCCATCGAAAGGTCTGTGGTCTGCACAAGACAAAAACATGTGCAGGACAATCCCATGCAGGGGTGAGTATAAAAACACTTAGTAGGCACCTCAAAAACCAAAAACAAAACAGAGAAACTAAAATACAATAGTCCGGTCATCCCAATCAGAGGGAACCTGGACGAGAGAGAAACTCCATCTCGTAACCATCCTCAGCTAACACAACTAGTCAGCTCAATTTAGGTGTATGCCCATACATAAACCTTGAACATCTGCTCAGGTATATTATAACGACCCATACTTTACATACATTGTTAATACTTCAAAATTGAAGCACACTTATTACAACATATGATAAAACCACAAAGGACCGTATAGGTATAGTGTCTTTAGAAACTGGGAAACATAAACAACTGGTTCATAAATCTTCTACAGTGTCTCCCATTTATTTCATCATATCTAGGGTCCCTTTTAGCATATTCTACTTAATATCCATCTTCCTGTCCTGGGGAAAAGAAAACATAAAAGGGTGAGCTCAAATGCTCAGCAAGGGCAAATAAAGGAAATAAAAATCATATCCTATCTTTATGAAAATCAAAACCTGCAAAAGAGATCATAATATCTTAACATGGAATAAATCATAGAAGTGAAAATGAGATCCCCATAATCATAACATAAAACTTGAAACTTTGTGGCATGCACACATAATCATGGAAAATCATTTCTTGTTAGTCATGACTTATTGCCAAGACTATCTTAGTGGACAAAGTCCCTTTCTGAACCGAGTTCACTCCTCGTTTCAGTCCTGTATCACTGAACCGAAATAACCTTCCGTTCCAGCCATGTCTATCTCATGAGATATAAAATCTTTACCCAATGCATTGGAGGGAGATATAGGTCCCACCCATCTTATAATGAATCCTTTCTTATGTGTGCCACATAATCATAAAACATACATCATTGCATAACACATGTAACAAAAATGGGATTCTTGAAACATCATGACATCATAAATCAATTCATATAAGATAAAGGAATTCATAAACATAATTCCATCACAACATAGTCAAAACAATGTAAAAATATGGATAGAAACAGAACCCTTTATTATCTTAGATGGAAAATAATTTTGATAAAACACTTGAATTGAATTCTTGAGGAAAATATCCTTTCTTCTTCAAAATCAATTTCTTTTCACAAAACATCATGCAATTTTAAAAGAAAGAGATTTTATTGAAAATAGTCACGAAATCTTTTATAGGAAGCTTCATGAGAATAAGGATTTATAAAACAGTAGAAATCTGTTCGTGCCGTATAAGTTAAAACAAACATTCTTCGTACTTTTGTCGGAAAAGTCAAAAAAGTACCTCGTACGGAAAAACGACAAAAGATTCCTTTCATATTCTTTACTAAAAACTCACCTAAGGGTAAAATTGGATTTAAACTATTGCAAGTGGATGGAAACAATATTACATATTGAGGGAACATGGATGTGGATGATAAAATACACCCCAGTAAATACTTACGAATAAACAATCTCGGATAAAAATGAGATTGTGATATTTCCCTTACCTTAGGTCCGATTTGCTTTGTACGTGTCCGAAGCTCCTGTATAATGGTTTAAATAATGTTATTGACTTATTCCAGAATCATACATGTTGATATGATATCATATATGGTCATATTATTAGCTTTTTGTTAGTAATATTTCATTGTTACTTGTTACTCGGGTCTTTATAACTTTTCGTTCTTATGCGTGTTTTGTCGAATAAATTCTTATTCTTATCTTTAGGTTATAGATAATTCATTTACAGAATGGTATTAGTGTAGTATATACCATATTCATTCATTCAATTCATTTATATAATCATTATGAAATGAAGATCATGTAGAACGAGTCGCATCACATCGTGGAGACGGTATTCCGTTCGTACGCACGAGTGATGATATCGTTCCTATGATCGTGGAATTGTATTGGAGTATATATATATATTATTTCAGTATCAATATTACTTCATAATAATCATATATAGTTACTTATTACACCATTATAACCATCCTTGTAAGTTGATGGTGGAAAAATAGATTACACCACGGCGTGGAGACGGTATTCCGTACGTACGCACGCGCGGTGATTTCATTTTTCCGTAGGATGGATAGAAGGTGAATTAGGGTTGTTTCATATTTATAATAACATATCAGTATGTAAGTAATACTGATGTTATTACTTTGTCATGAAACAACTAAAGAAGAAGAAGTTTGAAGAAGAAAGAAATTGAAAAGATCGGTAATGGATATTACCTCTTCTTTGGAACGCCTCTTTGAATCCTCCACTTAAGGAACTAAGATTGGTCTTTGGAGAAGACCAGGACCTCTAGGATTATTCTAGGGAAGTGGAGAGGATAAAATGGCAGGGGTTGGCCGAGCTTGAGTGCTCAATTTGGTGTGAGGAGGAGGGGGAGGAGGTGCCCTTTTATAAGGGAGGAGAGGGGCACCTTAGGAATATCTCAAAATATTATTTTATATTAAAGTCAAAATCGGTTTATAATGGTTCCAAAGGGTCTTATTTCGAAGATAAAGTGGGGAAGGGTCGAAATCCCATCAACCAATAGGATTTAGACAAGTTTAGGGTATTATTTTAACCTTATCAATTAGATTTAACTCTAAGTTAAATAATTTAACTTTTACCGTGTCTTTTTGTTTTCTTTCACTATATGGTTAATACACTTACTATAACATGTCAAACGAACCCCAAATTGTTTATTATTAAAATATATATCCTTATCTAAGTCATTTGGCCGAACCTTAGATTTTTAGGAATAAAATAACAATTAGTAATATAATATTTGATTTAAAAACTATTTTGTGTCAATTTTGACACTATTTGATATATGATTTTTGTGAAAGTCATAACAGAATTATATGTTCGAACCAAGTTGATTAAATCAACACTAATATATCATAGTAACCTATAAAATTAGTGGAATTCATAAAAAGTCTCAAATTATATTTATTTTGGTGTTTATAACATCAATTTTGTCAATATTTTGTTAACAAGATAATTACTGCATCATCTTTGTGTCATAAATAAATTAAATTATTTGATGTCTAAAAATTACAAATAAAATACCATAATGTAGTAAATCTTTTTAGCTTTCTAATGAATATTTACAATCGAATTTATATTATGTATAACCCCATATTAAAAATGATTTACTTATTAAACTTTGATTTTAACTATTTTAACCCTTCTTTAAATAAATTAATAATAAATGTCCTAATCTAATCCAAGTGGGCCTAAATGGTCATATTTTATTCCTAAGTTTGTTTTTGGTCGAATTACACTTGTCCAATAGAATTAGGACATGTGTTAGGGTAATATTGATATCATATTTACCCTTAGTTACCCTATTTACTATTAACCGCGGTAAAAAATAGTAAAAAGTTACTATTCACCAAAAATTATTTTCATCTCATTGAACCACATTTTAGTCCTTGATATTAACCGTGTCTCTCGGATTTTTGAAATTCCATTCACAGAAGCGGTAAAATTAAGTTTTATGCAAAATTCGGTTTTTAACCTACCACTTAGTGGTTTCACTATTCATCAAAAATTGAAAGTTTTCAGAAAAATACCAAAATTTCACCCTAGGCTAATTTCGATATTCTGAGTCCAAAAATGAAGTCCATTTTGAAAAATAAAATTTATAAAATTTCAAAAAGTGGTTATTACTATTCATAACGGCTAGTTTTAATAGCATATTGTTATTTAGTGAAACTCGGTATTGCGTACGACGAAAGCTATCGAGGAAGGTCGCGATTACGTGTAAAGCAAGCCAAGCAAGTGCTGTGTAGAAAAAGATTCCTTTGATGATTTATATAACATAAAAGTCTCGGGTGTTACATTCTACCCCCCTTAAAAAGAATTTCGCCCTCGAAATTCGTCACTTTGTAACAAACAGATGAGGATACTTCTCCCTCATTATATCCTCAAGCTCCCATGTAGCTTCTTCAAGTTGGTGGTTCCTCCATAAAACTTTCACCAAGCGAGTGGTCTTGTTTCGTAGGACTTTTTCGCTACGATCCAGAATCTCTATCGGCTGTTCTTCATAAGAAAGATCTTGCTCCAGCGGTACAACTTCTGAGCTGAGTACATGTGAAGGATCTGGTATGTACTTTCTCAGGAGAGATACATGGAACACATCGTGAACTTGAGAGAGATTCGGTGGAAGCGCCAATCGGTAAGCTACCTTCCCAACACGATCCAGTATTTCAAAAGGACCGATATATCTAGGGCTCAACTTCCCCTTCTTTCCAAATCTCATAACCCTCTTCCAGGGAGATATTCGTAAGAACACTTTATCGCCCACTTCAAACTCTAGGTCTTTTCTTCGGTTGTCAGCATAACTTTTCTGTCGACTCTGAGCTGCTCTTATGTGTTGTTGAATAGTTCTGACCTTTTCTGCCATTTCATCAACGAGATCAGGTCCTAACAGCTTTCTTTCCCCAACTTCATCCCAGCAAGTTGGAGTCCTGCATTTCTTTCCATAGAGAGCTTCATAAGGAGCCATCTGAATACTGGAGTGAAAGCTATTATTATAAGAAAATTCCACCAAAGGTAGGTGTTGATCCCAACCTCCTTTGAAATCCATAGAGCAAGCTCTCAACATATCTTCTAGGGTTTGAATTGTTCTCTCATACTGACCGTCTGTCTGGGGATGATAAGCAGTGCTGAAACTCAACTCTGTATCCAGAGTATGCTGAAGACTTCGCCAGAACTTCGAGGTAAATCTCGGATCCCGATCAGATATAATAGAAAGTGGTACTCCATGCAATCTTACCACTTCCTTTACATATATCCTGGCAAGCTGATCTAGAGAGAAATCCTCTCTAATAGGAATGAAGTGTGCAGACTTTGTAAGACGATCAACTATGACCCAGATAGCATTATTGCCTTTGGATGTTTTAGGAAGTCCTGTGACAAAGTCCATAGTGATGTTTTCCCATTTCCATTCGGGTATGGGTAATGGTTGTAACATCCCCTTAGACTTTTGTCTCTCAGCTTTAACTTGTTGACAAACCAAGCATCGAGAGACATATTCAGCAACATCTCTTTTCATTCCATCCCACCAGAAGTACTCTTTCAGGTCCCTATACATCTTCGTACTTCCAGGATGAATAGAGAATGATGAACTATGAGCCTCATCCAGCAGCTCCTTCTTTAATTCGGGGATGGGAGGAACACAAACCCGATTCCTGAACTTTATTATCCCATCACAATCAAGGTTGAATTCAGGAACATTTCTCACCTTCTTTTGTAACTCGACATCTTCTTTCTGTGCCTCTTTAATCTTCACATGTATAGATGGTTGAACATTCATTTGAGAAAGATAAGATTTTTCCCTTTCCGTTATAATTCCAAGATCCATCCTTTGTAAATCCATAAATATTGGATCTTTTGTGATCCTCATCATGGATAAACTAGCATGGTCTTGTCGACTTAATGCATCTGCCACCTTGTTTGCTTTCCCAGGGTGGTAATGGATTGAGCAGTCGTAATCCTTAATCAGCTCCAACCATCTTCTTTGACGCATATTCAACTCCTTTTGTGTGAAAATATACTTTAAACTTTTATGATCAGTATAAATATCACACCTTTCACCATAAAGGTAATGCCTCCAAATCTTTAATGCAAAGATTACCGCAGCCAACTCCAAATCACGTGTTGGGTAATTTTGCTCATGGATTTTCAACTGTCGTGAGGCATAAGCTATCACCATATCATTTTGCATAAGAACACACCCCAGTCCCTTCTTGGATGCATCACTGTAGATCACAAACCTTTCTCCACTACAAGGCAGTGTGAGCACAGGTGCACTGGATAACCTTCTTTTCAACTCCTTGAAATTCTTTTCACATTCCTCTGTCCAGACAAACTTAACTCCTTTCCGAGTCAACTTGGTGATTGGATCAGATAATCGTGAAAAATCTTTTACAAAACGTCGAAAATATCCAGCCAAACCAAGAAAACTTCGGATCTCAGTTACTGTTGTTGGTCTCGACCATCTTTCGATAACCTCTATTTTTGCTGGATCCACAGATATCCCCTCTTTTGAGATTATGTGACCCAAAAATGCAACTTTTTGAAGCCAAAATTCACACTTGGTAAATTTGGCATAAAGCTTCTCCTTTCTCAGGGTCTTCAATATAATTCTCAAGTGATCTTCATGTTCTTCCTTGCTCTTTGAATAGACAAGAATATCGTCTATAAAGACTAACACAAATTGATCAAGATAGTCTCTAAAGACTCTATTCATTAGATCCATGAAGATAGCAGGGGCATTAGTAAGACCAAATGGCATCACTATAAATTCATAGTGTCCATACCTTGTACGGAAAGCCGTCTTTGGTATATCCTCCCTTTTGACCCTTAATTGATGATACCCTGAACGAAGATCAATCTTGGAAAAGTATTGAGCTCCGCGTAGTTGGTCAAATAAGTCATCAATGCGTGGGAGAGGATATTTGTTCTTGATAGTGATCTTGTTAAGTTCTCGATAATCAATGCAGAGTCTCATTGATCCATCTTTCTTCTTAACAAATAGAACAGGTGCTCCCCAAGGTGACGCACTAGGGCGTATGAATCCCTTATCAAGATTCTCTTGGAGTTGCTTCTTCAATTCCTGCAACTCAATTGGGGCCATTCTATAAGGTGTCTTTGAAATTGGCAAAGCGCCCGGTACGAGTTCTATTGAAAACTCAACTTCACGATTTGGTGGGAGACCCGGTAATTCCTCCGAAAATACATCATCAAACTCCCGTACAATGGGCATATTCTTAATCGTGAGTTTCTCACCAACCATTTGAGATAAATAACCTTCATTTAGTGGAATCAATACCCATAAAATGGAAGAAATTTCCACTGGATGGTTATGTTCATCCTTGCATTGATAGACGATCATAGATTGATCTGGAATATGAAATGTGACTTCCCTTCTTTGGCAATTGATATGAGCTCCGTATAAAGAAAGCCAATCCATGCCAAGAATCACATCAAATTCCACTATAGGAAGGATCACAAGATTTGCAGGAAGCACTTTCCCACAAACTTCGATCGGAGAAGAATTATAAACTTTTGATGCGATTGATGTGCCATTAGGTGTTGTCACAGCTAACTCAACATCTAATTGTTGAGGTAATATGGTGATACTCTTAGAAAAGTCTTCAGAAATAAAAGAGTGGGTGGATCCAGAATCAAATAAAACATTTGCTACTTTAGATTGGATGGTAAGTGTACCTTTCACCACTTCGTTATCGTACTCCACATCGCTGATAGAAATTGCATGTGACTTTCCTTTGTCTTTAGCCTTAAGATTTTGTTGACGTCGACCATCATCATCAACCCTTGGATTTGGGCATTGATTGGCATAATGCCCCATCTCCTTGCACTTGAAACATTGAAGTGTAGTAGGATCATTCTGTGTATCCCTTCCTTTGTTTGCATCATTAGACATCTTCTTCCCATTATCACGGCATTCAAATGCCCGATGACCTTCTTTTCCACATTTAAAACATTTACTTGTCCCTTTAAGACAACTCCCTCCATGTTTCTTTCCACACTTTGAGCATAAGGGAAAGTTCATCTTCTTTTCAGTGTGCTCTTTAGAGTTTCCTTTGAATTCCATCTTCCTCTTCTTATCAAACCCATGTGACTGATGGGTTACTCCAATCTCCATCTCGACTTTGAGAGCACATCGAACGATTTCCTCGTAGCTATTGAAGTCCCTTATGGCTAACGCCCTTCGAAGACTTGGTTTTAAGCCACTAAAGAATCGATCGATCTTACTCTCAGGTTGGATAATAATACCAGAAGCGTACCTTGCAAGTCTTGTAAAATTTGCTTCATAGGTACTAACAGATTCATCATCCCTTTGCTTCAGTTCAAGGAACTCTTTCTCCATCTTTGTTCGGAGAATACGAGGGAAGTACTTATTGAAAAATAAGTTCTTGAACTCGTCCCATTCCATAGACTCAATTTCATCCCTTTGCCTTGTATTCTTAACAAGATTCCACCATTGATCAGCATCTCCTTCTAAACGATACACTGCTAGGATGACTTTATCATGTTCAGAACATTGAAGAACTGAAAATATCTTTTCAGTAGTACTAATCCATTGTTCAGCAACTAATGGATCAGTAGACCCACTGAAAGAAGGTGGACGCTGCCTCATGAAGGATTCAACAGAATGTTGCTCCCTCCTTTGCTCGTTTGGAAATCCTGCATGATTCATAGCTTGAGAAAGTTGTGTGAGCATGGCTACAAGATTTTGCATTCCATCTCCCTTATTGTTTGGTTGCTCAGGGGGACAATCATTGCATTGCCCATCGCATTCCGCATTAACACGGTTCCTTCGGGTTCTAGCCATTGACTAAAACCAAGAAGAATAGTGTGAGCAACACTAATTATAATAGGAAACCACATAATTCAAGAATAAAATTTTCATGCTTAAGTTCTTATCCTAGGTTATTCAAGGCCATTTCTAAAACACTAAGATTGTGTTCTATGCTTAGACTTATCCTTAGGCTTCCTACTAAGGCTTTCACATCCTAGTTTCCAAAGGTTGACTATACCTTTCCTCTGATACCAACTATAACGACCCATACTTTACATACATTGTTAATACTTCAAAATTGAAGCACACTTATTACAACATATGATAAAACCACAAAGGACCGTATAGGTATAGTGTCTTTAGAAACTGGTAAACATAAACAACTGGTTCATAAATCTTCTACAGTGTCTCCCATTTATTTCATCATATCTAGGGTCCCTTTTAGCATATTCTACTTAATATCCATCTTCCTGTCCTGGGGAAAAGAAAACATAAAAGGGTGAGCTCAAATGCTCAGCAAGGGCAAATAAAGGAAATAAAAATCATATCCTATCTTTATGAAAATCAAAACCTGCAAAAGAGATCATAATATCTTAACATGGAATAAATCATAGAAGTGAAAATGAGATCCCCATAATCATAACATAAAACTTGAAACTTTGTGGCATGCACACATAATCATGGAAAATCATTTCTTGTTAGTCATGACTTATTGCCAAGACTATCTTAGTGGACAAAGTCCCTTTCTGAACCGAGTTCACTCCTCGTTTCAGTCCTGTATCACTGAACCGAAATAACCTTCCGTTCCAGCCATGTCTATCTCATGAGATATAAAATCTTTACCCAATGCATTGGAGGGAGATATAGGTCCCACCCATCTTATAATGAATCCTTTCTTATGTGTGCCACATAATCATAAAACATACATCATTGCATAACACATGTAACAAAAATGGGATTCTTGAAACATCATGACATCATAAATCAATTCATATAAGATAAAGGAATTCATAAACATAATTCCATCACAACATAGTCAAAACAATGTAAAAATATGGATAGAAACAGAACCCTTTATTATCTTAGATGGAAAATAATTTTGATAAAACACTTGAATTGAATTCTTGAGGAAAATATCCTTTCTTCTTCAAAATCAATTTCTTTTCACAAAACATCATGCAATTTTAAAAGAAAGAGATTTTATTGAAAATAGTCACGAAATCTTTTATAGGAAGCTTCATGAGAATAAGGATTTATAAAACAGTAGAAATCCGTTCGTGCCGTATAAGTTAAAACAAACATTCTTCGTACTTTTGTCGGAAAAGTCAAAAAAGTACCTCGTACGGAAAAACGACAAAAGATTCCTTTCATATTCTTTACTAAAAACTCACCTAAGGGTAAAATTGGATTTAAACTATTGCAAGTGGATGGAAACAATATTACATATTGAGGGAACATGGATGTGGATGATAAAATACACCCCAGTAAATACTTACGAATAAACAATCTCGGATAAAAATGAGATTGTGATATTTCCCTTACCTTAGGTCCGATTTGCTTTGTACGTGTCCAAAGCTCCTGTATAATGGTTTAAATAATGTTATTGACTTATTCCAGAATCATACATGTTGATATGATATCATATATGGTCATATTATTAGCTTTTTGTTAGTAATATTTCATTGTTACTTGTTACTCGGGTCTTTATATCTTTTCGTTCTTATGCGTGTTTTGTCGAATAAATTCTTATTCTTATCTTTAGGTTATAGATAATTCATTTACAGAATGGTATTAGTGTATTATATACCATATTCATTCATTCAATTCATTTATATAATCATTATGAAATGAAGATCATGTAGAACGAGTCGCATCACATCGTGGAGACGGTATTCCGTTCGTACGCACGAGTGATGATATCGTTCCTATGATCGTGGAATTGTATTGGAGTATATATATATATTATTTCAGTATCAATATTACTTCATAATAATCATATATAGTTACTTATTACACCATTATAACCATCCTTGTAAGTTGATGGTGGAAAAATAGATTACACCACGGCGTGGAGACGGTATTCCGTACGTACGCACGCGCGGTGATTTCATTTTTCCGTAGGATGGATAGAAGGTGAATTAGGGTTGTTTCATATTTATAATAACATATCAGTATGTAAGTAATACTGATGTTATTACTTTGTCATGAAACAACTAAAGAAGAAGAAGTTTGAAGAAGAAAGAAATTGAAAAGATCGGTAATAGATATTACCTCTTCTTTGGAACGCCTCTTTGAATCCTCCACTTAAGGAACTAAGATTGGTCTTTGGAGAAGACCAGGACCTCTAGGATTATTCTAGGGAAGTGTAGAGGATAAAATGGCAGGGGTTGGCCGAGCTTGAGTGCTCAATTTGGTGTGAGGAGGAGGGGGAGGAGGTGCCCTTTTATAAGGGAGGAGAGGGGCACCTTAGGAATATCTCAAAATATTATTTTATATTAAAGTCAAAATCGGTTTATAATGGTTCCAAAGGGTCTTATTTCGAAGATAAAGTGGGGAAGGGTCGAAATCCCATCAACCAATAGGATTTAGACAAGTTTAGGGTATTATTTTAACCTTATCAATTAGATTTAACTCTAAGTTAAATAATTTAACTTTTACCGTGTCTTTTTGTTTTCTTTCACTATATGGTTAATACACTTACTATAACATGCCAAACGAACCCCAAATTGTTTATTATTAAAATATATATCCTTATCTAAGTCATTTGGCCGAACCTTAGATTTTTAGGAATAAAATAACAATTAGTAATATAATATTTGATTTAAAAACTATTTTGTGTCAATTTTGACACTATTTGATATATGATTTTTGTGAAAGTCATAACAGAATTATATGTTCGAACCAAGTTGATTAAATCAACACTAATATATCATAGTAACCTATAAAATTAGTGTAATTCATAAAAAGTCTCAAATTATATTTATTTTGGTGTTTATAACATCAATTTTGTCAATATTTTGTTAACAAGATAATTACTACATCATCTTTGTGTCATAAATAAATTAAATTATTTGATGTCTAAAAATTACAAATAAAATACCATCATGTAGTAAATCTTTTTAGCTTTCTAATGAATATTTACAATCGAATTTATATTATGTATAACCCCATATTAAAAATGATTTACTTATTAAACTTTGATTTTAACTATTTTAACCCTTCTTTAAATAAATTAATAATAAATGTCCTAATCTAATCCAAGTGGGCCTAAATGGTCATATTTTATTCCTAAGTTTGTTTTTGGTCGAATTACACTTGTCCAATAGAATTAGGACATGTGTTAGGGTAATATTGATATCATATTTACCCTTAGTTACCCTATTTACTATTAACCGCGGTAAAAAATAGTAAAAAGTTACTATTCACCAAAAATTATTTTCATCTCATTGAACCACATTTTAGTCCTTGATATTAACCGTGTCTCTCGGATTTTTGAAATTCCATTCACAGAAGCGGTAAAATTAAGTTTTATGCAAAATTCGGTTTTTAACCTACCACTTAGTGGTTTCACTATTCATCAAAAATTGAAAGTTTTCAGAAAAATACCAAAATTTCACCCTAGGCTAATTTCGATATTCTGAGTCCAAAAATGAAGTCCATTTTGAAAAATAAAATTTATAAAATTTCAAAAAGTGGTTATTACTATTCATAACGGCTAGTTTTAATAGCATATTGTTATTTAGTGAAACTCGGTATTGCGTACGACGAAAGCTATCGAGGAAGGTCGCGATTGCGTGTAAAGCAAGCCAAGCAAGTGCTGTGTAGAAAAAGATTCCTTTGATGATTTATATAACATAAAAGTCTCGGGTGTTACATATATGCCCATACATATATCATGAACATTCACTCTGGTATACTCCCATACATATACCCGGAGCATCCACACAAATATACGTCCACACATATACCATGAGGATCCAGATATACTCGATACACACACCAAGCCACAAGAGGTACCGACCTCATCACCAGAAATGGTTCACAACCAGGAGAACACACTCTATGAGAACATTTATCCAGATGAAACTTTTCCGAGAGATACATTCCATCGGGTACCACATAAACATCTCAGACAGTCACCGGAGAGATCACGATCGTCAGATATCGTCACTAAAGAAACATCGCCGAAACAACATAAACACCAAACTCCTCGGATAAGGGATCACTCCTAGGGTCTACTAGGGGATACCAGAACCCACAATAGTATACAAAGATCTCACAGATTGGGGGTCACTCGCAGGGTCCACTGGGGGATACCACAACCCGATCTGGAATTCATAGATCTCACAGATAGGGGATCACTCCCAGGATCCACTGAGGGATACCATAACCCGATGTGGCATTCGTAGATCCCACACATAGGGGATCACTCTTAGGATCTGATGGGTGATACCACAACCTGATATAGCATCGACAGAAACACGTCACTCAGATAGAGGATCGTCACCCATGTCACAACAGTCACAACAATACCAAAACCCTATCTAGTACATCTCGTGCTGTAGGGGATCGAACTGACGATGCTGCAACCCTACAGAAACAACGCGCTGAGTAGGGGATCCTATAACCAACAATACCATAACTCTACTATAATCCTCATGCTGAGTAGGGGATCGTATACCTAATGATGCCACAACCCTACTGAGAAAGGCCCACTGCATAGGGGATCATTTTCCTGATGATGGTACAAACCCTATAGGGTTAACCTCCTAGATAGAGGATTTCCGCCTGTGGATATGCGGTCACAGCGATACCAAGAACCCAATATAAGGAAACGATGCCAGCGGATCCCACTCCGGGCCCACTGGAGCGATGCCACAACTTTAATAGATTAAAAATCCCATCGAGAGGATCACAAAACTATACAAAGGTTTTGATGTCGTGCGAACCCTCATAGGAATGTACCAAGGGAGTATCCTCAACCACTGTTGGTCCAACATTTGCTAACCCGAGTGACCTTCCATAAAGCCACACCACGCACCTCCAAGACCGACACCAAGGCCACCATCGCGATCCACATAGAAAAAATTGCAAGATAGGCTATTTTTTCGCCCGAATGGACAAATGGTGAAAAAGGAAGTATTCACCATAGCTATCTTGTGTGGGGCCCACACTACAATTCCTAAACTCATCAAGCAGATCACAACAATGTGATCCCCTCGGAAAAACACATGGGATCAACTACTTGATAATCCCAAACGGACACGTGGTGAAAAGGGTACTATTCACTAAAGCCATACTGGGTGGGGCCCACACCACGATCCCAAAACTTGTTAGGAAGATCACACCATTGCGATCCCCATGTAAAGACACACGTGATCGACTACTCGATCGTCTAAAACAGACACTCGGCGGAAAGGCCACGTTTTTCCGTAAACGCCGGAACCTTGCCTCATGGGGCTGACAACCTATTCATGGTCCCAACACCCAAAAACTATCTGGAAAAGTTGTTCATACCATCAGGGTCTCAATGCAACTGATGGCACATCATTTGGAAACTTTGTGCAGATGTTATGGCAGATCGAAGTTAAAAATAATAAAATATTACTATTATTTTCATCTTTTCATGGACCTGAGCCAAAAACCAACTCATAAAATATTCAAAGTGGATTAAAAAGGTCTATCTTGACTCAAGGAATGTGTCTCCTCAAACGGCTCACAAATCGGACTTACGGTTTGCATGTTACACTTGTTTAAAGAACCCCCAGAAAATTCTGCCCGGACCACCGCCTGCCTTGCCAGAAACCACCGCGCCGCCGCCAGAAACCACCGTGCCACCATAGGAAACCTCCGCTCCACCACTGTAAACTATCATGCCACCACCTCCCTTGCTGGACACTACCATTTCCACCTCCGGAGACCGGAATTTCCGTCGAAAAACTTCCGGGAGCCACCGGGAGCACCCCTGTGGTCCAAATTCAGATCCGAAAAATGTTTCGAAAACCTCGTGAGAAAAACTAAAAAAATACTTATGATGATTTGAAGAAAAAACACATAAATGGGATCTAGTATTTTAGAACTCAAACCAACTACCTTTTAGTAGATCGCCGATGCTTTGCGCACTCCGTTGCTGCCGCTGCTTGATCTAGGAGTGACCGCCGTCAAAATCGGAGCTCAACAACACCTTGATTGCTTGATTTGGTCGGTTCTTTGAGAAGAGAAGGAGGGGAGGGGTGTTGCACGTAAAATGGGTTGGGAATAGAGATAATAATAGATATTTCTATTTTTTAAACAAATATCAGCTCCACTTCCCGGCACGACAAGACCCCGACCCAACACCCAGCGCCAACAAAGATTATGTCGCACCTAGGGTTAACACGACGTTCTGAACTCAACTGCTATCTCAGAATTGTGATCTAAGACATCATTCAGGATTTTTTCGAGCTGACGATCATTAATAAAATTTTCAATTTATTTACAGGAATGCCCCTGGTGGCCTTTTCCAGAGCAGGCCCGCGCCAGCAACGTTTACACCCCGCCTAGGGTAAAGGCACACTCCGGACGCAACCATACCCTCATATTACCATTATAAGCTACCTTTTAGGAGATAGCACACCCCCACAACAGGCGTAGTATAAAAATACTTAATATTTTTATAAAAATAATTTCGGTCACACCGGGCCTCGGAATAACATGTCATCTTCGTGCCTATCTCTAGAATTAGTCATAGGAATATTCCAAAGTCTGACAAGGCCAAAACCCGAGTCGCTACAATTCCATCCTCCATCACTAAACTAACTGTTCTCACATAATAGCAATTTGGGATTTGAACATTATCAACCAATCAATTCCCATGATTATATCATACACACCCATCTCAGGTACTTAGAAATCCCACATCAATTCAACCTCATCCACGACTACACAACATTTTCTACACAGGAAGGATCAACAATATTTTCCACTCATAGGAGTTGGAAGTTTGAGAACCATATGAATAATTTATATAGTTAATCCCAACAAATCTATGATAGGAGAATAAATAAAATAATGGGAAGAACATGTATAAAACAAAACATGTAACACCCTAAGATTTTATGAGAAATATTATTTTTAATTTCATTAATGTCTTGTGTTGTACGCTTCACCAAAAGGAGCTTTCACAACACACATCCTTGAATTGCCTTGCATTACACGTAATCATGACCTTCCTCGATAGAGTGTGTAGTACGCAATACCGAGTTTCACTAAACAACAATATGCTATTAAAATATTATTAAAACTAACCGTTATGAATATTAATAACCACTTTTTGAAATTTTGTAAATTTTATTTTTCAAAATGGACTTCATTTTGGGATTCAGAATATCGAAATTAGCTTAGGGTGAAATTTTGGTACTTTTCTGCTAACATTCATTTTCTGATGAATAGTAAAAATTACTAAATTTTAATTAAAAACAACCTTTTTAATCGAAATAATTAATAGTGATAAATTATTAATTTGAGTGGTTTTAAAGTATATTTAGAATATATTTTTACAATTTAATACAATGTTGTTCATTGGATGTAATTTCACATTTAAACCAGACATAAACAAGTGTCAATCTTTTGATAGTTATTATCCCTTAAAAACACGCTATTTGACGACAAGAATTAATTTTTAAATTAATTAATGCAACTAATATGTTTTTAATTTGGTAAAATAGACATCATTTTGAGTTTATAATATCAAATATAGCTTATGCCTAATTTTTGGTATTTTTTTGGAAACTTTCATTTTTTGATGAATAGTGAAACCACTAAGTGGTAGTTAAAAAAATTGAATTTTTCATAAAACATAATTTTACCGCTTCTGTGAGGGAAATTTCAAAAATCCGAGAGACACGGTTGATGTCAGTAAGTAAAATGTTGTTCAATGATATGAAAATAATTTTTGGTGAATAGTAACTTTTTACTTTTTTTTACCACGGTTAAAAGTAAATAGGGTAATTAAGGGTAAAAATGATATTATTATTACCCTAACACATGTCCTAATTCTATTAGATAAGTTTAATTCGACAAACAACAACCTTAGGAATACAATATGACCATTTAGGCCCATGTGGATTAGATTAGGACATTTATTATTAATTTATTTAAAGAAGGGTTAAAATAGTAAAAATCAAAGTTTAATAAGAAAATAATTTTTAATATAGGGTTATAAATAAGAGAAATTAGACTATAAATATTCCTAAGAAAGATAAAATTATTTCCTACATAATTATATTTTATTTGTAATTTTTAGACTTTAAATAAGTTAATATATTTATGACACAATGATGATGCAGTAATTATCTTATTAATGAAATATTGACATAATTGATGTTATAAATAGACAAATAAATATAATTTGAGACTTTTTATGAATTCCACTAATTTTATTGGTTAATATGACATGTTAGTATTTATTTAATTTACTTTTTTAGAACTAATCATTCTGTTATGATTTTCACAAAAATCAATTACTAAATAGTGTGAAAATTGACATAAAATAGTTTTTAAAACACATATTATATTATTAATTGTTATTTTATTCCTAAAAATCTATGGTTCGGCCAAATTACATAGATAAGGTTATATATATTAATAATAAACAACTTGTGGTTCGTTTGTCTTGTTATTGTAAGTTTATTAACATTATAGTATAAGAACACAAGAAGACACGGTAAAAGTAAAATTATTTAACTTAATGTTAAATCAAAATGATAAGGTTAAAATAGGAACCTAAACTTGTCTAAATTCTATTTGATGAGAGGATTTAGACCCCTAACCACCTTAGTATATAAATAAATCAATTTGGAGCTATTTAAAACCGAATTTGGCTTTATAATAAAATAATATTTTTAGTTATTCCAAAGGTGCCCCTCTCTTCCCATATGAAAAGGCACCTCCTCCCTCTCTTCTCACACCACATTGAGCCTTCAAGCTCCGACAACCCCTGCCAAATTCTCTTCTCCACTTCCATAGCAACATCCTAGAGGTCATGGTCTTCTTTAAAGACCAATTTTAGTGCCCTAAGAGAAGGACTTAAAGAGGCACTTCAAAAAAGAGGTAATGTCCATTACCGATTCTTTCAACTTTATTTCTTCTTCTACTTATTCTTATTAGGTTGTTTCATTATGAAGTAATAACATCAGTATCACTCATATATTGATATGTTATTATTAGTATGAAACAACCCTATTTCACCATCTATCCATCCTACGGAAAACGAAATCACCACGCGTGCGTACGTACGGAATACCGTCTCCACGCCGTGGTGTAATCTATTTTCCACCACCACCTTACTTGGATGGGTATAATGGTGTAAGTAATAACTATATATGATTATTGTAAAGTGATATTGATTCTGATATAGTATACATACACTCGAATACAATTCCACGATCATGAGAACGATATCATCGCTCGTGCGTACGTACGGACTACCGTCTTCACGACGCGATTAGATTCATTCTCCACGTTAACCATTCATGAATGATTATAATTTATATATAATATGTAATCATGAAATATATGACATAATAATGATAATTTATTTATTTGTATATATATGTATGTCATTTACTTAATTCCATTCAACTCTATAAGGAAAGGAAAACAGCGTTCATGCGTACGTACGGCCTACCATCTCCATGAACGGTGTATTTCTTTCCATTTACTGATATATTGTATATATGAATATTATGAATATATATTATGAATATATATATCATGTTTTATATTCTTTAATCAAGTTATCATGATCTAAGTAATCATATGAATAATTACAAGTCAAAACACAGACGACAAATGAAACGAATTTACCCAAAATGATCTTTAACATGGAATTTACAAAAGAACGGGTAATATAAAGTGATAAGTGAACCATATATGATATCATAACAATGAGTATGATTCTGGAATAAGTCCATGACATTATTTAAATCATTATACATGATGTTTGGACACTTACGAAGGAAATCAGAAACAAGGTAAGGGAAATATCACAATCTCATTTTTATCCGATATTGTTTATACTTTGGAATTTACTGGGGTGTATTTTATCATCCACATCCATGTTTCCTCAATATGTAATATTTATATCCTTATAAAATAGTTTATATCCAATCTTACCCTTCGGTGAGTTTTTAGTAAAAGATATGAAAGGAATCTTTTGTCGTTTTTCGCACGAGGTACTTTTTGACTTTTCCGACAAAAGTACGAGAAGAATGTTTTTTTAACTTATACGGAATGAATGGATTTTTAAAAAATTATTTCCAAGAATGTTACCTTACATGTTTTCATGTTCATTTTGAATCAACTTATTTTATTTTAAAATTGTATGACATGTTATGAAAGGAAAAATGTTTTTGAAGTAGAAAGGATATTTTCCTCAAAAATGGAGTTCATGAGTTTTATCAAAATTATTTTCCATCTAAGATAATATAGGGTTCTGTTTCTATCCCTATTACTACATGGATTTGATGATGTTGTGATGGAAATATTTTTATGAATTCCTTTATCTTATATGAATTGTTTTATAATGTCACGATGATTAAGATTCCCATTTTTATTACATGGGTTATGCTATGATGTATGGTTTATGACTTTGTGGCACACATAAGAATGGTATCATTATGATATGGGTGTGACCTATATCTCCCTTCAATGAATTGGGTAAAGATTTTATATCTCATGAGATAGACATGGCTGGAACGACAGGTTAAACCGGTTCAGTGAAACAGGACTGAAATGAGGAGTGAACTCGGATCAGAAATGGACTTTGTCCACTAAGATAGTCTTGACTAATAAGAAATGATTCTCTATGATTATGTGTGTATTCCACAATATTTCATGTTTTAAGTTATGATTATTGGGATTACATTTCACTACTATGATTTATCCCATGTTTTGAAATTATGATTTCTTTTGCAGGTTAATATTTCCAAAAGATATGTTATTATGTATATTATGTGATTCATATTTATTTTGTTTACCCTTTCTGAGCATTTGAGCTCACCCTTTTATGTTTTCTTTTCCCCATGATATAAATAAAGGTTTTAGGTAAAAAAAAGAAGGAAGATCTTTATGGGAGATGTTGAAGATCTTTCACCATGATTAGAAGATTATATTCTTAGTTTCCAAAGACACTAAAGTATTACGGTCCTTGTGTGTGTGTGTTTTTTTATGTACTAAGTATTCTGCAAAAGTAATGTAATGTCCATGTACGTCAAGCTTCGGGTCTCTACAGTTGGAATCAGAGGAAAGTTTTAGTCAACCTTTGGAAACTAGGATGCGATAACTTTAGTGAGATCCCCAGAGATATTTCTAAGGTATGTCTAGGGATGTCCCTAAGGTTAAGTATAAGTATAGGTTATAGTCCTAGAATTATGGTAACGATCTTATAATTAAACCTATAATGTTAGATATTGAGGGTACTCCCCCATTATTAGGTTTTTTTCCCTAGCATGATTTTTGCCTCTCACACTATTCTTTCTAGGTTTTAGACGATGGAGGGAACCCGAAGGAACCGTGTTGATCAATGCAATGGGCAATGCTATGATTATACTCATGAAAAAACACATGTTATGGGAGATGGAGTTCAAAATCTTAAAGCTATACTTACACAAGCTAAGAATCATTTTGGACTTCCAAATGAGTAGAGAAGGGAACAATATTCAATTGAGTCCTTCATGAGGCAACGTCCACCTTATTTCAGTGGGTCTTCTGATCCACTTGTTTCTGAACAATGGATTAGTACCACTGAAAAGATATTTTCAGTTCTTCAATGTTCTGAACATGATAAAGTCATATTAGTAGTATATAGTTTGGAAGGTGAAGCTGATCAATGGTGGAACTTTATCAAGAATACGAGGCCAAGAGATGAAATTGAGTCCATGGAATGGGACAAGTTCAAAAACTTATTTTTCAATAAGTACTTCCCTCGTATTCTTCGAACAAAGATGGAGAATGAGTTTCTTGAACTAAAGAGAAAGGATGATGAATCTGTTGGTGTATACGAAGCGAATTTTACAAATTTTTCAAGGTATGCATATAGATTTATCATCCAACCTGAATGTAAAGTTAATCGATTCTTCAGTGGCTTAAAACCAAATCTTCGAAGGGCATTAGCTATAAGAGACTTCAGTAGCTATGAAGAAATTGTGCGTTGTGCTATCAAGGTAGAAATGGAAATTGGTGTTACTTATCCATCTCATAGTTTTGACAAGAAACGAAAGATGGAGTTCAAGGAGAAATCTCAGAATAATGGTGAAAAGAAGATGAATGTTTACTTATGCTCAAAGTGTGGAAAGAAGCATGGTGGAGATTGTCTTAAAGGGACTAGATAATGTTTTAAGTGTGGAAAAGAAGTTCATCGAGTATCTGAGTGTCAAAGTAATGGAAAAAGGGTTTTTAATGATGTGAATAAAGAAAATACTGTAGAGAACGAACCACCAACACTTCAATGCTTCAAGTGAAAGGAAATGGGGCATTATGCTAATAAATGCCCTAATCCAAGGGTTAGTGATGATCAACATGAGCAACCACTTAAGGCAATGGACAAAGGGAAGTCACATGCGATCACTATTGGTGATGTTGAATATGACAACAATGTGGTGGAATGATTAAGTGTTTATGTAATGGGATTCCAAAATAATGTTGTATATATTATCGTGGAATATTGGAGTATTTATGTATTAGTCTATTGTGGTTTTCAATGGTACCGGTAACCATGGAAAGTGATTGAGATATTTTTGGAAAAAAGATGATATGCACATAATGAAGAGATAAGGAGAAAATTAAATGTTTAAAAAGCTCATGAATGATATAATGAAATAGTTATATCATGGTTTGAGGTTTTGGTATGTGAAAAGAGTTAGATTTTGACATCACTCATGTTTTCACTAAGATTCAATGGGTATTCATTCTTCAAGAGAATACATGATTCATGTATTCACATGTTTGTAATTTGACCAACAAGATATATCTTATGATATATGGGGGATAAATGATGGCATTCACGTGATTGCTATGTGACATTTCAAGTAATCATTTTCTTTATAATATGAGTTTGGACCAAAGTATTTTAGATAAGCCTAAAGATTGGAATGGATAATGTTGGACATAAGTTAGGATAACACTTTTTTCGATATTATTGATGGGATGTTATAGTAATATAGCGTTAGAAAAGGACAACCTGCATGACGGGCGACAGCCCATCGCGTCGGACAAGGCTATGGGAATCGAACCCACAACTGAAGTGTGACTGGCCTTTATCGCCTACCAATGGCCTACAGGAAGTCCCTATTTAGTAGAAACTAGTTTTATTATATTAAGTAGTATTATATATGAAGAATAAGTCCATTTTAGGAACCATATACAATTCATCTCACTATAGATGGACTTATGTATTTTTTGATAACTTTTCTAACCTATTGTTTGAGACAGATGGAATGACCCATCATTCTATCACAT
The DNA here is from genome assembly GCA_963277665.1 of Viscum album. Taxonomy (NCBI): domain Eukaryota; kingdom Viridiplantae; phylum Streptophyta; class Magnoliopsida; order Santalales; family Viscaceae; genus Viscum; species Viscum album. The sequence continues at coordinate 397,795,741 of OY728126.1, forward strand.
GATCTGCTAACACATCACGAATGACAAATTCAAATTTATTTATTTAAGAGATGAAGTGGAAATATTCCAAAGAACGACCAATGGTGAGACTATACCAAAATCACAAAAGTATTTCTTCTAATTCCAATTTCATCAACATTAGGGAAATGATCTTGAAAACCAAAAATGTTGTCCTATTTCTCTTATATCTGATGAATCAGATGGTACCTTAGATCATCACAAATTTATGGCTTTCTGATTACTGGCTTTTCCATAGCCATGTTCTCTACCACTCTCCATCAGAACATGATGATTAGATTTCTCTTCCATATCCATAATTTCACATATGTGGAAACCCAGTGATTAGTTTATTTGGGTAACCGTTATGTTTCATACATTTGTTTTTAAAGATTGGTTTTGGAATTCCTTTTTACAATGTGGATTTCTATTAAAGAAACTTTCGAGTAGTAAACCATTTATAACCCCGACGAATTTCGAGGGAGAAATTCATTTTAAGGGGGGTAGAATGTAACACCCCGAGATTTTATGAAAAATATTCTTTTTAATTTCATTAATGTCTTGTGTTGTATGCTACACCAGAAGGAGCTTTCACAACACGCATCCTTTACTTTCCTTTCATTACACGCAATCGCGACCTTCCTCGATAGAGTGTGTAGTACGCAATACCGAGTTTCACTAAACAACGATATGCTATTAAAATATTATTAAAACTAGCCATTATGAATAGTAATAACAACTTTTTGAAATTTTTTAAATTTTTTTTTTCAAAATGGACTTCATTTTTGGATTTGGAATATCGAAATTAGCTTCGAGTGAAATTTTGGTACTTTTCAGCTAACTTTCATTTTCTGATGAATAGTGAAAATTACTAAATTTTAATTAAAAACAACCTTTTTAATCGAAATAATTAATAGTGATAAATTTTTAATTTTAGTGGTTTTAAAGTATATTTAGAATATATTTTTACAATTTAATACAATGTTGGTCATTGGAAGTAATTTCACATTTAAACAAGACACAAACAAGTGTCAATCTTTTGATAGTTATTATCTCTTAAGAACACGCTATTTGACGATGGGAATTAATTTTTAAAGTAATTAATGCAATAGATATGTTTTGAATTTGGTAAAATAGACATAATTTTTGAGTTCAAAATATCAAATATAGCTTAGTTCTAATTTTTGAAATTTTTCTGGAAACATTCATTTTTTGATTAATAGTGAAACCACTAAGTGGTAGTTAAAAAAAATGAATTTTTCATAAAAATTAATTTTACCGCTTCTGTGAGTCATATTTCAAAAATCCGAGAGACACAGTTGATGTCAGTAAGTAAAATGTGGTTCAATGAGATGAAAATAATTTTTGGTGAATAGTAACTTTTTACTTTTTTACCACGGTTAAAAGTAAATAGGGTAATTAAGGGTAAAAATGATATTATTATTACCCTAACACATTTCCTAATTCTATTGGCTAAGTGTAATTAGACCAAAAACAACATTAGGAATAAAATATGACCATTTAGGCCCACTTGGATTAGATTAGGACATTTATTATTAATTTATTTAAAGAAGGGTTAAAATAGTAAAAATCAAAGTTTAATAAGAAAATAATTTTTAATAAATGGTTATACATAAGATAAATTCGACTATAAATATTCATAAGAAAGATAAAAACATTTCCTACATAATGATATTTTATTTGTAATTTTTAGACTTTAAATAAGTTAATTTATATATCACACAAAGATGATGCAGTAATTATCTTATTAATGAAATATTGACATAATTGATGTTATAAATACCCAAATAAATGTAATTTGAGACTTTTTTTGAATTCCACTAATTTTATAGGTTAATATGACATGTTATTATAGATTTAATTAACTTTTTTCTAACTAATCATTCTGTTATGATTTTCACAAAAATCAATTACTAATAGTGTCAAAATTGACATAAAATAGTTTTTAAAACAAATATTATATTATGAATTGTTATTTTATTCCTAAAAATCTACGGTTCGGCCAAATGACATTTTTTAGATTATATATATTAATAATAAACAACTTGGGGTTCGTTTGGCTTGTTATAGTATGTTTATTAACCTTATAGTATAAGAACACAAGAAGACACGGTAAAAGTAAAATTATTTAACTTAATGTTAAATATAAATGATAAGGTTAAAATAAGAACCTAAACTTGTCTAAATAATATTGGATGATATTATTTCGACCAATACCTACCTTATTTTTTAAATAAATCAATTTGGATCTATTTAAAGCCGAATTTGTCTTTATAATAAAATAATATATTTAGTTATTCCAAAGGTGCCTCTCTCATCCCTTATAAAATGGCACTTCCTCCCTCTCTTCCTCACACCACTTTGAACCTTCAAGCTTAGAAAAACCCTGAAAAATTCTCTTCTCCACTTCCCTAGAAACATCCTAGAGGTCCTAGGCTTCTTCAAAGACGAATTTTAGTGCCCTAAGTGGAGGACTCAAAGGGGTGCTTCAAAGAAGAGGTAATGTCTGTTACCGATTCTTTCAACTTATTTCTTCTTCCACTTCTTCTTCTTAGGTTGTTTTATTATGAATTAATAACATATGTATCACTCATATACTGATATGTTATTATAAGTATGAGACAACCCTATTTCACCATCTATCCATCCTACGGAAAACAAAATCACCGAGCGTGCGTACGTACGGAATACCGTCTCCATGCCGTGCTGTAATCTATTTTCCACCACCACCTTACTTGGATGCGTATAATGGTGCACATAATAACTATATATGATTATTGTAAAGTGAAATAGATTCTCAAATAGTATACATACACTCCAATACAATTCCACGATCATGAGAACAATATCATCACTCATGCGTACATACGGACTACCGTCTCCACGATGCGATGAGATTCATTCTCCACGTTAACCATTAATGAATGATTATAATGTATATATAATAAGTAATCATGAAATATATGACATAATAATGATACTGGATTTATTTGTATATATATGTATGTCATTTACTTAATTCCATTCAACTCAATAAGGAAACGAAAACAGTGTTCATGCGTACGTTCAGCCTACCGTCTCCATGAACAGTGTATTTCTTTCCATTTACTGATCTATTGTATATATGTATATTATGAAAATATATTATATATAAATCATGTTTTATATTCTGTAATTAAGTAGTCATGATCTATGAAATCATATTAATAATTACAAGTCAAAACACGGATGACAAATGAAACGATTTTACCCAAAATGCTCTTTAACATGCAATTTACAAAATAACGGGTAATATAATGTCATAAGTGAACCATATATGATATCATAACAATGAGTATGATTCTGGAATAAGTCAATGACATTATTTAAATCATTATACAGGAGGTTCAGACACTTAATATGAAAATCAGACCTAAGTTAAGGGGAATATCACAATCTCATTTTTATCCTAGATTGTTTATACTTTGGAATTTACTGGGGTGTATTTTATCATCCACATCCATGTTTCCTAAATATGTAATATTTATATCCTTATAAAAATGCTTATATCCAATCTTACCCAATGGTGAGTTTTTAGTAAAATATATGAAAGGAATCTTTTGTTGTTTTTCGTACGAGGTACTTTTTGACTTTTCTGACAAAAGTACAAGAAGAAGGTTTTTTTAAACATATACGGCATGAATGGATTTTTAAAACATTATTTCCAAGAAGATTACCTTAAAAGTTTTCAAGTTTATTTTGAATCAACTTCTTTTAGTTTAAAATTGTATGACATGTTAAGAAAGGAAAAAAATTGAAGTAGGAAGGATATTTTCGTCAAGAATGGAGTTCAAGAGTTTTATCAACATTATTTTCCATCTAAGATAATATAGGGTTCTATTTCTATCCCTATTATTACATGGATTTGATTATTTTGTGATGGAAATATTTTTATGAATTCCTTTATCTTATATGAATTGTTTTATGATGTCATTATGTTTAAGATTCCCATTTTTATTACTTGGGTTATGCTATGATGTATGGTTTATGACTTTGTGGCACACATTAGAATGGTATAATTATGATATGGGTGGGACCTATATCTCCCTAAAATGCATTGGGTAAAGATTTTATATCTCATGAGATAGACATGGCTGGAACGGTTGGTTAAGCCGGTTCAGTGAAACAGGACTGAAACGATGAGTGAACTCGGTTCAGAAATGGACTTTGTCCACTAAGATAGTCTTGGCAATGAGTCTTGACTAATAAGAAATGATTCTCTATGATTATGTCTGTATGACACAAAGTTTAATGTTTTATGTTATGATTATTGGGATTACATTTCACTACTATGATTTATCCCATGTTATGAAATTATGATTTCTTTTTCAGGTTAAGATTTCCAAAAGTTATGTTCCTATGTATATGATGTGATTGATATTTCTTTTGTTTACCCTTACTGAGCATTTGAGCTCAACCTTTTTGGTTTTCTTTTCCCCAGGATATAAATAAAGTTTTTAGGTAAAAAAAAGAATGAAGATCTTTATGTGAGATGTTGAAGATCTTTCACCACGATTAGAAGATTATATTCCGAGTTTCCAAAGACACTAAACTATTACGGTCCTTGTGTGTGTGTTTTTTTTATGTACTAAGTATTCTGAAAAAGTAATGTAATTTCCATGTACGTCAAGCTTCGGGTCTCTACAAAATATGCCTCAAGGTAGAATTTAAAAGTATTATACCTCTATCTGTGGACAATCCCAACTGATCATCCATCACAACCTGTTCTACTCCAAACAACTACTTTCTTGACATGCTCTGTTCTTTACTTCCATGCTTATAAATTCCGTACTGAGGAGTTGTGGTGTTCCTAGAGTCACCATGACTGACTCGACCTTGCTGATGAGGATTATATTGCTTCCCTCACCCCATCAAAGAATACGACTCCTATGACCCCTGAGGAGTGTCATGGACACCCAGCCTCAGATCATTCTGACCATAATGTCGAAGATTCCATATATGATTAAAATAATTACATTATCAAGGTTGTGAAAAAAATATCACTTAATGTGTCCTATAGAGCCACACTAAAAACATCCATGATTACTCTATGTCTTTAGAGTAAGATTAACGGATCATGTCATTGAATTATGAGCCATACTTTTACCCTATAAATAAGTTTCCCTCTTCCATTTGAACCCAACATTCGAGTTCCCACTGTTCTAGATGAGTACTAAAACACCTCCTCCTCTCAAAGTCCCTAGGAAACAATTTTTAGCCATGAAAGATCTATTCACCATCTACGTATAATCATCTATACACAACACTTCTATCTTGGACTGAATGTCCTACCTCAAACTATTTTTGAAGATATAAGCTTTAAATGATGTTATACCTTCCATATCGAGTGAAAACCACACTATGTTCATAAACATAGATACATATTTCTTTACCGAATGGTTCTCTAGATTCAAATGGAAGAAATCTATTATATATTGAATTCTGAATGTATGAGGGTATGATTTTTTTAAACAATTCCTCAAATCTATCCCATGTAATACATTTGGCTATTCTAGTTTGGACTGCTAACTCCCACCACTAATGGGAAAGATCTTCGAACATATATGTGGATAAGATCAGGTTCATCTCGACCATTCTTCCCAAGAATTCAAAGATCTTGCTTGTTTTATTAAACCACACTTCTTCTATTTCTGACTCCTAATAAACCCTAATGATGGGTGGATTATTATTTTCTAACTAAACCACCTGGTTGATGTTCCTTGGTTCATTTAGTTAATGTCCACTTTCAATAGCTTTGAATGTCTATAATATACTCTGCATGAGCTTCTGGTTCACCTGAGTCTAAGGTTAAACCACATTTTTAGCATCCCCCTCAGGTTGGTCTCTACGTCACCTACCTAATTCCATTTATATTCATACCAAAAAACCATTAGTATTTCTAGTTTATAAAAGCATGAGTCACAAATTCATGTTCAATTACACTAAAACTATCAAAATTGGGCTTCTCGAAAGTTCATATTTCCTTTGTTGCACTATTTTTGAAAAAATGTCACTATGTTTTGAAAATTGAGTAGACTCCAAATACCAAAACCAATCCATGTTTCAAATCTGTCCATTTTGAAACCCAATTAAGATTTGTTGAAGTTCACCCTTTGATATCACAAAAAAAAATCATTATACCATAATAAAATATGAATCCTTGAGGGAATTATTTTCTACCAGGAAGTCCATGATAATATCATTATCTACACCAATGAAAATGTGATTTATAATTCCTATAAGTGTTTCTAAAACACTTATGTACCCAAATCCCTAGAAACATTATGTTCAACATAAAAGGGTTAGTTATGTCCTTTCATGCTATACATTCCATCTTCTGAAAATACTATACCTCTCTACCATCCCAACTCAAGGAATAAACCAAGAATGAATTTCAAAACCAAGACCGAAAATTAACACCAAAGGACCGAAAAAAAACTTTCACTTGAAAGTCAAGGACAGAAAAAATTTATACCACTTGTAACATCCCTCCCCATCTAATTGGCTTGAAAGGGTGGACGAATTCTATATGGCCATAAGAGATGTCCCGAAGGCGTAAAAGTCTATAAATATATGTAGAGGGATATGAGAATAAATTGGGGAATGATTTTCCCTTTAAATTAAACTAACTAACCAAACAATCCACTATCAAAAAATACAAGATGCATGTCAACAAAACAAACAAACCCAAAAATTACCAAAATACAACCAATTAATCCATAAAAATCCATCATGCCAAATACAACCCAGCCAAAATCAGAGTACCAAGTGAAAGAATTCAAAAACAATCCAATAGAACTATGACACAATCTATATCTCCACACCATTCTCCTAGATCCAAGCACCAAAACATCACCAAAGCATCATGTCAAACCTCTATTAAAATGAGAAGCTTAAATCTTACCTATGTCCTATAATATGACATATAAAAAAGCACCAATGTTCCAAAGCAGGGGGTGAGTACTAATACATAGTAGGTTTTTCCCAAATGACATCCCTACACACACCCCAAGGATAAAACTATTATCACATTCATAATAAGCACGTTAAATATAACATTAACTAGTTCAAACATTCCAATAAGCAAACAACACCCTTACCAAGTCGTTTCATCGAAGGGAATGCCTCAAACATTCAGTATTCCATTTCACTCTCATGCCTTAGAAAAACCAATTTCCACTATTCATATCCACAACACAATCAAAGAACAACACAATGTTTCACATACCACATACAAATATAACAATCACAACAACACTTCCATCAGACGCATTCCATCATTCTCCAATTTAGTGGCACTTCCCATACTTTAATCCTTGATAGTGGAACTTATATCTACTACCTATACTTTTTTATTATGGAAAGTATTTCCCACTTTACACACAATTCAACTTGTAATAACCAAACACAAATCACCAAGGCCTCAAAAATATTCACAAAATAGTTTCCATCACCTGACTAACCACTTCAAAAAGTATTACATTAATTGAAATCACCCTTTAATTATTTTTCAATTACAAACAAAATATCAATACAAAAATATCATAATTGAAAACCATTCATCTATAGTTTTCACAAATCATTCCATGCAACTTATTTTAAAATATCCATTTAAGAATCTGCAACTAGAATATTTCACCACAGAGCCCCCTTTTTTCCAAAAACCCACAAAGCATCACCAAAGGGAATTGAAAAAAAAATTCACATCAAAACAAATTTAATTTAATGAAAAATAAATTAATTGTAACCAAGCTTCAATATATAACAATGTGGAGTCGAGAAAGAAGCAACCTACATTTTTGGGTTTCGGTGAAATTGACCCACTAGCACTGGCACCCCAAATCTGGAGAATGGACCACCAAAACTACTCTAGATCCCCTTCTATAAAATCAAAAATACATAAAATAAATATCTATGGAAACCACAACCCTAGATCTATGTATAACATGTGTAGATCTTGAAAACCAAGAAAGAGAGAAGAGTATATTTAGAGAGAAACCCAAAGAATCCAAGAGGAGAAACATACTTGGGAAGAACTGCCTTCAAAGCACCAAGAAATACATTTTATTTTCTCTAAAAAAAGTTTGAGATCCACTAAAACCCTTTGAACTGAAAATCCAATCGGAGGCTCATGTGGGAGGATGTTCGTGGTGAAATAAGTCAATCTTGAGTGAGCTCAGATTTAAGAACCATGTTTTAGGTGGCCACACGGTTAGCCCACACATTTTTGGAAAACCGTGCACTAACTGTGTGCACACCACTATCTTGAGAGAAGTGGTCCACATGGTTTCCATGAAATGTTTTTCAAACCATGAATAGGCCATGTGAATAGGACTATCTCCCCCTGCATGGTAATATGGAGAACCCATATGGTGTTCCTTAACTGTTCTCAAACCATGTGTCCTTATAAAATCCTCCAAATTTATTCAAAACCATTCCAAACTCTCCCAACATCTTCCCAACTCATCCCAAACACATTAAACAATTTAAAAGGCTTAAAATGACTATATATCTCAAACTGGGGGAGCTAAAAATAATCATTTATTTGAATCTTACATTATATGTTTACAAGGTTATTTAAAAAAAATTCCTCTATATTATGATATATTTTTTAAATAGTTATTTCAAAATCGTAGGAGTATTTTTCACAAGAGAATTTCCAAAATGATATTTCAAAATAATTTTGTTTCCAAGATGACCCCCTTTTATGTTACATAAGACTTATCTAGGGATATGATCCAATTATACAATATTTATTATTTCTAGGGATGTTTTATGAATGTGATGACATAATATGAATTAAACTCGTTTCTTTTTCATTGGTTATTACATGATGAAAGATATAAGAAACCATTTTCATTGTCACGGGTAATGATATGATTAATGTTTTATGATATATTGTAACACATATGTATGATTTTAATTATGTAATGGATCCTAACTATATCTATTTAAAATTCATTGGGTAATGATTCATATCTCATGGGATAAACAAGACTGGAATTGGGAGTTAACCCAGTTCAATATTGTAATTGACCAATATATTAGTCATGGGAGTGAACTATGAATATAATGATGGATTGAGGAGTGAAACCATTCCACTATAATTGAATTTGAAAAGACCCTTGACTTCTAATAAATGGGTTGTCTATTATTATGTTTATGCCAAAATTCCATGTCTTATGTTAAAAATATTCTCTCATGGATCATGTTATTTGATTCCTTTATGATTCATTTCTTATAAAAATACATGGTTTATTTCATGAATCATGATTTTGGTTTATTAAATATAGGTTATGTTTTTTAAATTTATGTTCTTTCTCTCATACCCTATTTTACAAGTTAGGATTATAGGAACATTGATATCTCCCTTGTGAATAATTATTAAGTATTATAGCTCATCGTTTATTATATTTCTATTACCTGGTTATGAAGAATGGTTTTACACATGATATGTCTAAGAGGGTTTATAGTTATGAATACATAATTGGGGGATGATATATAACTATTATAAAACAATTATTTATGTTTTCGTATTTAAAAATTAACTAGTGCTATATAATTATTCCATGGATATTTATATAATATAATTAATATTCATTTATTAATAGGTAATATAATTGTATGAAAATTATCAGTCAATATATTTGGTATTAGAGAACAGTTTTGTTAAAATATTGGAACTAGGATGAGAAATATGTAGTGAGAACCATATGGATATATCTATCATTAGGATAAAATCCTAATTTTTTGGTAATGATCATGAACAACCTAGGATAGGCCTAAGATTTAATTGAAGAAGGTTTCATGATTTTTATGTACAGTAAATGATATTTCATGAATACATGGTTTCCCAATATGAATAGTGTTTCTCACACTATGGGTTATCGTTTACTCAATGTACGGAAACTGATGGAATCATGTTAGTGGTGAATGTGATGAGAAATACAGTAATTTTCCTCCTGAGAAACTAAATGTTATGGAAGAAGGAATGAAAATTCTTGATTCAATGCTCACAAAAAATTCATAGCCTATGAATCACATTCAGTTTACAAATGAGAAAAGGATGGAACAACATTCCATTGAATTATTAATGAGGAAACATATACCATCTATTAGTGGGTCCACTATTCTATTAATCACTTTAATATTGATCAATACCACGGAAAATATATTTGTTATTCTCTAGTGTTTGGAACATGAGAATTTTATGATGACTATTTATCATTTGGAAGGTGAAGTAGATCAATTGAGGAATCATATCAAGAATATGAAGTGACATTAATAAATTAAATAAATTTAGTGAGATGAGTTTCAGAAATAATTTTACAACATGTGATTTGTTTACTTTATTCATATTAAAATGGAGAAGGAATTTATTGAGTTGGAATAAAAGGATATGAAATCTATTGATACATGTGAGGAATATTTCACAATACTAATGTGTTACAGTTTTGGTATTATCATCCCACATAATGGTATGGTTTATTTCATTATTTTATCCTCAATAACAAGTATATAAATGGTTTAATCTATAAGGGAAATCAGTATCTATGATGATTTTTTGATGAGCTCTCATGGAGAAGATAGAGATTAGAGTTACTGATCAATCTCATAGTTTCAATAACACATGAAAAATTTAATTCAATATAAATTCTAAAAACAATAGAAAAACGAATACGATCGTTCTTTTATTCCAAATTTTTTTAAAAGAATATGGGATATTTTTTCTTAAGGGATATGGTAAATGTTTGATGTGTGGAAATAAAGGTTGACATGAAATTATATATATCGTTATCCACTAAATCATGAAGTTGAGTTTTCAATATAACTCATACTAAGATATTCACACCTTTCTAGTAATTTATAGATAATGGACCGGATTCTATTTAATGAATTGAATATTAAACTCAAGAAGAATATTTACAATGGATTAATTCAACCAAGCATGTCACCTTGTGTTTTACCTGTTCTATTTTTTATGAAGAAACATGGATAAATGAATCTCTTAATTTATTATAAGAAGTGTAACAATATCCCTATCTTGTGCAAGTATCTTATACCCTTTATTGATGAATTGTCTAATCAATAGTAAAAAAGATCAATAATTTCTATGATTGATCTTTTTTCTAGATATCTTTAATTTCAAGTATAAAATGAGGATGTACACTAGACTATATTATGTGCAAGGGAAGATCACTATGAGTTTATAGTAATCCAATTTGGTCTTATTAATTCCTCCAATATATTTATTGATTTGATAATTAAATTATTTATAGATTAACCTCATAAGTTTGTGGTATTCTCTATGAATGATATTACTATTTATTCAATGAGTAAAGAAGAGCACGAATATCACACAAGGATTTTTTTACATACCCCAAAGAAGGAGATGCTTTATAAAAAATTTACCATGGATGAATTCTATTTTGGAAAGATTAATTCATGGGTCATATAATCTCATGTGTGGGTATATAAATGGATCCACCATTGTTGGAATCTATTAGAAACTCACCTTGACCAAGAAAATTTACTAATATATGTAGTCTCCATGGTTTGGAAATGTATTTTTTGTCCTTTTTGAAGATTTTTTTGACAACTGTATGATCAAAACACCTTGTTAACATCAATTTTATCCTTTTTAGATTCGATTGATAAATGTGAGGAATGTTTCCAGGAACTGAAGAGAAGTCCAATCATTACAGATATGAATAAATTAACCAATAGTGGAGAAGGGTTTATAAAATATAATGGTGTGTTAAGGAATGGATTGGGGTGTGTTCATGTGAAAACTGGTATTGTGGAATCTTATTCCTTAAGAAAAATTAATTTTCATGAAAAAATTAACCAAATCATTTTTTTGATTAAAATATTGAAATTTTTCAATTATTTACATAGTTATATTATCTTTAAGGTGAAAGGTGTGATATATAGACCAATCACAATAATTTAATGTATAATATCACTAAAAAGAGCTGAATATGAGTCAGCGATGATAGTGGGGTTTATTAATGATTATATGTTTTTAATGCAGTACCACCCAAGAAATCTGAAAAAAGTTTTAAGATTATCTAAGTTAAGAGAATTAATATATCATATTTATGATTAGGTTAAAATAATATCCAATATTTATGTAATTAAAATGTATATATTTTTAAATCAAGATGGAAGGGGTGAGATATTATATTTCTCAAATGAGTGATCAAACATCTCTCCATGTGAAGATTAAAGGGTAAAAAGGGAGTTGTAGAGATGTAAAAGGTTGTGACAATTGTTTCTATTCTTCAAATTGATTATAGTGGAATAATATGGTTCAATAACCAATTTTGTGTCCCTTCAGTACTATAGTAGAAGAAGTATCTGATGGATGAAGCTCATACTTCATCATTCTCCATTCATCCTTGATGTGTGTAGACATATAGATACTTGAATGATTATTTATGGTGGGGTTACAAAGAGAGATATATTATAGACATTGTATCTTTGTGATCAGTATGTCAAGATGTTAATGCTGTGAGATATAAATATAATTGGATCTTATAAGCATTACTCATACAAAAATACAAATGAGAAAACATCACCATGGATTTTATCTCCACACTCCCAAAACCATTTAAGGGAAATAAGGATATTTTGGTTATATTTTATTATATTAGGATGTAATAACACTTTATTTTAATTAGAGAATACTTATATATTGATAAAATAAATTATTTTTAAATTAATAATGTGGTAATATATCTTGGTGTATGACTATCAATTATATATGACCATGATATGAGGATAACCCCATTGTTTTGGAGATGTCTTCAGTAGACACTAGATAAAGAGTTATATTTTGAAACCTGTTATCAAACATATATAAAACATCAATCTAATAGGTATATTCATACTCAGGAAGACACGTTACGAGAATTTTTTATGGATTTCATTGGTTTTTTGGATCAATACATTCCTTTTATGTAATTTTCATACAATAATAGCTTTTACACTTTAAATTAGATGGATCCTTATGAATACCTATATTGTAGGATGTATAAAATTACAACATTTTGGAATGATTTTAGAGAAAGAAATCTATTGAGACCTGATGTAGTGAAGTAAATGTAATAGATTTCTAGATATATTCAACAAAACATATGTGAATCTCAGTGTTAACAAAAACATTCTCCAAAAAATCATAGAAATGATTTGGTGTTTCAAGTTGATTACAAGGTATTCCTATGGATACATCTCATAAGTGTTTGATGATATTTTGAAAGAATGTAAATCTTCTCTCTAGGTATATCATGCCTTTTTTTGTTCTTTATCATATCAGGATGATATCTTATGGATTGTAAAATCTAAGAAACCTTACTCAAGCTCATGATGGGATTCATATATATCTCATGAAGAAGTATGTACCTGATTCATCAAATATACTCAACTTTGAATTTATTTTACAAGATAATGATATTTCTAATGTAGGAAAAACTATATATATTATATATCATGGAGATAAAGTTCTATGAAACAAGGGTACTAACCTGGTCAAAGATTTTTTATGGAAGATCCAATTTGAAGAAGGTAGGTGGGATCCTGAGGATGTGATGAGGAATAATTATCCTCATCCATTTCATTAGTGTCAATAATTTCAATAGATAAATAAATTATAAGGGCATATAATTTAACACCCTATGATTTTTATAAAATATTTTACTTTAAATAATTATTCTTATAAATCTTGTGTTTCATGCATCAATGAGTTTAGAGGAAGCTTATAAAACTATTTAAATATTATGTGTATATTATCAAATAGAAATTAGATTAGAGGGTATTGATAGTAATTAAAATAATATAGAAAATATATTTTCTACAAATTTATAAAAATAAGTCATCATTAATAAAATGATTTGAATATTAATAAATTATATTAAATTAATCACTATAGGTGAATGACATTAATGATATGTCAAAATTATTTTTCTGATAATTTTTTTAAACATTCAATGAATATTTTTATTGCCATTAAATAAGAATAAATATTATATTATTCTTATAAATATATTATTTTTATAAATAATTTTTCCAACAATTTTCAACTATAAATTAAAATTAGTTTCTATAATTTATAATATTTGAATTATAAAAGATTAAATTTATATTAACATTAATGAGGTTAAAATTTGATATATATTCCCTATTTATTTTGTGATTATATTAGTAGTATCCTTGGTAACATCTATCACTTTGGTAAATGGTAAATATGGTTAATCTTGTTTAAAACTAAGTGGTAAGGCCATAATGATTCATAATAATTTTTATGGGATGATAGAAATTTGACCATAATCACCTTAGTCTCTGAATGGAGTTGTTTAGATACACTTTTCACTGAAATTAAATTATATATCATACAAATTAAGGAATGTTACCGAATACCAATCTCTTAGTTTTTTAATTTGCTTTATGTTTTCATATAGATAAAAAATGTATTCAAAAAAGAATATTATTATTAATGTTATTCATAATGAAATTATTTTCATCATGGTAATTTATTTTAATTTTTTTTGTATTATATAATTACCTTAAGTGGTCACAAAACACCAAAAAAATATCTACTAATTTAATGAAAAAATGAAATAAATAATTTTTAAAATATTTAAAGTGATATAATTTTGTAATTTATATTGTTTCCTAAATTATATTGGTTAATATCACATATTAGTGTTTTGTTACAATATTATATTATATCAAATTATTTTTATTAGAGTCTTTTTTGTCCAATTAAATGAAATAAAAGAAATTGACAATAATGATATTTTATCAATATAATATTTTATTAAATACTTTAAAAACCATAAAAATCCTGAAATAAGATAATTTTGATATAATATGGTCTAAAATGGTAATAATAATCAATTTATGATACATTTTTATCGTTATTAGTAAAAATTAAAACCCTTTACTATTTAAATAATTGTTACCTTAGTTAACATTTAAATTGATTAGTTAAGGGCGAGTCAAAATGATAAAGTTTAAAATGATACAAATAATTATAAAAATTATACAGGATGATGGGATTAAAACTCTATACTACCTTATATTCCTAACACATTATATTTTAATGGTTTTTTTATCTGAAATTAATTTATTATAAATTAATATATTTTTTTAATTTAAAAAAGTGTCCTCTGCCCCATTTTCAAAAGATAACCTCCTCCTAGAAATCATTACACCACATTGAGCCTTAATTATCAACCAAAATATAAAAAATTCTCTTGATAACTTCCCTATACACATTATAGTTGGAATTTCCATCCCAAAATACAAACCATAGATCACATTATATGATATCTAAAGGAATCATTTCAAAGAAGATATAATCCTCTTAATCAGTTACATTATTTTATACTTTTATTTATCCCCTCTATATATATTTTATTTTTCATAATATAAAAACATAATTATCCCAATTATTATTAAAAATTATTATAATTATTATAAAAATACAATTACCAATCCTCTTTTCCATCAAACGATCTTTGAAATTATCACTCATTCGTACATATGTCTTACCCTATCCACATAGAGATAAAATTAATTTTTTTATATAATCATTTTTGAATGGGAATTATGATGGGTATAATATTAACATATTATATTTATGAAAAAATCATATATTTTTAATGATAATATCATATGTACATTCTTACAATTAAATCCTTTAGAAAACAATAATGTTGATCATGTGCATCTGTGTACTACCACCTCTACGAATTAATGTGATTCGTTTTTCATTTTTTTAAGGTAATGGGGATGAATTATATATATTTATGATCTTTAAAATATAATATTAATATTTGAAATTTTATTTAATTTTTAATTTTTCTACATTCCATCAATCAAAAAATTAAAATAGAATTAATGCGTATATATAGCTTACCGTCTGTATGAATGGTTCAATTCATTTTTCTATATATAAATTTTATATATGATTATAAATATTTATTTAATTTATATATGTGTGATTCATATCACGATTAATATTATGTAGACCATATAACAAAGATAACTAAACAAGTACATAAACAAATAAACAAAAATTTGTATTATAAAAGAAACTGTTAGCACTCAGAAATGAATGTTGTAATTAGGAATTATTGATAAAGAGGGTGTTGAAATTCTATAATGGGATCATATATGATATTATATATATAAATAAATATTTTATTGATTTATAATATATTCAAATATAGTATTATTTTTTTTGAAAATGTACGCATGATTTTAGGCCAATATACTGTATTTATTTAACAATGTCATCAAAATTCATGATGTTTACGTTTAAGCCTCAACTGGAGAATATTTTTATAAAAAATCCGTATTTTATGAATATATTTTCAAATTTTTTTTATAATATTTCGATGATTTTTAAATTCATTTTTACCAATGGTTGCTTTTTAAAACATCCTTGTAGAAAAATATATATTTTTTATTTTACGTATGAGGTACTTTTCAACATTTTCAAAAAAACATATGATTTTTTTTAATTATAATAAATGAATGGGTTTTACCATCATTATTAGTAATATTTTATTTTACCCTTCCTTTACATTTTAACTAGGATATTTTAAAAAAATTCTATTTATGTTTTTGATGCCATTTTAAAATAGTAATTTTAAAAGGGAAATGGCATTTTCCACATGAAATGTTACATGATATTTTAAAAACCATTTTCCATATACGATGAAATTATTTTATGTTATGTTATATTTAGTAAGGATATTATAAATTATTATATAATTATATTTTCTCTAAATGGTAAATTAAAATGATGAAAAGATATTTATAAAACCCATTTCTTTTATACATGATAAACCATGATAAATGATATATGAACCCCATTTCATTTTAAAAGTTCATGATATGAGGAATTTTTATGATGTTTGGAATGAATATGTTTTATTTTCATTATGTTATGTATGATATCTATATCTTCTTCCAATATATTGGGTAAACATTGATACATAATAAGATAAAAAGGACTAGATATGGGAGTGAACCAATTTTTGTAAGAGACTATTTCAACTATGATAGTATTGTGAGTGATTATTTACTACTACAATTATTAATGGATTAAAACCATTCCAGATTTATAGTTTTGAAAAATATCCTCGACTACTAAGAAAATTATATTCTTTTATTATGGGTAAGCTAAAATTTCATGTCTTGTGCCAGTGTAAGTCTCTCATGGATCGTGTTCATTGATTCTATTATGATTCATGTCTTATAAAATTCCATGATTAATCTAATCACCAATGATTATGATATATTATAAACAAGTTAAGGCTTTAAAATTTTGTTCTCATTATCTCATACAGTTTTTATCATGTTAGGAATATATTATCATTGATTTCTACATTGTTTACCCCTTATCATCATTTGAAATCACCATTTCTTATATTTCTTTTACATGTTATGATGTAATATTTTGTGAATGATATTTTTATGAATGGTGATAATATTGAATAACTAAATGTTATATTTTATAGAATAATTAGTAAACTATTATTTATGTTTCTATGTTTCTAATGAATATAGTCCTGTAAATTTTTTTTGGATCATATTGTTATGTGATAAATATTAATTCATTTAGATGTAATATTTATGTATGAAAAGTATGGGTTATAATATTAATTGCCTTACATACAACCTCTATCATACCACACCAATATTCAACTTCATTCTTCTTTACATTGATAACCAATGGGCATATACATTGATTTATCTAAACCCCTAAATACTAATCTCCTTCCATAACTTATAGAATAATTAATTATTTCAATGTTTATTACAAAAAAAACATTATAAAAATTATATATTTCTCTACATTCTAATAGTATTTTATTAGAAATTTATCCCTAGCTTTTCAAATTTAGAAAATAAAAAATACAACCAACTCTATGTTTACGTAGATCTATCACAATTAATATTTCATTCATATAATCTCTCTAGAAATTTATACCATGAATGTTGAGTATTCTCTTTCCCATTGAATTGACCAACACAGTCTAGTCGGCTATTTTAACTTCTAGCTTCATCTTCTTTATTGAGTGATCTTAGGATACACACCTGATTTACTCATCTTATATTGTACTTAAAAACATATAATATCATTCTTATACAAAATAGTATTATAATATTCATTTTCTTTGAGATAGTTTGTTGTATATTCTCCCTATGTTTATTTATATTATTCTACTTAATATATGAGAGCTCTAATTCTCTCATCTTCTTCAGTTTTCCATATCTCACCTCATTATCCATGTTAGATTTTATTTTCAATATAAAACCATCTTCTTAAGATGTCATTCTCATTCAATATTTCAGGTAATATCACATTTTAAAAATTAATAATATATGTAGATCAAAAAATCCTTTACACAGATCAACCGCCTTTATTAATGTTCTCCCATGATCACCATGATCACATAATATACAATTTTATAAATTTATTATCTCTACTAAAAGTATAATAATTCCCTTAATTTATATTCCTTATTATATTTAAAACAAATATCAACTTTTTTATGAATTATATTTAAAATCCTCTAGTTTCTTCAGAAAAATCTATATATATTTCCATATAGAAGGCAGACATTGGAATGTGAGATGTTCTAGAAATCCAGTAGTTTATAGATTGCATAATTATTTTATAGACACTCCATTGAACTCATCTTCCACCTCTTTTAAAGATAATTTTTTTACTTTCAAATATAATGTTTTAATAGTAGTTTACAACTTGGGAATTAATGAATCAATATTAATATTTTCCATGAAAGCCCAATAATATTATTTTATAATCAATGATTTATTGAACTATGATATTATAATCCTATTCTAATTTTTTATTCTTTACCCCACTCTTTGATCATATATATCAAAGATAATGGATTTTTAACACATATAATAACCTCTAAAATCTTTAGAAAAAGTTTCTTCTTCATAATAAAAAATTATGGAAAAGATAATTTTTATCAAGTCAAAAATGATAAAATATATGATATTTCAATTGACTAAATAGTTCTCAAAACAATTTCATAGTAAAATATAATTTACGGTATGAGATGTCATATGATATTAAAAAATATCCCAAATTATTATATTTATTATGATTTTAAAATCTAAAAAAGAGAATGAGATCATAAAATGTCTAATGGGGTCCCAAATTATCCAACTCCATATGAATTTTTACCTTGAAAACTTTCATCCCACCCAATTATTTTATGAAATACCAAATTTAATTAGATTTTGGAATTTTTCCTTTAATAATATCATAAATATAATAAATAGAAGAAATACCATATAAGCAACCCACATCAACTACACCATATGACTTCTATCATCATTATATCTCTTCTCTCACAAAATATTAAACACACATCCTAAAATATCTTATAGGCAACTTTTGTAGCTAAAATAACTTATGTTCTCAGCATTTAACCTCTATATAGATAACACATTATATTTCCATGTGAATTTACTTATGAACTACTCCAACAACTATGAAGTATGTTAATTTTCCTACACAAGTAACATATATCCAACCCCATAGTATGATTACCTTTTCAACATATTATCTCCAATACACTATATTTTTTTCAAACTCAAATATCCATCATTCTTTTTATATATGATAGTTTCATATAATATTACATTTCCTCTAGTATATAAATAACATATCTCTTCCAAGAAAGTAATAAATTATTAATATCAAGTCTAGATCATTTTAAATATTTAAAATCACATCAAACCGCTTCAAATAACTCTATGAAATATTATAATAACTCCCAAACCATTATAGATTGTTCCAAATTCATGAATAATATAAAATAATATCCATATTTAGTGTTTCTATAATCTACATAACTTTATTATTTATTTTTTATATCAACCTTTAGATAAAATCATCAAAGATATATAATACATTGTAATATCTAGACTTTATACTCAGTTACTCAAGGATGAATGTTTCAATATTAATAATTTTTTACAAAAACATTTAAATTAGTAAAAACTTTTTAAATAAAACTCATATAATATATCCAATATTTTTTAAATAGCCATTAATATTATACCTACTGAACTTATAAAATGACTATTGAATACATTATTTATATAACATCCCTGAACCTGAACTACAAGATCCAATTATAAAAATATAGTCTTCACAATTCTAGCTGGATATCAATTAATGAGATCAAATTTTAGATATCATAATATTACAACATCAAAAATATATTAGATAACTTATATAACCAAATAAATTTTATGATTATTGTAATAGAGAATTTAATAAAACCTCTTACATGTAAACATTCATATATAAATAAATAGTTTATAAAAATTTGTATCATCTCTAGCTAATAATTCACATATTATAAAATTCTTATTCCTATCAAAGTTAGATCGATTATTCACAACCTGGATAAAAGGAAACATAATATCAAGAGATCAACCTCCCCATATGGGTGAACATAAAATTTTTCAATTAAATGCCATCTGTTTGAATTACATATGAATAAGGGTATGATTAAATAATCAATGTTCATGAGAATATCTTAAGTTAATTCATACCCATAAAAACATATATCATAAGATATGATATAGGAATAAAGCATTAAAATTATACATGAGAAATAAATGTCAAGATTATGATCCACATGAAAGAAACCCTTAAAAAAATTATCCATTAGTACTTGATGAAATCATAATGAAAAAATATTTGTAACGTTGACCATAAATTTCATATCAATCTTAAAATAACTCTTACCAACTAAAAAACATACTAGGTAAATTTGAATAATATCCTTGGAAAATACTATAACCAATTGAATCTATCCATTTACCAAATTATTTACATAACTATATCTATATCATCTATCCTCATGAGCTATATCAAGATTACCAATTATCATATAAGATTTGAATGAACTATAACATAGTCATTGTAGGGTCCTGAAAAATCCGCAAAGGAGATTCTACCCAATTCCCCACAAATAATTGGGGGGGGGAAATGGATAAAACTCAAAGGATTCACAATACCGAAACGGTCCGCATACTGGCCCAAATGATGATGCCCGCCAGCCGGTTCCACGAAGCACCTCCTCCGCGAATTATTGTCGTTCGCGGAACGGAGGCAGAGATCCTCCGCGGGGGCGAAGCAGGACGAGCGCTGGACCGTTCCACAATCACAAACTGCCCCCAGCCACGGACCGCCACAACCAGCCCTGTCCGCATCCGCTATCATTCAAGGAGTGGAGGCAGAACCCTCCACAACCGTGAAGCACTCCCCGAGTTTGTTTGGTTCACGAGGGAGATGCGCTCGATGCCCCCCCGTGATATGCGGATTGACCGGGTCGTCCATGAATTGGGTTTTCAGTTGTGGGCCTCTGCAAAAGGTGCAGGATGACCATAGATACATCTCTTTATCCACTCTATAAAAGGAGTGCGAGGGGAAGACAAAAGAGGAGATGGAAGGTGATCGATCAGATTCAGGTGGAAGGATTTCGAAGAAGGGAGCTTTGGATTTTGCAAACTAGGAAGTTCCAGTCCACAAACCATAGTAGATATGAAGTTTGAAGCGAACTAATAGGGAACCTAGAATTCATAATAACTTGGTGAACCATGAACTTAAAATAACAAAGAATCTTAGACCGCGAACCATGGACCCTCCGCAGATGCACTCCCCATGGACCAGGGAGCTTATGCCTCTTTTCTGATCTACCACACCACGTAGCACCCTCCTACGCGGGCGACACCCTGACCAAAAAACCCCCAACTGGAGCTACCCTTGGCCGCCGCTACTCGCATGGAACCCCCTACGAACCACCCTGGTACACGGATCGAACCCG
Organism: Viscum album; assembly: GCA_963277665.1. Lineage (NCBI taxonomy): Eukaryota > Viridiplantae > Streptophyta > Magnoliopsida > Santalales > Viscaceae > Viscum > Viscum album. The sequence continues at coordinate 397,817,691 of OY728126.1, forward strand.
ATGCTGTGAACCACCTTGGTTCCCGGGATGCTCATCGATCCGCGAACCATCTTGGTTCGCGAGATACCCATCAGTCCGCAGACCACCCTAGTTTGCAGACTACCTCTCCAGCAGCGTAGCACCATCCTACGTGTAGGTAGACACCACCCATACCCCTGTGTGGCCCGCCGAATCCTTCGTAGTTACCATTCCCCGGGCTATATAAAATCCTTCCAATCCATCCTGATCCACCATGACTCCCTCATTGGCCCACTCATAGGCCCTGAGTCAAGCCCCCACCAGAGTCGCCAAACCCAGGTTATGTAACCCTCAGGTGAATCAGTGCATTGTTTTGAGTTCACATACGCATGGTAAGCAGGTGCGAAGGGGTTTCCCCGACCCTTGAGCGGATTTACAAAGCATTCTCGGGTTCACATTCCCACTGTAATGTGGAGTCTGAGCTCAGGAGCCCACTTTCTACCCCTCCACTTGTTGGGCCGGGGCACTTCTCCCTTCTTCGGGGGGTTGTAAAATACCCATCCGAAGGAATCCCCCATGCACTTCCGTACTTCCCCCAGGAACAGGAGAGGTGACGGGCATAGGGTCACCCCTTTCCATATCCCATTTCACTTTGTCTCCCTAGGCATCCATCCCGAAGTAAGCCCCAACCTTATGGGCTGCTCTATGCGTAAGCCCCGCCTCGCTTCTCACAGAAACACCTTTCGCAATGTGATCATCTAGTCCCTGCTGCCTCTTGTTTCTCACACTCATGTGGGCTTAGAGTAATCGTTGGCCATGACATCCTATCCTAGGCCTCCTCAGAGTGTAATCCCCAATCTCATGCAAATTATGAGGACTTTGATTCCCCACCATAGGGATATGTAGGAAGCCTTCAAGAGGTTCAAGCCCGATCACCATCGGACCCCCAGGTCCACCTTCACGTCAGCTCTCCGACACTCCTATTCGAACTGCGTGGACTTTGATCCCTGTCGCAGGGTATGTAGGAAGCCTCCATGAGGTTCAAGTCCAACAACCGGTTGATACGAATATCTTCACATCGGTTCACCGCGCCACTCCTAGAACCACCTCAATGGGTCCCAACTCCCCGGGGTCATTAATCCAATGAGGGATGGTAATCATCGGGCATAAATGATTCCGAACCCCTGCGTCCAGCTGACTATTGACCACCAGGAGAAGTATGTGGATACATTGCTTGGGTACAAACCAAATATTCACAAACATATGAATACATCTTAAATCTGTAAGAGAGTCCCGAAACAGGCAATAATTCCCCCTAAAAGGGTGAGATGAGACCAACTTCCCATCCTCTCAACCAATGTGAGTTCTTAAGTATTGCTGGCCAAATCCTCGAGCAAACGACTGCCTTTGGAAAGCAGGTCCATGTATTACTAGATATGGAACCGTTGGGCGTTTCAAGGTGGAAAATGGTGCTCCCGATATGAGTGATTAAGTAGAACCCAAACTTCTCTGATCAACATTCAGGTATTGCACATTCTATCCCCACGACCCCGTCGTGTACCTTCGAGACAAAAAATGGTGACCCCGACGTGAATCTTTAACCAAGAATGATGGATTTACCCTAATTCCATTGTGTGTCCCCTTTTACTCACATGGAGGTCCAAGAAAGGTCATTAATTACACATTGGATCATGAGATGCTGCTTTGACAGGTTTGTTGTTTTTACTTGTTAAAATGATCTACAAGTACCACACAGAACTCCCTTAGATCCCATGGCATCACCAAGGAACTCTCAAGCGTGTGCTTCCAACAACACAATGACTGGACATCCTCACCAACGGAGGACCTCGTCACCTACCCAGCGTCTTCAACGCTAGGTATCAAATGCGTTAATATGAGAGTACCACATGACCGGTACTCTCCCAATGGTGGAGGTGGCCATGCATGCCCTCAAATTGGCCAGGACTCACTGGTTGCCTGCACAATAGCACCCGCAAAGGTAGATACAGACGGCCCCGGTTGCTGTCTCCAACCATTTCGGGAGTCTATCCCCAAAATGAGACAATGAGTACCTCCATTATCTTAGGGAGGTGGATGAGGTCGATGTTGAGGACCTCATCCCCACTGAACGGGGGTTCCACTCCAAGGCCCCCACCGGAAGATTTCGTTGTGGTCACACTGTGACTCAACATCCTTATGCTTAGGAAGATGTAACCCCAAGGACCCAGGCCCACACTCCCTGAGCTCTGGCCCCTCAGACCACCAGACGACTGCGGAAAACTTACAACAAGGGATCGATCATCACCCTTGTCCCTAAGGAGGAGCTCTGCTACCTAGCCACGGAGACGCATTACTAATAGGCACATACACCTGTTCGTTCCTCCAAGGCCCTCCATCCAGACATGGTGGCATCATACGAGCAGGCGTGCATCCACACCGAGATCCGTCAAGCTTGTCACTCATGCAGGATGACACCTACCCGGCAGGCACCTCTCCCTACCTAGGGTCGTGAAGCCCACCAACCAAACGTGGTGGGAACCCTGCACCCGTAAGATCAGCTGCAAGAAAATGCTTTTGACACCTACCATTCTGATATTGTGGTATAAACAAAGCCCGCCATCCAGATGAGGTGGAAGTTAATAGGCAGGCACATCTCCCCGCCAATAAAGGCCACCGACTCGATATAGTGGGAAACCAACATATGCAGGGCCAGCTCCCTACGGATTCAAGTGAAGTCTGCCATCCCAATGTGGTGGAAAACAGAGAGATAAACATGAATATCATGTCCTAGGGGCAGATTCGTTCACCTACCCTGACAAAGGAGAATTGTCAATACCCACTGTCCACCAGAGGACCGGAGCAGGATATTCCTACTCCGATATCAGAATGGAACTTCATACCCGTTCCACCCAAAGATGTCTCTCTGCATATCCTAGAAATGATGGAGGATCATGTATCGATCCGATATCATATCTTGCAGACTTTGCAGAATGTAATTGAATCAACGGAAACATCAAGGACTTGAGCCCGTGAGCCCATCTCCCCAATTAAGACGACTCATCTAAGAGACGAGATAGAAACCTCGGTGCAGATCTGCATCCCTGCTTCAGCCCAGGAGGGTCGCTGGCCATATTCTGTGATGCATGGGAAACCAGATCGATCATCTTCACTCGTTCCAACTGGGTGACACCCGTCCATCACGGTGGATGCTCCAGAGCAGGCATATATCGCTGATAAAAGTCAATATGTTCATTAGCGTATCCCGGCAGCATCACGGGACCCAATTAGATAGGGACCCAAAGGTGAAGGCTATTGTCAACAACATACGATATCCGCTGCCCACAAGAAGGCACACCAAACATGCTGAAGGAAGTCAGATAATAAAGAGTAGGTTCCTGAATCCGTCGTTCTGGAAGCTGGGGTTACTAATGCCACTAATTTAATATCGAAGGCTCAGAACCCTGCCCACCCATTACCATATGATGGGAGTAGAAGTAGTTTTTGTGAAGGTCCTTCCCGCAATGTCACTACCTGCAGCTCTGAAGGTCCTCCCCAGAGCACCTGTGGGGGCCTCCCCCATGGGCATATAACGATCGATCACATAAGCTCCTCTTTTGATTCGATTCACGGAAACCCACCATGTGACCAGAAGATCGAGCCGCAAAAAGGACCTCCACTTACTGTGGTCCACCCTGAAGGTCCTCCCTAAGGTATACGCTATAAACACTCTCTCTGCTGTTGGCCAAAAAATTATGATGGTAGTCCTTTTTATCATAGTCACAACTACGGAGGCCCTCCCCACAGTGACATGTCATCAAGAAAAGAAGTCCCTTCCATTGTTGTAGCCTTCCCTGAAGGTCCTCCCCAGGGGTTACATTACAACAAAAATCTGCGCAGTCGGGCATCAGATCGTGGTGGTAGTCCTCGCCACCCTGATAACGGAGGTCCTCCCCATAGATACGTCAAACAACGAGAAGGCCCTCCCCTCATTGAGTACATTCTGAAGGCCCTCCCCAGGGTGTACACCGCAAATATTCTCCCTACGGAAGCTATAATGGTAGTCCTCTGCATTTCAGTAGATGTGAAGGTGGTCCTCACCACCACAACCATCATTGCGAAGGTCTTCCCCATAGTGTCCCCAAGCAATAAGAAGGTCCTCCCATTGTTGCAGTCTGTCTTGAAGGTCCTCCCCGGGATACACACTGAATGTCAAACCATGATGATCATACTCGCCATGATGGCAGTTGTTGCGAAGGCCCTCCCCGTAACAATGCTACGTAGCCAGAAGGTCCTCCCCTTGCTGTGACATGCCTTGGAGGTCCTCCCCAGGGTATGCACTGCAAAATTCCTCTATACAGTGAGGCGTCAAGCTGTGATGGTAGTCCTCTCCATTACGTCCACCATTGCAAAGGTCCTCTCCACAATGACATATCATATCGATAGGAAGGTCCTCCCCCTACCGAATCAAGAACAGAAAATCCATCATATACCGAGGAACTCAGAAGGATGGGATCAAGTATGTTAGATTCCCAGTTAATCGCCAACAACACCCTTCTTCAATCGGGAGACGTTTTGAGGCCACATTCATCTTCTGAACCACCTCAGAATCGCCCACATGATGATTCATCACCAACCGGTCCCACTACCTCTAACCACACTATCGGCAGGCATCTTAGTTGGGTCGACCAGGCAGATGAGTCACTAGCGGAGGAGTATGCCGACATGTTGCACCTGAGGAAATGATTGTCTAGGGATGATATACCAGTTATGTTTTGAAGCACGACGACCTCTCAATTCGACACGCCCAGAGAATTTTCAGAAGCATGTGTGCATGACATCCACTACAATATATGGACAACCCTTCGCCAGCTAAAATCAAGCATCCTACCCTACGATGGGTATGTAGACCATGTCAAGACAATAGGAGACCTCCTACGTCACATCAACCTGGAATCCCTTCCTTCGACGCGGCAGGAGAGACCCAAGAGGTGCAAAGGAAACATGTAGATAGCCTGCCTCCGTGCGCTACAACAACTGTGCCACCTCATCGGTGACTCTCTGACGGGAGTCCATATTAGGGGATGAGGGGAACATGAAGCTTTGCATTTTACTTCACTCCCCACCAAAAAGAACCCGTCTGGCATGGTTTCATGCAACGTCATCACGTCACGGCGGTAATCGAGTGGTCTCGCTATTAGTGAAAGGCAACACACCCAGCAGAGTCAGGCCTTGAGTAAGCCTGAGAAGCATCAGGCCCGACGGGAACAAGCCATTCAAGAACTCCTGAATCAGTCCACCGAGAGCATACAACATACCTCTCACCTAAGAGGGGCCAATCAGCGATCTTTTCCTACCTCCCCAGGAGAGATTGATTCACAGAAGAACTCGGCACCAAACCTAGTTCAACCCCAAATGGGGGCATGTAAGATCAGGTAGATAGCCATAGCCGCAGCCAGGCAGTAATCCAGGTTCAACCCCAGCCTGCAGGGCTGGGGGAATTTTTAACAAAAAATTCCTCTATAAGACCAATAAAAATGGGAAGAGACCCAACATCTAGGGAATAGAGCCAACCCCAACCCTTAGGGATGGGTGCATTATTACCCCCTCAACAACAACCTCCCCCATGATAGTTAGTATTCTATTGTCTAGGGAGGACAGTCAGAAGAGGAGGTTCCCATCCTATCTTGTCATTTCAATCATCATCCCCTCCAAGAGGAAGGCACACCGTAAGGTCGCATCAAAGAACTATCTGCGTTACCATTCATCAAGAAGTCCGAAGGAAATCCCGACACATGAAAGGGAAGGCCAGTAAAAGACGCAGGATATACTATTCTTATTTGGAAGAAGACATCTTCGCCACCCCACAATATGCATCTATCAACATCATAGAGGTTAACCCCACAGGTGACACCAGAGATGATGAAAATCAGGATGGATCGGGAGACGATGGTTCTAGTTAGGTTGTGACTCACAAAGAATCACCAGGTGTGCACACTTGAAACTAGAGGGCCACCCTAAATATGGCCGCCCCTTCATCTAACCTCCCTCTGATTACCCTGAGAGATTACAACAAGGATATAAAAAATGGATTGGTTACCCTTAACCCGCCTCCTTCTCTCGATAAGAAGGATACACTTACGCTCGAAGTGAGGTTCGCTCGATAGGAAGAGGAAATGAAGGAATTGAGGTGGTTCAACAACGAGCTACTCCAAAGGAACCGTCTTATTGAAATCACGTTCCAAGAGGAGCCACGTCTTGCACTCTCAGTAAGTGAACCTCAAGGACCCAGGTTTACCCTGCCCAATGAGGCGCCTGGTCCGTCCAACTACATAAATTTGGATCTGGATGAATACCAATACTTCCCTCCACTTAAGAAGAAACCAGAGCATGTACACCCGAACCCTATGAGGGTGTCCTGAATGGCATATGCACCCTTAGTACCGGCTGAGCCAGATCCTCAAGCAATGATTCATGCAGCACCTGCCCAAGACCGTGCCCAACAGGATGTATAATAGAGTCTCACCAACACTATCTAGGCACTGACATCTCGACTGGAAGTGATGGAGAGACGATGTGCTCCAATACAGCCAGAGCGGAAGCCCTACCCAGATTGGGTGAGCCACACACCTCTCCGCCCAATTTTGGGAGCCTTGTATTCCCTATATTCAATGGATAAGGCAATCCAGAACAACATTTGATGAACTATGCATCTTATTGAGACCCTATGATGGGGACTCTGGAACAACAAGAAGTAGTGAATCTCAGATGCTTCGTACGAACCTTGCAAGGATCCGCCTTTTTATGGTATACGAGTCTACCAGACCAGTCAATAAAAAGCTGGGAAGACATTCAGTAGCAGTTCCTGTTCCACTTCAGCTCAATGTTGCCTAAGAAAATGGTCATCGACCTCATGAACTGCAAGAAGAGGGAGTACGAGAGGGTATCCGATATCATCGCTATATGGAAAGTTCTAAACTACTCTCTGAATAGGCCAATGCCTCAAGATGATTTTCTTTCCATATGCATCGATAATCTTTGAGATGAGATTCGAACTCCACTCATACCGGTGGAGTGCACCACTAGATTCTGCCATCTCTCAGGAATTTCCCAAAGAATTGAGGACTCTCTGCAGCTGACCAATTTGAATCCCCAAATAGCATCACAGGCTCCTAAAAAGATAGTATCCGGAGCTAAAGCGTCCTTTTTCATGCTCACGCCATCCCTTGTTCCTACTCCACCTCTCAGGCCTCCACAAAATCGTCAAGGGCCCCCGGTATATCCACAGCCACCTCTGCCTAAGCGGTACGATCAAAGAGGGTCGAAGTGAAACTAATTTGAGGAAGAAATACATAAATTATACTTATTCCGAGAGGACCAATTCCATGGATACTTTATCGCATCCATGAATTGCAACTTTCTTCACCTCCCGGAGCCGAGGAAACCTGATGAAGTCGGCCGTGACGACAGGAAAAATTACTATCCCTACCATAAAATGTTGGGGCACAATATTTGGGAATGCTTCGTCTTTAAAGATCTCCTGCAAAGGATGGTAGACTCCGGGCAGGTCAAACTGGGACCACCCCCAGCACATGTGACATATATTTCAACCACTGATTCCGACAAAGGGGAGGGGTGGCAGGAAGTCACCCGAAAATAGGGGAAGATATTTGATAACTAGATGACTCGGAAGACTATCAACCGAGCCCATGTCATACTCCGAGCTCAACTACGACAGCCAGTGTTTCCACCAATAGACCCTGATGCCGCACAACCGATAGTATCATCCTCACAACCCTCCACGAGCCAGTCATCCAGGAGTAATCAAAAACGGAGGAGACAAGCACAAGACGAGAAATATGGAGCAAGGCCGAAGTTAGCACTAACACTGTCAGATTTCATGCCCAAAAACTTGGTGCCACAGGCACCGACCCACCAAATGGCACCATCGGGGACAACCAACCAGGTTGAACTGTCAGAGGATAAAGAGACAATATTTGGTTCTTATCAATGTCATCCATCTTATGGAATTATTCCCTGACAAAAGGTATGGTTATGATCTCAAGTTTCCAACATGAGGAGCCAGGATGAAGAATCGCAGAGGCAGGGGATACCAGGGGAGGCGCAGTCGTGGCCGAAACCAACCCTATGGTTGGACCTCGGCCCAAACCATCAATATCGTGGAAACTAGTGGGGGAGACCTTCAACAGAATCAATAGGAGAAAGAATAACCCCCCCCCCCCACCTCCACGAGCTGCCCCTCTAGCCCTGTTATCCCTCGATACCCATCAGAGGAAGAACAAGCATCTAGCCACCTAGTGCACACAAACAGAATGATCGTGCTGAGTCCCCAGATCCTAGGGACATCATCGGAATCTGACCCGATAGCCAATCCCTCCTCGTCATGTATTCCAACTCCCAAGTTTCCCACTAGAACTCTCCCTCCAGTGGAGAAGTGTCGGCCATTGGGGCAAAAGTACAACATCCTTAAATAGCTGGCATCAGTACAAGCCAAGTTGTCCATCCTAGAGGCCCTGGGTTTGTCAGCCGACCTCAGGGAGGCGCAAACTGAAGCCTTGCTCAGCCCCCAAGAGTTTCATGATGAAGTAGCTGCCGCCTAGATTTACTGGAGGAAGACTGTCTCAGCTGAATTCAATGCAGTTATCTCCTTCACTGATCTAGATGAAGATGCCATCATGTAGGGACACATCAAACCACTTTATGTGACTGACATAGTAGATGATGTTGAGATCCACAAATCTTTATTGACAATGGCTCTGGGGTTAACCTCATACCCCTATGAACACTCTGTAAGTTGGGCTAAATTGAGGGTGATTTAATAACCCCGGCCACAACTCTGATAGGTTATGACAAGAGCGAGAAGAAGCCAATGGGGAAAATTAAGCTAAAGACCCATTTTGGCAAACTTGTGGCCTATTCAGAATTCCTGGTGGTCTGGAAGAACACAGCATTAAATGCCCTTCTGGGAAGGTCGTGGCTCTATAAGAACATGGTTGGTCCTTCATCTGACCTCCAGTGTATTAAGTAATGCATCACTGGGAAATGTGGGACACTGCACGCCGACAAGGCCTCTTTTGAGATCTCCGAGTCACACTACATTGGCACCGGGTTCTATGAGAAAAAGAGGAAGAAGCCTTTGGTTGATGGTGTTAACATGATGCCCACTCCAAAGGGTCTGGAAGCGGTTCTTGATGACCCCATCAGGCAGCTTGGTAGAGACTACATACTTCCCATCAACCATATTGAGAGCAATGGTTCAAGATTGGACACACACTCAGCTATCTTCATGACTTCAGCCACAACGGTCGAGCGTGACATAGCAGGAAAGTCCACCGACCCACAATCTGGGGATGGATACTCGAGCGCGAATGCCCATGATGCCTCGCCCTCACCTCTGGAATCCCAAGAACCTATTCTAGATGCTCTCCCCCCGTCATATCAAGAATGCAAGGGTTTGGGAGAAGAAGAGGATGAAGACCTCCAGGATGCACCTCCTGCATTTGAGGAGGTTATCTCCACCACGGTGGATGAGCTCAAGGAAATAAACCTAGTTAATGAGGAAGATCTGAGGCATACTCTCATTAGTGAAGACATGTCCCCCGAGGAGCACAAGGTATATACCTATTTCTTGAAAGAACATAGGGATTTTTTTTGGAATTACACATAAATGTCGGGACTCGATCCCAATGTGGCGATGCATCAACTGGGTCTTCTGGTAGACCACCATGGCTAGAAACTGGCCACCAGAAAGACTCATCCCTCACATTCTGCCAAAATAGTGGCTGAAGTCGATAAGATCATTAAAGCGGGCTTCATTCAGGAGGTCCAGTACACCATATGGTTGGCCAACATCGTCCCCATCAAGAAAAAGAATGGGAAAATCCACATCTGCATCGATTTTAGAGATATCAATCGGCATTGCCCAAAAGATGACTTCTAAGTCCTGATCACTGAGTTATTAATCGATGCAACGGCTGGGTATGAGGCTCTGTCGTTCATGGATGGCTATTCTGGCTATAATAAAATCATGATTTCCCATGAAGATAAAGAATCCACAGCCTTTAGATCCCCTCAAGGAATATTCTATTATAGGGTCATGCCCTTTTGTCTCAAGAATACTAGCGCCACATATTAGTGCCTCAAGAATCATATTTTCAAGCCATTCTTGGGGAAATTCGTCGAATGTTACGTAGATTACATGGTGGTTAAATCTAGATAGCACTCAGATCACCTATCAGTCCATGAGACCATCTTCAACAAACTTCAATATCATCGCATGAAGATGATCCCCTTGAAGTGTTCCTTTGGGGTTACATTAGGGAAATTTTTTGGCTTCATTGTACGCCATTGCGACATCGAAGTCGACCTTGAAAAGAAAAAATCTATCCTTGTCCTGCCACCTACCGGAAACCTCACTATGTTGAGATCATTCCTAGGGTAATTGGCCTATATCAGGCGATTCATAGCCAACCTGTCAGGCAAATGTTTTCCCTTTACCAGGTTAATGAAGAAGGGAGTCATGTACCAATGGACAAATGACTGCCAAGAGGTGTTTGAAAGCCTAAAGAGGTACCCCTTATGCCCACCAATGCTCATGACCCCGGTCGAAGGAAGACCTCTCATCCTATACATGACAGCTCTAGATCGGTCACTGGGAGCCTTCCTTACAAAAAAGAACGACGCCGGCAGTGAAAACAATCTCTATTACCTCAGTCGAACGATGATTGATGCTGAGACTCTATACTCAAACATCAAGAAGAGATGTTTGGCCTTTGTCTTCGCAGTTAAAAAGATGCGACATTATCTGCAACATCATGATGTAAATTTGGCCTCGTGTAATAAACCACCAAAGTATATCCTCAGCCGCTTGATTCTGACTTGGCGCCTATCTCGATGGGCAGTCATCCTGAAATAGTTTGACATCCAATTTGTGCTTCCGAAAGCCATAAAGGTCCAGGAATTAGCAGATTTTCTGGCTGAGAAACCCTCAACAGGGACTCCCACACCGAACATCGAGCTACCAGATGAAGATATCTTCATAGTTCAGGAGGAGCTCACAACATGGAAAATGTACTTCGACGGTGCATCCCGAAGCCCAACTGGGAAGAGGATGGATGTCCCCAAATTTAAAAAGGTGGGATTGGGGATAATACTCATGTCCCTAGAAAAGGAAGTCTTTTCGTATTCCTTCCTCCTATGAGAGAGATGTATGAAAAATGAAGTGGAATATCAAGCCTTCAGTGCAGGCTTGGAAATCGCACTCTAGGAATAAGTTCAAAACCTTAAGGTAAAACGTGACTCAAAACTGGTTAATAATAAATCCAATGGTGACTATTATTTTAAAAAGGAGGAGCCGATTCCCCTATTTGACCATGTCCTAGGGTTAATGGAATAATTTTCCACAGAACCAACATTGACCTATATTTTCCTATCTAATAATGCCAATGCCTATGCATTAGCCAATGCGTCCACAGCCTTAGCCGACCCAGACTGGGATGAAACATTAATTAGTATTGCTCACCGCCGAATGTTCTTGTCGTTTGTCTAGACCCAGACAGAAAAGATCCACGAAATAAATTCTGTCCCTGATCCATATTCTCCCTCCACCAGTTGGATGACCCCCATTAAAAACTACCTTCAATGGGGAGAACATCCATCAGACAGGCGTGAAGAAGAGAAAATACGTAGAAGGAAAATCAACATTGTTTTATGTGGCGGTGCGGGTCAACAAGAGGTCCTCTACAAACGAGGTTTTGACGGAGTCCTCCTTAGATGCATTGACTGAGAAAAAACCATTTTCTTCATGACTGAAGTGCATACTGAAGTAGGTGGAGCACATTATCCAGGGACCAAGCTTTCCCATCAGGTTCAGAGGCTTGGGTACTATTCTCCATAGTGGCGAGAGATTGCGAGCGCTTTACCAAAAAATGTCACTCATGCCAAATTCATGCCAACATCATACACCAACCCCTACAGTTACTTCATCAAGCCAAGTACTCCTAGCCATTCTCCATCTGGGGAATGGACATCGTGGGACCATATCCCCCCGCCATAGCCATACTGTTGAAGTATATCCTCACGGCAACCAACTTCTTTTCCAAATGGGATGAAGTTGTACCCCTTAAAGAATTCAGGGAAAGAAACATTGTTAGCTTTGTGAAAACCAATATCATCACCGGATTTGGTGTCCCTCATAGCATACTGACGGATAATGGCACCAAATTCTGCTACGCTGAATTGGAGAATCTATACCAAGAATATGGTATCAAGGCTAACCACTCATCCCGCTACCATGAATAGGCCAATGGACAAATAGGGGCTTTCAACAAGACTATGTCCAACATTAATTGTGGACAAAGACATGAAGTCAAGGTGGGATAAACTGCTCCATGCATTGTGGGCTTATCGAACCAGAATCTACACCACTACATGGGCTACCCGGTACTCACTGGTATATGGCACAGAGGCGGTCCTGCCCATTGAACTCCAACTTCCCTCACTTCGTGTTTCCATCTGTGATGAATTATCCGATGATGGGAAATCAGAAAAGAGGATAGGTGAATTGGAATCGCTAGACAAGAAGAGGATGCACACTTTCTACCATCTGGAAGTCTACCAGAACTGGATTGCACGTGCCTTCAATAAAAAGATCTGTCTTCAGTATTTCATGGAAGGAGAATTGGTGTTGGTCCTATGGACCCCAACGATACCTGGAAGGCAACTTCCAAAGCTGGAGCCCAAGTGGGAGGGACCATACGTTATAGACAAGGTCTACTCCAATGGAGCATATTCCCTGATCTCCATGGAAGGGCAGTTCACCATGGCTCTTACCAATGTAAGATTCCTGAAGAAGTATTTCACATAGAAAGCAAATGCAACTCTCATCCTTACAACACGACGTTAAACTGCACTGATTTTATAGAAATACGTACGACTTGATTCCATCCCTTATAGGATACATAGAGAGGCCAGAGTTCCCCATCCTGGCCCAGCCACCCCCAAATAAATGTTAAAAATTCCCCCTTCCCCCATGTATGGACTAGACCTGCACGAGGTGTATTTAGTAGATAACTACGTGAGGCTTGATTCCTGCCCTCGCAGGATACGTAGTGATGACATTGTTCCCCATACTAGACCAGCCACCCCCGAATTAATGTTTAAAAATTCCCATTTTCCCCAGTGTACGGACTAGACCTGCACGGGGTGTACCCCTCGTCCTTACCACACAACATTAAGCTGAATGGATTTTAGAGAACTACGTGAGGCTTGATTCTTTCCCTCGCAGGATACGTAGTGAAGAAAGGGTTCCCCATCCTGGCCTAGCCACCCCCTAATTAAAGTTTAAAAATTCCCTTTTCCATCGTGTATGGACTCGACCTGCACGGGGTGTACCCCTCGTCCTTACCACCTGACGTTAAATTGTACAGATTTCGTCCTTACCACACGACGTTAAACTGAATGGATTTTAGAGAACTACGTAAAACTTGATTCTTTCCATTTGCAGGATACGTAGCGACGCTTGGACTCCCCATCCTGGCCCAGCCACCAGCACAAAAAATTATAATAATATATAATAATAAAAATACTCCCTCCCCTGTGTATGTACCAGTCCTGCACAGGGTGTATTTTTCATCCGAGCTGAAGGACGTTAAACTGCCAAGCACTGAAAAGTCCAAAATCTATGACGTTTAAATAAGAGTCTTTCTTCTTCACCGCCTGGCATTAAACTACATAGACAAGAAGTTTTAAAAATACCCTCTCCCCCCATGTATGTACCAGACCTGCACGTGGTGTAAACCTTTCATAGAACTACATACAGATTGATTCCTACCTCCGCAGGATATGTACCGACACTAAGGTTCCCCGTCCAGGACCAGCCACACACAAATATGTGTTGAAAATTCCCCCTTCCCCCATGTACGGACTAGACCTACATGGGGTGTATTTAGTAGAGAACTACATGAGCCTTGATTTCTTCCCTCACAAGATACATAGTGACGCCATAATTCCACACCCTGGCCCAACCACCTCAAATAAAATTTAAAAATGCTCTCTTCCCCCTCTGTATGGACTAGCCATGCATGGGGTGTATTTCTCGTCCTTACCGTACAACATTAAACTGTACGGATAAGGATAAAAAAATTCACCTTTCCACTGTTTATGGACCAGACCTGAATGGGTTTTATTTTTCATCCTTTCCGCACGACGTTAAACTGCATAGATAATAAGATTTAAGAATGCTCCCTTTACCTCGTGTATGGACCAGACCTGCACGGGGTGTATTTTTGTGTCCATACAACACGACGTTAAATAACAAAGATAATTAAAGGTAAAAATACCCCTTTCCCCCGTGTACAAACCAGAATGTCTTGGGGTGTACTCCTCGTACTTATCGCACGACATTAAACTGCATGGATAAGAAGTTTAAAAAAATGCGTCATTCCCCCGTATATGGACCAGACCTGCACTGGGTGTATCTTACGTCCTCACTGCATGACGTTAAACTGCATGGACCGCATCCTCACCGCACGACGTTAAAATTCATGGATTTTGTCACAAACCTCCTAAGTTATATGGAGAAACGAGACGGAAATACTCCTTGCACATTTGGATGCATCCTCCCTATACATCAGACTCCCCGACCCGGACAATTATGGATCCTCATAACCATTCACATCCATAGAAAGTGGAAATGCATCGACCTGTGGAATCCTTTGCATGACTATGCATACCATTCCCTTAGTGGATCTACATATTGATAGCCCCTGTCCCATCTACCAAAGGAAAGATTTCCACAAGCAACACTTTTCCTAGCTCCATACGCTTACCGGCCTCAGAGCCCTCATACCCTACTTTCTAATCCAGAAATTTATGGCGTAGTGGTTTACAAGTCCGTCCCCTTTTCATATCCAAACGTCACCATGGTATCCCTACCCAGTTAGCCTATGTATCCACCTGTGGTAAACAAGATGACCTGCATCTACGAATATCAAGCCATGAATAGGCTACTTTGACTCAACAGACAATTGTAGTGAAGAAGTTTCTTGTATGCTCAGACACCATTATCCCCACATGCCGAACTCTGTACTTTGAGAAATATCGGATTTTCATAATCATTCATGGCTATCGAAAGTGGAATGTTATCGAACCGGGGACACCTTTGCATGACTATGCATACCATGCCCTCAGCGGCTCTGCATATTGATAGCCCTTGGCCCATCTTCTAAAGGAAATATTTCCTTGGGCGGTACCCTTCCTAGCTCCGTACGCTTACAGGCCTCAGAGCCCCCACACCCCATCTCCTGATCCGGGAAACATCAGAGTTACAGTTTACAATCTTTATCCCCCACCCTGTTCAGAGTATATCAGTGCATGTTAACTGAGTTATCCTTCGAGTGACTGTGGCAATAGTCACCCAGTGGTCCGAGCTCTATGACAGCTAAACTAGGAGTACTTTGTCCTTATCGCACGACGATAAACTACATAGGGTAAAGGTACACCCCCGCACATAAAATAAATCAGTGCAGGGAGATCTTTACACTTTAACAGCATCCAGGGCCGAGTATTCCCAACATGTCCAGACATTTTCTTACCAGATAACAGAATTCATGGCCCGGACAATTGTGGATTCTCATAACCATTCATGGCCATAAGAAGTGATAATTTATCAACCCTTGGACACCTATTCATGATTATTCATACCATGCCCTCAGTGGATATACATATAGATAGCCCCTAGCCCGTCTACCAAAGGCAATATTTCCTCAGGCGATACTCTTCCTAGCTCCGTACACTTACCAGACTCAGATCCTCCGTATCATTTGTCCTGATCCAAGAAGCCTCAAAACCACGATTTTCAAAAATAAACCCATTTTCCACGTCTGAGGCATGCCGGAAAATTTATTCCCAGTTACATTCTGATCAAGAGCGGCCTATTCAACTACATCCTTACTACATGGCCTTAAACTGCACTGAACATCTTGGTCACATGGCGTAGAGCTTTAAAGATTGAGCATTAAACATCAAGGGAAATGCCTCTAACCACAAGCATTTTCACTGGTTTAAAAATTCACCCCATCCTCGCTGAATGACATTAAACTATGCATAACCCTTTAAAAATACCCCCATCCTTACTGCATGACATTAAACTGCACGGAAGTCATCCTTATCGCATGACGTTAAACTGCACGGTAAAACCTGTCATGGGTTAAGTAAACATCAGAGGATTTTCACTGTCCCCCAGTGCATGGGTCAGACCTGCATGAACCACCATCTCACACCAGCATGAGAGGTAATGATTTCACCCATTTTCAGGATATTTATGCTTGACTCTTCACCCGTATCTAGGCACCCTCTACTCATAAACCATACTCCGTACTTAGGAAAAAAAATCTGAACTCTCATAAGCCACTCTTGGTGGTCTTAATCCCAACATACCTGAAGTTTCTCGGCCATCGATAGAATACAATAATTGACCCAAGGACACCTTTTCATGAATATGCATACCATTCCCTCAGTGGCTCTGCATATTGATAGCCCATGGACCGTCTACCAAAGGCAATATTTCCTCAAGCAATGCTTCTCTCTGTAATCCTCTTGGCCCCTGAGCCCGCATGTTCATCCCAGGATTCGAAAACCCTCCGAGATGCAGTTTACCAGCCTCTTTCACAACCCTAACTAAATATATTGAAACGTCTCTAGAGAGAATACCAAGAACTAGGAGAATGCATTCCACTTTGAATGATTTCCCAACCTCATGACTTTAAACTGCGCCAAGCCTTAATCATCCTCTGCTCTAACAAAATGAATAGAACAAGGACCCGGAGTCCACTCTCTTGATTAATAAAGATGTCCTCAAACCCTTTTCAGATGTCACATACCCTTTCCAAGACACCCCCGATGGTTTTCATAATTCTCCAAGCCACCCATGGTGGTTTCCATAAGCTGGACATTCATGAAGTCCTATGACCATCAGAAATGGAGAGTCATAGACTTAAGGACACCAGTGCACGACTATTCATACCATTACCTCAACGGATCTATATATTGATCGCCCTTGTCCCATCTACCAAAGGCAAGATTTCCTTAGGCAGTTCTCTTCCCACCTCTGCACGCCGATACAGCTCCCATGCCTTTAGACATGCCCTGCTTGTCATTCAAATCTGAACACACCACCTCCACATGCGTATGAAGGATATCGAGACATCTTTTAATCAACCATACCACATTAGGGCCCACGCCCCACCATGCATGGTCAAAGCTGTTCGACCAAAAACATTAGTAATGATATTCTTGACAGTGGGACTTTAAACCGCTCACAAAAAGGGGCACAATGCCTGTTAGGCCAAAAACCTAAAAAAGGTAACCTAAGCAAAAGGCGAGCCACACCTGCTAGGTCCAAGCAAAGAAAAGATGAAAAGATGATATTAAAAGAAAAGATGAAATGTTAAAAGAAATGTAAAACTATGGTATTAAAAGAAAAGATGAAATGTTTTTTGAGTTTTTCTACAAATCCCTAATAATAGTAAAACTATGCTCGCTGGACCCCATGGTCCAGGAAAAGGTTAGAGTTTGTTTTTATTTTCTTGAGTTATGATTAATTCTGATTCAGTGAGTTGTTATTAACACAATAAGTGTTCCAAAAAAATAAAATTTTACAGCAATATATGATATTTTTAGGCTTGTATTCCATTTAAAAAAAGGGGGAAAGGGGAGGATGTCCACAAGCTGGGGTCTCTCCATCATAGAAAAAAAGAAAAGAGGGGTATGTAAAACAGAGAGTACAAGAATGGCTCTGATAGTCATAAACAAGCCTGTATTTCTCTCTCCACTAGATCAACAACCGAGCGACAAAGGTCATTGAGAGACTGCTTCAGCATGGTGCTTTCTCTGGCCTCAACCTCAGCCACCAAATGAGTACACTCCATTGTTGTTTGGAGATCATTGATCCCTTTCTTGGTGGCTTCAAGATGACCAGTCATATTTGATAATTGATCCCTCAACATTGTTGCCCGTTCTTCACATTCATGTAGCTCAGAGGATAGGACGTCCGCCTGATCTCGAGAGATCTCCTCCTACGCTATCAGCTGATGGAGCTATATCGTGGAATCATCTATGGCTCGGGTCCCGCAATGAGAGGCAGTGAGTTGTGAAAGTTTGCATCCACTAGTGGAAACTTCCTCACGAGCCATGAAAACTAGGAAAGCAAGATAATGGAACTGCTGATAGTTGAAGCCACTTGACCCCAAACCCAGGAAGAGTTGTCGGAGATCTTCAGTTTTATTTGTCATCTCAGCTAGAGGAGTTTCGGCAATAATCTCTCAATTCCAGAGCCAGGCCCACCTGCGCACTACTCGATGGTCCACCATGACATGAGGATCATTGGAATCCTCGCTGGATGGTACAGGAGCAATTTATGGCATTTCAATTAGCACAGGAATGTGCATGCCAAAATATGGTTCTAAAGCTGGAAGGTCTGAAGCTTTTAACCCTGGTTTGGGGTTGGGAATAAAGTTGGTGGGTCCAGTATTAGTCGGGGAAACTTCCGGAATTGTCTCGTGAATACCCAAAGCCACTGGGTCATCCTCATCCGCATCCAAGAAGGTTAGGTTCATCTGAACTTCAACCGCAGAAGGTCTATGAGAGGAGAATCCCTTGATTCGCTTTGACTGATGAGCCATCAGTCTGTCCTCCCTCAGAGCTGATGACGAAGGTGCGGTAGGCACAACAACTGCAATGACCCCTAACTTGGGAGCCTGCCAGACAGCCTTCCCTAGGATCCCATTGGGGGAATGTTTTACCCATGTCCTTGCATACTCCAAGGATAGGATGGAAGCCGCTCCCATACAAAGAAAGAGAATTCTTGTGTCAGTTCCTTCCCATATAAACATCAACCACCATTGACGGAGAGTGGCTGGGTGCAGTCCTCATGTTCGAGGAGGGGTAAGGAAAACATTGAGTTTCATACACCCAAACTGACGGGAGAAACTATGGGGGGCATATAACTCGCATAAAGAAACCTTGTCAATCTGCGTGGCTAGAAATATGTCCCACAGAAAAATCATGCAAGAACATTCCTCAAGGCTCCCCCTACGGTTTTCAACCATGACGCCAGAAGGAGTGTGTTGGGGAGCAAAAGAAAACTTGGAGAAATCACTTAGAAGCTCGATGACTTCTTCAGAACTAAGGGGATTTAGATGTACCCCATCTATATCAAGCAGGGTAGGCCAAAAGGATGGAAGTGGGATGACTTTGTTATGAAAATACTCATAACAATGGCAATGATTCTCTATCCAGCTGTATAAGAATTGAAATGGACCACTCAAACTATAGGGTTGCCCTTAATCCTGCATGTGGCTAAGCAGTTTGTAAATACGAGCCAATGTGGGAACGAAAAATTCACCGGATGTCCCTTGCCAACTCAAATGCCATCATCAAGGCACCAGCCCTGACACCTGGGTTGATATCCTGAGAAGGGAATAACCACCCACTCAAAAACATAGCAAACTGACCTGCCAACCGAAGCATAGGCTGCACACTGGGGCACACCTCGTAACCCCATGAAAGGTTATTGCCCGCCTCTAAAACCTCCCATTAGGAACCTGGGATGGTTCGTGACTCTTGAGACGGATGATTCATGGGGCGCTTGATCATCGGAACAGGGCCATTGGTGTTCATAAAAAACCCTATCCTGGTGCTATAGGGAATAAGAGAGCGGGCATGGAAGGCTTGAACCAGTGATTGCTCCACCATAACTAGTAGATCCCTTGCTAACGAAGGCACTTTTTCAACATCGTCCCACGCACCAGGAGTGGACAGAAACTCATCATACATCTCACCAATAATTGGGAGCCCTCCCAATTGATAGATGTCCTACAAACTAATTCCATCTTCTCCATGGGAATGTTGGAAAGTATTAGTGATTGAACACCAGTGACTAAGCAGGTCAAGCAGGATCCGAGATGGTGGGTAAATAGAATATTGGGAAGCCCACACTACGGAGTACAAATTGACTGCTTCGAGCAACATGGGAGATTCTTGGCAATGATGATGGACCCAAAAGGCCCAGGCCCAGTCATTCGAGAAAAGACCACTAGAACGCAGATCCCACCTAGAAATCCACCCTGTTTTTGGGTCCACTTGGGTAAGGTTGATTATGGAGGGTAACTATAGAGGACATATTCTTGAGAGAAGTCTTGTGTGTACTGATCGCTTTGTGTGCAGACATAGCCTCTCAAAATGAAATTATATTTTGGGTTAGGATCCGAGATTATTTCCCCCGATTGGGTGAGGTTCTCATGAATACACTTTAGCGACGCATCCAAGAAAGGTGACGAAAGACCTGAGAAAGTAAGGGGGATAGAGACTTCATCTTATAGACCGAAGCCCTAAAGTGGATGTTGATTTGATAGTGGATAACTCAAAAGCTTAGAAGAGAGCAAGTCCTTCAATACACCATCTTTGGGAATGATGGACCGACTAGGGTCCTCTTTGATGCTCTCTGCTCTGCGAATCATAGCTATACGCCTACCTGAACCAATTGGGAGAGGCTCTGCTACAGGTCTGGGAGAAAGCCGAGGGGGAACCATGTTTTCTCCCTACATCATGAAGATCGGAAAATGGTTAGTCCTGAATAATCAAATATGGACAAAAATACCAAGCATATGGAAAAGTCCTCCAACATGCCTCAAAAGGTGGTTTGCAATGACTGTATCCCGCGAACGAAACCTACGTAGAAGAGTTCTGCAGTACCCTGGCTTGTGGTGCGGTGGCCAGAAAACCGCGAACCATGTTACTCTGCGGAGTCCTAATCCTGGATTTAAATTATTATGTTCGGAGGACTTAGGAAATTTTTTAAAGTCAGCAAGGTCTCAGTCCGCGAAGCACCGAAACCGCGATGTGAATTCCTCTGTGGCCCATCATGACTTAATTTTTGATTTAATTAAAATTATTGGTTCATGGTTGGGAAATTGGTCTGTGGGTGAAGGCGACCGCGAAGGAGGAATGATTCACGGAATGTGGCAACTGGTTCGTGGACGAGGTGTTTTGCGAATGAAGGAGCACGCAGAGACAGAAAAGTGAGAGGGATCTGGTTTCAAGAATAATCCGGAAAAAGGCAAAAAAAGGGCCCCCCCATACTTATAGGCATGGTCCCCTACTAGGTCCACCCCTCTAATGCAAACCATCCATGTTTCAGGACCACTCTACATCGGAATGGACTCTTCTTCATTCTGATCGGACCCCATTCCGATGGGGGGCATTTGTAGGGTCCTGAAAAATCCGCAAAGGAGATTCTACCCAATTACCCCCAAAGAATTGGGGGAAAATGGAGAAAACTAAAAGGATGAACAAAACTGAACCGGTCCTCAGACTGGTCCAAATGATGACGCCCTGCGGCTGGTTCTGCGAAGCACCCCATCCGTGGATTATTGTCGTTCACGAAATGGAGGCGGAGATCCTCTGTGGGCGCGAAGCAGGATGAGCACTAGACTAGTCCACCATCATGAACTTCCCCCAGCCATGGACCTCCTCAACTGGCCCGGTCCACATCCGGTGTTGTTCGCAAAGTGGAGGCGGAACCCTTTGTAGCCGTGAAGCACTCCCAGAGTTTGTTTGGTTCACAGGGGAGATGCAATCGATGCCCCCCACGATTGAAAGATTGACCGAGTCGTCCGTGAATTGGGTTTTGGGTCGTGGGCCTCCACAAAAGGGGTCGCATGACCATACATACTTCCTTTTCCACACTCTATAAATGTAGATCGAGATGAAGAGGAAAGAGGAGACAGTAAAAGATTGATCAGATTCGGGTGGAAGGATTTCGAAGGAAGGAGCATAGGATTTCACAAATTGTGAAGTTCCAGTCCACAAACCAAAGCAGTTATGAAGCTGGAAGCGAACTAATAAGGAAACAAAAACACATAATAACTTGGTGAACCGTGAACTTAAAATAATATAGAAACTAAGACCACAAACCATGGCCCCTCCATGGATGCACTCCCCGTGGATAAGGGAACTTATGCCTCTTCTCTGATCTGTCGCACCGCATAACACCCTCTTACACGGGCGAATCCCCAACCGATGAACCCCCGACGGGTGGCGCCCATGGCCACCACTGCTCGCATGGAACCCTCCACTAACCACCCTGGTACGTGGATCGATCCCAAAGCCGCGAACCACATTGGTTCGCGGGATGCTCACCGTTCTGTGAACCACCCTGGTTCGCGAGATGCCCATCAGTCTGTGGACCACCCTGGGTCACGGACGACCTCTCTAGCCATGTAGCACCTTCCAACGCGAAGGGTGCCACATCCCATACCCCGGTGTGGCCCACCAAATCTTTTAGAGTTCCCATTCCTCAGGCCATATAAAATATTTCCAATGCAGCCAGATCCTCTGCGACTGCCTCATTGGCCCACTCATCGGCCCTGAGCTGAGGCCCCCACCAGAGCCACTAGACCCGGGTGATGTAACCCTCATGTGCATCAGCCTGCCGTTTTGAGTTCACATACCCACGGTAAGTAGGGGCGAAGGGGCTTCCCCAACCCTTGAGAAGATTTATGAAGCATTCCTGGGTTCACATTCCCATGGTAATGTAGAGTCTGAGCTCGAGAGCCCCCTTTTTGCCCCTCCACTTGTTGAGGTCAGGGATCTTCTCCCTTCTTCGAGGGATACTAAAATACCCATCCGAAGGAAGCCCCAGTGCACTTCCGTACTTCCCCCAGGAACAAGAGAGGTGAAGGGCACAGGAGCACCCCTTTCCCTTTCCCATTGCACATTGTCACCCTAAGCATCCATCCAAGATTAAGCCCCAACCTTATGGGCCGCTCCATGCGTAAGCCTTACCTTGCTTCTCACGGATGCACCTTTCACGGTGTGATCATCTGGTCCCTACTCCCTCTTGTTTCTCACACCGAGTATGACTCACTTGGGCTTAGAGTATGTGTTGAACATGAAATCCTCTCATGGGCCTCCTTAGAGTGTAAGCCCCAATCTCATGCGAACTATGAGGACTTTGATTCCCCACCAAAGGGATATGTAGGAAGCCTTCAAGTGGTTCAAGCCCGATCACCATCGGACCCCCGGGTCCACCTTCACATCGGCTATCCGACACTCTTATTCAAACTATGTGTACTTTTTCCCTATCGCATGGTATGTAGGAATACTCCATGAGGATCAATCCTAACAACCGGCTGATCCGAATATCTTCACATCGGTTCACCGCGCCACTGCTAGTACCGCCTCAATGAGTCCCGACACCTTGGGGTCATTAATCCAACAAGGGATAGTAAACCTCAGGCATAAATGATTCTGAACCCCTGCATCTAACTGGCCATTTCCCACCTGGAGAAGTCCATGGATACTTTGTTTGGGTACAAATCAATGATTTTCAAACATATGAATACGTCTTAAATCTATAAGAGAGTCCCAGAATAGGCAATTATTTCCCCCAAGAGGATGCGATGAGCCCCAATTCCCATCCTCTCGACCAATGTGGGTTCTTAAGTATTGTAAGACAAATCACCCAGCAAACGCCTGCCTTTTGAAAGCAGGTCCATGTATTACTGGATATGGAACCGTTGGGAATTTCGAGTTGGAAAACGGTGCTCCCGATATGAGTGATTTAGTAGAACCCATCCTTCTCTGATCAACTATCGGGTAGTGCATATTCCTTCCCCAAGACCCCATAATGAACCTCTAAGACAACATAACACATGAATTGTTTCATTTTTAAACATAATAACAACCATTGTTCATTAATTTCATGATTTACCCTTGGAAAGGAAATTGTTTCCATGATAATATGTTTGAGATAGCAATAATTCATCTTAAGAAATAATTATAATAATATCTTTATAATATACCCATAGTGGGGAATAAGTAACATAATGAATTTTTTTCCTTGATAATTATAAATACCCTAGAAATATCATTAAAAATTTATTTAAAAAAATAACCTTTTAATTTGAAAATAATATTTAAAATTATAAATTTACTGAGTATTAAGAAAATAATATTGTTTTAAATGAACAATGAAAAATTTGAAAGGAATATTTGGATCATATATTGTTCATAATGGTGGGGAATTTAATGTATTCCATAATTGTAAAAAGAACTATTCTATTGATCCTTTTGATAAAAATTACCTTTTTAAAATGATGAGAAATAGATTGGTTTTAAATTATTATTATAAAAAGAAAAATATGGGTAAAATGGCTTAGAAAATCATTGAATAATAGTATAAATTCATGCAGGGAAATAATTTAGAGAATTATGGACAAAAAGAAGAAATATTGTTTTAGACAATAAATATGAGATATAAGGATGGATTTCTTTAAAAGTATTTTCATAATATTTTTTATACCAAATCTCTAGAAATGTAATAAAATTTTAAAAAATACATTTTTAACAAGAGTAAAATAATAATTATTGGGTTTTAATAGATAAAAATAATAAAATTTTTAAAATAAAAGTTCAATAATAAAAAATCGTGGTCATAATTAGATTGAATCACAAACCCTTTTATAAATTGGTAACTTTTCCATATTAAACCCCATGAAAGAAAAAAAATAATATGAAACATTAAAATTTAATAAAATCAAGTTTATTCATAATATAACATATAAACATTTATTTATATATACCATATAAAAGTTGAAAATTTCATAATATAAATATATGTCATAATGAAGGATAATTTAAGACCAATAACCCTTATAAAAATAAAATAATTTAATTGAGAAATAATTAATTGAAAGGTTATGTGAAACAAATTTAAATCCACAAAATACCAATTTTAAATACATCCTAAATCAAAATAATTTAATTTTATACACAATCATGACCTAATTTAGTCAGTCAAGAGGTAATATAACCTAATAAATGAAAATTGAGTTGATAAATTTCTTCCCCTTAGAAACATTCATGTCAAATCCCCTAGGATGAAATAATTTGAATTAAAATGTAAAATACAATTAATTATGATGTATTAATTATATAAAATGTAAAATGTTTTGTATATAATAATTTTAATGTAAATTAGTGTATTCCATTAAAATATGCCTCAATGAAGAGAAATTCATATGAATTCTCTTACCTTGAGTCGATACTTGACTTGTGTGTTATTTAATGACTATATAAAAAGATTATATAAATTAATATATTTATTAAGATAATTTTAAAGGTTTATTAAATTATCAAAAATCAATTATTTTAATTTATTTTTATAACATAATTTTTTAATTTAGAGGTGAATTATACTTCAAGTGATTTGAAGAAGTTTGATTACTAATTTCAGAATGACTATGGTATGTTGAACTTGGTCAAAGAAGTTAGTATTCCATTATAAAAATTTAATTATAATCTCATATTTATTTTTTCTATGTATTAATTTTACTTTAAAAACTATCCATGAAGTATTGTTACGAGAAATGAATTATATTATCACCACGGAGGTAGTAAGTCATATGAAAACATCTAAAATACTTCCATTTTTCAGTGAGATTTTGGGAAAGAGGTTCTGTATCCCTTTATGTTTAAAAATTAATTATCATATAAGAAATAATATATTATACCTTTAAGTAATATTTTATAAACTATCTTTGTGATGTGATAATTCAAAATGTATCACCTCACTTCTTGTATGTGGAAGTACACAAGTACATATGATCATCATTATCATTTTGAAATGGATGGAATGTTATCAAAATACATGATATAATATATTAATAGAGTTATAATAAAATTTATATATATATATATATATTTATATAATCCATAATTATAAATAGTCCTTATGGGTGGTGATAGAAAATTGTATTATATTAGTTCGCAAGGTGGTAGTTTGTTGTGAAAAAGAATGATGGATTCATTTAATATTTTATGGAATTGTATATTGGTAAAGGTTATGAAATATAAATAATAAAATCTCATTATATGATAGATACTTATTTTATTATATTAATATGGTTTATTAATATTTTAATTATTAAAAATAATAATTAAAAATAATGCTTTGTTTAAAATATATACCTTTTCATCAAAGAATATTATTTTATATAAACTATATCGTCTATAAGGATTTTATTATTCACTAAATAAGACCAATGAAACATAGAAGTTGATTTTAGTAATATACTGTGGTAGGTATTAGCTAATCTGAATAGCAATTTATGTGTGGGGAGAAGAGTATTGAAGATGTCCTTTTATAAGTGAGGGGAGTTCATTTTTATAATAACATAAAATAATATAACATAATACTCATAAAAAGCTTTTGAAATGGTTTTAATATAACATGGATTTTAATATAAAGAGATTATGGTCTTCATATAATCATCCAATAAATTGTTTCTTATTTATATATCATCTAAATATATTTTTTTATTATGAAAAAAACTTTAGGGAAAAGTGAGAACTAGTACATAAACAGGAAAAATTCAAACAACATGATAAGAAATAGTCGAATTAGAGAGTTTCAGTTTGAGACATTTAGATACCTTACCTCTGAGAAGAGACCATTGGAGGTCGGGATCTTTCTTGTCCGGATCTTCATTAAGGAGGCTTTTGAAGCTGTAAACTATCTTATCCCAAGTTTGTATGTGGTCTTCCACAGTCAACTTCTACTGGTTAAATCCACGTTCCAGGATTCCAAGTTGTTTATGTCCCCATGCACCCTTCTCTTTGGGAAGATTGACCGAGAACCGCCTCCCTACCAGCTTGTCAAATTACACTTGTTTGGTGATGACCTCCAAGCTCTTATCCATGAATTATTCATTGCAATCTATGATTTTTTCGCACACGCCACATTCCATCAGTTCACTCTCACTTGGAGTAGTTTTTGAATCAAAAAACACCTTTCTTGCATCCGCTAGGTGAGTAGTTATGGGTTCCCTTGCAAAAGGATCAAACTCTTTTGTATAACTTATCCTTGATTTCTTGGGAACCTTCTGAGGACACTGCCCTTTACTTAAGGACCTAGTGACAGCCGGCCTAGGAAGAAATGATTAGTCTTTCTTCTTTCGTAGCCTCCTAGTGTGCTGAATGAAACCTTCAAGGTCAATGATGGTGTTTTTACCCTTATTTGATGATAATCTAATATAGTCCTAAGAAATTACCACTTCCTTTGGATCGAAAGGGGAGTCCAAGTCCGAGTCATTTTCCTCCTGAGAACCCTCCTGTCGCAAGGCATTGGTCTTTCCAATATCAGCCTCTTCAACATCCCCTCCCACCACCACATGGTTCTATTCACCTTCCAGCATTGCAAAACGGTTGGGAGAAAGACTATCCCTTCCACCGAACTTTACTGTATCATCATAAGTTGAAAAGACCCGTGGAGCAAATGGAAATGAAATCCGCAAACATATCTACCTGTTCTGGACTAAGCCCACACCAAATCTTCCTCAACATTGAAACTCAAACGCACCTTTCTGGGCCCTAACAGATCCACAACCACATGATGGCTTAAGCTCCATTCCTTGTTCACATACCTGTCAAACATCTCCACCGGAGGTCGATGCCGGATGAACTTCACCACCAGGGCCGTAGAGAGAAGAGAAGAAGCATTGGTGAATTATTATGAAGAAATTGGGACCAATGGTTGACCATGGAGGATCTTAAGAACCTTCAGAGAAACATTGATTCTAGGGACAAGAAAGGTGGAAGCATTAGGTGAAGCTTGGGTTTTGAGGTCCTAGGGTTGAGGCCCCTCCCCCAGAAGAGGAGGGCCCACGTTTCTTATTTATATATCATTTTAAACATCATCCATTGAATGAAACCATCTATGAACTATTTTTTACCTTAACCACATTTATAACTATTTCATTATAAAAGTGATAAATTAAATAATTTGTTAAAAATGATCATAAATGGAAATGAGATTAAATTTAAGACCATTTATCATCTTAATTTTTCTCATCTATATTGTTTATGATTTTGAAATTTTAATTAAATCCATTTTTCATAATATACAGTTATTTTTATTTTAAGAACTATTAATATAATTTTACAATGAAAATTTTAAAAAACAAATGGAATTATAATAAAATAAATTTAATCAACAACACAGAAATAATATTAACAATAAAATTCATGTGATATCACATTTAATTTTAGAAACTATTACTTATTATGTTTTTAAATCATATACGTTAATGTTTTACTACTTGGACAATCCCTATGTCGGTGTTGCACAATAATATAAAATATTTATATCATCAATAAAAATTAAAAATAAACCATAACATAAAAAATATCATTATAATCAATAAAAATAATAATATTCATTAAATAAATTATTTATCTATCTGTGGGTATATATTATAAATTTATTGATGGAGGGTATGATTTTATTGATTTTTATTTATTTAAAATAATATATAATAAATATTTAAATAAAAATCAATAAAAATTACATAATCACAGA
The DNA here is from genome assembly GCA_963277665.1 of Viscum album. Lineage (NCBI taxonomy): Eukaryota > Viridiplantae > Streptophyta > Magnoliopsida > Santalales > Viscaceae > Viscum > Viscum album. Next base: position 397,846,084 of record OY728126.1, read on the forward strand.
TTCTATTATTTTTATGGTTTACCCCTACTCATAAAATATATTAATGGATTGTTTTATTTTGATTTTTACTCCTTACATTTTAATTTATATCCTTAATTACCCTATATAACCTTACAGAAGTGAAAAACATTTACTACAATTACTATTCTTAATCACCAAAAATAAAATTGTGAAAATTACCAAAATTGAACATAATGGTTCAATACATTGAATCCATGTTATATAATCAATTCATATAATTGGAATAATTTTATTTATAGTAAATCCCATAAAATAAGATGAAAAATAATTTTTTAGGGGAAATATATTTTCATGTATAAACATGTTCATATTCCTTATTCAAGTATAATGTCGATTCCAATAAATTTTATTAGATTATTTTTAATAAAAAATGAACTAATTATATTCTTAAAATAAAAAAAATTATAATTTAAATTTTTTAAATTTATGAAAATAATTGCTAGTTTCACAATAAAAAATGTTACATTTCACTATTCAATGGATTTTTTTTGTCAAAAATAATTTATAAAAAGTCAACAAAATATAATTTTCACTTGATCATTTAAAAATTTATGCCCTTTTTAAAAATTAAAATTCTTTAATTTTCAAATAAATCTATTTAATAAATCCATATAGGGAATGAAAATAAAATAAAAAATCAGATATAATGATTTTTTATTTTTTTCTAAAAAATTATTAAATATTCTTATAATATGTATTAGTATATAAAATATAAATAATAAATATTATTAAGATATGAAAATTGATTATCCTAAAATTAATATGGTTTTTACATTATTCTACATTATGGAAATGGAATCCTTATGATTTTATCTATTTCCTGATTGAAAGGGTTTAAAATATTATAAATGTCAATTCTACGAAGTGAAATTATAAACATATTTACATGAATGGAAACAAAATTAGCTATAAAAAGAAATTTTTTGAAAACCGAAAACAAAGAGAGGTTTAATAAACCAATTTTATAAAATAGGGAAAATTAAATACTATGTTCATCTAGAATGAAACATAATTAACTTTCATAATTTTCAAAAATTGATGGGAAAAGAAAATATAGGCATCGAGGAAAACCCCAATTTCAAAATAATGATGTTTAGTGGCCTCGAATATTTATCACAAGATAGTAAATTATTATGAAAAATTTGATGACCATGAAACCATAAACCAATGAGTTGTATAAAAGACCATCAATTCATCTGAAATAAACGTAACATGATAACATATTTATTTCAAGAACTGTTTCTAAGAGTTGAGATATTTTTTTGAGCATCTTAACTGAGATCATTGGGAAATATAATTACAAGAAAATTAAAATCTGATCCTTTAAAAAAATTTATCTGTAATCACATATTTTTCTCTAAATGATTGGTATTCAAGATGAATGTTTCAAGAGGCACTAACGTCAACATCTAGGGGAGCACAAAGTAACCAAATGTATAAAAATCTATTTCTCTTGTCTCTAGATAATAAAATAATATTTTAAAAAATTAGTATAATATTTTAAAAATATTAGCCCCCATATAAATAAATAATACTTTAATCTCCAAAATTCATCCAAAAGACCAAATGTTCAACATAGACAATCATATAAATAAAAAACCATACATACCAAATTAGCAGGATAAACATAAAATTAAATATTTTTTTAACCTTAAAGGCTATATCATACCATTTATCTTTTATTTTAATAAATATAATATTATTTTTCCAAAATAATATTTTATAAGAAATCACTTGATAGACATATTTTATTTTTCCAGATTAACACAATAAAACGACTCCCCAAAATATAAAAAATATTTTAAAAATCCCACCACATGAAACCTAAAATTGTTTCTTCTATACATTTTAAATTATTATTAACATTAACCATATATTATAAAGATATTTTTTATAAATATTTTGTTATACCCAATTTTAAACATAAGAATTTCTAAAGTTATCTAAATCATTCTTTGATACCAACTATTGAAATCCCGACCCGTAGTACTGTATATAATGATAACAACACAATCATTAAATTAATGTCATTATACAAATAATTTTGATCAAATTTATGTAATTGGAAAACAAACAACATAAATATGATCTATTGGATCAGTTAAATACTTAATGACATTTTTTCAAAGAGATTTATAAAACTAGAATATTCATTTACATAAAAACTTTTATACAAAAATAAAAAATTCATAAAACATTACATAATCATCCAATATGTTCTTGACATCTAGTAACCTTATTTGGAATAACACTCTCAAAACCATTATCCATAACCAAGTGAAAAATAAATATAAGAGTGATGTGGTCAAATGCTAATTATATGAAAATATAATAAATTTAAATTAAATATCATTAGTGAGACTAATGGTATTATTATATAATAAATATATATGATAAAAAATAATATAATTCATACACATAAAAACCAATATCATTAAACATGAAACATGCAATAAATATTTATCATAAGGCATTGGCCAGGGAATTCATTAGTAATAAGATACGTGAAAAAAACCCAAGAAAAAGAATCATAATAATTTGATGAAAGCATAAAAATTTTTGGTAGCTTGGAAAATTATTTTAATATCACTTTTACAATAACACATAGAATTGTATTAACATACCAATTAAATTCCTACCATATCTTCATAGAATCCTATAACCAGTTAACTAAGGCTATTTACACAAATGATTTGAGAGCTATATCAGGCTCATCGATCACCATGAGCCTCATCAGTCTGAACCGTCATTAGAAACATTATCCAAGAACTATAAATAATCTCAATTCATTAAATGTTGTATTTTTTTTAAAATCATAATCATTTTGATGGTCTTATTTACCCATAGAATAGAAATGGGTTCGGTAAAAGTATCCTCGAACCAATTATAGTCCATCTAATGAAAGAATAAGGATGAAAAAACTACAACATATCCCATGTGGAGAATACATAACCCTAAGGAATTGTGTTGATGTATATAAGTATCAATAAAATTACATTAAAACCATATTTTAGGAAGATAAACATTCCAAATTGAAAATAAATTTTAAAATCTAAAAAATTACAGAAAACAAGGAAAAACATTTTTCTTGAATATAATTGTGAATACATATAGTGTAATCTTTAAATGATTTCCAATATATGATTATGGGTAATTTATTTATTTTAATAATTATTAAAATAATTATAAAATTATATAAAATTACGTCATTTAGAAAATCAAAAAATTTTATTTTTTTTATTTTTTTAAAAAAAATTAAAAATGAGTTCAAACAATAATTTATGAATAAAAAAATCAGTAATTTATTTTATAAAACATTAATATGATTGGAAATTTTTTCTGACTAAAAGTGGAAAAATCTATGTTTTTCCCCAAAAAATTTCTAAATTATTTTGAGAACCAAAGTGGAGAAAAGGTTACTAAAAATTAATAATTCATGAAATAAATTCAATGTTATAAAAATAAATAGGGTCTATGATATGATGACCATATTATTTTAAATATTTATTTTCACTCATATAGAATCATGATTAAAATGGGATTTTATAAAAAAACCTTTACCACATTGGTAACTGTTGAATCGTAAACCCCATGAAATAATAACTATAAATGAAAAATTAAATATGTTTAAATTAATGATATTCATGATATTAAAATTCAATGGTGTAGTATATACACCTAATAAATAAATATATGTCCATAAAATATACATATGCACCAAAGATGGGAAATTTGAGATGAATAACCATTACAATGATTATATCATTAAATTTTGAATTAATCAATAACATGATTACATATAAAAATAGAAAAAACACATAGTTTGTTTTAAATTCATAAAAACTGGATGATATTTTATTTTACACATTATCATGATATTATGTAATACATGACGAAATCATATAATATAAATAATGAAAATTGAGTTAAGAACCCCTTAATACAGAGTAAAGTTAATGTGAAATCCCAATGGATGAAACGATATGAATTAAAACATAATATAACATGAATTATTATTGTTTCATGATATTACATATAAAATGGGTAGTAAATACACAATATAAGGGAAATTATTTACATAACACTAAGATATTCCACAATTGATGGGAAGTTAAGATGAAATCCCTTACCTCAAGCTAAAACTTTTTGTGTGTCTCCATTGACTCCAATATAATAAAAATATCTCATTTATTTTATTTCTTATGATTTTTTCCCAGGTTAATTAATGTATCATAAAACTTTCTATTTCTTTTACATCAATTTCATATTTAATTATGTAATTGGTTAAATCCACTTTCGGTGTTTTGATGAAGTTCAATTCATAATTTGAAAATTATAACAGTATCATGACCATAGTCAAAGGGGTCATTATTGAATAATCTCAATAATAATAATTAAATAATTTTCAATTTTTATAGATTTAACAGATTTTTAAGACCAACCATTAAATATTAGTATGAAAGATAAATTGTGTTTCAATCATTAACATGGAAGGTATTACATACGTGTGAGTAACATTTTCATTTTTCAACGTGAAATATGGAAATAAGGTAAGAATAATAATATATTTATATAATTATAATTATATAAAATTATTCATATTTTATCTTTGAATAATAGTATATATACCATCCATGTCTTTTGGTGATGAAAAATTAATCACATCACTTCGTAGAGGTGGTAATCAACATGTATGCACAAATTCCATTATCATTATTAAATGGATAGAAAGTTAATAAAATTTATTATATATTATAATTAAATAATTATAATTATTTAATTTATATAACATATATAATCATTAAATACATCATTATAACATCATTGAGAAGCAATTATGAAATAAAAATGGCCTCGTTTCGTGAAGATGTAGTTCTCTGTACACACGAACGATGGGTTCATTTCCCATTTTATTGAAGAATAAATTAATATTTGTAATAAAATATAATAATAACATCTTATTATATTAAATATACTGATTTTATAGTTTATTTTCCATTGAAGTATATTTTTAGGAGGTTTAAGAAGAAATAAAACTAAAATGGTCTCTTAAAATATATACCATTTCTTAGAACAACCTTCTATGATTTACACCTTAATACATTTAATGATGGTATTACACCAAAAATTATACCACTAGAAACTATTTAAGGATATTAAGAAAGGTTTTTATTATTTATTTTCTAAACAAAATGTCTATTGAAGTGTATAGAAGAGATGGGAGGGAATTAATTTTTATAAGTTAATGGCGGGGAACTTTTGAAAATACATGGAATATAATTATATTATTTGAGTCTAAATCATGTAATGTGGTTCCAAAATGACACAAATTGGTAAATAAGGGATATTTAACTTTAATATAATCATAAATTACATTTTTAAATGGTTTAGATATCATTTTAAACCTTATCTTTTGGATTACCCTATTAGCTAATCATTTTCAATATTATTTACAGTAAATACATTATCAATATAAAAGGGTTATAAATTTAATTTCATATTAATAATAGGCTCATGAATGTGAAATATGTGAATTTTAAAACCATTTATCATCATATTTTCCCTCTTGATTTCTTTAGGATTTTTATGTATTTCAGTAAAAAATATTTATCATGAAACACAATTAATGTAATTTTTGGAACTATTGAAATAATTTAACTTTGAGAAAAAAATAAAAAAATTAAACCAAAATATAATCCATTTAACCAAAATAATAATAATTACTATTCCTTAAAAAAATCAGGTGACACCTTAATTCATCTATAAAATATTATTATTTATCATTAAAATAAAAATATACTTTAATGTTATATTACATGATCAAGAACTATCCTGTTTAAGATAATTATGTAATCACTATAAATTAACAACATATTACCATCATAGAAAAAAATTAATTATTATAAAATAACCTTTAAAAATAAATAGAATTTTTTTATCCCTATTTGAATATATATTATAAATTTAAAAGTAAGAACATGAATTTTTATATTTTCCAATTCAAAAAAAAATATATTATTTGATTTCATAGAAAAATTGTAAACATTTACATAACGTAAAATATTATATAAGGATTTAATATCACCACAAAAGAAAGATATTAATATCATGTTTTGTTAACATTTTTAGTCCTTAACATATTAATTTTAACCATAAAAACTCGATTTACTCTTTCTAAAGCATTATGTTTTTACTATGGTTACTCTTCATATTGTAAAAAATGAAAAGATAATTATTTAAAAATTTAAAATTCTTAATTCAAAATAAGGGAACCATTTTTTCAAATTAATTTCAAATCAGTGTATTATATTAATATAAATTAAACATATAAAATTTATTTTATAATGATTTTTAGAAAAATGCATTTTTAAATAATTTTTTCCATAAAAGATTCATTTAAATGGCCACTATAGAATTTTTTTATGGAATATTATTTATATAACATAAATAATACAATTTTAAAACTTGTACAAAATAGAATGTTACTTTTTAATTAACTGAAATGAAATGTCATTGGTCAAATAAATTGACTTTTTCACAATTCGTTGAAAAGTCATACTTTAAAAAAACTCTAAAATAACTATGCTAATATTATTTTGAAATTTTGAATTAAATAATTAATTTAATATTATCATATTAAAATTATAATATTTGGAAATTAAAATTTTAATTAAAAAATATAATTCATCAAAACCCAATTTGGTTAGAAATAAATCCTTTTCCTTTTTGCAAAAAAAATTCCTCATAATATTAAAATGAATATATCCCGATAAAATATAAATATTTAATATTTATAATAAATGAAAATAATTAAACTTATCATTATATGGGTTCTTATAATGTGTCTCCCTTATACCAATTTTCATAGTCATCAGGATTATTTCAACAGTCACTAGATTTGTATTTGTCCATGGAATAAGTCCATCCATCAATTATATAGATCATTGTTATTATAAATTGCAATTAAAACCCAATTTATAATTATTTATACTGTGAATAATCACATATTCACTTTATACCTTATCGTTTACTCGATCAAATATCATTTTCATTATTATTGAATACAAATTTGACATACATAACCATTACCCACAATATTTCCCGCTTTGTGTTTGATGTCAAAACACATTTCACTCCAAATTGAATGATTTTTCTATACCACATTTTATAATAAATGAAATGGGATAATATATTCTCCCACATATTAATATAGTAGAATGTGTTAAAAACTTTTAATTCTTCCACCGACTGATTTTATGGGAAGGGTCTTATAATTTTTATCATAAGCACACTTATTCTCTCATTTAATTATATTTGTGATTGGAATATGATTGAAAAAATCCTACTTATTTAAAGTTATTATAATAACATGATAATAGAGAAAAATATTTATATGTAATAAGTTTTCTCCTTCCCTTAATTGATGTCACATTTTTTGAGGGTTGAAATCCTATCCCAGTGTTACACTTCTAATTTTATATAATTCAACCTATCCCCATTTGATATCCATCCAATTTACAATGATCAGAAATATTTTAATGATAGAAGGGTGATACCTTATTATTTATATAAAGGTGTCATCAAAAATAAAAATCAATATACATATTGGAGAAATCTTAAATGATAAAAATTTGAAAAATTATTGTGAAAGAATCTTCCCATTTTGTAACTTCAATTTGATATCACTTCCAGCCTTCACATTAAAGGGGTTTCTCAAAACATTTTCCTAATTTATTTGAGAACATGAAATCTCTTGAATGTAGATGTAAATACCATAAAAGTCCATATAATATTTTTAATTATTTGGGATTATAATGAGACTGCCATAATTGGCGACATGTGATTCTGAGGTTCGGAGTACCCAGAATGATCCATTAAAAAAATTTTGAGCATTAAATAACGTGCTTGAGTATTTTTTGTGAAAAAAGTATAATAACACTTAAATGGGTATTTGGATCATAAATCTGAGGTCCCTATTGCATTCAAGATGGAAGATTTACCCTAGGCATGACTTAATTTTGGTCGGTGCATGCCTCTTGTGAGAAAAACCAAAAATAGAATAATCGTAAATAAAGTTATTTTATTTTCAAAATGCTTATAACTCATGAATGGTGACTTAGATTGAAAATATTATATCATCATTGATCTCATTGGGGTATGGTTTCTGTAGGAAGCTCATAACCTTGCCCGGTGTGGCCCAACACTGGAAGATTTTTTCTAAGCTTAAAAAAATTATTAACTAACTATTATTTTATTTTTAAATTATTTAAATCATAAACAGTAAATCAGATTAGAAATCCGAGTTTACAATGGATCTTATGAGGGCCTGTTTCCCTTCGGTAAATCCTATCCTCGACAAGAGTGGGTAGAGGGTGACTGTTAATGATTTTGGACCTTTTTAAGGTAATTTCAGTAAACATATGAGCAATGATTTCTATCTTTTGAATCGGTGCATAGATAAACAATATGAGGTCACAGTGGGATTCTCTGACCCATGATTCATTTAAGGGAAGCATAACTTTTTTTGAAAAAATATGGACGAAAAAGTTAATTTTTTGACTTTAAAAAAAATAACTCCCTGAGTTATTTTATTTCATTCTTTGTAACTGTTCAACAGAGGTTGTGAGACTATTGGGTTGGCATACCATTTAATTCCCTATTATACTTGGTTGTATAACCACATAGTTGGGAGAATTAACAGTGCAACACCTCAAGCTTCCACGATATGTTTCCTTTGGAATAATGCAATAGACTGCATTGTACGCAACTTCGAGATTCTAACACACCACGACCAATAAAACTTTCTTTTATAAATATTAATACCCACTTTTTAAAATTTTATAAATTTTATTTTTTAAAATGGACTTCATTTTTAAATTTTTTATATCGAAATTAGCTTTGAGTGATTTTTCTGTATTTTTCGGAAAACTTTCAGTTTTTTATGAATAGTTAAAAACACTCTGTTGTTGGTTAAAACTGACATTTTATTTAAATAATTATTTATTTTATATAAATTCATTTTAGGTAAAAATAAATACATAATACTTATATAGGTTCAATGTAATTAATTTGAGTAATTTTATAATAAGTTCAGATAAATAAAAATTTTATTGAACTTTTTACCGTCTTTTACCCACCTCCTAGGAGCATTTTCAAATTTGTATAAAACATAATTTTACCACTTCTGTGAGTTGAATTTGAAAAATTAGTGAGACATGGATAATATCAATAAGTAAAATGTGGGTCAATAAGATGAAAATAATTTTTTGTGAATAGTAACATTTGAAGTTTATTTACCATGGTTAAAAGTAAATTGGGAAATTAAGAGTAAAAATAATAAAATAATTACCCTAAAACATGTCCGAATTCTGTTGGATATGTATAATTCAACCAAAAAAAATATTAGGAATAATATTTGATCCTTTTTTCTAAACTTGGATTAGATTAGGACATTTTTTATTATTTTATTTAAAGAATAGTTAAAAGAGTAAAATTCAATGTAAAATAACTAAACCATTTTTAATATATGGTAAAACACAAAATAAATTCACCTATATAAATTCATTAGAAAGATAAAAATCTTTCCTACATAATGGTATTTTATTTAGGATTTTTAGACATTAAATATTTTAATTTATGACACAATGATGATGCAATAATTAACTAATTAATGAAATATTAAAATAATTGATATTATAATTATCCAAATAAATGTAAATTGATACTTCTGATGAAATACACTAATATTCTAGGTTAATTTTACATGTTCGAGTTTTTTAAATAATTTTTTTCTGAAGTGATAATGTTTTTATGGCTTTTAAAAAAATCAAATGGTAAATAGTGTCAAAATTGACATAATTGAGTTTTTAAAACAAATACAATATTATTAATTGATATAATATTCCTAAAAATCTCAGTCTTATCCAAAGGAAATACATAAGGTTATATATTAATAATGTACCACATGGGGTTCTATTATCTTGTCATTTTATGTTTATTAACCATATAATATAAAAATACAAAGAGATATGGTAAATGTCAAACTATTTAACTAATAGTTAAATATAAAAGATAACATTTATATGGTGACCTAAACATGTCTAAAACATATTGGTTGAATGTCTTTCGATCAATACCCACCTTGGTCTCTAAATAAATTTTTTGGAGCCATTATAAACCGAAAAAGTTTTTATTATAAAATAACATTTCATGTTTCCCAAAAGTGACCATCACCTCTCTTATAAAAGGGTTGTTCCCCTTATCTTAATATCACACCTCCAAATCCTTTTGGCTCAGAAAAATCCTTCCATAATATCCTACCAACATTATGCCCTTTATCCTAGAGGCCTTCCTTTGGTCAGAAACCCATCCTAAGGAGCCCTTTTGTTCTAATCAAAAGGAAGAAACTGAAGAAGAGGTAAATATTTCATCACCTCTTTCAAGTTATTTTCTTCTTCCACTTCCTTTATATTTTTTTCCATACAAAAAAATTATATATAGTACCTTCTACATATAATGATGTTATTATAAATATGGTACAATTATATTCATTATATTATCCATCCTATAAATGACAATGTCGCCATACGTGCGTACGTACGGATTACTGTCTCACGAATGTGATGAGATTAATTCACCATCATAATCAATCAAGAATAATTTTCATTTTATGATTAAAAATAATGTTTATGAACATAATATAATTATTTATATGAATCAAATATAACTTATCCATTACAAACATGGCTTACGTAACCAATCATATAAAGGAAAACGAATCAGTTGATACCCAAAACGATGATACTACTGAAATATTATTAACAATGAAATATTATTGGATAATATATGATATCATATTTATGTATATAGTACTTGTATAATTTAAAAACAATGTTTTAACTATTATACATTATTTTAACTTATTATCGACTAAATAAAATTACAAGGTAGTGGTTAATTTCACAATATCTTTATTATCCGATGTTGCATTCACATTACTATCTACTCAAACCTCTTTATCATCTACATCTGTGTTTTCTTAAAAAATGTATTTCAATTTTTTTTTAATATTTACTAGAAAATTGGTTAAAGTCATTTATACCCTTATTTTACCTTATACATTTTGAAAGGATTCTTTCTGTCATTTTCCAAACAAGGTACTTTATAACCCTTTCGATAAAATTATGGTAAGAATGTTTTTTTAACTTATATGGAGAGTGAAACTATTTTCCACCATTATAACAACGTCAAATATTATATTACAAGCTTATAAGAATATTTTCAAAATAAATGTTTTCTTTTATAATAATATTACTTATAAATTATTTCAAAATAGAAATAGATATTTCTCTAAAAAAGTTTTGATTTTAATTATGTCAACATTGATTGATTGATTTTAAGATTTATTGAAGTAGATTTATTATGATAAAAAACCTCAATATTGTACTGAAGGTTTTTTTATATGTTTTACTATGGATTTGTTATTCTTATACCATTCATGTTTTATGAATATTTTATTGAAATTTTGTATGCTATTTTTAATATGAATGTTTATGTTATGTTTTAACCTTTTCATATGAGGAATGCGTTGGACTTAGTAAGTGATGGGTGGAGCCCGCTATAGCTTCTCGATGCATCGATATGTATCATGAGACAAACTAGTGTCTTGGAATGAGGCCTTGAGAAAATTTTATTTGTTGTGTTGGCATAAGGGCTTGACTATGTGGTTATGAAGTCTAGCATTTTGAATTCCATCATTATGAAAGTGGATATTGATATTGCATGTAATTATTAAACTAGTAGAATATCTATGTGAATAAGTAAATAGAATTATTTGATTTTATCTTTTCTATATTATGATTATGTTTATGTTTAAAAGGATTTTGTTTTAGTCTAACAAATTTCCATAAATGTTTATGATTATTTATGAATGATTCCCTTATATTGTTATCCATACTGAGCATCTGAGATCACCCCGCTCTATGTTTTACTTTTCCCAATATGTGAATAAGTATTTTATGGTTGACCGACAAGGATATGATAAGGATATAAGTGTGTTCAAAATGGGACAAAATGTTGTTGATGTTTTTATTTCATGATGTAATGTAAAACTTATGTATGTATCTTGTACTTCCAAGGCTACTAAACTGATCCGTCTTTCAGGAAATGATTACTTGTATCATGACAATGTTATGTAATAATTAACCAACTCTGGCTAACAGGGGTCAGGGCGTTACAATTGGTATCAGAGAATGTTTAGTACAAACCTTGGAAACTAGATTTAGAAAACCTATGATTGGAGAACACTACCCTAAGATCGACTTTGAGGATTAGTATAGAAGAACTTCCTATAATTTTTATATTGTAGAGATTTTGTGAGTTTTCCAAGAAATACATCCCTTTATGAATAAAAGTTGGTAGAGGCGGCTCTAGCTCAAATGTACCTAGGGGTAAAACCCAAAAACACCACTTTGAGCTAGAATCGAAGGAGAACTGGTGCACAACAATGGGCCTTACTACACTCTTCGTTACGACAATCCCGGGATATATGCTTAGGATAATTATCATTTTCATTACAAACCATTATGAAGTTTTTATGATTATATAATTCTTTAAAGAAAATGTTTTTATGTTTAGGGATTATATCCATAAAATATTCCATTTTTGTTTAGTGTTTTACATGTTCGGAATTATGTATTGATATTCATAAACTAATCTATTGTATGCCATAGTTTAGAAATGGCCCCTAGTGGATGGGATGGAATCCGTATCAATGCTCATAATCCCTATAGGGATTTCCCTCCTACTCAAGATAATTATAGTGGAGATGGTTAAACAACCAGTGTTGATAAGCTTATCACCATACTGGGACAACTCAATCATGTTATGAATAATATCCTTACTCGAATGGAGAACCCTGATCCAAAATGTAGAGGATCAATGTTAGATTGATTAATGAGGAAAAAACCCTGAAAATTCATTGGGAGTACAAATCCATTCGTAGCTAACAAATGGATAAATTCTTTAGAGTAAATATTTCATTTTTTGGGGAGTAGCGAAAGGGAAAAATTTTTCAAGGCAGTTTATCACCTCACAGGAGATACAGATCAATGGTGGTCATTAATCCGAAACATAAAGGAAGTTGAAGAAGTACCGAGCATGTAATGAAGGGAGTTTAAAGATATTTTCTTAGAAAAATAATTTCCTCATGACCATCGAGCAGATATGGATATACAATTTCTGAGACTAAGGCAAAAGGAGGATAAGAATGTCGCAAATTATGAGGATAACTTTACAAGGTTAGTAATGTTTACAACATATTATATACGTAACCAAAGGAGTAAGATTTATCGATTCTTTGATGGGTTAAAACCATTTTTTGATGAGCATTAGTCTGACAATCCTTCATATCATACGAAGATATTGTCTCATTGCTATCAAAACTGAAAGGGAATTCTATATGTCTTATGAATTTAAAGAAAAGAAGGAGAAAAAGAGGTATGTTGAACACTATATAAATAGAAATAAGTGGAATAAGGGAAAAGTTGAATATACATCATGCGATAAATGTGGGAAAAAACACCCCAGTACTTGCCTGAAGGGAATGAGAGTCTGTTACAAGTGTGGTAATATATGCCACCAAGCTCGTGATTGTAATGGAAGTAAAGTAGTTTTCAATGTTGAATGATACAATTGATGAGAAAATGGGAATTAAGAAAATGAATATCTTAAGCACCAAGGGAACATACCTCAGAAAAGGCCAAGGGAGAAAGGATAAGCTTATGTGATCAGTATTGTGGAGGCTGAAGCTTCGAAAGACATAGTGGCGGGTAATTTAATGGTTTCTTAATTTTTAGCCAATGCTTTATTTGATTCTAGATCATCACATTGTTTCATATATTCCCAGTTTTCTATGAAAAATTGATATTTCCAATTCTATTCAACAAGGGAGTTGTCAGTTAAAAATCCTAAGGGAAGTATGATTGCAATAATGTTTTTTGAATCAGTTCCCATTAGGTTATTTAAATGTTCTTTATCTACTGATCTTATCGTTATACCCATTAATAAATTTAAAATAATCCTTGGTATGGATTGGCTTTCATACCATGATGTGAAATTTTATTGTAAGAAGAAGGAGGTTACAATTCTCGATGATGATAAGGAGTACCTTATCTTTAGTGCAGAAACATCACCACATTATTATCATCTAGATCCACCCCAGTAGCTGAACTAAATTCAATTATTTGGGATGAAGATAATGAAAAAACTATGGGTGAGGAATAAAATGTTCAAATAGAGGATGTTCATATTGTGTAAGAATATGTTGATGTGTTTCCATAGGATTTTCATAGACATCCTCTAGAATGAGAAATTATGTTTTCCATTGATTTAATTTCTGGTTCAAGGCCAATATCTAAGACCCCTTATAGACTGACCACTGTGGAATTATTGTAACTAAATAAACAACTATAGGAATTGAGTAATAAGGGATTTATTTTCCCTAGTTTTTATCCATGGGGAGCCCCAATTCTTTTTGTTAAAAAGAAAGATGGATCAATTAGGTTGTGCATTGACTACATAGAGATGAATGCTATAACAATAAAGAATAAGTATCACCAACCACACATTGATGATTTATTTGAACAAATTCATAGAGATCAATATTTTTCAAAGATCGAACATCAATCGGGATATCATCAATTGTTTTTGAAGAAGGAATAAATTCTGAAAGAACCATTTCGAACCATGTATGGGCATTACATGTTTACAGTAATGCCTTTTGTATTTACTAATGCACCCTATGTCTTCATGGATGCAATGAATAAACATTTCAAGAAATATCTTGATGAATTTCTTGTGGTATTTATTGAAGATATATTTGTATACTCCATAAGATATGAAGATCATGAAAATAACTTGTAGAGTATTCTAAAGACTGTTAAAGAATAGAATTATATATGATGTTTAGAAAATGTGAATTCTGGCTTCAAGATATTTTTGTGTCGCCATATTGTCTCAAAGGATGGAATCTCTGTTGATCCTTCAAAGATGAGGGCAATCCAAGAATGTCCAGCACCGACGAGTATAACTGAGGTACACAGTTTTGTTGGTTTAGCAAGTTATTATCGACATTTCATCCATAATTTTTTCCAGTTAGCTAACCCATTCACCAGGCTCACACGTAAAAAGGTTAAATTAGTTTGGATAAAAGAGTGTGAATAATGTTTTAAAGAACTGAAGCAAAAATTTTCAATTATCCTATCTTGACTCTACCATATGGGAATGATGGGTTTGTTATTTATAGTGATGCATAAAAAATGGACTTGGTTGTGTTCTTATGAAGAATGACATAGTTATTTCTTATGCATCATGACAGCAAAAAATCCATGATCAAAACTATCCTACTCATGATATTGAGTTAGTAGTTCTAATAATTTCTCTGAAAATATGAAAACACTATCTCTATGGCAAAATATGTGAGATTTATACCGATCATATGATTTTAAAGTATTTTTTCTTAAAAAATGAACACAATATGAGGAAAAGGCAATGGATTGAACTACTCAAGGATTATGATTTCACAATAAAATACCCCCAGGGGAAGGAACACAAGGTGGAATATTATTTGAGCATAAAAGATGATGGATTTTTGAACAATATGAGAGTTGAAAAGGACCCTATTTCTATGGATATTATAAAGACGGATATGGGAATAACCATGGAAGGTGAAACATCAATGCTTTTTCAAATGGTTTCCAAACAATATTTACTAGAAAGGATGAAATGTTCTCTTAGTGATGATGAGGAGTTTAAAAAGATGATTAATGCTGTGAATGATGGGAGATTGAGTGACTTCGTATATGAAAAAGGAATTTTGAAATTTGGGAAGAGACTTTATGTTTTTAATATTCCTAATATAAAAAGGTACTTTTTGGATGATTCTCATAGATCCAATTTATCTATACACCCTAGGAGCACCATGATGTATTGAGATTTATTGGAACATTTTTGGTGGGACAACATGAAGATGAATATTACTGATTTTGTGTCAAGATGTATGGTTTGTCAACAAGTGAAAGCTAGAAGGAAACATCCTAGAAGAGTCATCAAACATATTCCCATACCTGAGTGGAAATGGGATAATATTATGATGAAATTTGTCATGGGGCTATGAAAGACTCCTAGAAGGAATGATGCAACATTGCTCATTGTCGATCATCTTACCAAGTCAGCACATTTTGATGCTATAAGAGATGATTATTCACTTGAACATCTGGAAAGAATATATATTAATGAAGTTGTAAGACTCCATGGTGTACCTATATTGATTGTTTCAGATTGTGATCCCCATTTTACATCAATATTCTAGAAAATTATTCAGATGTCCCTTGATACTAAACTTCGTTTGAGCACTACCTACCACCCTCAAACTGATGGACAATCAGAACGGATAATTCAAACCTTAGAATACATGTTTAAATCTTTCTCAATTTAATGTCATGGTATGTGGGATCAAAATATACCTCTAGGTAAATTTTCTTACAAGAGTTTCTTCCATGCAAGTATTTATATGGGACTATATAAAGCGTCATTTGGAAATAGATGTCGCACACCAACTTTTTGGGATAATGATGGTGAAAGAAAACACATAGGCCCAGAACATGCTTAGGAAATGATGGAAAAGGTGAAGGTTATCCATACCCACATCAAGGAAGATCAATGTAGGCAAAATAGCTATTCTGATAATTAAATGAAGGATTTGGAACTTTAGGTAGGTGATCATGTTTTCTTGAAGGTATCTCCAGGGAAGGGTGCTATGCATTTCAGAAAGAGGGGTAAGTTGAGTCACAGGTACATCAGAACATTTAAAATTCTAGAATGAATTGGAGTTGTAGCTTATCATTTGGCAATGCCTACAAGTCTCTTCAAAGTTCATGATGTGTTCCATGTATCACTATTAAGAAAATACTTGCATGACCCAAAGCATGTACTCACATACGAGGAAATGGAATTGGAACATGATATGTCTTATTGTGAAGAGCCTGTCAAAATTCTTGATACAAGATAATATGTGCTGAGAAACCAGATGACTCATCTGGTAAACGTTCTATGGTGAAACCATAATATAGAAGAGACAACGTGGGAACTAGAGGAACATATGAGGAAGAACCACCTCAATATTTTTGTGGGGTAGTATTATAGAAATTACGAGGACTGAATTATTTAAAGGAGGGAAGAATGTAACACCCCAAGCATCTATGGTACATTTCCATTTGAATAATGAAATAGCTTGAATTGTATGAAACTTCGAGATTCTAACACACCACGACCAATCAAACTAGAAGTTATGAATTGAAATACCCACTTTTACAAATTTTATAAATTTTATTTTTCAATATAGACATCATTTTTTGAATTTTGAATATCAAAACTAGCTGATTTCGGGGAGAGACTCTCCCTCGGGATCCATCCATCTTCCTAGTTCTCTCGATCTCAACTATGTAGGCAAAATGATGTGCAACCCAATGTGATGATATATTTGTTTGATGATCCATCATCTATTGGGATGTCACCCTCGAGGACACTATGCTATCTCGACTGGTAATTGATCCTTCCCTGACAAGGTATCTACCTCAGGGTAGTGACCTATTCATAGGGGAGGGGGGTTACATTGTGTGGAGGGTTTGAAAAGGCCACACAAGCAAATTCCTTTTTGAGAAAAACAAAAATAATATGAATAGTGAAAACACTGCATTATGGGTTAAAACCAAATTTTTATTTAGATTTATTTTTTATAAAAATAGATACATAATATCTATATAAGTTCAATTTAATTCATTGGAGTCATTTTATAACATGTTTAGTTATATAAAATTTTTATTGAACTTTTTTCCGTCTTTTACACACCTCCTAGGGGCATTTTCAAATTTCCATAAAACATAATTTTACCACTTTTGTGAGTTGAATTTAAAAAATAAAAGAGTCAGGGTTAATATCAGTAAGTAAAATGTGTTTCAATAATTTTAAAATAATTTTTTTGTGAATAGTAACTTTTGACTTTTATTTACCACTGTTAAAAGTATATAGGTTAATTAACGGTAAAAATGATATCATAAATACCGTAACACATGTCCTAATTCTATTGGATATGTATAATTCAACCAAAAACAACCGTAGGAATAAAATATGATCCTCTTGGTTCCACATGGATTAGAGTAGGACATTTATTATTATTTTATTTAAAGAAGAGTTAAAAGAGTTAAATTCAATGATTAATAATTAAAGAATTTTTAAGATAGGGTTAATCACAATATAAATTCAACTATAAATATTAATTTGATATATAAATATATTTCCTAAATAATGGTATTTTATTTATAATTTTTAGACCTTAAATTATTTAATTTATGACATAATGATGATGCAGTAATTACCTTATTAATGAAATATTAAAATAATTGATTTTATAAATATCCAAATAAATTTAAATTCAGACATATGATGAATTAAACTAATATTCTAGGTTAATATGGCATGTTAGGGTTTGTTAAATTAATTTTATTTGAAGTGATAAAGTTTTTATGGCTTTTAAAAAAATCAAATGCTAAATAGTGTAAAAATTGACATAATTGAGTTTTTTTAAAACAAATGCTATATTATAAATTGATATAATATTCCTAAAAATCTAATGATCAGAAAAAAGACATAGATAAGTGTATATATATTAATAATGGACCACATGGGTTTTTATTGATTTATTATAGTATGTTTATTAACCATTTAATATAAAAATACAAAGAGATGTGGTAAATGTCAAAAAATTTAACTAAGAGTTAAATCTAAAAGATAAGGTTAATATGGTGACCTATACCTATCTACAACCAATTGGTTGAGATTTTTTCGACCCATATCCATATTATCCTCTAAATAAATCAATTTTTCCCTTAGAAACTGAAAATTATTTTTTTATAAAATCATATTTCATGTTTTCCAAAAGTGACCCTCACCTCTCTTATAAAAGTGTACTTACCCTTCTCTTAATTTAACTCCTCCAAAGCCATTTGGCTCAGCCAAACCCTGCCGAAATATCCTCCCAACTATCCTCCCTTAATTTTAGAGGCTTTCCTTTGGTCATGAATCCATCCTATTGAGCCTTTTTGAACAAATCAAAAGAAAGAACCCGGAGAAGAGGTAAATATTTCATCACCTCTTTTAATTTCTTTTCTTCTTCCACATTTTATTTCATTTTGGTTTCCATACAAAAATAATAAATCTAGTATATTCTAATTAATTTTATGATATTATAAATATGGTACAACCCTATTCATTATTTTCTCCATTCTATAAATGAAAAAGTCGTCAAACATGCGTATATACAGATTACCGTCTCCACGAACGCGATGAGATTCATTCCCCATAATAATAATTAAAGAATAATTTTCATTTTATGATTAAAAATAATTTTTATGAAAATAATATCATTATTTATATGAATCAAATACATCATATCCATAAGCAACATGGATTACCTAACCAAGCATATAAAGGAAAACAAATAAGTTTACACCAGAAACGTTGATACTACTGAAATATTATTAACTAATAAATATTAGATGATAATGTAAGATATCATATTTATGTATATAGTTATTGTATAATTTAATAACAATGTTTTTACTATTATACATGATTTTAACTTACCATCCACTAAATAAAAGTACAAGTCAAGGGTTAATTTCACAATCTATTTATTATCCGAGGTTGTTTTTACATAAGTGTCTACTGGGACCTCTTTATCATCCACATCCGTGTTTTCTTAAAAAATGTATTTCAAAACAATTTTACTATTTACTAGACAAATTTTTAACGTCATTTTTACCTTTATTTGACCATATAAAATTTGAAAGTATTTTTTCCATTGTTTTACAAACAAGGTACTTTATGACCCTTTTGACAAAATTAAGGTAAGAATGCTTTTTTTCTTATACAGCGGGTGCAGATATTTTCTGCCATTATAACATTGTCGATGATTCTCTTAAAATATTTTATGAATATTTTCAATATAAATTTTTTCATTTATAATTATAAGACTTTAAATGATTTCAAAATAGACAGAGATATTTTTCAAAAAAAGATTTGATTTCATCTATGTCAACATCTTTTGAGGGATTTTAATCTTGATTGAAGTTGATTTATTATGATACATCTCTTCCATATTATATTGATTATTTCCGGATATGTTTGACTATGGATGTTTTATTCTTATACCATTCACGTTTTATGGATAAACTATTGACATTTCGTATGCTAGTTTTAATACGATTGTTGATGTAATGTTTAAACCTTTTTATATGAGGAATGCATTGGACATAGTAAGTGATGAGTGGAGACCACTATAGCTTCATGAAGCATCGGTAGGTCTCATGAGGCAATATAGTGTCTTAGCACAAGTCCTTGACAAAATCTTATTTGTAGTCTTGCCACAAGGCATTGACTGTGTGGTTATGAAGTCTGAAATTATACATTCCATCATTATGAAAGTGGATATTGATATTGCATGTGATTATTTGACTAGTAGAACATACATGTGAATAAGTAAATGGAATTATTTGATTTAATCTTTTCAATATTATTTTGATGTTTATTTTTAAAAGGATTTTGTTTTAGTCTAATACATTTCCTTAAATATTTATACTTATTTATGAATGTTTCTGCTATATTGTTATCCATACTGAGCATCCGAGCTCAACCTTTTATATGTTTTGTTTTTCCAAGGATGTGAAGATGTATTTTATAGTTGACTTGTAGGGATAAGATAAAGATATAAGTGGGTTCATAAGGTGAGAAAATGTTGTTGATGTTTTTATTTCATTATTTAAGGTAAATCTTATGAATGTATCTAGTACTTCCAAGGATACTAAACTGATCGGTATTTCAGGACATAATTCCTTGAATCATGCCAATGTTATGTAATAATGCACCAAATCTGGGTAACTGGGGTCAGGGCGTTAAAAATAGGTTCATTAATTAAATTTGTTAATAAACCTCATTAATTGTGCAGTGTGTTGATATCCAATTTTCTTTTATTTTAAAACAGTCTAGGCCTGGGTTTTTGGAACTAAAGAGAGGAACCTCTGCTGAAGTGCCACCGAAATCTTCCACTAACATTGAACAGATCATTGATGACCATTGGAGGATTCAAATATGACTACGTCGAGCGATGAAGAACACATTCAAAAATGGGTTCATATCCCTCATCCACATCATCTTCCAACACATTCCAAGTAAGGGGATATGTGATTAATTCTATATTTTCTCCATTCTTGAATATTACGAAAAACATGGATCAACATACCAATGATTTGATCTGTGTTTTGTTCATTAATGCAGGATGATAATGTGGGGTTTTATATGGAAGTTTTTCGGGTTAAATAATCCTTCCCATTTTATAATACTAAAGCGGAGGGCATGAGACATGATTAACAAGGCACGGACCATCCGCCAATATCGGGATGGTGGAGTTCTTCATGTGAGATCGATAAATATGGTGTCAACGAAAAAAATCGGGTCGCATGGTATAGGCATCGTCCCGAGAGGCCCACTGGCACAGACGAGAAAGCAATCAGACCACCAGAGCTTTGCTGGTGACCCATTGAAGCATCACCGTCATGGAGGCGCCGACAACTAAAGGAGGTAGCGGACAGCTACTACCGACCGTGAGAAGATGGTGGTGCCTGAAGGCATCGTGTAGGACAAAGGGGTGGTTTTCCTCAGTCGAAAGCGTCAGAGTAGGGTGGCGAGCCGCGGTGGAAGGTCACGGCCTCGAGCCGCGGCGGAGGGTGGGCCAATGGTTCGTTGGTTCCATAGGATACCAGTATATAGAGAATGACCAGGTGCTGCAGCTCTATTCAGCACTATTTATTTAAAGATCTAAATGACTCGACCTCTTGGGAGGACAGTGGACCCTCGTGCCTAGCCAGTGGGTCGGGCGGTTATGCGGCCCGGTAGGTCGCACCCATCCGTGTGGGACGGGTCGAAACAATATCCCAGTGGGCCTAACCCACAACCCAGTGAGACAGACCAGGCCCAACTAAACCGGCCGATGCCCAGCCCCTTTGGGCGGGGCCCAGCAGGCTGGGTCGGGTCAGTCTTACCAGATCAGACCTGACCCCGACCCCTTTCAGCCCAATTGCACTTAATGGGCATTTCTCATAAACCGGATGTCCGTTTGATGAACCATATTCAGCGTCAGAACCCTTAGTACGAGGCATTCCTTTTGAGATAAATTACATGTGTTTTAGAGAATTTTTTAGAATGTATGGGTTGGGTTGAACCTATATCCAATTGGGCCCTTAGCATGGAAAGGTCTATAACATACAGACCATGTGTCCAGTTAATGCGTTGTCTGTTGTGTTAAAAACCTAATGATATAACGGCCCATACTTTACATAAATTGTTATTACATAAGAGTTGAAGCATACTTATTAAAACATATATCAAAACCATGATATGACCGTATATGTATAGTGTCTTTAGAAACTGGGAAACATAAACAACTGGTTCATAAAGCATCTACATTGTCTCCATTTTATTTCATCATATCTAGAGTAAATTTTGTCATATCCTACTTAATACCCTTCTTCCTAACCTGAGGATAAGAAAACATACAAAAGGGTGAGCTCAAATGCTCAGTAAGGGTAAACTAAGGAAATATCAATCTATTATATTCATAAGAACATAACATTTTGAAAATCTTAACCTACAAAAGAGATAATAAAATCATAACATGGGTTAAATCATAGCAGTGATGTGTAATCCCAATTATCATAACATAAAACATGAAATTTTTTTGGAATACACACATAATCATTGAAAATCATTTCATATTAGTCAAGACTCATTTCCAAGACTATTATAGAGAACAAAGTCCATTTCTGAACCGAGTTCACTCCTCGTTCCAGTCCTGTGTCACTAAACCGGATTAACTTTCCATTCTAGCCATGTCTATTTCATGAGATATAAATATTTACCCAATGAATTAGAGGAAGATATAGGTCCCATACATCTCTTAATGATACTATTCTTATTGTTTCCACAAAATCATAAATCATACATCATATCATAACCCATGTAATAAAAATGGGATTCTTAAACATCATTCCATCATAAAATAATCTATATAAGATAACAGTAATTCATAAAGATAATTCCATTATAAAATAATCAAATCAATTTAATATTAGGGTTATAAAAAGAACCCTATATTATCTTAGATGGAAAATAATTTTGATAGAACACTTGAACGCCATTCTTGACGAAAAATATTCTTTCTACTTCAATTTTTTCCTTTATTAACATGTCATACAATTTTAAACTAAAAGAAGTTAATTAAAAATAAACTTGAAAACCTGTAAATTATGCTTCATGGAAATAATGTTCTATGAAATCATAAAAATCAATTCATACCGTATAAGTTATAAAACATTTTTCTCATACATTGACCGGAAAAGTCAAAAAGTATCTCATACTGAAAAAGACAAAAGATTCCTTTCATAACTATTACTAAATATTCACCAATAGGTAAAATTTGATTTAAAAATTTTAGGAGGATAGAAATAATATTACATATTGTGGAAACATGGATGTGGATTATAAATATTCCTCCGTAAATTCTGAGGTATAAAAAATCTCAGATAAAAATGAGATTTCGAGATTTTCCCTTACCTTAGGTCTGATATGCTTTGTACATGTCTTAACCTCCTGTAGAATGATTTAAATAATGTCATTGACTTATTAAAGAATCATACCCATTGTTATGATATCATATATGGTCATATTATTATCTTATTATTAGTAATATTTCATTGCTACTTTTTATTCGGGTGTTTATTGCTTTATGTTCTTATGCG
Source organism: Viscum album (assembly GCA_963277665.1). NCBI lineage: Eukaryota > Viridiplantae > Streptophyta > Magnoliopsida > Santalales > Viscaceae > Viscum > Viscum album. Next base: position 397,870,014 of record OY728126.1, read on the forward strand.
TGTTTTGTCAAATAAATTCTTATTCATATTTTTTAGGTTATAGCTACATCATTTAAAAAATGGTAGTAGTATAATATATATATAAGATTTCTTCAATAAATTTGTTTATATAATCAATGTTTAATGAAGATCATGTAGAATGAATCACATAACATCATCGAGAGGGTAAGCTGTACATATGCATGGGCGACGATATCACTCCCATAATTATTAAATGGTCTTGGAGTGGTTGATAGAATATCTCAGAATTAGTATCATGTTATAATAATAATATATAGTAATTCTTTACACCATTGTACCCATCCATGTATGGTGGTGGTGGCAAACAGATTACACCACGGTGTGGAGACGGTATTCCGTACGTACACACACGTGGTGATTTCATTTTCAGTAGGATGGATAGAAGGTGAAATAGGTTTTTTTAATAATAACATATTAGTATATTAGTGATACTGATGTTATTACCTTATAATGAAACCAATAATTAAGAGGAAGTTGAAGAAGAAATAAATTTTTAAAGATTGGTAAAGTATATTACCTCTTCTTCGACATGTCTCTTCTAAATCTCCTCTTAGGGCACTAAAGATGGTCTTTGAAGAAGACCAAGAAATATAGTATGTTTCTAGGGAAGTGGAGAAGAGAAATTGGTAGGGTTTGTCCATGTATTAAGGCTCAAAATTATGTGAGGAGAAGAGGGAGGAGGTTCCTTTTTATAAGGGAGGAGAGGGGCACCTTTGGAAACATAAGAAATATTAATTTATAATAAATTCCAACCCCACATAAATACCTCCAAAAATAAATAAATTTGAAGATGAGATGAGATAGGGTTGTAATATCGTAATCCAATAAAATTTAGACATGTTGTGAATTTATTTTAAACCATATCAAATTAATTTATCCTTATTTAATCTATTTAATTTAATTTGTGGTAATAATATTCTAAATTTTAAATTGTTATAAATAATTATGTATGTGTTGTGAAGTGTCCATAATTGGATAAATTATGACATTTTATATAATATAAATTTCAATTTAAAATGTTTAAATATTATTATGATTTTTTAAACAATTTTATAATATGTTATTTTTATAAAATAACAATTGTTTTAATTTTGAGACTATTCCTTTATTTGAATTTAATTAAAATATAAAAAAAAGGATATATTCAAACCAAAATATTTAATATATTCATAACATGTCATATTCATTTATAAAATTCGTGGATCACATTAAATTGTTCATATAATATTTATTTTAATATTTTTAAAACCATTTATTTGATATTTCAATCAATAAATTAATTTCAACATCACTATTGTGTCATCATTAATGATAATTATTTAATCCCTAAAAATTATAAATAAATTTCCATGATGTAGATAATTTTATTATATTTTTGGAGTGTATTCATGTTGGAAGTTTTATGTAGTTTATCACTAAATTAAAATTATTAAACTTATAAGATATAATAGAGTGACATGTTGTCTCTTTCTTTGGTTTTAAGAATAGTTATATAATCTTCATGGTCAAAAGTCCATTAAATGAATCTATTCCAACTCTTAGATGATATGGGTCTACTTTTATTTATCCAAGGGATATTTGATAGGTGTTAGGGGAATTTTATAATCTTAGTTTTACCATTAATTACCTTATTTACCTTTAACTAGAGTAAATAAAAATTACCGTCGTTACTATTCATAATGTCACAAAATAAAAGTAACCTATTATCATAATTTGGATCCAGTAATTCCAAATATTGAAAAAAAATTTCAAAAAATAATACAAAGAATTTGTAGTAATTAATGTAAAATTAATCTCGTTGTTAAGAAAAATGGTTTTGAAAGTTAAAACATTGTCAAAGATTGAAATGTTTTTACCTATGAACTCAATGAAAAATTAATGCAAATGAAATAAATTATATTAAATGGTAAAAATATATTCTATTTATAATTTAAAAACATTAAAATTTATCATTTAACCATATAAATTATCCTGATAAAAATAGTTGTTTTTAAGAAAAATGTAGCATATTTTTACTATTCATCAAAATATGAATGTTATGAGAAAAGTATAAAAAATTTATCTGATGTAAATTTTTATATCCTCATTCAAAATAAGAAGTTTATTTTTTTAAAATTGAACTTATAAACTTGTAAAAAATTTTATTTAAAATGGGTGCGCCGTTAAAAGGCGGTAAAATTACATTTTTTGAAAAATACTTCTTTTATCTGAAAAATTGATTTTTTTCATATCTCATTATAGAAAATGTGTAAGATGAATTATAATGTTATAAAAATAAAAATTCAGTTAATAATATTCGTAATAGCTAGTTTATAATATTATAATAATATATCTGTGTTTAGTGAAACTTGGCATTGCGTGCAACGCAAGCTATCGAGGAAGGTTAGTCATGCGTGTAACGCAAGCCAAGCCAGTGTTGTGTATAATGAAAGATTCTATTGTTTTTTCATATAACATAAGTCATAAAAAAATATTTCTCATAAAATATCATTGTGTTACATTATACCCCCCTTAAAATGAATTTCTCCCTGAAAATTTGTTTTTTCGTAACAAACAGATAAAGATACCTCTCCCTCATCATATCATCAAGTTCTCCTGTAGCTTCTTCCAATTGTTGGTTCCTCCATAAAACTTTATCCAAGCGAGTGGTCTTGTTTCATAGAAATTATTTTCTATAATTTATAATCTCTATCGGCTGTTCTTCCTAAGAAAGATCTTGCTCCGGTGGTACAACTTGTGAGCTTAGTACATGTGAAGGATCAGTTATGTACTTTCTCAAGAGAGATACATGGAACAAATCATGAACTTGAGAGAGTTTCGGTGGAAGCGACAATCGGTAAGCTACCTCTCCAACATGACCCAGTATTTCAAAAGGACCAATATACCTAGGGCTCGACTTTCCTTTCTTTCCAAATCTCATTACTCTCTTCCAAATAGATATTTCTAAGAACACTTTATCACCCACTTCAAACTCTATGTATTTTTTCGGTTGTCAACATAACTTTTATTGTTGACTCTGAGCTTCTATTATGTGTTTTTCAATAGATCAGACCTTTTTTTCTTCTCATCAACAAGATCAGGTCCTGAAAGCTTTTTTCCCCAACTACATCCCAGCATGTTGGAGTTCGAAATTTCATTCCATAGAGTGCTTTATAGGAATCCATCTTAATACTAGAGTGAAATCTATTATTATATGAAAATTACACCAATGGTAGGTGTTAATCCCAACCAACTTTGAAATCCATAGATAAAGCTCTCAACATGTCTTCTAGAGTTCGAATTGTCCTATCAGACTGACCGTCTTTCTGAGGATGATAAGTAGTGCTGAAACTCTACTCTGTATCTAGAGTATGCTGAAGACTTTGCCTAAACTTTGAGGAAAACCTCGAATCCTGATCAGATATAATGGAAAATGGTACTCTATGCAATCTTACCAAATCCATCAAATATATCCTGGCAAGTAGATCAAGAGATAAATCCTCTCTAATAGTAATGAAGTTTTCCGACTTTGTAAGACGATCAACTATAACCTAGATAGCATTATTGCCTTTGGATGTTTTAAGAATTCCAGTGACAAAGTCCATCAAAATGTTTTCCCATTTCCATTCTGGTATGGGTAATGGTTATAACATCCCCTTAGACATCTGTCTCTCAGCTTAAACTTCCAGAAAAACCAAGCATCGAGGGACATATTCAGCAACATCTCTTTTCACGCCATCCCACCAGAAGTACTCCTTCAGGTTCATATACATCTTTGTGCATCAATGGTGAATAGAGAATGAAGAACTATGAACATCATCCAATATTTCCATCTATAATTCTGGTATGGGAGGAACACAAACCTGATTCCTAAACCTTATTATTTTATCACAATCAATGTGGAATTCAAGAGCATTTCAGACCTTCATTTGTAACTCTACATCTTTTTTATGTGCCTCTTTAATCGTCACATGTATATATGGTTGAACATTCATTTGATAATGATAATATTTTTCCACTTTCATTATAATTACATGATCCATCATTTGTAAATTGATAAGTATTGGATATTTTATGATCCTCATCATGGATTAGCTAGAATGGTCTTGTCGTCATAATGCGTCTACCACCTTGTTTTCTTTCCCAGGGTGTTAATAAATTGAGAAGTCGTAATCCTTAATCATCTCCAACCATCATCTTTGGCACATATTAATTTCTTTTTGTTTTAAAATATACTTTAATATTTTATGATCACTATAAATATCACATCTTTCACCATAAAGATAATTCCTCCAAATATTTAATGCAAATATTACCGCAGCTAACTCCAAATCATGATTTGGGTAATTTTTCTCATGGATTTTCAACTTTCGTGTGGCATAAGCCATCACCATATCATTTTTCATGAGAAAAATCCTCAATCACTTCTTGGATGCATCACTGTATATCACAAACCTTTCTCCACTACAAGGCAGTGTGAGCATAGGTGCACTGAATAACCTTCCTTTTAACTCCTTGTAATTATCTTCACACTCCTCTGTCCAAACGAACTTAACTCCTTTTCGATTCAACCTAGTTAGTGGATTAGATAATCGTGAAATATCTTTCACTAAATGTCAATAATATCTTGCCCAACCATGAAAACTTTGGATCTCAGTTACTATTGTTGGTCATGACCATCATTTGATAACCTCTGTTTTTGCTGGATACACAGATATCCCATATTTTGAGATTATGTGACCCAAAAATGAATCCTTTTTAAGCCAAAATTCACACTTGGTAAATTTGGTATAAATCTTCTCCTTTCTAAGGGTCTTTAATACAATTCTCAAGTGATCTTCATGTTCTTCTTTGCGCTTTGAATAAAAAATAATATCTTCTATAAATACTACCACAAACTGATCAAGATAGTCTCTAAAGACTCTTTTCATTAGATCTATGATGATAGTAGGGGAATTAGTAAGACCAAATGGCATCATTATAAATTCATAGTGTCCATACCTTGAACAGAAATTCATATTTGGTATATCCTTCTTTTTGATGCTTAAGTGATAATACCATGAATTATGATAAATCTTAGAAAAGTATTGAGCTCCATGTAGTTGGTCAAATAATACATCAATGCATGGGAGAGGATATTTTTTCTTGATAGTGATCTTGTTATGTTCGCGATAATCAATGTAGATTCTCATTGATAGATCTTTCTTCTAATCAAACAGAATAGGTGCTCCCCAAGGTGATGCACTAGGGTGTATGAATACCTTATCAGGATTCTCTTGGATTTTCTTCTTCAATTCCTGAAACTCAATCGGGGCCATTCTACAAGGTGTCTTTGAAATGGGCATAGCACCCGGTATGAGTTCTATTGAAAACTCTACTTCGTGATTTGGTGAAAGACCTAGAAAGTCCTCTGGAAAGACATCATCAAACTTCTCGAACAATGGAATTATTCTTAATAGTGAGTTTCTCTCCAACCATTTGAGATAAATAACCTTCATTTATTGAAATCATGACCCATAAGATGGATTAAATTTCTAGTGGATGGTTATATTCATCCTTGCATCGATAGATGATCATAGATTGATCAGGAATATGAAATGTGACTTCCCTTCTTGGGAAATAAGTATAAGCTCCATATAAGAAAAGACAATCCATGCCAAGAATCACATCAAATTCCACTGTAGGAAGGATCACATGATTTGAAGGAAGCACTTTCCACCAAACGTCAATTGGAGAAGAATTATAAACTTTTGATGCAACTGTTGTTCCATTAAAAGTTGTAACAACTAAGTCAATAGCTAATTGTTGAGGTAGTATGGAGATAACCTTAGAAAATTATATAGAAATAAAATATTGGGTGGATCTAGAATCAAATAAAACATTTTCTACTTTAAAGTGGATGGTAAGTGTACCTTTCACCACTTCGTTATCGTACTCCACATCATCGATAGAAATTTCTTCTAACTTTCCTTTGTCTTTGGCCTTAAGAGTTTTTTTGACATCAATCATCATAAAAAACCACTGGATTAGGGAATTGATTAGAATAATTCCCCATTTACTTTCACTTGTAACATTGAAGTGTAGGAGGTGAATTAAGTGTATCATTTTCTTTGTTTTCGTCACTAGAAATCTTTTTCCCATCACTGTGGCATTCAAATGCCCGATGGCCTTCTTTTCCACATTTGAAATATTTTCTTGCCCCTTTAAGACAATTCCCTTCATGTTTCTTTCCACACATTGAGCATAAGGGAAAACTCATCTTTTTTTCAGTGTGGTCTTTAGATTTCCCATTGAATTCCATTTTCGTCATCATATAAAACCCATATGACTGATGGGTTACTCCAATCGTCATCTCAACCTTGAGAGCACATAAAAAATTTCTTCATAGCTATTGAAGTCTGTTATGGCTAACACCCTTCGAAGACTTCGCTTTAAGCCACTAAAGAATCGATCGATCTTAATCTCAGCTTGGATAATAATTACAAAAGCATACCTAGAAATTCTCTTAAAATTTTCTTCATAGGTACCAATAGATTCGTCATCCTTTTGATTTTGTTCAAGAAACTTATTATCCATCTTTGTTTCAAGAATAAGAGGGAAGTACGTATTGAAAAATATGTTCTTGAAATCATCACATTCCATGGACTCAATATCATCTCATTGCCTCGTATTCTTGATAAGATTCCACCATTGATCAGCTTCACCTTTCAAACTACATACTGCTAAGATGACTTTATCATGTTTATAACACTATAGAACAGAAAATATCTTTTTAGTGGTACTGATCCATTGTTCATCCACTAATGGATCTATATACTTGCTGAATGAGGGTGGACTCTGCCTCATGAACGATTCAACAGAATCTTGCTCCTTCATTTGCTCATTTGGAAGTCCTGCATGATTCATAGCTTGAGAATGTTGTGTGAGCATGGCTACAATATTTTTCATTCTATCTTATATAACGTTTGGTTGCTTAGGGGGACAATCATTGCATTTCCAGTCACATTCAGCATTAACACTGTTCCTTCGGGTTCCAGCCATTGACTAAAACCAATAACCATAGTGTAAGGAACACTAATCATAATAAGAAATCCACATAATCAAGAATAAAATTTCAAACATTAGTTCTTATCATAGGTTTTTAATGTCCATTTCTAAAAAACTAATATTGTGATCTATTCTTAGACATATCCTTAGGGTTGTTACTAAGTCTTTCACATCCTAGTTTCCAAAGGTTGAACATACCTTTCCTCTGATACCTAATATAACGACCCATACATTACATAAATTGTTATTACTTCATAATTGAAGCATACTTTTTAGAACATATAACAAAACCATGATCGGACCATATAGGTATAGTGTCTTTAGAAACTTGGAAACATAAACAACTAGTTCATAAAGCATCTACATTATCTCCCGTTTATTTCATCATATCTAGAGTCCCTTTTGGAATATCCTACTTAATACCCTTCTTCCTGACCTAGAGAAAATAAAACATACAAAAGGGTGAGATCAAATTCTTAGTAAGGGTAAGCAAAGGAAATATCAATCATATCATATTCATAAGAGAATAACATTTTGAAAATCAAGTCCTACAAAAGAGATCATAATATCATAACATTGAATAAAACATAGTAGTGAAGTGTAATCCCAATAATCATATCATAAAACTTGATACTTTGTGGAATACATAGATAATCATAGAAAATAATTTCATATTAGTCAAGACTCATTTCCATGACTATCATAGCGGACAAATTCCATTTCTGAACCGAGTTCACTCCTTGTTCCACTCTTGTGTCACTGAATCAGATTAACATGTCATTCCAGCCATATCTATCTCATGAGATATAAATCATTACCAAATGCATTAGAGGGAGATATTGGTCCCACTCATCTCATAATTATACCATTCTTATGTGTTCCACAAAATCATAAATCATATATCATAGCATAACACATGTATTAAAAATGGTATTCTTAAACATCATGCCATCATAACATAATCCATATAAGATAAAAGGACTTCATAAAAATAATTCCATCATAAAATAATCAAATTAGTGTCTTAATATTGATAGAAATAGAACCCTATATTATCTTAGATGAAATTTTTTTTTGATAAAACACTTGAACTCCATTCTTGAGTAAAATATCCTTTCTATTTCAAAAAACAATTTTCTTTCTGAACATGTCATACAATTTTAATCTAAAAGAATTTAATTAAAAATAAACTTGAAAACTTGTAAAGTAAGATTCATGGAAATAATTTTCTATGAAATCACAAAAATCCATTCATGTCGTATAAGTTAAAAAAACATTTTTCTCGTACTCTGATCAGAAAAGTGAAAAAGTATCTCGTACTGAAAATGAAAAAAGATTCCTGTCATAACTATTACTAAAAAATCACCAAATGGTAAAATGAGATTTAATCATTTTGAAGAGGATATAAATAATATTACTTATTTAAGAAACATGGATTTGGATGATAAATATTCCCTAGTAAATTCTGAAGTATAAACAGTCTCGAATAAAAATGAGATTGCAAGATTTTCCCTTACCTTAGGTCCGATATGCTTTGTACGTGTCCAAAACTCATGTATAATGATTTAAATAATGTCATTGAATTATTTTAGAATCATAATCATTGGTATGATATCATATATGGTCATATTCTAAGCTTTTTATTAGTAATATTTCATTGCTACTTGTTATTCGTATGTTCATTGCTTTATGTTCTTATGCGTGTTTGGTCGAATAAATTCTTATTCCTCTTTTTAGGTTATAGTAAAATCATTTAAAAATGGTAGTAGTATAATATATATCATATTTATTCGTTCAATTCATTTATATAATCATGGTTTAATGAAGATCATGTAAAACGAATCACATCACATTTTGGAGACGGTAAGCCGTACGTACGTACGAGCGATGATATCGCTCCCATAATTGTTGAATGGTCTTGGAGTGGATGATAGAATATATCATAATTAGTATCATGTTATAATAATCACATATAGTTATTCTTTACACCATTATACCGATCCAAGTAAGGTGGTGGTGGAAAACAGATTACACCACGACGTGGAGATGATATTCCATACGTACACACGCATGGTGATTTCATTTTCCATGGGATGGATAAAAGGTGAAATAGTTTTGTTTAATAATAAAATATCATTATATTTATACTTATGTTATTACTTTATAATTAAACCAATAAATAAGAGGAAGTTGAAGAATAAATAAATTTGAAAGGATCGGTAAAGGATATTATCTCTTCTTCGACGTGCCTCTTCTAAACGTCCTCTTAGGGTGCTAAAGTTGGACTTTGAAGAAGACCAGAAGCTCTTGTGTGTTTCTAGGGAAGTGGAAAAGAGAATTTTTTGGGGGTTGGCCAAGCATGAAGGCTTAAAATGGTGTGAGGAGAAGAGGGATGAGGTGTCATTTTATAAGGGAGAGAGGGGCACCTTTGAAAACATAAGAAATATTAATTTATAATAAATTCCAACACCACATAAAAACATAAAAAAATGACTCAATTTTAATATGATATGATATAGGTTTGTAATCTCATCAACCAATAAAATATAGACATGTTGTGAATTTATTTAAACCTTATATAATTTATTTATCCTTATTTAATATATTTAATTTTATTTCTGGTAACAATATTCTAAATTTTAAATTATTATAAATAATTACCTGTATTTTTTGAATCATCCATAATTGGATATATTATGAAATTTTATATCATATAAATTTCAATTTATAATTTTTAGATATTTTGTGATTTTTTAAACATTTTTATATTAGGTTATTTTTATAAAATTACAATAGTGTCTATTTTGACACAATTCAGTTATTTGAATTTAAAGAAAATCTACACAGAGGATATATTCAAAAAAAATATTTAATATATTCCTAACATGTTTTATTAATCTATAAAATTTGTGTATGACATTAAATAGTTCATATAATATTTATTTTAATATTTTTAAAACAATTTATTTGATATTTCAATCAATAAAATAATTTCAACATCACTATTATGTCATCATTAATGGTAATTATTTAATCCCAAAAAATTCTAAATAAATTCCCATGATGTAGATAAGTTTATTATTTTTCTGGAGACTATTAATTTTCCAATTTTTATGAATTTTATCAATAAATTAAAATTATTACACTTATAAGATATAAGAGAGTGAAATGTTGTCACATTCTTTGGTTTTAATAATAATTATATAATTATCATGGTCAAAAGTCCATAAAATGAATCCATTTCTACCTTTATGTGATATGGGTTGACATTTATTCATCAAATAAAATTTTTTCAGGTGTTAGGGTAATTTTATAATCTTATTTTTACCCTTAATTACCCTCTTTTCCTTTAACTTTAGTAAATAAAAATTAATGTAGTTACTATTCATAATGTAAAAAAAACCTATTAACATAATTTGGACCCACTGAATCTAAATATGAAATCCATTTTTCAAATTTCAAAACACAAAAGTTGCAGTAATTAATTTAAAATTAATCCCATTGTTAAGAAAAGGGTTTTAAAAGTTAAAACATTTTCAAAGATTGAAATGTTTTTAACTATTAATTCATTATAAAATTAATGGTAATGACATAAATTATATTACATGGTAGAGGTATATTATATTTATACTTTAGAACCATTAATTTTTATCATTTAACCCTATAAATTATCCTGATGAAAAAAAAAAATTTGAAGAAAAATTTAGCGTATTTTTACTATTCATCAAAATTTGAACGTTATCAGAAAAGTACCAAATATTTATCCATTGTAAATTTTTATATCATGATTCAAAAGAAAAAGTTTTTTTTGTAAAATTGATTTTATAAACTTTTAAAAAATTATATTTAAAATGGGTGCGCCGTTAAAAGGGGGTAAAATTTCATTTTTTGAAAAATAATTCTTTTATTCGAAAAATTGATTTTGTTTTCATATCTCATTCTAGAAAATGTGTAAGATGAATTATAGAGTTATAAAATTCAAAATTATGTTAATAATATTCATAATGGCTTGTTCATAGTATTATAATAATATATCATTTTTTAGTGAAACTCAGCATTGCGTGCAACACAAGCTATCAAGGAAGTTTGCTATTACGTGTAACGCAAGCCAAGATAGTGTTGTGTGTAGTAAAAGATACTCTTTGTGTTTTGTATAACATAAGACATAAAAAAAATTATCATAAAATCTGAGAGTGTTACATATGACATATCGGTTCATTGGGTTACTTATTCATAGGACATTGTGCCAATTGAAATACGACTAATGAATTGAGGACTGGTTCCCCCAGGCACGCTATGTGAAGAACCATATGACTGACTAGAACATGAATAATGCTGAATTTTGACTCTATGTGACTCAATAGACCAGTGGGAAGCACCTATGTGTTACTTTTCAGGCCAACAATGGGGATAAGCATTGTGTGACCCGGTAGACCCATGATAATTGACAAGAGGAGTACCTAAGTAGGCCACAACGGGGAGCAGCTCTATTTGACCCGGTAGACCCATGGTATGATGTGAGGAGGAGTACCTATGGAGTTCAAAGTTAGTGGGAATAACCTCTATGTGACTTGGAAGGCCCACTGTACTTGATAGAGGAGGATTTTTCTTACAGCTGAGGTATTAAATGATGTTAATAATGACTCTACTATTAGTACCCCAGAATATACCCGCTGTGATATGTCTTTTGATTTGTGCTTTGATATTGAGAACATGATTTGTGGATTTTCCATTTTTGAATTCTCAGAGACCATTGGGGGTCTTGGGGTCCATATTGGATATTTTTATACTCACCCCTACACGGGCATCACCAACACATTGTTGTGTCTTGTGTAGATGACAGATAGCTAGACTGAGTCTTGAGGAGTCAGGGTTTGACGGTTCTTGGAGGTGATTGACAAACGGTGTACGGAGGTGACTGGTAGAAGTGGAGAGCTGTGGGGATGCGTTTTACCTACCCTTCAGGTAGGAACCTTGGAAGATTACCTCAAGATCTATTTTCTCCTTTTTGTGGTATTTCCATTTAAATTGGGCTTGTATTCTGGACCCTTTACATTTAGTACTCAAATTTACACTTAGTGGTGGTTTTTAGTTGTGGTTGTAACTTTCTTCTTCCATTGTGTTTACTTGTGAGCAGTGTTCTCTATTTATGTGTGTATAAGTTTTCGAGGCAATGACTTCCCATTTTTTAGGGATATGCCTTTTCGGTGCTAGTTGCCAACCCTTGGCCAATGGAAGACGTGCTTCAGGTAGTCACGACATGGGCCCTAGGGGACAGGTCGTGGTAAAGTGGTATCAGAGGGAGGTCGGTTCTACCAGAAGAACTATTATTTTATGTATTTAATGGGTTAATATTGTTATGTGTCTTGAGTTTGGGTTTTTGTTCATGGATTCTAGTGTTTGTGCGGTGGCAAATGTGTCCATACACTATAACCATGAATTCTTATTTCTGACTCGTTACATGAAAAAACTAGTTACATGTGTTCTGAAAGTGTCAATTCTTTTTTGATCTATATGAGTCAGGATGCAGGGTGTAAATTATTGAATGTGGTTCATCTTGATTCCTTTTCAATATGCCTCTACGTAGACAGCCAACCATGATTCTGATGCATGGCCATGAGGATGGCCCACAAAGTGATGAGGCTTCAATACAAGTATGGTTTCCAAAGATAGTACCTTAAGGTGGTGCCCCAAATATACTAATACCCATTGGTCATCAGTTACTACCAGCAGTACTAGTAGAGGAATCATGTAGCCTCAGTGCATTACACGAGTTTCTGTGAAAGATACCCCTCAGGTTCAGAGGCGAGACTGACACCCAGGCAGCTAAGGATTGGCCTGAGGTGGTGACTGAGTTTCCATCTAGCCAAGGCACAAGACGATTAGATGGATGAATTGTTAGTGAGACTTATACAAGGAACAACAGGGTGATGCCATTGTTTAGAATACACTTATCATTTGATGAGATGATTTTTCCATGGACAGAGCTTGAGAAAATTCCTTTAAGAAGGGGGCATCATTCCATGAAAAGCTAAGGGGTTTGTGTTCCCATGAGCTTCTACAAATTCTATAATATGACATGTGATTAATTGAGTTTTTTTCAGGGGTGTACCAACTATTCCAAGTACTCTATGAAGAGGATATGGCAAGTTCTTCATGGCTTAGACCTCCTAGCGATATGTGTTTAGGGACATCCAAGACAATACTATTCATAATTATGTTTGGGTTCTAAAGAGAAGCTTTTTGGATGAAAATTATTTGGATCAGGAGATGCAGCCAGTGAATGTAAACATGGGTAATGTACGAAACAAACGTCAGTCTTAGAGACTTAGACATGTAAAATGTTTTTGGAAGAAGAAGTGATAGGGATAGATGAATCTCCAGGGAAATAGACATGGAAAGTGAGTTAGGAGAGCCACAGGAGGTGGTGTACATTCTTACATATGATAACCACCACCCCAATGTGATCCTAAACAGGTATAGGGAGATGGAGGAGAGGGTCATGGAGTAGTTTCATGCAGTCAATGAGTGTGACCCAAGTTCTCTATGAATAATTTGAGGTACGGTCTATGTATTATACCAGCTTTCATAATAAATATACATAAGTACTAATCCTTTTTTCTTGTCACAAATCACATTTGAGACCTATAGTATAAGGTTAAACCATTGACTTTACCCTTACATCTAGAGATACCTATGAGATGAGACTCAATAATCACACTTATGCCGACGATGTGATCTGACATTTGAAGTGAGAGTTTCGATTGGACTCTCTTAGTGACAATGTTGAGGCCTTATGATGTTGCTTTGGGTATTTAATGGTCATCCACAGTTCATGATATGATAGATTATTTTAGAAAAAAAGGTTGTGGTATATCTATATCATTGGAATGGGGTTTACTTTGGTCAGTAAAAAAGAAAACCCATGCAGCATGGAATAAAATCGTGCATAGTAGGGTACAACTAGTCACACTTGAGTCGGCCAACCTTACCCTTAGAACAGTAGGTGTTTTGAGTTTTATGTTTGGAAAATAAATGCCTGAGTTTAGAGATATTATTTCTAAATATGTTTAAAGGATTTCCTCCCTGTAGATTGAGGGACTTCTATATTGTCTTGTACCCAAGTAAAACACTAATTTCAATAACAGCATATCAGATGGCTCATGTGGAGCTCTAAGAGCCTAATGTGTAGTTGGGTGAATGGTCTACCCTCTAATATGATCATAAGAGTCTTAGTTATATCTTCTCACAGAAGGACCTGAACCGGAGACAACAGCGATGGATGGAGTTCCTTTAGGACTATGAATTTTGGATATTTTACACTCATGGGAAGGGGAACGTTGTAGAATAGGCACTCAGCAGGAGTCGAAAGCTGCAGTTGGGTAGTGAGGCGACTGAACGGCTATCCATGTTGTAGATATCCTTTGTGGATAGAGATGTATCAACTTACGTCTAGTTTATGACTATCACTCCCCCAATACTTTAGCGAGTTCCAAAGGCTCAGCATCGGGACATTGACTGAGAGGCCTGATGTGCTCATATTTCATCAGGATAATTCTCTTAAATATTTTCTAAAGGTAAGGAGCACATTGTCCTATTTAGAGGATGAACCATGGTACCAGTGAAGCTGTGAGAGGAAGTGTTGAAAGAGTTCTACACAACCCCTTTGGCGGTACAACCTAGTGTGGCGAAGATGTACCCGGACCTCCTGCATTAGTACTGGTGGCTAGGGATAAAGAAATCCATGCAAGTGTTTGTATCCTGATGCCTCACTTGTCAGCAAGTGAAGGCTGAGAATCATGTACTATCATGATTTGATTAGCCACTTGAAGAGCCAGAATGGAAGTAGGATGATGTCTTTATGCACTTTGTGATAGGGATACCATGTACATCAATGGGCCACAAATCCATCTATTTGATTGTTGACCGACTCACCATGTCGGCCCAATTCCTACCCATCCAAGAGAAGGGGTTAGTTTAGGGGTTGGGACATATCTACGTACATGAGATTGTATGGATTCATAGGTTGACATCGACAATCGTATCATATCACGACACTCGTTTTACCTCTTGGATATGGAAAGAATTGCAGGAGTTGTTTGAGACTCAGTTGAGCATGATCACCACTTTTATTCCTCAGATAGATGGTCAGATAGACCAGAATATATGGAACCTCGAGGACTTGTTCTGTGCTTGTGTCATAGATTTTGGCTGCATCTGGGAGGAACACCTACCCATGGTGGAGTTCGCATACAACAATAGTTATCACAACACCATCGACATGGATCTATTTGAGGCCATGAACAAGTGACCATGAATATCACATCTATGTAGGAAATATCCAATGGTGTTAGCATTTGTGGGTCCAGAGTTGGTATATACTACCACATAGAAGGTGAAGATCATACAGGAATAGATGAAGACTGCACAGAGCTAACATAAGTGTTATGCAAACAGGAGACGAAGACCCTTGTAGTTTGAGGATGGAGACCATGAATTCCTATGGGTCTCACCCTGACGAGGATTATAGAGGTTTGGTTAGGATAGAAATCTATCTAGAAGGTTCATCAAATATTTCTGGATCACAGAATAGTAGTTGAGGTGGCGTATCGTCAAACCCTTCCCCCATAGATGCACCAGGTGCATAATGTTTTCCATTTGTCGCAGATTAAGAGGTACGTGCATGATCTATTGTACGTTATCAACTTGGTGAGTTGTACATCGATGATGAGGATATACTTTTGGAGTTTTTGGTGGATATAGAGGATCGATAAGAATTGGTCTTTTGTGGGAGGTCGATTCCTCTAGTGCAAGTCTATTGGTAGCACCAGAATATCCAAGAAGTCACTAGGGAGCGAGAGGCTCAGATACATTCTCAGTACCAACATTTGTATCCCTAGTTTTTTTGTAGCATTCGAGGATAAAAATATCTATGTTTGGGAGAATTTAAATACTCAGAATTTTCATATAATATTTTTAATTATTTGGGATTATTTTTCCAGTACAAAAATTGACAGCACGCGATTACGGGGCCTGAAGTGCCCAGAATGATCTATTGAAAGTGTTAATAATTAAATACTGTGTGTGAGAAATTCTTCTGAAAAACTATAATATCTCTTAAACAGGTGCCCGAATCAGAAATTCAAGGTCACTATTGGCGTTCAGGATGGTAGGATTACCTGAGAAGAGACTTAAGTTTAGTCAGTGCTGACCTCCAGTGAGAAAACCCAAAATGGCATAACCGAAAATAAAATAATTAAATAAAATTATTTAATCTTTCAAATGATTATAACTCATGAAATATGAATCAGATTAAAAATATGAGACCACTACTGAGCTTGTGGGGGAATGATTTCCTTAGGAATATCCTAAACGTGGCCGGTGTGGGCCAAAATTGGATGTTTGTTTTTCGGCATAAATAAAATAATTAAGGTACAATTATTTTATTATCAAATTTTTTAACTCATAAATAGTAACTTAGATTTAAAATCTAAGAGTACCATTAAGCTCGTTAAGGAATTTTTCTCTTAGGTAGAGCCTAACCTCGACCAATGTGGTTTGAGGGTGACGATTAATAATTTTTAAACATTTTTATAGTACATTTAGTAAATTCATGAGTAGCGATTTCTATCTTGTGAACCAATTCTAGGATAAAAAAATAAAAGGCCATAGTTGAATTTGCATTGCTGAGATTTTCTTATGGGAAGATTAAATCTATTTGGAAAAAGTCGGATGAAAAAGATAATTTTTGTACTTTACAAAAAATAATAAAAAAACTCCATGAGTTATTTTCTTTCTTTCTTTATAACTATTGAGCGGCAGTGGCCGGACCACTGGATTGTTAGACCATTTAATGGCATATTACACGTGGTTTGGTAACCACACCATTAGAAGAATTAATAAGTTCATTAATTAAATTTATTAATGAACCTCATTAATTGTGCAGTGGGATGATCTCCCATTTTCTTCTATTTAATCAAATCTCGGATTGGGGTTCTTGGCACTGATGAGGGGAACCTCTACAAAAGTTCCAACCACATCTTCTACCAATATAAAACAAGTATTTGATGTCTGTTGGTGGATTCAAACTGGAAAATGTCGAGTGATTACAAACACCTTCAAGAACAGGTTCATCTCCCTCATCCACATCGTCTTCAAACATATTTGAGGTGTTGAGTTATGTTCTTAATTTCACATTTTTTCCTAGTTCATGAATATTTTAAAAAACATGGATACAACAACCAACGGGTTGATCCATGTTTCATTTTTTAATGTGGGAGGATAATGTGGGGTTTCTTTATGGAACTTTTTATAATTAAATAATACTTCCAATTTTATAATGCTAATACAGAGGGCGCATTCTGAGACAAACAAGACCAAGTACATCCGCCAATCTCAGGTTGGTGGCATTCTTCGTGGGCTATTGTGAAATATGGAATCAAGGTGAAACTTTGGGCCTCCCAGTGTATGCCCAATCTCGGGGGTCCTGTAGGCACAGACGTGAAAGGAATCGGACCACCAGAGATTTTTCAGTGACATGGAGAAGCATCGCTAGTGCGGCGGTGCCGAAAAACAGAGGAGGAGGAGGCCGGCTACCACCGTCAGTGAGAATATTGTCGACACCAAAGGCACTGTAGTGGAAAAAGGGAGGGCAGACATTGACAGCAGGGTTAGAGTAGTGTGGTGCGCCACAGAAGAATGTTGCGACTTTGAGTCGTGGGGGAGGGCAGACCCACAGTCTGCGGGTCTAACAGGTGACCGGTCCAGTGGGACCAGCCCAGTGGTGCGGCATGATCTAGAACAAATTCTTTGAATACCTGAATTTCCCGACCATTTGGGAGGGTAGCAGACCCCCCTACCAGGAAAGCAGGTCAGGTTGTTCCGGGGCCCAACAGGCCGCACCCAACTGGGTGGGCCAGGTCATACCCACAGCCCATGGGCCTAACCCATATCCAAGTGGTCTATATGAGGCCCAATCAAATTGGGTCAATCCCAACCAAATAGAGCCAAGCCCAGCCCCTTCGTTCGGGCGCAATGGGTCAGGTTGGGTTGGTACGAGTGGGTCGGACCAGACCCGGACACCTTTCGGCCCACTTTTTCTTGAATGGACATATATCCTAAACCAGACATCTATTTGATGATACATCTATGGTGACAGAACCATTATGATGAGGAGGTCCTTTTGAGATACTCCACATGAGTTTTTGAAAATTTTGGATAACAACTGGTTTCGATTGATCCCAAATCCAATCGTGCCCTCGGCACTAAAATGCCAATAACTTATAGACCAGGAGTCCAGTTGATGTGTCGTCTATTGCATTAGAACAAATATGACATAGAGGTTCATTGGGTTACTTATTTGTGGGAATGTTTATAGGCTGAAATACAACTGCTGGATTGAGGAACAGTTTTAAAAATCATGATACGTGCGAAACCCTACGACGGACTAAGACGTAAAGACTGCTGACTTTCGACTCTGTGTGACTCGATGAACCAGTGGGAAGCACCTCTGTGTGACTTTGTAGGCCTATAGTGGGGAGTGACACTGTGTGACCTAGTAGACCCATGTTACCCGAAAGGAGGCGTACCTCCACAAGGCATTGTGGGGAGCCACTATGGGTAACCCGACCGACCCACGGTACGCGATGAGGATGAGTACCTAAGAAGTTCAAGGTTAGAGGGAAGCACCTCTATGTGACCTGGAAAGCCCACTGTAATCGATAGAGGAAGAGTTCCCGAGTTACTGAGGTGTTTGATGAACTGAATAATGATGATACTATTACTACACTAGAATATAACTGGTCTGAGTAGTCTTTTGATTTGTGCTTTTTGATTGAGATCATTATTTGTGTCTTTTCCTTTTTGGAATTCTAGGAGAACATCAGGGGTCTTGGGATCCCCACAGGGTATTTTTATACTCAGCCCATCCTGGGTTTTTCCCATACCTTGTTGTTTCTGGTGTAGATGATGGATAGCTAGAAGGAGTCTTGAGGAGTCCAGGTTTAATGGTGCTTGGTGGTGATTGATAGACGGTGTACAAAGGTGACCAGAAGACATGGAGAGTTGTGGTGATGATCATTACCTAATCTTTAGTTAGGAACCATGACAGACGACCTCATGAGATAATTTTCCCTTTTTTTGTACTTCCATTTCAGTTGGGCATGTATTCTACCCCCTTTACATTCAGTACTCACTTTTACACTAAGTGGTGGTTGTATGTTTCTACTTCTATTTTTTTTAATTGTGCGTAGTGTTACCTATCTATGTGTGTATCGGTTATTGAGGTAATTCCTTCCCATTTTTTAGGTATATGCTTTTCCCGTGCTAGGCACCAAACCTTGGATTATTGAAGGCGGGATTGGGGTAGTCATGACACATGCCCCGGGGGACAGATCGTGACAACACATATCAAAATTTTGAAAGGGGTAGATAATTCTTTCCAACATTTATAGATAATAACTCTACCTTAAATAACACTATAAATATCATCTAGTATAATGTTGACAGTATTTAATCATACCTTATCCTTCAAAATTTGAAAGGGATGTCTAGATTTGGTAGATTCAATGATAAATATAAATATCTTGAATATTTTTATTATTTGAAAACATCCACTCAATTTATTATCTTCACCATATATTACCTTCAATTCTAATTATTAGAAAACATTTATTTTCTATCTTCGGAGTATGTTTAATCATAATTAGTTTATTAATTTGATAAGATTAGATGAATATTCTTCCAAAACCATTTTAACTAATTATTTAAATCTCCCAGAATATATGAAATACTCATTTATATCTTTTTATTTATTTCAATTTTATAATTTTTTTATGGGAGGCATCCACATAATATTGATTTTACCCACAATACTAGATATATTTTTCATTGAAATTAGGAATTTCTTTTTGGTTTTTTCTTTTTTGCTTATTCTATTAACATATAATCATCTAACTAGTATGGAATTATAGTACAAAAAACTTTCTTCACATGATAAAACTCATCTTTTGTTTCAATTACTTTAATAAAATTTCTTAATAGTAAGATTATTTATTTTTATTTCCATCATTAAATCACTTTTCACAATACTATAATCATGAATTTGAATAATTCATGACCTATATTCATGTGGAATGAAAAAAATTTAATATCCCATTAATAATATTTTAAACTTCTTCACATATACTGTCAAACACTAATCCCATCTTAAAAAAATATTCTTTATAGGCTTCCATTATTGTTATTATATAAATATTTTCTTTCAAGAGATTAATTTCTATTAGATTTTGACCCATGATGTAGATTCTATTAAAATAATAAAAACATTTCATCCATTATTTATTTAAAACAAGATCAATGTTATTTATTTACCACTTAAAAATGTTTTATTCAATTACATTATTTATAGAATAAAATTCCAAGGTAAACATGCTACCCTTAATTGAATTCTTATCAGAATAAGATGTTTGTATATTCTCTTTAGTGAATCTTGGATATGTGTTTTGTTTTTTTCAAGAATTCAAAAAAATAGTCTTTAATGATATTACACAATTCATTGAAATTTTCAAATAATTTAAATATGTTCTTGAATGAAAAGTTATTATAATTCTTTGATGTACTCTTTATTATGGATGGACTAATAGATTCACCATCTCTTCAAATGCGTGATTTATAGATTAGAATAATTTTTAATATTGAAATATTATTATAGCAATAAATATAATCATGGCCAAATCTCAAACATCACTAACATATTTCAACAAGTCTTAATCTTTAACTTAGTTTTACAGTATGTGAAAATGAATATGCATGCTATTTTTTTGGTTGGATGGACATTTTTATATGGACATTTAATATATATTTTTTTGGATATTCTAACAAATAAAAATTTAATAGTTTTTATTTTTTCATAAATATTCTCTCCCATATTTTTTGTTTTTTATTATAAATATGGATATCAAATTCAGATAGATTTTAAAAAAATGTTATTCTCTAGGTTATATATTCCCTTTTTCTAGAACAAGTAAGTGGAATATTATCAAAATTATATCATACTCATTGAACCATAATTTTTCTCCTTCTAATAAGTATTACCCATATATAATTTTTTTGGTACTATCATTCGATTATCCTACCAAATTGGAATCATTCTATTAATGTAGTGTCGATAAATCTGAAATTGACTACTATCTAAAGGAGCATAATATTGATGGTGGAATTCTCACCCCCTAATGATCCCACCCTAACATCCAAATAATTTTTATTTTTTTATTTTTAGCCTCATATGTTTATATTTTATCAACAAGATAAGTATATATCTTATTTATTCCATATTAAACACCAACTGTGTTTCATTAACATTCATAGATATATGATTTTTCTAATTCCTTGATCAAATATTTTACAATATTTTATAGGATTAATTTAAAAAAAATTAATATACTAATTTTGTAGCCACCCATAAAAAGTATTTTATTGAAATTTTGTGAAATTTCTTCATTATATTCAACAATAATTGTGAGGGTGTCATAGCTAGGCATTCTATTTTCCAATAGTTTTTCCTGGGCTTGTGATTCTTCTTAAAACCATGATTTACCATCATTAATCCCCTCAACATAAGAAATATATATATATATATATATTATTATTATAAAGGGATATTATTAAATTTATATTTAACCAATGGATATAGTTATTTTTTTAATTCAATAATATCATCCCAGAATTTGAGGTTGAATAATTTTATAAGGGATCTATTTCTATAGGTTTATCAACACACCAATCCACACATGTAGCACAATGAATAAAATGAGTTAGTAGTTGTTCCTATCTAACTATTGGAGTTTTCTTAATATTGATGGACTCTTTATTCTTCTTATTTTATATTATCTTATGGGAAAAATAAAAATATCTTAATAGGGTTATATAGATATTTTATTAATTAAATGATTTTTAAAATATCTTCAATGATAAATTCAGATAAGAACTTCATGCTATTTATTGAAAAAATAGGGTAAAAAATATTTATAAAAAAATAGTTCTAAAAACATTTTATTATCATTTTATTTGTCCTAGTAAATAAATATCCTACTGGAGGAAATCTATCTCTAATAACAGTTTTTTATGCTTTTGGGGGGTGGGTTAATTAGGTATTATATTTTTTGGAAAAAAAACCCTACATTCCATAACATGATAATTGTATATAGTTTTCAAATCCATAATTATGTTTAATTAATGTATAAATATTTTTATATTTTATAACTCATACCATAACCACAATAAATAAAAATATATAAATAATGGTCACCATGTTGTATTATTATAAGGTTCAGACCTAATGTGGTAGATGTGTCATCCTAGGTAAATAAATAATATGACATTTTCGTTATTATTAATATTTGTGCATAAAATATTAATATTACTTTAAAGGAGATTCTATGTTCGATGGCGTACCCAGTACGCAACAACGAGTTTCTTTGAAATCTTAAGTTGCACACTTATAATATAATAATATTATTTTAAATGGCAGTTAATGCCTATCCATTGTAATGGTAGGAATGAATGGAACTAACTACAAAATGATTATATATGTTTGTTAAATATTTCTCCATTTATCTAATAAAATCGAGAGGCTTAAAAGAAGAAATGATTTTGATTTTAAGCATTAATATTATAATGTTCGTTAAAAGGTCGATTAACCGCCTTTTGATGGAGAACCCTTTTTAAAACTAAATTTTATAAATTTTATATGTTATATTTGATAAAATAAAATCTTTCTTTATAATCGGGAAATCAATATTTACTTTTTGTAAATTTTTGTTATTTTTCCGATAAAGATCATTTTTAATGAATAGTGAAAATGTTATATTTTAATTCAAAACCTCCTTTTAGTCTAATTTATTTATATGGTTATATTATAATTTTAATTGAGTTTAAAGTTTATTTGAAATATATTTGTACCATTTAATCAAATTCTGGTCTTTGTAATTAATTTCACTTTGAAATTAGACATAAACAAGTGCCAATCTTTTGAAAGATACTATTTCATAAAAATAATCTATTCGTTTTGACAGCATGAATTAATTATAAGATTAATTAATGAAACTTCTATGTTTTGAATTTGGTAAAATGGAAATAATTTTTGAATTTGTAATATCAAAATTACTTTGGATAAATTTTTTGTATTTTTCTGAAAAATGTTCATTTTTAATGAATAGTGAAAAATATTGCATTTTACTTCAAAACATCTTTTTCATTTAATTTAATTATATAGTTTGATTGCCATTTTAATTGGATTTAATGTTTTATTGAATTATTTTTTTATCACTTAATAAAATGTTTTTCATTGGAAGTAATTTCACATTTCAATTGGATGTAAAAACAAGTCAATCTTTTGATAAATTTTACTTCTTAAAAACCTGTATTTGGTTGTAACAACGCGAATTATTTTTAAATTAATTACTTCAATTTCTGTTTTTGGAATTTGATAAAATGGATTCTATATTTGGAATCAAAAGTTCCTAATTATGTAATTAAGTCTATTTTTTAGACATTATTAATAGTAACGATGGTAATTATCTTTAATTATCATGATTAATTAGTAATCTGGTAGTAATGGTTAATAAAATAATATCATAATAATATAAAATGAACCCAACATGTGTCCAAATCATCTTGTTTGTGTCATTTCCGACCATTGGATGCCTTTTGACAACCTAGGGACCCCATGGAATCACATTACTGTGGTAGTGACCTTTTATCATATTATTTTTAAAGAAAGGAAAATGTAACCAAACTATGTAACACCTAAGTAAAAAAATTATTTTTGTTTACATAAATGATATATTAGTCTATAAATAGTCATTGGAAATCTAAAAATATTTCCTACATCATGGTATTTGTTTTATAATTTTTATACATTAAATAAATAAATTTATTTATGACACCATGATGATGTAATGATTACCACATTAATGAGCAATTTAAATAATATGAAAAGATAAGGTAACATATAGTACCTAAACTTGTTGAAAACATATTGGATGGGTGTATTTAGAACCCTTATCACTTTATCCTTGAAATATATCATTTTGGGACCTTTAAAATCCAAAAACCATTTTATAATAAAATAAAATTTCAAGACTTTCCAAAAGTGACCCTCCTCCCTCTTATAAAAGGCCCCCACCTCTACCCCCATACCAACAAATCTCAAGCCCTTGTCTCATCCAAACGCTGATCATATTATCTCTACACATCCTTTTATTACTCCTAGAAGCCTCACTTTGGGCATAAGTCTTTCAAAGGAAGCCTTTGGCTCAAATCAAAAAGAGTTACCCGATTTAGAGGTAATGTCTTCTCTCGAGTTTCTTTATTTTATTTTCCTTATTCACTCACCACTATCTTATTATTATTTGATCCCATAATAACAACAGTATAAAAAATATACTAGGATGTTGTTATGAGAAGGATTATAACTACACATACACACACCCCCATCTAATGGTTAAAGAACATACTGTTTCTGTGGGTGGCGAATCACTGCCTCACGAAACGATGATTGTTCAATATTCTTTTAACACCTTTCATGGTAGAAATTATGATGTAACTATATTTATATATGATATATATTATATTTATTCCATCTTTATGATTCTGTATTTTATATTTAAAACATACCTTTATGCATTTCATGTTGTGCAAATGCGATAATGTCAAATGAGGAAGTGAGGACTACCGCCCCCTCAAATGATATGAATCGTTCATGCCAAACATGGAATTTATAAATAATGTAATTAATGAACTTATTTTACATATATAACATATATATTATATTGTAATTATAATATATCTCTGTCTAATTTAGTTTTAATGTCCATTAATATGACAAAAAATGAAACCAGTGTTCATGTGTACGTACGACGTACCGTCTCCTTGAACGGTACACTTCAATTAATATATCCAAACATTATATAATATTATTAAATAAATATATACTGGATATATATGATATTTAAATCATTAACACCATTCCGGAGATGATGTACTTATAACTACATGGACAATTCTCTTAAAACAAGTTCATTGTTGACTTATGTACCAAACATCGACAAAACATATGATATGAACTCACATAAATAATTAAATATTATAACATGATAATATGAGATATTATTTGAATAATAAAATTTAAAGGATTTACTTAAGAAATTATAAATTGACCAAAGTATATTATTCATGAATATAAAGAAATGAACAGGACAAGTTGGACACAAGGTAAGGGATTTCTTATCTCACTTTTAATTCCGTGAGATTTCCATTGATCGCCACTTATTTTGTTTCATGTGGTTTATTGTGTACTTCCATTTGATATATAGTATCATGATTCAATTTATATTCATGGTATTATACAATTAATCTGGTGTTTATTATCATTTGGTCATACAAATCTATTGATTACAACGAGGTAAGTGGTTTTTGTCGCACTTTTTATTCCCGTGAGATTCATGATACATTTGTGACTATTTCCTTTTGTGTGGTGTATTTACTACCCATGATTGTATTATTTGTATAATATAATTTAATTTATGGGTATTTACATCTTTATTGTATGAACCTTCTTTCATGGGGTGTACGTTTCGAAAGTTACCCAAATCGGTAAGGGAACCTTTCACCCTCCACTTTTTAAAAGACTTCTTTTTTTAGGTCTTTTAATTTAAATCTTCCTATGTTGGGATATGTTCTAATAAATCCTTATTACTGTAAATTTTATGTTCAGGTGATGATATACCCTTTTTATCTCTCATCAACTCATTTTATGAATTTTAAAGTGATGTTGTTAGGCTGTCGAATTTCTGTCAGGGAACTTCTTAACCCAATTTCAATTATTTGGGTTAAACCTCTACATCTTGATTATGTCATGCTATGAATATGTGTTGATGACATCTATTTGTTGTACACTTAATATCCACTTACATAGAATGTATTTATATTTGTCACACATACTTATTTAATTGATTTATCCTTAATCTAAGGATACCATCTTTATAAGGGACTTCATCTCAATCTACTTTTATTGAGGCATCCTTTGATTTATACTCGACATTATTTTATACGGCGTATAAAACCCTTTTGAAATTTCATTTCATTCAAATGGAATATTTTCTCTACAAAGAATTTTACTAAACGACAAAAAGGAATATTTTTGTTTTTTACGTAAGCAGTGACAATGACCTTTTCCGCTGCCGCGAGTATTATTTGATCTATGGCTTCCTTAACAAGGTGTAATGTTTTTAAAAGGAAAATAAATACCATCCAATATTTTTACGTATTTTCGTATTGAAAATGGTTTTTAGAATGGACTTATTATTTCAATATCTTAAGAAGTTATATAGTTATTGTAATGTGGGAATTTTATCATTCCTTTATGCTTACGTTATGTGTTATGTTTATGTTATGGTTCTTGGTAATTGTTTATGAAGTCGGGAGGTTCCATGATAAACTAAGGGAGGTTGATCCTAAGATAGAACTCCAATTCATTGGGTAATGCAAAGGAGTTAAAAACTAAGGTTTTTCCAAAGAGATTTAGAGAATATACTGCGATGGGTATTCCAAATGTAACCATGAGGGTTACTCCCTACTTAAGAATGTTATGAATGCCTCATGTTACCTTTATATCTTATGATTACTATGAGCTATTAATTAATATTATGATTTCATGAGGTGTGTTAAGGGTATTATGTTTTAGAGTAAAGTATGATTTCATTGATTCTTATGTATACAAGGACTAATGTTTAATTTCTGTATTTTTATATCCCTTACTGAGTTTTTTATGCCCATCCCATGTTTTTTAAATGTTTTCCACATGAATTAAAGATGAATAGGGTCAAGGATGTAATCAAGGAAAGACATGTTGTCTAAAACATGGAACTAGTCATGTTTCTTTTTTTAAGAGTTTTTATTTTAAGAAAAAAATGGAAACTGAGTAGAAGCATCTACTTTATAATCATTTGAGATGTAATAGTTATGTCCTAATTCTCAAAAACTCTCAACCTGAAATGTTCCTCATTTTAAATTGTTCATTTAATTCAATATTATGTAAAATTATGAGGCCGGTTCCTTATAGTTGGTATCTTATGTCGGTTTAGACAACATTAGGGATTAAGTGTTTTCGTTAGACACATGGTTAGTCCCTATATCTATTATTTCAGTTAAATATTTATTTTATAACTTTTTTAGGTCATGTAAAGTGAGTTAGAAATGGAAGGAGGAGGATCTCAAATGACATTCCTATCTCTCCTGAAGGACATGCTTGCAATAATTATTTCAAAGTAATGTTTGGATGATTGTGAAACTTCTTCTAACACACAATTCACTTGCAAGCAGTTGTTTGACATATCAAACACCTCCACTATACCTCGTTATCATCGTGGATCATGGGTTGTATATAGAAAAATCCTATTTTCACATTATTCTCATATTTTCAAGAATAGTAAATATTATCATGGAATTTTCAAATATTTTACCTTATCAAACGATTTTGAAGCATATTATTATTTTAAAAAAGGTTCTGAAGAAGGAGACCCTTGCACAACCTATTTATATTTTCTTTTACAATATAGTCTCTCAGCACATACCAATGGTATTTTAAAAGGACCATTAATTGAAAGTTTCAACTGAAATTCCATCCGACTATTTTATTGAAGTCATGTTTTATCAAATGTTTTGAAATTATATGTCATACATGATTATTTTCCAAAACTGTTTTTCTGTGAACACCCATATGACCCATGTTGTACAAGGTGTATTTGGATGGAGTAAGGACATGATATTGAAGGATCTCTAAATTATTATTGAAATGCATGGACATTCTTCACACGTGAACAAGATGACAATGATACAAAATGGAAACCATGATCAAGGTATGATGTTCTTCATTTTGGGGATAGTTTTATTTTTTCTTGTGGTGGTGAAATAAGACTTCAAGAAATAAGACGTTGAGATCATAATGAATTTGGATGAAAATGAGAGTTATAAGGAAACAATTATGGATAAAACATTTTAGGGTTATTTTTTTGTTTTATAAAAGGGAAAACCCGTAGGATGGGTGACAACCCGTTGAATCTGGTAAGGTCGCAGGAATCGAACCCACAACCAAAGGGCGGCAAGGGCGCATCGCCTACCCGTGACCTACTAGAAGTCTCTAGTTAGTATGAATTATTACTTTAGTAAAAAAATTTTATGGAACAAGAATAAGTTGATTTTTGGAATTTATGTTTTATCAAATGGATATACTTAGTATAAGAAATTTATTTGGTTTTTAAGTGATAATGGTTTTAATGAAAGGCATTATCTCTTTTGATGAAAGACTATATCCTTATGGAAGATAGGATACTATGGAATTTCAATTGTTGAATAATGGTTTAAATTTTAGTTTGGAAGAATCTATGTTTTTATTATGGACGCACGATGATTTTGTTTATTTATGAAAATGATTAACCTATCATGCAGAATATGTGATTAGGATAATTACTTTTCAATATGAGACTTTGTGTGTAACTAATGTTATTTGGAGATAAATGTTAAGATTTATCATGGATGACTATGTTATTAAACCCTTATGAGATTTGGGTTTCAATATTAGTTTGGATTAATTTTGATGAATTTTATGGATAGTAGTTCATTGAATGTATTTTTTGATCTTTGGGTTTTGTTTGAAAAGTTTTAGAGATTAAGAGTAGTTTTTTATTTTGTAAAAGATTATTCTTTTTTTTTGTATCATATGATCTCATACTAACCATTTTTGTTATGGTTAAGGTCTAAAGACATGGGAAATATAATGTTCTCTTTTTTGGAATAGGTTATTCTCTAGAAGTTGATTATAGCGCTCTTAATGTGAATAGGTCATCCTAAATACTCATCTTTTGGAAAAAATATGAATTTGTGTTAGAAATCTAGTAAGAGATGAAAGTCTATATGAAAAGTAAGTTTGTTTACTTATGTTTTAGTTAAGCTAAAAAATTAATTACTTAATGAAAATTACCTTAAACGAATAACGTTTTTTGTTAATTTTTCCTAATGGGGAATCAAATACCACTTAACCCATCACATGTTTGTGGATTTCTGATTTTTTACTATCTCCTGATCATTTTTTCTATCACTCTCCATCAAAACATGACACATAGTTTCTCCTCCATATCAACGTTTTCATGGGATCCTAGTATGGGTTATCACGGATGAGAATTGTACTTCTCATTATTTCTTTTAATGTGATAGTTTTATTGACTCCTTTTCTAATGTGGGGATTTAAAGGATGTTTCTAAGCCCAATTTGAAAATTGAAAGGATGCAATTCCCATATGGGGGGAAGGATGTAACATTCCATGTAAATAAATAATATGAAAATTTAATTTTTATTAAAATTTGTGAATAAAATATTAATATTACTTTAAAGGGGATTCTATGTTTGATGGAGTACGCAGTAGACAACAATGAGTTTCTTTGAAATCTTACGTTTCACACTAATAATAGAATAATATTATTTTAAATGGTAGTTAACACCTACCCGTTGTAATGGAGGGAGTGAATAAAACTAAATAAAAAATGATTATATAAGTTTTTTTAAATATTTTTTCATTTATCCAATAAAAGTTATAGGCTTAAAATAAGATAAGAATTCGATTGTAAGTCTAAATATTCTAATGTTCTTTAAAAGGCTGATTAACCGCCTTTTGATGGTGAACCATTTTTAAAAATAACATTTTTCAATTTTATATGTTATATTTGACAAAATAAAATCATTCTTTAGAATTGGGACATAAAAATTTACTTTTTGTAATTTGTTTTTATTTTTCTGATAAAGTTCATTTTTTAATGAATAGTGAAAATGCTGTATTTTAATTCAAAACCTTCTTTTAATATAATTTATTTATATGGTTATACTATCTTCTTAATTGGGAATAAAGTTTAGTTGAAAAATATTTTTACCATTTAATCCAATTGTGGTAATTAGAATTTATTTCACTTTGAAATTTGACATAAACAAGTTTCAATCTTTTGAAATACATTGTTTCATAAAAACATGATATTTGTTTTGACAGTGGGAATTATTGATAAAATTAATTAATTAAACTTTTATTTTTTGAATTTGGTAAAATGGAAATAATTTTTGAATTTGGAATATAAAATTTACTTGGGATAAAGTTTTGGTATTTTTCTGACAACTGTTCATTTTTAATGAATAGTGTAAAATACTACATTTTACTTCAAAACAACTTTTTCATCTAATTTAATTATAAAGTTAGATTGTCCTTTTAATTGGTTTTAAAGTGTAATTGAATTATTTTTTTATCAATTAATACAATGTTGTTCATTTTAAGTAAATTCACTTTTTAATTGGATGTATAAAGAAGTCAATCTTTTGATAAATTTTACGTCTTAAAAACTCATCTTTGGTTGTACAAACGAGAATTATTTTTAAATTAAATTCAAAAATTTTTGTGTTTTGAATTTAATAAATTTGATTCCATATTTTTAATCATAAGGTCCAAATTATTTAATTAACACTCTTGTTTTTTGGACATTATGAATAGTAAGAACGGTAATTATCTTTAATTATCATGATTAATTAGTAATCTGGTAGACAAGGGTAATAAAAAAATATCATAATAATAAAAAACTACCCCAAAATGTGTCCAAATCCTTCTGTTTGTGCAATGTCCGACCATAGAATTCCTTGTTCCAACCTAGGGACCCCATGGAATCAATTTTGTGTGATAGTGACCTTTTATCAAATTATTTTTAAGGAAAGGAAAATATAACCAAACTTTGTATCATCTAAGTAAAATAATTTTAATTTTGTTTAAATAAATGATATATTAGACTATAAATATAATTGTAAATATATGAATATTTCATATGTCATGGTATTTGTTTTATACTTTTTAGACATTAAATAAATAAATATACTTATGACACCATGATGATGCAGTGATTACCTCATTAATGAACGATTTAAATAAAATCAAATGATAAGGTAAAATATAAGACATAAACTTTTAAAAAAACTATTGGATGGGTGGATTTTGAACCCTTATAACCTTATCCATTAAATAAATCATTGTGGGACCTTCAAAATCCAAAAACCATTTTATAATAAAGTAACATTTCAAGACATTCCGAAAGTGACCCACCTCCCTCTTATAAAATGACCCACCTCTACCCCCTTACCGACAACTCTCAAGCCCTTGGATAGTACAAAATATGCTAATTATTATCTATCTACATGCCTCTATTACTCCAAGAAGCCTCACTTTGGGAAGATTTCTTTCCAAGGAAGCCTTGGCTCAAATAAAAAAGAGTTACCCGGTTTAGAGGTAGTGTCTTCTCTCATGTTTCTTTCTTTTATTTTCCTTCTTCACTCACAACTATATTATTCTTATTTGATCCCATAATAACACTAGTATCCTCAATATACTAGGATGTTGTTATTATAAATATTCTACCTACATTTACACACACCCATGTCTAATGGTTAGAGAATATACTGTTTCTGTAGGTTGCGAATTACTGCCTCACGAAACGATGATTGTTCAATATTCTATTAACAGCTTTCATGGTGGCCATTAAGATTGAAATATATTTATATATGATATATATTATATTTATGTCCTCTGTATGATTCTGTATTTTATATTTAAAACATACTTTTATGATTTTCATGTTGTGCAAATGCGATAATGTCATATGAGGATGTGTGGACAACCGCCACCTCAAGTTATATGACTCGTTCATGAAAAACATGGAATTTATAAATAATATAATTAATGAACTTATGTTACCTATATAACATATATATTATACTGGAATTATAATATATATGTCTAATTTCGTTTAAAGTCTATTAATATGACAAAAAAATGAAAGTAGCGTTAATGCGTACGTACGACTTACCGTCTCCACAAAAGGTACATTTCATTTCATATCTCCAAACATTATGGAATATTATTAAATATATATATACTTGATATATATACGATATTAAAATCCTAAAAACCATTCCAGAGATGATGTACTTATAACTATGTGGACAATTCTCTTCAAACAAGTTCATTGTTGACTCTTGTACCGAACATCGACAAAACGTATGATACGATCTCACATAATTAATTAATTATTATAACATTAAAATATGTGATATTAATTGAATAATAAAATTTAATTTCCTGAAGAAATTATAAATTGACCAATGTTTATTATTCAAAAATATAAAAAATCGAACAAGACAAGTCGGACTTGAGGTAAGGGATTTTTTATCTCACTTTTAATTCCTTGATATTTCCATTGTTCGCCCCACTTATTTTGTTTCATTTGGTGTATTGTGTAAATCCATTTGAAATATGTTATCATTATTCTATTTATATTCATGGTATTATGTGATTCATTTGGTGTTTATTATCTTTTGGTCATATGACTCGATTGATTACAATGAGGTAAGGTGTTTTTATGTCACTTTTTATTTCCGTAAGATTCATGTTACATTTGCCACTATCTCTTTTTTTTTGGTCTATGTACTGCCCATGATTGAATTCTTTGTGTAATATAATTTAATTAATGTGTATTTAAATATTCATTGTATGTCACTTCTTTCATGTGGTGTACATTCTGAAAGTTACCCAAATCAATAAGGGAACCTTTGACCCTCCTCTTTTTAAAAGACTTCTTTTTGTTAGGTTTTTTAATTTACATCTTCTTAAGTTGGGATATGTTCTAATATATCCTTATTGCTATAAATGTTATGTCCAAGTGATGAGATACTGTAAATACCCAAAATTTTGAATAAATCTAGTTTCCAAATTTTGTATGTTATTTTATTTTATACTCAACAATACTGTTTCATTTGATAACATGAGTATAATTAAAATGAGACTATTGGGATTTTACTATTATATGACTGTTAGTTATTATGACCTTTGGAAACTAAATGTTGAAATTATTGTCTCTAAATACAAATGATCTTGGTTAATTAATATTGAAAGTAAATTTTATGGCCTCACCCAATAGTCATGGGCCAATCAAATCCCATCTAAAAGAACATGGGAAGGAGGTAGCACCACTGGGATTTGCTCTGGACCAAACCCAAGCTGAACTTCATCATTTGAAGCCAGAACGAAATTGCCTTTGCGTGAAGTTCAAACTGATAAAAATTACTACATGTGCAATGTTGGTCGAGCTGCCCTCAGATTCTCTCACCTTAGCACACCTTACACTTAGTTCCTATGCTGGTGTTATAAGGGGCTATGTAAGGAGACTTTAACTGTTTGTGTAAACCTTTGAGATAAATAAAATTGTGTTTTCTTCTTATGGTGAATTTTGTAAATTTTCAAATTTCTGGATAAATATAGTACGAATATTTATTCATGAATTCCAGAAAAAGGATATTAGAATATATTTATGTAAACCTTGGATAATTAATTATGTGTAATGATTTTCCAAAAATGGTCTTCTACAATTATGTTCAATACCAAATTTAGAGTCTAATATGATCAAATTAATTTTTTATGAATAAAAAACTATAAATAGTGATTTTATGCTTAGTATTAGTAATATGACCAAATGGATTAGTAATCATACTTATAGAAAGTATTAATATAATCTAGGCACCTTGATTAAGTAATGTGATTCAATAAAATATGTAAATAACTGTTTCAGAAATTATTAGTCAAGTAATAGTTTTTTCGGGTGAATAGTGTTTTTTAATTAAAAATTAAATTAAAAATATTTAAAAATTTATTTCTATAAAAAGGACTTTATTTTTGAACTCAGAGCATTGATATTATGTTAAGGTAATTTTTGGGGATTTTTATGAAAAAATGAATTTTCAGTGAATAGTGTATTTATTTAAAAATTAAATTAAAAATATTTAGAAAATAATTTTTATAAAATGGATTTCATTTTTGAAATCAGTGAATCGATATTTGGTTAAGGTGAGATTTTGGATTTTTCTGAGAAAGTTGAATTTTCGATGAATAGTGAAAATACCGTTTTTAAGTTACAAGTGTTTAATGACATCATTAAATAATGTATTAAGTATGTAATAAATATGGTATAATTATGAATAGTAAGATAAGGTATGAGGTGTCTCATGTGGACAATACCATGGGCAAATAGCATGGGAAATCCCATGGTTTTGCCAATACCACCAATGAGGTGTCCCTTGGCCATTAATTCCTTGTCCCCTCACATTCCCTATAAATACCCAACCTTTCATCCTTTATTTTTCACTCCCAACTCTCCCCCAACAATGTTCTGGTCTCATTACCTCCCAAAGAGTTCTCCCAAGGTTCCCCCAATCCCTCAAGGTCACAAACTTTGAGTTTTAAGAGTTACGTTTTAAGGTAAGGGATCCTACCTCCCTCTTTCTTTCCAGGTACTCTCTTCTATGTCATTTATTTTATGCTCCATGTTATTATGTTGAAGGATATTCTTTTATATTCATCCTACTGTCCTTTTCCTGTTTATATTATGAGATACCCCTTCTTTCTCTCATCATTTCATTTTAAGAATGTTAAAGTGGAGTCGTTAGGCTGCCGAATTTTTAAGGGATTCTTT
Source organism: Viscum album (assembly GCA_963277665.1). Taxonomy (NCBI): domain Eukaryota; kingdom Viridiplantae; phylum Streptophyta; class Magnoliopsida; order Santalales; family Viscaceae; genus Viscum; species Viscum album. The sequence goes on from OY728126.1 coordinate 397,904,666, forward strand.
CACCCTTCTCGTTTTCAAGAACTATTTTCATGTCAAGTCTTTCATGTTCCTTTTTATTATGTTGGGGTATGATATCTAAATATATCATACTGATATTTTATGTTTATATGATGAGAGACCCTATTTTATCTCTTCAATTCAGTATTCTGAAGTTTTATGTGGCGCCGTTAGGCTCCCGAATTTTAAGGGATTCTTTCACCATTCTCATTTTCATGTTCTATTTTCATGTCAAGTATTTGAAGTTCCTTTTTATTTTGTTGGGGTATGATATCTATATCTTTCATTCTGATATTTTATGTTCATATGATGAGAGACCCTATTTTAACTCTTCAATTCATTTTTTGATGTTTTAAGTGATGCCGTTAGGCTGCCGAATTTTCCTAAAAGAAATCTTATTTTTGTCTTCCTTTCAAGTTATTCGTTTCATACGTGATATCATTAAAATTTCATTACCATGTTCTTAAATACATTATATTATGTTACCCTATTGTTTTATGTATTGTTTATGAGTGGGTGACCCATATCCCCTCTCTTTTCAATGTTTTCTAAAACACTGTATCATAGCCGTTATGCTGCTGAATTTTCATCTCAAAACGTCTTTCTCTTTTTCTCAAATTATTTTATTTTATTATGTGAATACTCAAAGATCTTTCTTCTATAGTGGTATTCACATATTTATCAAAATTTTCTATTTTCATTCTGGGATTTACATACATGAGACCCACTTTCCTTTTTCCGTGGGTTTAAAGTGACATAAAGATCACATATTTAAAGAAGTTTTTAAAATATGATGACTATGAAATGAAAACCATTTATTTTAGGCTATATGGGTTGTTTATGAAATTTATTATGATGATATATGTTGATCACATGATAATAAAGACAAATTTAATGGTTCTCCTTGATAGTGCTCCAATGCATTGCGTAATGACTTAATCTCTAGAGATGACCATTTTTTTAATGATGCCTTGGTGAATAACCTTGGTAATTTTTAATGACACCTTGAGGATGGACCTTGGTGACACAGAAATTATTTTCTATGTTAAATGTTTTAGCCATATCTTCATGTTATGAAATATGTTATTTTTATTATGATATACCTTATGATCTATTTCTCATTCCTTAAAGTTATTTTTTATGACTTTTGATGTGTCTCAAGTTCTCATGTAAAATGTTTCCCTTATTTCCCTTACTGGGCCTTCTTCTCACCCTTTCCTTTGATGTATGCACCCAGGTTATGAGATGTTGTAATGAACTTTGGTTATAAAAATGAAGATGCCTTTCAAGTGTTTATGAAGAATGTTTTTTGTCCCCTGTACTAAGTTCCTGGATTCCAAGAAACTAAATCTTAAAGATCCTTGGTTTTGTTTTATGTAATGAAAGTTTATGTGATAAAAAGGCGGGATGTTATAGTTGGTATCAAATGATGGTTTACTTATTTTTGGAAATTAGGATATGAAAAAATTAGGAAGATCCCTATAGAAATGTTTAAATATAGGAAATCTTCAGGGTATTTTGGTGAGTATTGAGTAAGGGGTTTCCAAGAAAATACATCTCTGTCTAGATACGAGTAGGTAGAAGTGGCTTTGGAACAGATGTACATAGGGGTAAAACCCAAAAACACCGCTTTGAGCTAGACTCGAATGGGAACTAGTACACAAAAACAGTCCTTACTGTACTCTTGGCTAGGACACTCCTGGGGGATATGTATTGGTAAATTCATAAGCTTAGTATGAACCATTATTAAAGGAACAAAGATAAAATAAAATAAAGATTCACATAAGAATATATGATCATAGATAACATTGATTGGAACCTAGGGGATCACATGTTAGGGTATACTTTCCTTCTACAAGTTTATCCTTCTATGCTTAATGTTTCCTTTTAATGATTATTGGCTAAGTATTTAAGCCCCTAATTGTAGTTTCTTTTCTTAGTTAATGGAGGGAAATGGAAGAAGATGTCCCCACAACCAATGTGATAGGAAATGTGATGATTGCCCTATTAATGTGACAGAGATAATGATAGATCAAGTTGAACATATTGTGAATATGAAAACCAGCTATCAAAAATCACAATTAATAATTGGAACCTAGTTGAATGCCAAAATTCATCAAGGAAGAAGAATACAAAGTCTCAAGGATGTTCATCTGATAAAACTGATAAGGGAAAGAAGACCCAATTTCCTTTTTCAAAAATTGTGCGAAGGGGCACCAAGGAGAATGTCACAAAATAACTGGGAGATGTTTTAAGTGTGGTAAGATAGGGCTTAAGGCATCCAATTTATTTAAAAAAATGGATAATGTGACGAATAGAGATAAGGTTCGATCTAATGTACCTTATACTTTTCAATATCGTAAATGTGGAGAAGTTGGAATTTATACAAGGCAATGCTATCTCGGAAGGGATGAGAAGCATGATGAGCATCAACAATCTTCAAGGACAACGGAACAATGCAAGTCCTATCCTGAGATGGATCAGGATGAATGAAGTACATGTAACTTCTACACAATAATTGTCTATGTCATGTTGTATTTTAGTTCGTGCTCTATGAGCATATCTTTTATGTTTTTATAATATCTTAAAGTCACTACCTAAGATGATTTAATATCATTAAAGAAAAATATCTATTTTTATGTAACACATGTTGATGTAGTGAAGTTTTTCTTCTTAAAAAAAGGGGTGATTAGGGGATTAAAATATGATTATTAGTTTGGAAGACGTTCACTATTTTTAGAACCCTATATGATCGAGGTAAATATATTACTACATTAATTTCTTTTCCGAGTAATGGTTGACTTATATTTTGAAGAATTGATGAATTTAAGGATAACTTATGGCAATTTAGATTACTTATGGAAATGATTAACCTATCTTGGGGAAAATGTGATTATGTTAGTTACTTTGGTTATACGATGATAAGAGTTGTTGATGTTGTTTGGAGATGAACGATAAAGTATATCTTACAAGACTATGTTATGAGATCGTTCATATAATTGGGATTCAATCTTAGTTTGGTTTATTTTGAGGAATTTTAAGGAAACTTATTTATGGAATGGTCTATGATGAACTTTGGGTAGTACCGTAGAATTTTGAAGATTTAAAGACGTTTATCTTCCTATGGGATTCTTTCTTTTTTAAGAGTTGTTTTATCTTACCATTTCTATTTTTGGGATAATGTTTAGAGATATAATAAATAGATAGTTAATATTTTGTGGATTATGTGATTCTATAGAAGATTATTCTTGTGCTTTTGATGAGACTAAGTGTTTTTGAATGCTCATCGTTTGGAGAAAAGATTAGTTTTGGTAGAAACTTATTAAAGGATGAAACTCTACTTAAAGGTAAATAAATTTCCTTATGTTTTTATTCTAAGTAGTAAATGAATTCCTGAAAATTATGAAAACGATTGTAAAACAAAAACTTTGTTGGTTTACATTTCTTACTGGGTAATCAAAGAACGTTTACACACATCATAAGTTTGTGATTTTCTTGTGGTTAAATTTCTCCTAATCATGTTTTCTATCACTCTCCCTCAGAACTTTATCCTTTGTTTTCTCCTCCATATCCATGTTTTCTTCCATGGAATCCTAGTATGGGTTAACTCAGGTAACATTTTAAATTCTGTTTATTTCTTTTAAAGTAATAGTTTTACTGACTCCTTTTCCGATATGGGACTTTCAATGATATTTCCAAACCCAATTTTAAAAATTGTGAGGATGCAATTTCTTAAGGGTGGAAGAATGTAACGACCATAAATTTTGAATAAATCTTGTTTCCTAATTTTGTGTGTTATTTTATTTTATACTCAAAAATACTGTTTCATTTGATAACATGAGTATAATTAAAATAATACTATTGGGTTTTTATATTATATGACCGTTAGTTAGTATGCCCTTTGGAAACTAAATGTTGCGATTATTGTCTTTAAATACAAGTGATCTTGGTTAATTAATATAAAAAGAAGATTTTATGGCCTCATCCAGTAGTCCAGCAAAATCGAAGCCCATCTAACAGAACTTGGGAAGGATGTAGCACCACTGGGCTTTCCTCTAGACCAAACCCAACCCGAACTTCTTCGTGTGAAGCTATAATGAAATCGACTTCGCGAGAAGTTCAAACTGATAGAAATTACTACTCATGCAATGTTGGCTGACCACCCTCAGATTCTCTCACCTTACAACACCTTACACGTAGGTCATATTCTAGGGTTATAAGTGGCTATGTAAGGAGACCTTAACTGCTTTCTGTAATCCTTTGAGATAAATAAAATTGTTTTTTCATCTTATGGTGAATTTTGTAAATTTTTAAATGTCTAGATAAATATAGTATGAATATTTTTCATGAATTCTAAAAAATGGATATTTGACAATATTTATGTAAACATTAGATAATTAATTATGTGTAATGATTTTTAAAAAATGGTCTTCTACAATTATTTTTAGTATGAAATTTATAGTCTAATAAGATCAACACAATTTTTTATGAATAGTAAATTATGAATTGTAATTTTATGCTTAGGATTAGTAATATGACCAAATAGATTAGTAATCTCACTTAAATAAAGTATTAATATAATCTAGGCACCCTGATTAAGTAATGTGATTCAATAAAATAGGTAAATAACTGTTTCAGAAATTATTAGTCAAGTATTAGTTTTTTCAGGTGAATAGTTTTTTTTAATTAAAAATTAAATTAAAATATTTAGAATTTTTTTATAAAATTGACTTTATTTTTGAACTCAAAGCATCGATATTATGTTAAAGTAATTTTTGGGAATTTTTCCAAAAAATGAATTTTTAGTGAATAGTGTATTTATTTAAAAATTAAATTTAAAATATTTAGAAATTTATTTTTATATAATGGAGTTCATATTTGAAATCAGAGCATCGATATTTGGTTAAGGTGAGATTTTGGGATTTTTCTGAGAAAGTTGAATTTTCGATGAATAGTGAAAAAAAGTTTTTTAGTTACGGGTGATTAATGACATCATTAAGTGGTGTATTAAAGATGTAATCAATATGGTCGAATTATGAATAGTAATATAAGGTATGAGGTGTCCCATGCGGACAATACCATGGGCAAGCCCATAGTTTTGCCAATACCACAAATGAGGTGTCTCTAGCCATTAATGCCTTGTCCCCTCACTTTCCATATAAATACCCACCCTTTCCTCCTTTAGGTTTTACTTCCAACTCTCCCCCAACAATGCTATGGTCTCATTACATCCCAAAGAGTCCTCCCAAGGTTCCCCCAATCCCTCATGGTCCCAACCATTGAGTTTTAAGAGTTACGTTTTATGTTAAGGGATCCTACCACCAACTTTCTTTTAAAGTACTCTTTTTTATGTGATTTATTTTATTCTCCATGTTCTTATGTTGGAGGATATTCTTTTATATTAATAATAATGTAACTATCATGTTCATATGATGAGAGACCCCCCCCCTTATCTCATCATTTCATTTTAATAATGTTAAAGTGGCGTTGTTAGGCTGTCGAATTTTTAAGGGATTCTTTCACCCTTCTCATTTTCAAGATCTATTTTCATGTCAAATGCTTCATGTTACTTTTTATTATGTTGGGGTATGATCTATAAATCTATCATACTGATTTCTTATGTTCATATGATGAGAGACCCTATTTGATCTCTTCAATTCCGTATTTTTATGTTTTAAATGGTGCCGTTAGGCAGCCAAAATTTTAAGGGATTCCTTCACCCTTATTGTTTTAATGTTCTATTTTAATGTCAAGTATTTAAAGTTCCTTTTTATTTTGTTGGGGTATGATATCTATATATATCATACTGATATTTTATTTTCATATTATGATATACCCTATTTGAACTCTTCAATTAATTTTTTTTGACGTTTTAAGTGACGATGTTAGACTGCCGATGTTTCATAAGTGAAATCTTATTTGGGTCTTCCTTTCAAGTTATTCGTTTCATATGGGATATCATTAAAATTTCATTACAATGATCTTAAATCCTTTATATTCTGTTCCACTACAATTTTATGTATCGTATATGAGTGGATGACCCATATCCCATCTATTTTCAATGTTTTCTAAAACCATGTATCATAGCCGTTATGCTGCAGAATTTTCGTCACAAAACTTCTTTCTATTTTTCTAAAATTATTTTATTTTATTAAGTGAATACTCAAAGATCTTTCTTCTACAGTGGTATTCACATATATATCAAAATTTTCTTTTTTAATTCTGGTATTTACATACATGAGACCCGCTTTCCTTTTTCTGTGGGTTTAAAGTGACATAATGATCACGTCTTTAAAGATGTTTTTAAAATGTGATGACTATGAAATGAAACCGATTTATTTTATACTATATTGTTTGTTTATGAAATTTTTGATGATGATATAAGTGGCTCACATGATAATAATGACAAATTTAAGGGTGCACCTTGATAGTGCTCCAATGCATTGGGTAAAGACTTAATCTCTAGAGATGACCATTTTTTTAACGACGCCTTGGTGAATAACCTTTGTTATTTTTATTGACACCCTGGGGATGAACCATGGTGAAATAGAAATGATTGTCTATGTTAAAGGTTTTAGCGACATCTTCATGTTATGAAATACTTTATCTTTATTATGATATGCCTCATGATCTATTTCTCATTCCTTAAAGTTATTTTTCATTACTTTTGATGTGTCTCAAGTTCTCATGTAAAATGTTTCCCTTGTTTCCCTTACTAGGCCTTCTTCTCACCCTTTCCTTTGATGTATGCTCCCAGGTTATGAGATGTTGTAATGAACCTAGGTTGAACTAATGAAGAATCCTTTCAAGTGTTTAAGAAGAATGTTTTTTTGTCTCATGTAATAATTTCTAGGTTTCCAATACTCTAAACCTTAAATATCCTTAGTTTTGTTTAATGTAATGAATGTTTATGTGATAAAAATGCGGGATGTTATAGATACCCTTTTTATCTCTCATCAACTCATTTTTTGAATTCTAAAGTGATGTTGTTAGGCTGTCGAATTTATGTAAGGGAACTTCTTAACCTAATTTCAATTCTTTGGGTTAAACCTTTACTTCTTGATTATGTTGTTCTATGAATATGTGTTGATGGCCTTTGATTGTTTTACACTTAATATCCACTTATATTGAGTGTATTTATATTTTTCATGAATAATTATATAATTGATTTATCTTTAATCTAAGGATACCATCTTTATATGGGAGTTTGTTTCAATTTATTTTTATTGAGTCATCCTTTGATTTATAGATGACATTCTTCTATACGGTGTATAAAACCCTTTTGAATTTTTATTTCAATAAAACGGAATCATTTATCTATGAAGCGTTTTACTAAACGAAAAGAAGGAATGTTTTCTTTTTTACACAAGCAGTGATAATGACCTTTTCTACTGCCATGAGTATTATTTGATCTGTGGATTCTGTAACAAGACGTAATGTTTTTAAAAATAAAATACATATCGTATACTATTTTTATGTATTTTGGTATTGAAAATGGTTTTTAGAATGGATTTATTATTTCAATATCTTAAAATTTTATATTTTTATTGCAATGTGGGAACGTTATATTTAATTTATGCTTATGTTATGTGTTATGTTTATGTTATGGTTCTTGGGCATTTTTTATGAATTCATGTGGTTTCGTGATAAAATAAGTCCACGTGAGCCCGTGATAGCTCTCCAATGCATTGGGTAACACAAAGGAGTTAAACTCTAAGGTTTCTCCAAAGAGATTTAGGGAATATACTGCGATGGGTATTCCAAATGTAACCATGAGGGTTACTCCCTACGTAAGAATGTTATGAATGCCTAAAGTTATCTTTATGTCTTGTGATTTCTATAAGTTATTCATAAATATTATGATTTTATGAGGTATGTTAAAGTGCTTATTTTTTATAAGTAAAGTATGATTTCATTGATTCTTATGTATACATGGACTAATGTTTTCTTTCTGTATTTTTATATCCCATATTGAGATTTTTATGATCATCCTAAGTTTTTGAAGTGATTTCCATAGGACTTAAAGAGAAATAGGGTCAAAGATAGGATCAAGGAAAGACATGTTATCTAAACCATGGAAGTAGTCATGTTTCTTTTTTTAAGAGTTTTTATTTTATGAAAAGAATGGAAACTGAGTAGAAGCGTCTACTTTATAATCTTTTGAGAAGTAATAGTTATGTCATAATTTTATAAAACACTAAACCTGAAAATATCCGCAATGTGAATTGTTCATTTAATTCAATATTATGTTACATTATAAGGCCGGTTCCTTATAGTAAACCTAATATGTATCATGTTCAACACATATTGACACATATATTTTCTATTAAGATTCACTTCTAGATATCATCTTGTTAAAAAATCACACAATTTTACCCACATTTGGTTCATCATATTTTGATGTGAACATCCCCTCACCATATGACATATGTGAAATAATATTTTTTACTTTATTCTATTATCATTAACTCCATCAGGTTTTCTTATTCTGCATCCTTTCTAAATTATGTTGAAATTTGTATCCTAGGATGTTACTACAGAAAAAAATATTTATATCATTCCTCAATAAAGAAGTTTTTTAACTACATAAATACATTTAAAAGATACAAAAGTAACATATTATTTTTTCTTTTCCTTATCACATTTTTTCTTCATAAATAATCCACTGGATTCTCAAACTCAAAATCTAAAGAATTAAACCCATGGAACGTTTCCTTGGTCTTTCATAATGAATAACAATGTAAGAAAAATTGAAATTGTCTCTTACACTATAAATATTGAGTATGCACTCTCTCACATCATCGAACAATGACATAAACTAAAAAAATCAAGTGTCCTTGCTACATATTGTTTATGTTTGGATATTACAATCATCAACTTCTATACCCTTATTTTTTATTTGACACACAAATTAAATTTTATAAATCCAATTATATCAGTTTATTATTCTTCTTCACTAAAGGATGTATGATATTCTACTTATTCCTGTCATCATCTTCATCAGTAGAGACTTTCACCTCACATATTTCATAATTAACCACACTAGACTTTATTCTAGAACGTGTATTATTTTTTATATAACACATCATCTTCTTTGATACTTTCTCATCCAATATTAGGGTTCATCTTATATTAAAAAAATTACATACATCCGTTCAAATCGAACACACATACAACCCCATTTATTTTTTTTCTTTCACTATAATCACTAAAATCAAGTTATATCATATTTTACCAAGATATTTACTCCACATTAATGATTAGAAATAATTTTATTTTTATTTCTCATTTTTTTGAAACCATAATGTATTTCTTTTTAAATATTAACATTAATGACTTCTAATTTTATCCCAAATATCTTTTGATAACTCATGTAATGAAATTCAACATTAATAATGTTAGTGGTAAAAAACATAGTAGAATATAGCTTGTATGATTATTTTTAAAACACCCAACTACAATAATAATAATTATAATTTCTGGGTACAATCAATATTTGGATTAATTTGTTTCAACACTTATTTACAACATGAGCATTGATGCATCAATATTTATACCATTCTTGAAAATTCAATATTATAATTTAAAAGACACCTATTGATGGAATTACCATATTCTCATTATATAATCATTTATTCATCATTATTTATGATTACATAATTACTTATAAAATATCTATGATTGTTTTAACATATATGTAAAACTCAATAATTTACAAATATTATGTCTTCTTCAAAATAAAAAATTATTGAAAAAATTATTTATCTCATTACAAAAATCATATTCGATACGATATATTACTTTCTTATAGAAATGTAAAAATCTTTATAAGTTCAATATCTCGTGTGTCCTGACATATCATAAGATATATAAAAATATCATATCATATAACGTTTCCAATGACTTGGAAAACATAAAAATCATGTGAAATCTACAAATATCTTATGAGCCAGTGAAATTACATACACCACATGAAATATCTGTTTGAAAAATTAATTCCCAATCAGATAACATATGAGTGATAAAATTTATTATTTATAGGAAATTCATATTTTTCTATCTCTAACATACTTTATCAAGATAAAATATCTTATTATTAGTCTATATTAGAAGATCCGGATTAATTCTTCCTTAGTCTAATATTAGATTTCAAAAAATATAATGATTGATTAAAAACATATTTTATGGGTGGATCATATAGCTCAAATAACTTTTTCACTGGCCAATTCACCTCTACCTAGAAAAAATATCATATATGTATGATAATTTACATATAAACTACCTAAATATAATCTCTAGTGGGAATTATTCTATATGAGGTAAAAGTCTCTTAATCCTTTGGATTAATGACTTTTCTATTTATTAGATCCTCTCTAATAGATAATTTATAATAAAAATATCCAATTTGGATGTATTATGGGATAATTTTCTTTATCATTTGTCATATTCCATCCCTGGAATTCCATATTCCTGCAAATTATGTTCAAGTTTCCTCAAATCAACATCATACATTCAAAAATATCACAAATATATTAAAATATATATAAATAAATCTATGATCCATTGAATCAATAAAAAAATATATATCATGTCCTAAAAAAATAAACATTTAATATATTAATGATAGAATATTTTTATATTCTCTTATTCCTTTATAAATTCATCACAAAGTTGACATTCAAAAACCATTATGCAAGTGGAATAAAAAAATATAGTTAGTATATTTCATTAAATATCACTAAATTTTTTATTCTTAAATATTCAGATAGCTTTCTAAATATTGTAAAATTAGAAATCTATTATGAAATACAAATTATATGTATTTACTAATGTAATTCAAGAGACCAGCCATCTCAGGGCTATTTGAAATTGGAAATGACTATTGTAGACAATGATGCTCTCCCTTGTAGTATAGTTCATAGAATTAAATTTCTATAATAGAATCATATCATGTGTATTAGTCATATGAAACTTTTTAACAAGATATTATAAGGATTATTTTTCTTCTTCATTTCTATGAAAACATTATCATAGTAACTTAATCCTCTTTCAAGGGATGATACTTACCTCTTCACCTAAGACCTTAAAAATGACTTGATCTATTATCATTAATGTGATATTTGATAAAAACCACAATATAAAAAAAATAGTCAACTGATGTTTCATTTTATGAATTTTTTAATGTTGACTAATACATATAAATCAAATATTGTAATACACATGAACTTTATATGGTTAATGTGTGATCTTCATATTTTTGATTAAAATAAACATATGTTTTATATTGCGAAAATCAATTGAAAAATAGAAAAGGAAAGACATTATAAGATTTTGGATGTATCAATTAACTTTCATCTTCATCGAATTGGAAGAAATCTACATGGTTAAAGAAAATTGAATAAGGAAAATAACTAACATTGATTCTATAAAATGTGAAATTTTTTGATGAGACTCAGTATTTTAAATGGGATAATGTTATCATATTCTATAGTTAAAATTTTAAGGGAATTAAATTTTATTTGATTCAAGGTAATCGTTCATTTATAAGAATCATAAAGGGTTTTAAATTTTAAGTGTAATTGTGCCATGATTAAATTATTCACACAATGATTAGGTTTTGGAATTTATAATTGAAGATGATCAAGTTAAATAAATATGAGATAATTTCTGAATAATTTTTTAATTCTTAAGTATGTATATTTGTTAATTAATCTAAAATGTGATCAAGTTGATGAAATACTCAATAATTTTATCCATATGCTGAATTGAAAATAAAAAAATTGAAAAGTTATTATATAACACTAGTATCAATGAATAAATATTGATGTGATTATTAGGTGTTTATGAAAACAAACAAATATAAAAAGTTGATTTTTGAAAAACATTGTAAATCACATAATACAAATTTTTAAGAAAATATTCAATAAGACAATCTAGAATATAATTATATGAATTAAGTATATTTTTAAATATTTAGTGTACTATAATAATTCATTATTTCAATTGAGTGAATTTATTAATTTTTTCCAAATCTTAATAAGGTAGAAAAATTGGACATAAAGATAGTATTAAAAAGATAGTATAAAACAAATCATGTGCATTAGAATTCAATATTTTTAATACTAATAAGCATATAATCAATTTTCCCTCATAAAGTGAGAATGACCAATCTACTATTGTAAATTAGTTTACATTAGTTATGTAATATAATCATTAAGTATATACATGATACCCCTGATTGTTTTTTAATATATATTCAAGAAAAGAATATTATATTACTATATATTAGAATAATTTTTTATGTGAATATGATGAAAATAAACCAGTAAATATAGTTTTATTATTCATTGAAAGTAAATTTTTTAGTTGGATTACATGTAAATAAAAAAATAATTTACCTAACAAAACTGAAGTAGTGAATATTTTTAAAAAACATATACCCAAGGAATTTTTTGTCACTATTCATATTATTGTACTATTTATTTATTAATTAAATTAATTAATTTTCATCCATGGAGGTTCCTTGAGAATTATAAGATTATATAATAAAATTTATAAGGGAATCTGTGTTGTTCTTGATTTTCACACGGTAATGAGTAACCATGCATCAACAGTACATAATGGATATCCTCTTTAGAGTTCAGTTTCACATAGATTTAGCATGGTCACTCAACCATGCGACCAACATAGAAGTAATCATAGGAATGAATTTTACTTGCATAATAGAGAGAAGATGGTTGGTTTTTGGTAGACTAAACCATACACCTAAACCATTCCATTCACATAAAGTATTTTTTTATCTTTTATAATTTATCTTATAAAATTGATTTATGTCATTTGAATCATTATCCCTCACACATATATCAAAAAAGTTATCCCCATTAGTGACATCCCACCCCTATGGCCAAATGATCTATCGTTTTCTAATCCTCCTCCCTTCATATATTTTCTCTGGTTTTTTTGTTATTCATTTATGAATCATCATGGTGAAGTATTCACATGTTTTTTCCACACATTATTGGTGATTTTATTCTCTATGTACCCCTCATATATTGAAAAAACCCTATGATAATTGAGTTGACCAAATTCATTTATGTTATTTAATTTTAGGGTATGATATGGGTCCCTCGGGTGAACTACCATCCCATTTTGGAATCCACCCTCAATGGATACTAATTTTAGATCAATATCATTTTTTCCAACGACAATTTGAGGTAGGTGTTTCGATGGAACTCCCCTGTATTACAAGTCATAAATTTTTTGGCATGTTTCAAATTATTTATTGTTAAATTATTTTTCATTTCTTAATACGTAATAGGATTTAGATAAGTATTATCATATTTTGATCGTGGTGTGGGATTAGGTTGTATTCTTAATTCTTCTTCAAGTGACCATTTTCAAATATAATTTTTTTATGTGGGTAGTAACATTACTAATGATTTTATAATTCTTCAACATAGCATTGTTTGTTATATAATGGATTTAAAATATTTATAAATACATGGAATGGACTTGGGTCACGTTACATTTAATTTTTAGTGGATGTTTGGATTTACAAAATATAATTCAAATATTTTGAAATCATTTTTAATTCTGGATAAATATTTATAATGGATATGTGGTGTTTTGAAGTTATTTTTATTGAAAGAATAGAGTTGACCATAGATTCAACAATATATTCTGGGATGTGGGATTTATTATGTTTCGAAATGTTTTAAAAAGAGGGGTGTTTACCCAATGTTTATCTAAAAGAAAATGATTCGTTTTCAAGTGGATATTTAAAGTTTGGGTATTCAAATTATGTGAGAATAGTTTGGTTTACCTAGAATTTTGAAATCACAATTACAAATTTGTGGAAACTTATTTTAAAGTGTTATTTTAAATGATATTAAAAATGATATTTGGATTTTTCTATATAATTCTACAACCCATGTAGTGTGTTTTAAAGGATCATTTTTTAATTTAAATTTTTTTATAAATTGGTAAGAGACTCTTGGGACCTACATGTTTACTCTGTAATAGTATGTATTGTGAACCCATGGAAGATTATTTTTATTAAAATGAATGTTATGTTGCATTTTTGGATATTTTTATATGGATTATACTTATTTGGTTGAAGGAGGTATGTTGTAGGTGATTTGAAAATGATTTTCACCCTATTATTATGTTTTATGATTTCTTATATGTGGTTGATTCCCAATACATGGCTACTAATTTAGAGCATTTCCATAGGTTTGAGAGAGAACATAAAGGGGATATTACTATATAAATGATTGTTCTAAAGGATGGTTGGGGGTTTAGAGATTCGTAGTGGGGACAGAGAGAGATCGAGGTGGATTGAGTGAGTCTCTACATGTTTCGACCTTCATCATTTTCTACTTGAACCTTTGTTCACTCCAAGTTATGATATTACTCATTATAAACTATTGGTTCGATTAATGGTATTAGGATCCTTTTTAGAATCATTTAATGGATTTTTTACTATTCAACTATGTTACCCTATTTTTATTAATTATATTAAAATAAATTCATGATTGGGTTATTGGGCCATGATTCCTTAATGCATGGGTGGATTTGTATAGTTTATGATTCATATTGTCTATGTTTTTTTACTACAAAATATGTTGTTTATGAAATGGTTTGAATGTATTATTTGAAATATGATAATGGTTTTTAATTCATCATGTGTCAAAGGAAGGATTTTTCTTTAAAATTGGTTTTGAAAATCAGATTATTATGGGATTATTTAAAACTAATAAAATGTGTTTTTTTCCATGGTTGAAATACCCCTTTACCTGAGTTTAATGATTTAATCTGTAATACCTAACTATTATTGTTCATATTTTACAAGAATTTTAGTTTTTTATAAATTTTCATATGTTTTGGATTTATAAATAATGACAAAAAATTATACATTGTGATGAGATAATAAATTTATAAGTTGTTTAATAAAGAGAAATTAAAATATTATGTGTGTTTTAGTGGCCTCATGAGTGCCTATGTGTTCACTAAATTTTTTTCTCATATTAGGGTTCATGGTCTATTTTCCATTCCACTCTTATGATAATTGATTATTTGGGGTGTTTCATTTTTTTCATTTTTGTTTCTTTTATCACATTTTAATATATGCCATTTTTCAATCTATGAATGATGGTCAGAAACAAATGTTTTAGGCCAAAAATAATAAATCTAATGGTAGATTCTTGCCAATTTTTGGCTTCCATGGGTGGGATATTAGGTTGAAAGAGAGATTTTCTTTCTCATTATTATTATTGATTTTATATTGTATTTATGTTTTATATTTTATAACATTTTCGTATGGAATATATGTTGGATTTATTGTTTAGAAGTGATATTTTTTTATACTTACTTAATTTTTTATTGTTATAAATAGATTACATGTTTCTTTTTATGATTCCTAATAACTGGTTTCACACCTTTAGGGAACACCGAAGAGAATTGGTCCAATTTCATATTGGTTTGGGTATCCTATATATGAAATTACTAGGCCTGTTAATCACAAAGTGTATTACAGAATCTTTTTTTTGTTCTATAAATGAGATTAAGATTTTTTATATTCATTAGTTATTTTTGTTTTAACTATATGATTTCGTTTTAATTTTTAATTGGAAATTAAGAGGTATGTGCAAGGAGAGTCCAGATAGCTCTTACTTACAATGATCCTTGAGTATCAATGAAATGTGGGTTTGAATTTTAAATTTAGAGGTGTGATGTTGGTTTTCACGACCTGATCAACTAGATAAAATCAAATAACTTCCTCTATAAATTCATTAGGAATTGTTACATGGGTTTATCTAGGTATATTTGGACACATGTCCATCTTCAGAATGGTTTCCCATTCCGTTTGGTTTTTCATTTAGAAAAATGTTGAGTGATTCATAATGGTAATAGAAATGTCAAGTTAGGTCATGTGATATATTGATAAAGATGATTCAATTTGATAAATAATTGTTGTTCCTCATCATTATTGTGATTTGGGTGTGGAATGGTCATTGTAATATTGGTTTTTTTCATGGTAAATGGTTCTTTTAGGTGTGACAAGAAACTTAGGGTCTTGATTTTAAAAAAATTATGGGGTTTTTAAAATTGATTTAGATTTATAATGGGTTAATGGTTTATGTGTAATTGTTTTTTGAAATCTGCTGGGGTATGTTTTGAAAAGTGATTCATTTATTTATTCAAAATTATAGAATAAAATATATATAGAATTTTTAAGTTAATGAAATTTTTAATGCCTGAGAAAGTTTTATTTTTTCTAATGTTTTTTTATTTTTATAAATGTAGCTTAAATATTTTCAAATTGCCTTGGGAATTGTGATATTGTATGAAAAGAAATGGTTGGGTTCTTTTCAAAGAATGGTTATTTCTAAAAATAAATTTTTATTCCTTTAAGGATGGGGTATTTTTTATGGATATAATATTATGTCATGTTAGCTTCCATTATTTATTAGTGTTTTTATATTTTTTCCACTCATGTTGTTTGGGGCTATATGATCAGATATATGGAAAATGGTTTGTTTGAGTTAATGATTTTTTGTATATAAATATGACATCTTTGACGTATATAGATAAAGGTTTATTGACTTATTTTAGGTAGGTTTCTTTTGTTGTCCTTTTGGTACCATGTGGAGTGAGATGTGTTATATTCTACGATGGTTGTGTAGCAGTGGGTTGGATGTATAATTTTTTGGGGTATTAAGAGAAGTGATCCATGTTTCTTTATTTGTGATACTTTATTAGAATTAATATAAATAATATCTGGGCTTTATGTTTTTACTTGGGATGTTGTTTTGTCAATAGAATTTACATATAATGGGTTCTGATCCTTGAAGAATTATAGTGGGTTTGATTTTTTGTGATATATTGGTTTCTAATGAGTAGTTATAAATCCAAAATTCTTAAGTTTTACTATTATTTTTTGTGTAATCCTTGAGAATTCATGTTTGGATGCATTCCATAAAATTTGGTTTCATTATTTTAAGTATTTTTTTATTTTGTGACAATGATGTTATATTTTTTTGTGGAGACATGGGTGAAATTTGGCTCAGTTAGTGGGTCATTATAATGGTGGATTAATTTGGGATGTTGATTACCCATTGGTGAATTGTTTATAGGGATCATTGTGGGATGGTTTTCAAAGCGTTGTTTTCTTATTTACCCACTGAGTAGTGTGACCCTAATTGTGGACCCATCTTTTTATCATTTTGGCATGCATTTGAGTGGTTCATCATGATACATATGGTTTATAGGAATGTTATTTTTGGTTGTAATATATGGTTATTTATTTTTTGTTAATTATGATATTTTCTATTAGAAGTTAGAATTGATAATAAGATTTTTAGGTTCATTAGAAGAGGGGTCCTTTGAGTGTATGATGAACCATACGTCCTATATAGAGATACAATCTTTATACAGTTCCATGGTTAGTGTAATCCCATTGAATATTTTGGTTTTTAGAAAATTGTATTCATATTTGTTATTCTCCCATTGTAGGAGTGGTTAGCTGATGCTTGGACATTTAGACTAATTCTTAATGGTGGAGAGACCTCTGTTTAGTATCCACTCATTCAGATGTCATTTTTGAATGATTGTGGATTATTTCCATTTTATTTTTTTATAATTTTTTGATAGTTTGGTTGTAACAAGGAAGTTTTAGTATGTTGAGTTTCATTGTTTTAGAAGTCTAAGTGGTTGATTACTTTACCTTGAACTCCGACAGTGTAAAGGTCAAATTTGCCATGGTTTGAATGTATGTGACAACCTCTACGTCACTTTAGAATTATTTAATTAATTTAATTTAAATTATTATATGAAATGTTGGTTTCCCCAGAGTATCAGGTAGAAATATAAAACATTATAATAGAATATTTATTTTACATGGATTAGTGTAAGAGTGCGCTGACAATTCAAAATGGTGGTACACTTTATAGTAAAGTTTTACATGGTTTGAGCATGACTATCTCAACCATGTAAACATGTTAGGAGTAACCACATGGGTGACTCGTTATTATAATATAGAGATATAATATGTAGAGACCCGAAGCTTAAAATACATGGATGTTACATTAATTTTGTGGAATACTTAATACATAACAAAAACAAACACACAAGGACCATAATAGTTTAGTGTCTTTGGAAACTTGGAAAAATAATCTTCTAATTATGGTGAAAGATCTTCAACATCTCCCATAAATATCTTCCCCTTTTGTTTTCTTACCTAATACCATTATTTTTATCCTTGGTAAAAGGAAACATATAAAGTGTGAGATAAAATGCTCAGTAAGGGTAATCATGGATAATATAAAACAAATCATATACATTTGAACTTAAAAACATGAACATAATGTTTAAACATCAAAAGCGTGAGCAATAAAATAAAACATGGAAGTACGTGAGGCATAGATCATAAAGAAACATTAATCATGATAAACTAGCATTGGAATAAAACATGTAATTGTGGCAACCATTAAGAACATGTTATGATTTCTATAGTAGTCAAGGAATTGCTTCCAAGATCATATTAGTGGACAAAGTCCCTTTCGGAATCGAGTTCACTCCTCGTTCTAGTCCTCTATTACTGAACCGGTTTAACTTTATGTTCTAGCCATGTCTATCTCATGAGATATAAATCTTTAACCAATTCATTGGAGGGAGAAATAGGTCTCACCCATCTCATAATGAAATCATTCTTACTTGTGCCACAAAATAAAGGTAAAACATTTATCATAACCAAAATAATAAAATGGGTTTCATAAACATCATCCCATCATCACATAATCCATATAAAAGAAATGGATATCATTTCATAATAAGAAAAGTGAAATTATGTAAATCATAGGGACATTATACTTGAAACATACACATATGAAATAATGTCATCTTAGATGGAAAAATGGTTTTGATAAAACACTTGAAATGAATTTTTGAGGAAAATATCCTTTCTTCTTCAAAATCAATTTTTTTCACAAAACGTCATGAAATTTTAAAAGAAAGAGATTTTGTTGAAAATATTCATGAAATAATTTTGAGGAAGCTTCATGAAAATAAGGATTTATAAAACCGTAAAAATCTTTTCACGCCGTATATGTAAAAAATAACATTTTTCTCGTACTTTTGTCGGAAAATCCAAAAAGTACCTCATATGGTAAACAAAAGAAAGATTCCTTCCATACGATGTGGTAAAAATATAGAAGGGTCAAAATTTATTTAAACATACATGGAAGGAAAGTAAAAATTTTATGAAAACATTTTGAGAATATATGGAGATGGATAATAAACATAACCCCCAGTAAATACTTACGAATAAACAATCTTTGATAAGAATGAGATTGGAATAATTATCCCTTACATTAGATCCGATATGACTCGTACGTATCCAAACCTCTTGTATAATGATTTAAATAATGTCATTGAATTATTACAGAATCATATTCATTATTATTATATCATATATGGTTCACTTATGACTTTATATTACCCGTTCTTTTGTAAATTCATGTTTAAGTAGCGTTTTGGGTAAAATCATTTCATTTGTCTTTCATGTTTTAACTTGTAATTATTCATATGATTACATAGTCATGATTAATTACATCCAGAATGTAAAACATGATTTATATATAATATATATTCAGAATATACATATATATAATAGATCGATAAATGGAAAAAAATACACCATTCATGGAGTTGGTAGGTCGTACGTACACCTGAACGCTGTTTTTGTTTCCTTATTGAATTGAATGGAATTAAGTATATGACATACATATATATATATACATAAATCCAGTAGCATTATTATATCATATATTTCATTATTACATATTATATATACTTTATAATCATTCTTGAATTGTTAACATGGAAAATGAATCTCATCGCGTCCTGGAGATGGTAATCCGAACGTACGCACGAGCGATGATATCATTCCCATGGAATTGTATTGGAGTGTATGTATACTATTTAATAATCAATATCACTTTAAAATAATAATATATAGTCATTATTTACACCATTATACCCATCCACATAAGGTGGTGGTGGAAAATAGATTACACCATGGCGTGGAGACGGTATTCCGTACGTACGCACACGCGGTGATTTCGTTTTCTGTAGGATGGGTAGATGGTGAAATAGGGTTGTTTCATTCTTATAATAACATATCAGTATATTATTGATACTTATGTTATTAATTCATAATGAAACAACTAAATAAGAATAATTAGAAGAAGAAATAAAGTTGAAAGAATCGGTAATAGACATTACCTCTTCTTTGAAGCGCCTCTTTGAGACCTTCTCTTAGGGCACTAAAATTGGTCTTTGAAGAAGACTAGGACCTCTAGGATGTTTCTATGGAAGTGGGGAAGTGAAATGGGTAGGTTTTGGCCGATCTTGAAGGCTCAAATTGGTGTTAGGAGGAGAGGGAGAAGGTGCCTTTTTATAAGGGAAGAGAGGGTCACATTTGGAAATTGTTAATATATTAATTTATAATAAATCTAAACCCACTTAAAAACCTCCAAAAATGACTCATATTCAAATATTAGATACTATAGGGTTGTAATCTCATCAAAAAATAAAATTTATACATTTTAGGAATTTATTTTAAACATTATCAACTTGATTTATCCTTATTTAATCAATTTAATTTTATTTGTGGTAATAACATTCTAAATTTTAAATTAAAACAATTAATTATTTATTTGTTTCGAATTGTCCATAATTGTATACTTTATAACATTTTAGAACATATAAATTAAAATTTATATTTTTTAAATATTTTTGTGATTTTTAAAAAATTTTATAATATGTTATTTTTATAACATAACAATCGTGTCAATTTTGACACTATTCATTAATTTGAATTTAAATAAAAATATACAGAAGATATGTTCAAAATAAAATATTTAATAGATTCATAAAAGGTCATATGTATCTATAAAATTAGTGGAGAATATTAAATAGAACATATAGTATTTATTTTTCTATTTTTAATACCATTTATTTGGTTTATCTCTTAATGAAATAATTACTACAACATTTTTCTATAATTATTTTATATACTTATTTGTTGCATAAAAATTAAAAATAAAATCATATGATGAAGATAAATCTATTAAATTTTATAATAATACTTTTACTTGAATTTATCATCTTAAAATCACAATATTTAAACTGTTATATTTATTAAATTATGAAGGTGACAACTTTGGCATCATTTAAAATAAAATAATATAAGTGACATAATTGCCTTAATAAGTATCCAAATGGTCATAAATTTGCCCTGTGAAAGATTAGGGTTTATATATACAGTAATAATAAGTTTTATGCAGATTTCTGGGTTCTTTGATATATATTAATATTTCAATAAAAATTAAATTATTGATTTTTCACTAAATAAATAATTTCTGCATCATTAATGTATAAGATAATAAGGTAAATAAATAACTCTTAAAAATTACAAATAAATTACCATGATAAACCAAAAAAAATCATATTTTAAATGAGTATTTATAACCGAATTTATATTTTGTATATTCTTATATTAAAAATACTTTAACTATTAATGTTGAGTGAGACATATTTCACTTTCCTTTAAATAAAATAAACTAAAGGTCTTAATCACCTCCAAGTGGGTTATAATGGATACCAGTTCGACCCAAATATGACATAGGACAAATTATAATCATCCAATTGTATTAAGAAAAGTATTAGGATAATTTTATAATATTATATTTACCCATAATTACCCAATTTACCTTTTACTAAGGTAAATAAAATTTACCGTTGTTACTATTCATAAAGCTCAAAAATAAAAAGTAGTATATTAAAATAATTTGGACCCACTGATTTCAAGTATGGAATCCATTTTTTCAAATTCTATACACAGAAGTTGCAAAAATTAAATTAAAATTAATCTCGTTGTCAAAAGAAAAAGGATTTTTGTTGAAAACATTGCAAAAGATTGAATTTATTTAACCTACGAATTCAATGTAAAATAAATGATAATGACATAAATAATATTAAATCGTAAAAATATATTCTATTTATACTTTAAAACCATTAAATATTATAATTTAACCACATAAGTTATTACGATGAAAAAATTTGTTTTTAATTAAAATATAGCGTGTTTTTACTATTCATTAAAATATGAAAGTTATCAGAATAATATGAAAATTTTATCCAAGGTAAAATTTTATATCTTGATTCCAAAGAATAATTTTTTTTATTAAATTTTACTTATAAACATTTCAAAAACTAGATTTAAAGTGGGTGCCCATCAAATGGTGGCAAAACTGCAATTTTTTTAAAATACTTAATTTACCCAGAAAATTTATTTTGTTCTTATACCATGTTATAAAAAATGTGTAAGATGAATAATAATGTTATAAAAATCAAAATTTATTTAATAATATTCATAACGGCTAGTTCATAATAACATTATAATAATATATCATTGCTTAGTAAAACCCGGTATTGCGAACAACACACGCTATCGAGGAAGGTCATGATTGCATGTAATGCAAGCCAAGTCAGGGTTGTGTATACTACAAGCTAATGCGGTGTTGCGTAAAGTACAAGATAATATTGGTGTAGTGTATAATAGAAGTTATGAATGAAATTAAAAATAATATATCTTATAAAATCTCAGGTTGTTACATTCTACCCCCCTTAAAATGAATTTCGCCCTCGAAATTCGTCAGGGTTATAAATCGTTTACTATTCATAGAAACCCACATCATAAAAAAGAATAATAAAACTTAATTTTAAAAACTAAAGTATAAAATTTAACGATTAACCAAAGTAACTCATCATTGGGTTTCCATATAGGAGAACATAGTTGAAAATATGGATATGAAAGAGAAATCTAAACATCATGTTCTGATAGAGAGTGGTAAAGAACATGGCTATGAAAAATCCATTAATCAAAAAAATATAAATTTGTGATAATTTAAGGTACCATCTGATTCATCGGATATAAGGGCACTAGGACAACATTTTTGTTTTTCAAGTTGATTTCCCTAAAGTTGAAGAAATTGAAATTAGAAGAAATACTTTCTTGATTTTGGTATAGTCTCACTGTTGGTTGCTCCTTGGACAATTTCCACTTCATCTCTTAATTAAATGAAGTTGAATTTGACATTCGTGATCTGTTAGCATATCATGTGATAGAATGATGGGTCATTCCATCTGTCTCAAACAAATGGTTAGAAAAAGTTATCAAAAATACATAAGTCCATCTATAGTGAGATTAATCATATATGGTTCCTAAAATGGACTTATACTTCATATATCACACTACTTAATATAATAAAACTAGTTTATACTAAACAGGGAATTTTTGTAGGCCAGTGGTAGGCTATAAAGGCATGTCCCGCTTCAGTTGTGGGTTTGATTCCCATAGCCTTGTCTGACGCGATGGGCTGCCGCCCATCCTGCGGGTTGTACTTTTTCTAAAACAACATTACTATAACATCCCATCAATAATATCGAAAAAAATTTCTACCTTTAAACAATACTAACTTATGTCAAACATAATCCATTCCAATCTTTAGGCTTATCCAAAATAATTATATTCAAGCTCATCATATAAAGAAAATGATTACTTGAAATGTCACATAACAATCATGGGAATTCCATAATTTATCGCCCATATATCATAAGATATATCTTGTTGGTCAAATTACAAACATGTGAATACCTTAATCATGTATTCTCTTGAAAAAAATAAAAACCCATTTAACTTTAGTGAAAACATGAATGCTGTCAAAAGTTGACTCTTTCCACATGCCAAAATCCCAAAAAATATATATACTCAAACCATGATATCACTTAGTCCTTATATCAATCGTGAGCTAATGAATACTATCAAACATCTCATTATCTCTTTATCCCTTCATTATGCGCATATCATCTACTTTCCAAAAATATATGAACAACCTTTCACAGTAACCGGTACCATTCAACATATACTTTCAAATAATTTTGGATAAACAATAGTGTAAAAATCCTTAGATGATTCTTTATTACATAGTACCATTAACTATACAACATAACTCTTGATAAACATACAATCATTCCAATACATTCTTAAACAACTGACTGAGCTTCATCATTTCATTCATCTCATATATCATTTGTATTCTCTTCATCATCATCAACATAAATAGTACCCATACGACCATGCGGATTTTATTCATGAGATTTTCCCTTAGGGCATTGGTTTGAATAATGCCCATACATCCCACATTAAAACATTTAATCATTGCTGATGTCATAGAAATACCATTATCCTTGTCCATGGTGATAACTAAACCTTTTCCTTTGCACTTACTGGATTTGTGTCCTCCTTTTCCGCACTCAAAGTATCTTCTATTTCCTTTGAAAAATTCTCCTTGATGCCACTTCCCACATGATTTACATGAGGTAAATTGAACTTTCTTTCCGCTATGATCGTCATGAAACTCCATCTTTCTCTTATTATCTAAGTCGGGAAACCTTCCAAAGTTGATATTATTGATCATATTATGAGATTTATGATTAGGAATAACAATGAAGTTTCTCCTTCCAAATCCCATTTCATTTTCTTGATCATGAATAATATCATTCCATTGTCCATCATATTCTCCATTATCGGTAATCTTCCTATTTCGAGCCATTTTCTAAATCCCAAAAAAAATGGTGTGAGTGTCAAAAATCATGCTAGGTAAAACAACATAATAAAGGGATATTACCTTCCATATCTAACATCTTAGGATAAATTCTAATATTGTTACCATAATTCTAGGACTATAACCTATACTTATACATAACCTTAGGGACATCCCAAGACATACCATAGAAATATCTCTAGGGATCTCACTAAAGTATTCACATCCCAGTTTCCAAAGGATAACTAAACCTTTCCTCTGATATCAACTGTAGAGACCCGAAGCTTAAAATACATGGACATTACATTAATTTGCAGAATACTTAATACATAACAAAAATAGACACACAAGGACCTTAATAGTTTAGTGTCTTTGGAAACTCAGAAAAATAATCTTCTAATCAAGGTGAAAGATCTTCAAAATCTCCCATAAATGTCTTCCCCTTTTGTTTTCTTACCTAAAACCTTTCTTTATATCATGGGGAAAAGAAAACATATAAAGGGTGAGCTCAAATGCTCAGTAAGGATAAGCATGGATAAAATAAAACAAATCATATACATTTGAACTTAAAAACATGAACATAATGTTTAAACATCAAAAGCGTGAGAAATGACATAAAACATGGAAGTACGTAAGGCATAGATCATAAAGAAACATTAAGCATGATAAAATAGCATGGGAATAAAACATGTAATTTTTGAAACCATTAAGCACATGTTATGATTTCTATAGTAGCCAAGGCATTGCTGCCAAGACCATCTTAGTGGGCAAAGTCCCTTTCTGAATCGAGTTCAATCCTCGTTCCAGTCCTGTATTACTGAACCGGTTTAACTTGACGTTCCATCCGTGTCAATATCATGAGATATAAATCTTTACCCAATTCATTGGAGGGAGATATAGGTCCCACCCATCTCATAATGAAATCATTCTTACTTGTGCCACAAAATAAACATAAAACATTCATTATAACCCAAATAATAAAATGGGTTTCATAAACATCATCCCGTCATCACATAATCCATTAAAAAGAGATGGATATCATTTCATAATAAGAAAAGTGAAACCATGTAAATAATAGGGACATTATACATGAAAAATAAACATATGAAATAATGTCATCTTAGATGGAAAAATGGTTTTGATAAAACAATTGAAATGAATTCTTGAGGAAAATATCCATTCTTCTTCAAAATCAATTTATTTTCACAAAACGTTATGAAATTTTAAAAGAAAGTGATTTTGTTGAAAATAGTCATAAAATATTTTGGAGAAAGCATCATGAAAATAAGTCTTTATAAAACCGTAAAAATACATTCACGCCGTATAAGTTAATAATAACATTTTTCTTGTACTTTTTTCGGAAAAGTCAAAAAGTACCTCATATGGTAAAAAAAAGAATGATTCCTTCCATACGATGTGGTAAAAGTATAAAAGGGTAAAAATGCCTTCAAAAATACATGTATGTAAAGTAAAAATTTTATGAAAAATTTTAGAATATATGGAAATGGATAATAAACATAACCCCCAGCAAATACTCACGAATAAACAATCTCGGATAAGAATGAGATTGGAATAATTATCCCTTACCTTAGGTCCGATATGCTTCGTACGTATCCAAAACTTCTGTATAATTATTTAAATAATGTCATTGACTTATTACAGAATCATGTTCATTGTTATTATAGCATATATGGTTCACTTATGACTTTATATTACCCGTTTTTTTGTAAATTCATGTTAAAGGTGTGTTTTGGGTAAAATCGTTTCATTTGTTGTTTGTGTTTTCACTTGTAATTATTCATATGATTACATAGATAATGATTACTTACATCCAGAATGTAAAAAATTATTTATATATAATATATATTCTCAATATACATATATATAATAGATTTATAAATGGAATGAAATACACCGTTCATGGAGACAGTAGGTCGTACATACGCATGAACGCTGTTTTCGTTTCCTTATTGAATTGAATGGAATTAAGTATATGACATACATATATATATATATAATTCCAGTAGCATTATTATATCATATATTTCATTATTACTTATTATATTTACTTTAAAATCATTCTTGAATTGTTAACATGGAAAATGAATCTCATCGCGTCGTGGAGACGGTAATCCCTACGTACGCACGAGCGATGATATCATTCCCATGAAATTGTATTTGAGTGTATGAATACTATTTCAGAATCAATATCAATTTACAATAATCATATATAGTCATTAATTACACCATTATACCCATCCAAGGAAGGTGGTGGTGGAAAATAGATTACACCACGGTGTGGAGACGGTATTCCGTACGTACTCATGCGCGGGGATTTTGTTTTTCGTAGGATGGATAGATGGTGAAATAGGGTTGTTTCATTCTTATAATAACATATCACTATATTATTGATACTGATTTTATTACTTCATAATGAAACAACTAAAGAAGAATAAGTAGAAGAAGAAATAAAGTTGAAAGAATCAGTAACAGACATTACCTCTTCTTTGAAGAACCTTTTTGAGACCTCCTCTTAGGGCACTAAAATTGGTCTTTGAAGAATAACAGGACTTCTAGGATGTTTCTAGGGAAGTTGGTAAGTGAAATGGGTAGGTTTCGTCTGATCTTTAAGGCGGAAATTGGTGTGAGGAGGAGAGGGAGGAGGTGCCCTTTTATAAGGGAGGAGATGGGCCCCTTTGGAAATCATAATAATATTAATTTATAATACATCTAACCCCACTTAAAAACCTCCAAAAATGACTCATATTAGAATATTAGATGAGATAGGGTTTTAATATCTTCAAAAAAAAATTAGACATGTTAGGAATTTATTTTAAACACTATCAACTTGATTTATCCTTATTTAATCAATTTAATTTTATTTGTGGTAATAACATTCTAAATTTTAAATTATTACAAATAATTACTTAATTATTGGGAATTGTACATAATTGGAAACTTTATAACATTTTAGACCATATAAATTTAAATTTATAATTTATAATTATTTTTGTGATTTTTAAACAATTTTATAATATGTTATTTTTATAACACAACAATAGTGTCAATTTTGACACTATTTATTTATTTGAATTTAAATAATATATATACAGAAGATATGTTCAAAATAAAAGCTTTAATAGATTCATAAAAGGTCATATGTTTCTATAAAATTAGTGGAGAACATTAAATAGTACATATAATATTTATTTTATTATTTTTAAAACCATTTATTTGGTTTAGCTCTTAATATAATAATTACTACAATATTTTTGTGTAATTATTTAATATACTTATTTGTTGCATAAAAATAAAAAATAAAATACTATGATGAAGATAAATCTATTACCTTTCAAAATAATACTGTTACTCTAATTTATCATCTTAAAATCACAATATTTAAATTGTTATATTTATTAAATTATGAAGGTGACAACTTTGGAATCATATAAAATAAAATAATATAAGTGTCATAATTGACTTAATAAAGATCCAAATGGTAACCAATTCGGCCAGTGAATGACTAGGGTTTATATATACACTAATAATAAGTTTTGTGCAGATTTTTGGGCATTTTGATATGTAGTACTATTTCAATAAAAACTATATTATTGATTTTTCACTAAATAAATAATTTCTGCATCATTAATGTATAAGATAATAATGTAATAAAATAACTCTTAAAAATTACAAATAAATTACCATGATAAATAAAAACATTTTATATTTCAAATGAGTATTTATAACCGAATTTATATTCTGTATAATATTATATTAAAAACACTTTAATTATTAAAGTTGGGTGAGACATATTTCACTTTCCTTTAAATAAAATAAACTAAAGGTCTTAATCAACTCCAAGTGGGTTTTAATGGATTCCATTTCGACCCAAATATGACCTAGGACAAATTATAATCATCCAAGTGTTTTAAGTCAAGTATTATAATAATTTTATAATATTATATTTACCCTTAATTACCCAATTTACCTTTTACTATGGTAAATAAAATTTACCGTTGTTACTATTCATAAAGCCCAAAAATAAAAAGTAGTCTATTAATATAATTTGGAACCACTGATTTTAAATACGGAATCCATTTTTCCAAATTCTATACACAGAAGTTGATGAAATTAAATTAAAATTAATCCTGTTGTCGAAAGAAAACGGGTTTTTGTTTAAAACATTGCAAAAGATTGAATTTATTTAACCTACGAATTCAATGTAAAATCAATTCTAATGACATAAATTATATTAAATAGTAAAAATATATTCTATTTATACTTTAAAACCATTAAATATTATAATTTAACCACATAAGTTATTACGATGAAAAAAGTTGTTTTTAATTTAAACATAGCGTGTTTTTACTATTCATTAAAATATGAAAGTTATCAGAATAATATGATAAATTTATCCAAGGTAAAATTGTATATCCTTATTCCAAATAATAATTTTATTTTGTAAAATTGTACATATAAACATGTAAAAAAATATATTTAAAGTGGGTTGGCCATCAAATGGCGGCAAAACTGTATTTTTTAAACAATACTTATTTTACCAGAAAAATTTATTTTGTTCTTATACCATGTTCTAAAAAATGTGTAAGATGAATAATAATGTTATAAAATTCAAAATTCAGTTAATACTATTCAGAACGGCTAGTTCATAATAATATTATAATAATATATCGTTGTTTAGTAAAACTCGGTATTGCATACAACACACGCTATCAAGGAAGGTCGTGATTGTGTGTAATGCAAGCCAAGGCAGGGTTGCGTATACTACATGCTAATGCAGTGTTGTATATAGTACAAGCTAATCTTGTTGTACTGTATAATAGAAGATATGAAAGAAATTAAAAATAATATATCTTATAAAATCTTGGGTTATTACATAACGATTGGTGTATTTTTTGGTAACCTATTCCCCTAAACCATGAGGGACATACAAAATCTTCACTTATTTATTTATTATTTTACCTTTTCCCTATTATTCCCAAAAAAATTTAGGGGATTTGAACACCTATCACTACCACTTGTATCTCACAACATTAACACTGTAGAGGGATTCCCTCATCCATGGATAAGAAATAAATCCTCTTATAAAATAATATTCTCCAATTTGTTTTATATTTATTGAGGATTATAGGTCGAATAATTGTGGTGAGTTTCTTCATCATATTTTTCACCCATTGTTGATTATTGTTCTTTTCCATGTCATACCTCCAAGATTAGCTGAACCCCACTTTAAGGGGGTTGACCTGATTTTTTAAATTCAATCATTTATAGGGTATAAAATAAATATTTTGATTCACTATATTTATCATCTGGGCATCCTTAACTGAATGAAAATCAAATAAGAATCTTTCTACTCTCCCAGCATTGTTTTTTAGGGATGGTGTCTATATGGAATGACCTTGAATTATGAGAAATAAGTTTATTGTTGTGTTGGAAATGATATATTTAAAATTTAAAAGTTTTTTTGTATTACATAGTAGTCTTATGAAATGTTTGATTATATTTTTTTCTTGGAATGGGATTATGTGACATGACAAGTGCTTGTTGAAATGGTCATGTTTTCCATTAAAATAATTTTAAGTGTTTTCAGTGGTTTAATGGAATATTTAAATATTCATAATGACATTGTTGGTTTTATAATGTATATATACTATTTGTAAGGACCTTTCATGGACTTGGGTCACATTTTATGTGGGTTTTAGTTAATGTTTATATTCTCTAAAAAGAATTTAGAGTTTTTGAAATCATATTTAATGTCAATTATATTTTATTAAATAGGTATATGATGTTTTAAATAATTTTTCTAGACAAAAGGTAATGGTAGATAAATTATTTAATAGATTTTAGATTAGAGGGATTCATAGAAGCTTGAAATGTTTTAAAATTGGGTTATTTAATCAATATTTTTTTTTCTCATAAAATTCTGGGTTTTTATGTAGGCATTTGATGAGTTGTTTTTCCAGTGGTGTGAAAATATTTTAGTATCCTGAAAATTGTCAAACACCAGTTTGAACTATATATAAAATTTTTAATGTGTTATATGGAATGTGATTTAAAATGAATTTGGGAATTGGGTATGTTTTTTGGCATACTGAATGTGTGTTTAAAGTACCTTTTAAAAAATTAAATTGTTTTATAAATGGGTGACACCATCTTGATCCCTATGGTTTTATATTAAATTATTATATATTGTGACATAATGGTGGATGATTTTTATTAATATTCATGTTTCTAATAATATGCTTTATATTTTTTTAGGATACCTCTTGTGAGGGTATAAGAGGTGAGGTGTGGGTTGATTCAAATTGTTTTACATTTGACGCATGTGTTTTATGAATGGTCACATATTTTGTTTTATTTTCCCGGTGGACCTTGGGAATTGGAGTTGGTGATATAGGATGTTTATTACTAGTTTTTTGTTAGGTATTATGATAATTTCAAAATGTTCAAGAGGGCACATAGAGGGTAACACTCCACTAAAGAGAGTTTTCTCATTAGTGGTTAGGGATAGAGAGTCCCTGGGTGGGTACTAAGAAATCTTGAAGAGAACCTTGTGAGAATATACATGTTTGTAGCATAATCAAGTGATAAGTGAATCTAGGGAAATTATATGTCATTCAATCACCCAGTATATCCTATTGGATAAATCCATGATCGAAGGATACTTCGTTAAGATCTTTTAGGGGATTTTTATGAGTCGATTGTATTCCCAATGTTTGATTGATTTAATTATCACCATTGATTTATTGTTCATGGATCTTGATTCCTTGATAATTTGGTGCCTTGTATTGGTAGGTGGGTTAATTTTTATGATTTGGTTTTATCATAAATGATTAGTTTTGAACATGGTTTTAAAGTATGATTTTTAAAAGTTGAATTCTTTGGATTTATTTTATTTTTTAATGAAATATGTTTCCTAGAAAATATTTATGAAAATGGGATTTTAATAAGATGTTTTAAAAATTTGAAAAATGTGTTTTGGTTGATTTTACAATGTTTAAAGTCCACCTAACAAGAATTTTATCGTTTAATCTAAAATGTCTAACAATCCTTGATTGTATTCTACAATAAGGGTAGTTGTTTGAAAATTTCCATGTGGTTTGGATTGATAATAACTGTGAGAAACCTATTTTTATGTTTTATGTTGATCTTTAATTTTAATAAACATATTTACAAAGATATATCTAATGATTGTTTTTGTAGTCGCATCTATAGAGTGATTATGTTCACACACCAATATTATCTTAGTTGCATGTTCTTGGTTTAGTTTCCTAGTCACTCATGGGAGTCTGGATTTTTAGAGGCATTTCAGATGTATTAATTTAAATTATTTTATATTATTACGAATATATAAATTTATTTATTTTAATGGATATAGTGATAAAAAACATCTAGTGGAAAAAGAAAAGGCAAATTGTGGTGGATTTTTTGGAAATATTTTCCTTACACGTGAGGGAGATCTATGTGTGGGAGGGATTTGTTTGGTATTTCTGTTTACGTAATTTATATTATATTCATGATAATTATTTTCATAATTTATCATTTATAGTGGATGTCTGACGTGTAGATAAGTCATGAAGTTATGTTTTTCATTCAGCCACATGCTTTTTTATTTAATTATTTATAGAAAAAATTCTCAAGTGTGTGAATGGGATGCCTAAGCAGTAGTTTCCATCTCATGTAAACTAAGAACATATTTTTTTCTAGTGGAATATTGGTTTATGTTTCTTTCACATGATTTTTTTATTCTAGTTCGTTATATATTTGGATGAAGAAACAAATAAAATTCATGGTATTGAAATAAATATTACCGTGGTTTTATTATGTTATAATATAAAAATAATTAAGAATCTACATAATATATTTCACTACTAGGAAATTATAAATACGGAAATCTCGTACCATATATTCAAGGTGAAAATAATTTTTTTATGAAATGGAACTAAATTGAAAAAAATATAGGGAATTTTTCTTCTTAAATCATTTTCCAAATTAAAGAAACATCGATTAATTATAATTTCTAAACAACCTCTCAACCCCCAAGAGAATTTAGTTTTTTTACCCTTTAATGTGGTAGTTTGTTTCAATGTGTACTTATGTTTTATTGCATTGAAAGTAAATTCAAAATTAGGTTTATTGATAAATATTTTCAAATTACATATGGAGAGTATGTTCTAGAAAAGTGTACCAACGCAGTTTTTTATAATGAATAATTTGATTCAAAATAAAGAATATTGATTTATAGATCAAATGTGACAATTATATCATGGTTGGTTTTATTTATTTATAATAAATATTTTGTGATTTAATTCATAGATATTAACATTAAATAATGATGCATATTGGGCTAATATTGATAATAGAATAGCTTAATGAATAAATGGTTTAATGTATTAATAGTAATATTTATTAACTCTTACGTTATAGTAGTGAATAGAACCCATAGAATTAGATTAATTTATAATAATTACAAAGAATATTTTTATATTTTTGTTCATTATTATTCTAATAAATATTTTAATTTTTTTTCAATAATCTTATAAATTAATAAAAAATGAAATATGATATTTTTGAAACATAGGTTGCTCAAAATTGATAAATGATGGATCAAAATTAATATTGTTTATATTGGTTATAGATTTCTTTATTAAATGACATATAAATATATTTAAATTGAAAATAAGATTAGATATGTTTTATTGAGAATTAAAAAAATCACAAATCATATAATTTATATAGTGTTTAATCATATTACACCATGATTACTTTTGATTTATTTTACTAGTTCATGGAATAAATATGGTCATTTATTAAAAAAATCCTTTTTAATGGTTTAGTCTTGAGAAATTTAAAGATGAAGTGTAGTTGATTTCCTATGTATTATGAAATAGTCCTTCATTATATTATGATAATCCATATAAAATACAATATTTAGGATATTTTTTATGAAATGATTACAAGTTCCTAATTAAATTTTTGGTTGATTTTTTTTTCTAATCCATCATAGTAGAAAATAATCTTTATAAATAATTATACTAGTGAACTATGTGGGGTTTTGTTTCCCAAAATAAGTGGTTTAGGATATGATTATAATTTACAATGATATATGAAATATTTTATCATATCATAGTGTTATGTGTTATGTTTTATTAGTTTATCAAGATAATTTCATTAAATTTTAATTCTATGATTAATATATGAAAATAACAATTTTTCTATATTTTTTAATGTGTTGTTGTTATCAAAATGAATTAAATATTAATTATTTATACTAAAAAAGATTTTATTAGGTATATGTATATGTAAAGACCCATACCCGAGGTGCCTATGAAATGACTACCCCATGATCACATCAAATAGGCCAGGGGTAGTGACTATCACCGAGTAGGCATACCCCTAAAATAAGATGAAATTAATTATGTACATATACACAAGCATGAAATGTCCAAGCCTAAAATAATAAAATATAGAAAAATTAAGTAATAAATGAATCCATACACTAATATACCAACCGTAGAGTATACAAATAGGTAACTAGAATGTAAATGGGTCTAGAATACTAACCTACCAAAAGAAAGAGTCTATAAAATATAACACACTAGTTTTAGAAACTCATATGCAAAAAACCCTTCTTAAAGGGTAGGTGTTAGATAGATGTCTGAAGATGTAGGAGTACACCACATCTATGTAATCACTTTATGAACAACCTAGTGTTGGGGAATCTATAAATTTATCAGAGCATCAATCATCTGCATAAGACATGACATGTGAGTACATAGACCATGTAGGGGTGAGTAAAACAATACATAGTAAGACACCACTAGACCACAAAGGAATACCAACATAAAATACACAATGTACACCATAGAGAAATACATGAATTCTACCATAATAATATATATAAAGTATACCACGAATAGATACACGAAGTTCATTCATATCAGAATGGTATAAGTATAAAGAAAAAAATCAAGATTACTATTTATAGTCTACAAAACACCCTGTGATGATAAAACACTAAGTGTTGAAAACAGAGGGAGTATTGATAACACATAGAGTTTTGATAACAGAAGAGTGTAGATAACACAGAGAGTGTTGATAACACATGTAGTGTTGATAACACATGGAGTGCCGATGAGTCATGTATCCCCAAGTCACATAGTCACCAAGTAATAGCAAGCCACAAGATTCCTCGCATAGGAAACTTATTCTGAGATAATATACTCATCATGACATTATGTCGTATTCCAACATCCATAAAAACTCACTTTGAGCATCCCCAAAGATCTATCTCGTGGAGAGGGTCCCAACCCAACAAATAGCTCATCAAATAGAATCATTGTTTGAAAAATAAAGTTTCTTATGTAAAATGACCCAACCCGACTAGGTCCGAGTCTGAAAAAAACCAGCCCGTCCCACTGGGCAAGGCCAACTATATGTGGTTCAGTTTTGTCTTCCAGACATGGCTCACCCTTGTCGTGCCCCCTGGTCCACGCAGTCTTCCCTGATAGCATGGTTCCCCATGTCACCTTGTCAACAAAGTGTCTTTCTGCATTTCCCATGACTGGCCTGCCTCCTCCGCATACCCCATGGCCATACCATCGCAGGTTCTTATGAAGTGGGTTCATGACATTTCCCATATCACCGTCGCAACCCCCAGTCATAACCTACAAAATAAGTTGTTTTATTCTCTTACATATTCCATCCTAGACTGCATCATTCTGCCACTGCCATTCTACCTACGATAGGCTCGTCGCCGCCTCGTGCTCCCCCATGACCGGCCCCGTAGGCTGCGTCTTTCCCTGTCCAAAAGCTACCCCGCCGGAAAATTTCCTTAGGCCATGGCCTTGTACCATTGTATGCTAAAGCCTCTTCTAAGCCATACCACACTTCTATCTCACATCAAATATTTCTTCTTGGGGTCAAATCTTACGATCTCGGATCGTTGTCCAATATATCATCGGTGCAATAGTCGATCACTCTCATAGAAGATTCAAGGGTGAAGAACACGCGAATTACATGATACATTGAGAGGGGAGAGATAAAGAGCACGAATTCCTAAAGAAGGAATCTTGACGATTTTCATTTAGACTTTGATCCATTCATGTTAGAAGGTTTAATGAATGAAAAATATAAACAGAAATAAATATCTACTAATGTTAAACCCTGCATCAATTATCCATCCTGCAAGAATGATCAAAACAAAGATCAAAATGTTCATTGGATTGTCTGTGTTCATCATTGAATCTTAGAAGAGAAGAGAAAATCACATAGAGATAAAAATCCTACCTCAATGATGTCTCATTTATTGAAGAAGAATGGAGGTTCGTGTCGTCATCGATCCTTGATCCAACATCGGTCTTCATCGTTCATCATAGAAGTTTCCATATACTTTCCTCAGAGGAATTCCAAGGTTATTATGATAAAAATGAATTTCATAAACAAGGATTATTAGAAATAAAAACTACTGCTACATCATCATATAATGTTAAATAAAGAAAATTTGATTTATTTTATTTATTTATCATCTGATAACTACTTTTCATTGTTGACCCATTCCAGTCAATGTTAGGCCCTGCCTAAGGGAATGTTACTCCTCTAACAAGAATGATGCTTGGAGATTTATTATTTGGGCACCCAAAAAAGATTTATTCCACTTTTTTAGGAAACCAAATCAGATTCACTATTAAAAAATCAATATATTTCAATTAATTTTCCCGAGAACACTAGTCCTCGAAATCATATGTCATATGAGCTCTTTGTCTCGTAATTTTCCCAATTAATTTATTTTAAATAAAAAAAGATAAAATTAGAGTCATTACATTCTTCCCACAATAGGTCATTATATCCCCAAAATCCCAAAACAAATCTATAAAAAAATGGGGGGTTTTGAGCACGAATACGATCCTCCCTCTCCCATGTTCTCTCCTACAGATTCCCATGATACCACCAAATGCGAACAAGAGGAAATGACCACCCATGAAAGATCGTCTCATGTTGATCCTCGATCTATATTGGGAACTCCATGAATTTAATCACATCATCAATGTATAGATCCCCTCAACGAAAGACATGGAATAGATCATACACGTACTTCCTCGGTTTTGGCATGTGGAAGACTTCAGGAACCTACTCTAACTATAGATGTAGATCCAAGTAGTATGACACCTTGGAAACTCTATACATTATTTGGAAATTCCTCACAAACCTCAGATATATCTTTCATCTGCGACCAAATATTCATAAACTACATATAGGAGAGAACCTAATGAACACATATTCCCCCTCTTAAGAATACATGGGCATCTATATCCTACTAGCATATAACTTATACCTGATCTTTGGAGTGCCCATCTTCCCTTGGATGATCTACCACTCTCAGTAGTCTACTACACCAACTCTGACCCCATGAGTGTTGAATATCATGGGTCTATCCAGTAATGGTGTTTCTGTTGTTTTACTCAAACTCCACCAGATGTAGATGATCCTAAAAACTATGACCAAAGACTAGGATCCCAGAACACAACATGTCTCAACATCCAGAATAGTCTTCTCTGTCTGTCCATCTGTCTAGGGATGAAATATCGTTCCCAAGAGTAATTGTGTCCCAGACGCCTCATGCAATCGATTCCAAAACTGTGATGTGAAATGAGCATCACGATCTAAAATAATCATCTATGGAACTCCATGAAGCTGAAATATATCGTTCATGTAGTGGCATCCCAAGTTCTCTACTAAACTCTTACCCTAAATCGCTAGGAAGTGTGCTGGGTTGATGAGTCGATCAATGATCTCCTAGATGGTGTTGTTTCCTGAGAAATAAATGGTAAACCCCTCAAAATGTCCATCGATGTACCATTCTACTTATACTCTTGAACTTCAAGAGATTTGGTCAAGACCTCTAGAACTTGGTGCTCAACCTTCACATGTTTTCATGTTAGGCATCTAAAACCAAACCTTGCCACTACCTTCATCATCCCCAACCACCAGTACTAACGTAAGAGGTCATGATACAAATTTTACACTCACAGATGTACCTTGTAAGGGGATGTATGGAATCCCATCAATAAATCCTCTTACAATGTCACTGGTACTACTATGTGTCCATTGAGGAGAATGACATGATCCTCACCTGTTGAATATCCATCAAGGGGATTCCTTATGCATACCTAAGAATGTAATGTCTCATAGTCAGTGTATCCATGTGGTGCCTCATTGACCCTCTATAAGAGTGGAGGGGTGACAACCATCGAATGGAGGTAAGATATATCATCTCTATCGATGAAGGATATCTGAAACGTGACCAACTATTCTAATGCCTCACCAAAAAAACTGCAAGCTAGATCTCATGCTATGAGCGTCTACCACCATATTCCCTTTCCCAAAATTATTGATAATATCAAAGTCATAGTTCATGAGTATCTCAAGCCATCACCTATATCTCACCATCAAATCCTCCAAATATAGAATATACTAAAGATTTATATGGTCAGAGTAGATGATAAACCGCTCTCCCAGAAGGTAACGTCTCTACATCCTCAAGGTGAAGAATATCACTACCAACTCAATGTCACTTGTTTCATAGTTCTTCTCATATGGTATCAATAGTTGTGAACCATAGGTAATCACAACATTACCCTGCAGTAGGACATAACCATGCCCGGTCCCTGACACATCACAAAATGCCACATACTCAACACTCTCCTCTGAAAATCTCAATATAGGAGTGCTTAAAAATCTCTACATTAGCTGATAAATAAATTCTTGGTAATTATCCATCCAAAAAAATGATAAAATCATTCATGTCAAAGCTATCATGTATGATAATACTATGAATAATTCGGGGAAAACCCTCTAATAGTACCCATTTATCTTAAATAAACTCTTCAACTCGATAACACTCTATGGTGGATCCCATGCAAGCACTGCCTCTCTATTCATGGGATCCACTACAACTCCATCCTCTGAAAGAACATGTACCAGAAATTAAACATATAGTATCTAGAACTAACACATCATGATTATGGGTTAAATCTGGTGCTCTCAATGTATGTCTATGACCATCCTCAAGTGAATCATGTGATCTTCCTAAGACACCGAGTACACTAGGTTGTCATAAATGAAGGCCATGATGAACCAAAAAAATTAAGGCTATAAGATCTTGTATATGAGTCCCCTAAAAACTTATAGGGAGTTATTCATGCCAAAAAATATCATCATGTACTCTTATTGGCCATTATGACATTTGAAAGCCATCGTTTTGATGTCCTTATCTGGTACTCGAAGATATGCATATCCAGATATAAGGTCTGTCTTTGATAACCCCCTCACTTCCTTCAGCTGATCGAAGAGGTTTTCAACAATTGGAAGTGAATACATAATCTTTATGTTCACCTAGTTCAGGTTCATAAAGTATACACATAATCTCAATCTCTTGTCTACTTTTTTTAAAAACAAAATTCGTGTCACCTAGGTTGAAACACTATGTGCCATGAAACCCATCCTATAAAAATCCACCAACTGCACCCTCACATCTCGAATCTCTTCTAGATACATATGATATGAATTTATAAATATTAATTACATCCCTAGGAATAGATAAATGTATAATTCAACCTCCATTTGAGGAGGAAATCATGGGACATCATCAGGAAAGAAATACTCATTATCTGTCTTCACTACAAGAAAATGAGAAATGCTATTATCCAATGCACTGGGGGAGAGACTAGCATACTTATGAGTGATCAATTACACCCTCTAATGTTTGAATATGTCCTATACTACATGTGTTTGATTTTTATATGAAAATAACACATGGTCCCATTGCTACAAACACACCACACTATATGCTTAAAATAGTAAATCGGAGCATGAACTGTAGATAACTAGTCCATACAAAGAATGACATTGTAAGGCCTCTACGCCACCACCATGAGATCCCAAATGAATCTATCAGCCCTAGAGTAAGGTAACACTTTCAAAAATAGTGTGTGATAAGTGAATTTATCCATATATGATTCTCTTAGTGTATGGATCGAGTCAACATATCCACCATAACTTCTATTTTTTGAACAAGGGTCCTGGCGAGAAAAGGTATAATTGCACCTCTTTTTATCAAAAGTAAAAACTAGGTGGAAAAGACATAAATATTACCTCTAATAAACCATAGAGCCTCAGTTTTATAAACCTCTACCTCTTAATGTTGGCCACATCCAAGTCAACCAGATCCTCGAGCCCATGGTGGACCACCAAGGGTTAGTGGTGGTGGTAACTCGAACATCCACCCACATCATGCTATCTTAAATGATTTTATACCATACCCTACACCTTGTGGAACACCATCCTTATATATTTTCATATATATCAGTGTTCCATTTACCATCTCCTAATCGGTCGTATGACGGTTCGGTCAATCTCTAGCCAGATTCCCCCGACTACCACATGAAAAACACAACCTCTACTTCAACTGACTCAATATACCCTGGGGGCCCCACACTACTGATCATATTTCATGGGGACATACGCTGATGTTCCCCACCTTCTTGGGTTCCCGTGTTCACTATCAGATACCCACCACTAATGAATCAGCAACCTGGTTCTCTATAGTAGATCCCACCACCAATGTCTTCTCCTCCAGAAATATCGACATAGACATATCTTGTTCCAGTACCCCAACATAAGTCTGAATGATAAGGTATTTCATCAACTCCCTTTTATCCTAGTATAGACCATGGTTGATGTTATGGGCCTTAAATAACACGACTCACACCATATTTATAGAGTATTGTGATATATCCGTAAAACTCAATGAGTAATCCTCTATTGTTTAACTGCCTACTGTAGATGCAAGAGCTCTTGTATGTGCACTGAGCACAACATCACTGGAAATAACTCCGTCCTAAATAGGTTATCAAAATTAATCCCAAGATAGATCCTTCTCGTAATGAATCTAGATCAATAATTTGAAACAGATCCCTATTGATCTTTAGGGTAGGTCACTTCTAGAAACATTATTTAGTTAGAATACGTCCTCATAAGTTGGAAGACACAAGTAACTTCCTCTACCCAATACTCAAAAACATGTGGGTGTGTCTCACCCCAAAGACATGGAGGTAACTACCTATGGAACTCATTAATCACACTCAAACTGTGTGCATCCTCTATTGGTAGCATTAGTATTAACGGTTTCTCGATGGGTGGTGGTATCTCTGGTACACCACCTAGAGGTCATATCTCCAATATTGGTCCATGTTCTAATACCACTTCCCTAGGTTGATCATCCTCATGATCTCTCATCAAAATCTTAGCTGGATTTCTACAAGGAGGAATCTAAAAAAAAATCATGATTAACCACAAATAATAGAGTATACCATGTGAGATGACTCAATAAGGACATGAGAACACACCCAAATACTATATGACACATGTATTTTTAATTTCTATACAACCGTTGTTTTCATGAATCAAGTCAGAATGTATAATTTTTATTCCTGGTGTATGGATAATACTACTACAACACCAACACTGAAATACCTGTCCTGATATCCAGACTCAAAACACTTGACACTATTTCCCCCAAACCAAACTCATAGACTCTTGGTATTTAAGAATAATTTACCATCTCTGATACCACTATATCATGACCCATCCTCAAGGGGAATTTTCTACAACTACCCCAATCCTTCCTCTAATATGCCTGGTTATGGTGACTAGCACTGAGTGGGCATATCCCAAATATGGGAGCCATTTTCTTATTATATGTACACACACATTCAATCTCCAAGTCAAAGATGATGAAACGTAGAAATAGTAACTAAAAAATGCATGCATAAACTATGACATAAACCATAGAGTATGAATGTTTGAAACCAAAATGTAAACAAGGACATAATAAAATCCCACCAGAAGAAAGGGTTTATCAATGGGAAAATAAAAGTTTCTAAAACTCATCTGTAGAATACCCACCTCAAGAGTGGGTGTAGGACAGTTGTTAGAAGCTCTATGATCACATATGATCTGTCCAAACATTCTATGACCCTCCTGGTACATGTCCACCTTGAAATACATCATATTTTCAATCTTCATCACAAGACATGGAATGTGCGGGCAAATCCCTTCTAGGGGTGAGTAAAATAATATCAGTAGGAAACCCCGAGACTACAAAGGAATACCACAAAGAAATAATATAATTACAAAAAAGATAAAAAAAATTATAACACAATGAAATACACAATTTATTCCACAAATAAACACATTATGTACAGTTATCTGACAGAAATATATGTCTAAATAAAAAATTAGTATTTTCATCCATAGTAAACAAAACACCCAGTGTTGATATCACACAGAATGTCGAAAAATGGAGTTTCAATAACACATGGATTATTGAAAATACATCGCATGTCTATAACACATTGAGTATATATAACACATGGTGTGTCAATGAGTCATCCATTCCCCAAGTCACATATTCACCAAGTCACAACCAGCCACATGATTTTATAGTTAGAAAGCTTGTTCTAGGATAATCTACTACTCAATTCACGAGGTTAAATTCCAAATTACCCTAAACATTCATAGAGTTTCTAAAAATGAAAATATCATTTCGAGGGTCGCAACCCCAAAAATTTGTTTTCATATAGACACACGGTTTGAATGATACTACAATTTTTGTAAAACGGTCTGACTCCACCTACCATACCTGACCTGAACCAGCCTGTCTGACGCAACCCAATCCGGGATTGACCATAATTAGTCTAGTTCTCTAGTATTATCCCACTGGGTGCCACCCACTAGGTAGTCAGAGCGGCCCAACCACCATAATCCATCCCGTTGTATAGTGGTCGGTTCGATCCACCGGACACGACCCTCATTGGTTGCGCCCCTAGTCCACGGGGTCCACTACACCCATGTGGCTCCCCTCGTGTCACCTGATCAATGAAATTTGATGAAAAATTTGACATGGATGGCTTACCTCTTCCAAATACCCAGAAACCATTTTTTTGTGTATTCCTTTGGCATGGCTTCGAGCTCCATCCCAGATCGCCAGGACAGCTCCCTACCACGAACTTGAGTCACCCCATGCGGCCTCTGTTGCCATGGCTTCCCACACATTCCCTCCTAGATTGTGGCCTTATTCCACAGATGAACACCCTTCTGGTGGCATTTCATCACCTTTCTCTCCCCTTGCACCAATCTCATTGGTCGCGTCCTTCTTTCGCTACCGGTTTCCCCAACGGTAGCCTAACATCTGTCGTGGCCTAGTGCTACCACCTATCTTGTACTTTACCATACTTCCGTTGCACGTTTTCTATGACATCGTGGAGTCAAATCCTCTGATATCAGATTATTTAGCCATGTATCGGGAGCACAATTACCTATCATTTTCATAGAGATTTCAAGGGTGATTAACGCACGAAGAACTTGATAGATTGATGGGGAGGAGATAAATAAAATGAATACCCAATGAATGGATATTGGATGTGTTATTGTCCCCCATGATCCTACAATGTTATATGATTTAATTAAAAACAAAAATAGATAATCACAAAGATATATTTCCCTTTACAAATCCTCATAAAAATAATCTATCCCCCGAGATTGATTAAACCACGAATCAACTGATTCGTTGTTTGGTCTGTGTTTTTTGTTGAATCTAAGAGGGGAAGAGGAAATCAAAAAGTGATAGACATTATAACTCAAGGTTGGATTAGTCATTGATGAAGAACGAAGGCCTTTTTCATCATAAATCCTTGATATGCTGGCATTCATTGTCGTTCATTAGAGAGGTTTCTGTCTCATTGCCTTAGAAGAATTTCAAGGTTATGACGATAACCATGAATTTATCTATCAAAGCATATTAAAAAGGTAAACCATTTCTACATCATCGTGTAAGTTTAATGAAAATAAACATGGGTTATTTTGGTTCATATAACATTTGAAAACTAAATCTCACAGTCTTTAAAAACTGGTAGATGTTAGGCCCGCCTATGGTAAAGTTGTGGATTTGAACACAAAGGGTCCATTATGTTTCTAATCTAGGAA
Source organism: Viscum album (assembly GCA_963277665.1). NCBI lineage: Eukaryota > Viridiplantae > Streptophyta > Magnoliopsida > Santalales > Viscaceae > Viscum > Viscum album. The sequence continues at coordinate 397,948,393 of OY728126.1, forward strand.
CCCGTTTTGGAGTTTTTCTTATTTTTCAAGAAACCCATTCTTGCACACTATTAAAAATATATCAATTTTCAAAGAGTTTTTTCTAACACACCAGGCCTTAGAATCATAATATGTCTCAGTACCTGATGTTGTATTTTCCTAATTAATTTAAAATAAAAATAAAACCCTAGAAAATCTGAGTCATTATATTATGTTATCAAATTTCAATATTTTTTAAAATGGAAACATTTTTTAAATAAATGGCAGATTCAACTATATAATTATTTATTATTTTGAAGACCAACAAGGATGAATAATATGGAAATAGTATTTAGAGATTATTGGTGATGGTTATAAAAATTTATATTTTAAAAAATACATAAGGTATTTGATAAATTGAGATATAAAAAAAGATATCGTAAGATCAAATATTAAATATCTTTAAATTTAATTGTTTCTTTATAGAACAAATTTATATTTAACATTTTATCAATGATTATTGTTTTTATTGAGATGCAGGAAATGAGTATCACCTAAACAAGATGAATGTGTTGATTTCATTAGCACATTCAGTGAAAAGAAAATTATGTTTTATTTACCAGACTATATTATATTATTGTGATTTTGTATAGAATAACAGTTAGTGATAATTATAGGCAGAAATTAATTACTAAAATTTTTATTCTCTCACTAATATATTATTTGTTTAATTTGTGAATCATTATGTTATTGGTGTACGAACTTTGGACACATCCAATTCAGGTGAACCATGTGAAATCCCGTTATTTATATTATTTAAAATAATTAATTTTATGTTATTTTTTTCTTATTATCCTCAAATATATTTAGTTAAATTATTGATATAGGATTGAGATCCCCTTAGAAAATAATATTCATCACAATACATCAAACACTATTAGGGTGATTGGGTTATTGTTGGTTTCCACAAAATATTATCTCGTATCCCTTATGGTTATCTAAGGCTCCCTTAAATATGAGAGTAATTGAATATATTATACTCTATGACCTATAATAGATCCTTAATGTTTATCTAAAATTTTCTATGAATCCAATAGAAATTAACCATACATTATAGCACCATACTATTTTGAGTTTTTGAAAATATTTCATCATTTTAATTTCCATTATATTTCTTTATAGGTTTAGTGGGTTAATAAAATAAAAAATAAATATTATGTTTTCATAATAAAAAATAAATTATTTTATAAAAAATTAGAGATATATCTCAATCAATCAATTTTTTATAAACTTTTCACTTGGTTCCTCTAAGGCCACGAACATAAAATCATTCGTGACTATTTTATTATTTAAAATCATAAATAAACCATGAAATGTTCATAATTATATGGGTTTTAACCATATAAATCTTTGTTAGGAGTAATAAAGATTTTGAGTAATGCTAGTTATCAAAGAATTCAATAACTTATAAATTTTAATCAACTTTTACTAAAAAACATTACCTAAAATCCATCCACATAAGATAATATATATATATATATAATATAATAATGAATAAAACCAACATGATTTTTTTAGAAATCATATTCCTAGAGTCATTGGTGCAACCATGAACTCCTACAATAATAAGAGATTCTAACCAAATAGGTCCTAGAAAAATCTCATAAATGGAAACACTATTAAGTCAATCCCATCATACTATCTATATAGCATAAAATAAATACACAAGGAATTGGAGGATATATAAATCTAGGGAAATAAAATATCATATATAATAACTTAGTGAAATAACATTTATAAAGAAAATTAGAGATTCTATACGAAGAAAATATGCATAAATAATTATATTTAACACCAATTAATTACTTTGAATTGGTTAACCTGTTTCTCATTAAGAGTAAAAAGAAGCGTACTATCATTAATAACATAAAAATTAATACATGTTTTTTAAATATTATTTAATTTAAATGCTAAAACTTATTAATATCCAGAAAAATAATGTAAATATAGAGATTTAATTATCAAAATACATTAAAAATATTTTTATATTTGATGAAAAATTTATTTTTCTCTTTTCAAATGTTATATTATTTTTGGAAAGAATATATATTGTAATAGATCATAATTTGAAATTTATCAATTAAATTGAAGGTAATATTTAAAGTGTGATATAAAATATATGATAATATATATAATGAACCATAACATACACTCAAATTATATTTATTGTGAAATTAAATAAATCATATAAAATTGACAATGAAACTACATTCATCCTTTAAATATGAATTAGTTTTACACTTATCATATTAAAATACATTGTGGTATAAGAATCATTAATAAAAAATGAAATAATGATTATTTTTAATAGATAGTTTTTTCTAATTATAAAAATTTATTTTGTATAATATCAGAATCTCCATTTGATATACCATATTCATTGTATTTTGGGTTATTCAATTTCAATTTTGATGGTCACATAATATTATTTTTTTTGGAATTATTTGTCATTTTAGATTCAAATTTTAATGATTTATATAAAATTAATTTTATACTCTAATGGAGATAAAAAATACATTTCAACTTTATTTTCCTTATTTAATTAGTTTTACCAATATTATATTATTTAAAAATTAAATATTTTAAAAATTCCATATATATTACAAAATATATTTAAAAGGATATGATTCAATATTAGAGATGATATAAATTTTCAGTGAATATGTACTTATATAATGCTATTAATAATCTATTGGGGGTTAGTTACCACCCATAAGTTTTTTTAAAATTAAATGAAATATAACATAAAAATAAAATTATTTATTTATATAAATATACAGATTTTTCATAAATTTCAAAATATTTTATGCTTTTATGAGTATATATCAATATTGGGATTTTTTCTAATACATTATGGATTTAATCTTAATAAAAATAAGTGATAATAAAAAAAATATAATAGGGACATAGTGTAACACCATCGACCATGGTCACCCAATGCCATACACCTTCATACTCACTATTGAGAAAGAAATCATATATCATTATTGATATAAAAATTAATATTATTATAATTAAAAAATAATTTGGATATGTAGATTGTAACTCATAAAGTAAAATGACATAATTGGTCTTCCACAACCAACTACTACCCAACAAATGACTACTTACTCATTTCCCCTTGTTCTTTTCTTCCATATAATATTTACAATAAAAATATTTAAAGTGTTCCTTAATCACCAATGTTATTTCCATTCTGTGGATGAGAACATTTAAAATGTGATCATCCAGTTCATGAAAAAGATGTTTTAGACACATTAGATGCATTAAAAAAATACTTATTTGTGTAAGATTACATAAATAAAATTGGTGATCCTGCATCTTATTAAAATTCAGACATGATCTGGGTGGTGTCATAAAATATCACATCATATAATCAAACCAGATATCCAATATTACAATTAAGGTGTGGAATAAATCAAAATAATCCCATGGTAAGATTATAAGATTATTTTCCCTTATGGAAGTAACTGTCTCTCTTCTTATTATTTATAGAATTATATTTACCACTTGTTCCCACATATTCAAATATTCTTCCTCCAATTGAGTTTCCAGGGATTTCTGTTTCCCACACTATCTCTCTTTTAACCATCTATGTATAATCATTAATAGAGTTGAACAAAATCATAAAATATTATTTAGGTCATTATAAATACTTAGACATACATTCTTCTAGGATGCATTAGTAGATACTTCTTGAGAAAAATATATTTAGTTCCCAAATATAGATAAATATTTTCTAAATTCTAGATTAACTTGTCAAGGATGAGTAAATCTACAATTTTGTAAATATTCATGACGTCCAATAAAAAACATTTGTTGAGTAATTATTTTAATTTATTATATGTAGGAAATTGGTCTAATTTATCTTGTATATCTAAATCACATAATTTCTTAGAAAAATATTCTAATATGTATACTACTCACTTCTTTTATAGATATGTTAGTGCTCTAAGTAAATGAATGATCAGATTAATTAGGATAATACATTATTCTTCCTTTCTAGGTTCCAAATCCACTAAAATAGGGGAGGTTTATTTTATAAAATTTTATAGAATGATCTATTTTTCATGGTTTGTAATTATAATTTCCCTTATCAGTGGATTAAAATATTGAACAACACTTTGAACAAGATATTAATTCACCTATGGTTTAGGTTCTACTATGTTTTCTACATCCTATATTTGAAAGATCATCTTTCACCTAACTTGTTCATTCCTTTATGGTCAGATCAAAAAACTAATTAATCTTCACTCATTATTAATTATGTGTTTTTAACATTACATATCATCATACGAAACAATAATTTCAACTATATTCTCAAAAATAATCATATATATTATAAATGATGCATTCCTAGTGGGATGTCTCAACAATAATGCATGATATTATACATACATTAGCTAAAAAATAATGATAATAGATGAAAAAAATCCTAGATGTTTTTCGAACACTTATTATACACTATAATACCTATTAACTTGATGTTCATCCTAAAGAGGTTAGATTTATCCTTTTAGACTATATATTTCATGTATTAAAATTTTATATCAACTTAATACTATCCCAATATAATGTATTTATCTATATTGAATAAAGTTGAAACATCCTTAACCCAAACATTGTCATTGAATGTTTTTAGGCGCTTCTGACCTTAGGCGACATCGCTAAGATACAAAATTCTGTTAATAAATTGAAATTTATTACCAAACAAATTGGGGGATAATTTTAAATATTTAATCAATGAAAAATATCAATACATAATAAAAGTAATCCAACCCACTAGATGATGCATGAGGTATAATAAATGCATCTAAAATGGAATTCCAACAAAAAATATAGTCAAATTATTAACAAAAATGTAAAAAAACGAGAGAAAAAAAATAATGGATATCTCCATGCAATAACACTGATGTGGAATCATTATAACAAATCATTATGTTAAACTGTATGTTGTAACACCATCATATGATGGCAGAATAATGATGCTACACTAGATAAATAAGACACATTTCCTATATAAGTTCTAGAATGTACAACATATGCATACACATGAAATTGAATATTTAGTGGGGGAGTAATCATGTCTAGTAAGCTTTCACCATGAGACATCCCAACACATTACACTAGGAAAATAACATGTAAGATCATATTAAACCATATATATTATATAAAAGAAAAGAACATCAAATAAATTATCCAACTTAGAAAAATATAAAATAATTTATATTAAAATAAGAATAATTTATTAATCAGTTCCACATGGTATAAAAAATTATATCTATCTACTCACAAACACATAAAAGAAGAATGAAAAACCTTATACTCATTATTTGTGATCTATCCTCCACCAAGACCTCATCTGATTGTAAATATTTTTATTCCTCAATTCTAGCATTGAGTATCATGTTTGTCAATAAATGACCTACAAAATGTAAAGATCAACAAACACACCACACATGTATGAAAATTTCAGAAAATAATCTATTCCACATATATTTATTTATTATATTAAAATATTTAATTTAACATACTTATAATATAAAACCAAAACCATTATTTAAAACCAAAATTAAATGTTTTTTCTAAGAACTATTCAAATAACAAAGATATCTAAACAAGAATCTAATAGGGTATTTCATTTTGAAATATTACAATCTTATCATTATAAATACAATAAAAATGTTATAAATTATAATCATTAATGTTATAAAATTATTTGAGAATAAACAGTATCTATCTACCTCATAAATTGTGAAAAAAACGATGAACCCCACAATAAAACTCTTGATTTGGGATCAAGATACATTTGTTAAATAAATCTATTAACTATTTAATTAAAACACATCATAAATCATAGATATATCCGTAAATTAATAGATATAAATTTCCATGTAAGAGGAGGTAAGGTTATTTGGAGTGAGGTAGGGAGAATAAAGAATGTCCACTGATTCTAGAGGACCAATACATATAGATCTATCTAAATTAGCTTGTGTGCCAAAGATAATGACCAAGAAGATTTAGGAGAGTAGTTGAGTATGATAGGGTGATAATAGTGGTAATAAATATGTGTTTCATGTTTCAAAACATATTTAAATTCTTACTTTCAGAGCATTAAATGCACACAACATGGTTATAAAGAATAGTTTGGTAAAATGTACATCAACAGTGTGTATTACAATTCATAAAAACATCACACCTACATGGTTGGACCATGAACCTACTATTATTTTTCTATTTTATCCACTTTTATTGTTTCTCCTGGTCACCCACACAGTTTAGAAAAACTATACTCTACCCATTCACAACCTCCTATCCTCCTATGTTTGTCACATGGGTTCCTAGAGAAAACCACACAGTTACCCCTAATTTTGATTAAACTATTTTTCCAAAAAAACACACCAAAATAATATTGAAACTCTTAAAACTCAATAGAAGAATTATATAACATCAAAATACCTTATGAATGGGATTTTTTTCTCAAACTGTTGCTGTTACAAAATTGGTTAGTTACTAAATGGTAATAAATTTACATGATATTGTAGTATAATGAGGCAATGTGAAACAATCCTTAAGATACAATATAAATACATAGTAATCCTCCTAATTACATGGGTAATTTGGAAACATAATAAAAAAAATTATCTTATATTTTTAGTAATGGATAACGTACAATGGTATAACTGTGGTATAAATAATATAGTATGAATAGATAAAAAATTGTTCTATACTATGGGATGTAGAAGAATACTATATTCCATGATTTCATGGGAATAAATAATCAAAGTGATAACAATAAATGATCTCATAATGATGGAATTTATAATGTTATACTACATTATATACAACAAAGGCCTAATGGGAAGACTTTGTATATAATTTTATACATAGACTAAATACCATAATAATTGTGTCCCATGGGACCAACTATTTCATTGAGGGGATATATAATACAAGGAATCATACTTTACTTAATATGATAAATGAATAACTATATAAATATTAAGGATATAAAATAAAATATAAAAATTTTCCAATGGAAATCCTTTTATATTAATGAATGAATAATTAATAATGATCTCTATAGAAATTTTTGATAACATAATTTTAAATTTTACATAGTAAATTGAATAAAACAAATATATATATTAATAAACCTTATTTTAAATAATTATAAATAAGATAAAAACTTATAATTAGATAAATAGATATAATGAAAAGCCAAAATATTTTCGTAGATTTTCTTGGATATCTGTGAAAATATCATTGAATCAAAATAAATATGTCCCGCGTACTCATATTGTATAGTATAAATTTAAATAAAACCAATATTATTTATTCTTTTACATAATTGAATAGTTTTTCTATCTATGAAAATATCCTTTTATAAAAATAATTATCTATGAGTTACTCACATTATATAAAATAACATAATATAAGATCATGATAATAGATTTTTACAATAAATTAATTAATAATATGGTCAATTTAAATTCCCTTGAAATATATTAGGCATAATTTTAATGTTATAAATATTAATTAATAACCATTACCTAGTGAAAAATAATTAATTTTAGTTATCATTCACATATAAATGTTAAGATGATTAATGAGTTTACATAATCAAAAAAATGTATTTTGAATGGAAAGGGGATAATAAATTTATTGATAAATACCATATAAAATTAATATTATGTAATAAAAAATATTGAATAAGAATTAGAGTTTTAAAATACCCTTATAGAAAAGACTTCAGGTTAGTAATCTTTAATGGAAATGATAAAATTTTGAAAAAAAAATGTTTAATCTTATTTTGAACCAATAAACGGTTCGCCAGTTGTATAGTCTCCATCTGTCATTAGACAATATACTCTATTAAAAATATAATACCCATAATACTAAAAATACATGACAAACATAAATATTTTTTTCATCTGACAATATTTAATTATATACATTTTGGTTAAATAAAAAAATTATATAAACATTCAAAAGAATTATAATATGTGATAAATGTTGTGTATCATTATTAGAATATCATAATGTAATTAAGTACAAAAATTTTATATTATTATTTGAATAATAAAATTGAAATTGATATTGATAAAATAATAAAAGTGAAAATAGGAATTGAAATCGGAGTGAAAAGGATGATTAAATCGACATGGTAATGACTTAGTAAAAGCATCTAAATTATAGGGATTGAATAATATCCCATATATAATAAATTAAAGTATTGATAATCTACAAGAAATATAAACCCATTATAGTATTAAAATAAATATTAAAATTCAAAAAATGAATTCAAATTGGTTATTAGTAGAGGTAAATATGATCCCTTATGTAATATAAGATTTTTGGCTTATAACCGAATCTTCTTACAAGAATAAAACATCATGATTCAATACAGACTTAATATTTCATGAAAGTGTTGAATTTATTAAATGGTTAACTGAATCAATAGAATTTATTTCAAATTAAAATTAATTGAAATAAACATATATTAACATGTTAATATCCAGTCCATATATATATGATTCCTTAGCCTCTTGTAGATATAGTAAGAAAATAATAGAACTGGAAAAAAATATTTTTATAGGGCTTGGACTCAATTTTAGAGCCTACTCTTTGGTTTTATATTTCATATGCATCAATCATATATTTTACATTATATTTATAGTAGTTAAACTACACATCATTTTAAACCCTTCAAACAATTATACATAAGTATAGATGCACACTTTGTATGACTACCCATATTTTAATTAATATTTATTTAATTATTTGTTACCTAAAGGTAAACATAGAATAATACCAAAATTTTGTGAACCCTAGTGCCTTTCTGAAACTAGGAATGTAAAAAATAATATTTTAAAATTTCATTTCTCTTTTAAAACTACATGAGATAACCTAGTTGAATACATAAGAAATGGGGGAGATAGAATTCCATATTAGAAAATAATTAATTCATAATATGATGAAAATATTAAATTTTAGTCAATAAGAAAATTAATGGAACATAAAATGGGTGACAATAATAATATATAACAATGACTAATTATATAACATGATTACATAATAGAAATATAGAAATGTAACAACATAGTAAAACATGAAATCCTAACTATAAGTTAGGGATAAATGCAAAAAACAACATAACATACTATGATTAAGATAAATTACCAAGCATGATAAATGGTATATCATTAAATTAAAACATTATCAAATTCATTGGAGGTTTATATAATTCAGGGCCCACCTATCACTTTCATATCATGTACATGCGAAAATGTGCCACATTTATCATACAAAATTTGGATGTATTTCATCAATTTTTACCCCAAAATTAAACAGTACTAGTTATATATTTTTGACCACTTAATCAGTGAAGGTCATGCTCATCTAAGTGAATACACTAGAGTAGATTTAAAAATATGTATTAACTACAAAACATTTGGAACATAATATCATAGGATAATTTTAGTATGATTATATTTGTGTATAAAAATTCATGGGAGTAATTAATGATAATTAAATGTTCCCTCATCACTATATGTAACACCCCAAGCTTCCACGGTAGGCTTCTCTTTGAATAATACAGTAGTGTGTGTTTTATACAACGTCGAGTTCTAATAAAAAACACAACCAATCAAACTACCCTGTAAAGACCCATAAATTCCAAGGAAATTTTTTCTTAATTTTCTTTGGAATTTTACAAGAACGCAGTTTCTGACGGCGCCAGATTCCGAGGCCCGGTGTGCCCGGAATCAATTTCCGAAGTTTGGCTCGGGTACGTTCAGTGAACGGATGAGCGGGTTTTTCTAACTTTTGAACCGGTGCCCGGAATCGAATTCTGAGGGCACCGATGAAATCGCAGAGCCGGTATTCGCTTAGAAACTCCTCTTCTGGAGTTGTGTTTGCTCAGGTGTGGTTTTTAAATTTTCGGGCTTAAGGTTAAGAAATAAAATAATTTTTCGACAACTTTATTTTATTTCACTTAAGGCACTTGGAATCCACTTGAAGCCACTTAAAAGCGGCTTAAACTGAGTTGAACCGGATATGGTACTATCCAGAAATATCCTACCCTCTTGGTAGGATATTTGTGAGGTGGGGCCCGCATGAGCCCCACCGTTTCTTTCCGCTAAGTAACGCACCCGCGAAAACCCATCATTATGAAAGTCAACTGACGTGTTTTCTTAAATTCTTAACAAACCATTTAATTGGGCGGTTTATTTCGTAAATTAAATGAGCTGTTTTTTTCGTTGAATTAATTCTACGAATTAATGGTTCGTTTCTTATCTTTTGAAATTCAAATGTTTAGTTGTGTAAATAAAATAAGGCTTAAGCTTATTTTATTTTGGGTTGGTCTCCTTTGCCACCTTGAGAGATTTTGAGAAGCTCTCTCCATCTTCTTCAACCTTGAAAAAGAACACGAAGAACACTTAAGCTCCGACAAAGAACGCCACTTCTCTTCTTCGTAGCCGGTGTGTTTCCGAAGATCGACGACGCCACTTCTTCGATCTTCTTCCCATGTGAACAAAAGGAGACACTGTTTCCTCCTCGGACTATCTCCGTCATCTTACGAAGCTTCTCCAGTGACGTACCTCTTCGGACGCACCTCGACGTCAACGGAAACGACGTTCGATTTCCGCGACGCCCGACCTCCGCGACGCTAGTCTTCCGCAGCTTGATTGGTGGGCTCCGCACTTGAATCCGAGGTAGGGGATTGTTGATATTTTATTTATTTATTTTTCCATTCATGATTCTAGAATGTCGAACTTCGGGGATAAAGGATTAAATGTTATTGTCTAACGAGAGGGGGGCCCGGACCGCACCAACACGGCCGAACCCCCCTCCTATGTTCATAATTTTTTTTCCTTAGGGATGGAACGGGATGGCGTGGTGCCGTCGCACCATGCGGGAATCACATGACAATTATTGCGCGGCGCCGTGGAATGAAATCCAAGAACGCGACGCTGTCGCGTCGCGTTGAAGAAAGTCAAAGGCGCCTCGACCGGAGCGGGGCCGCGGCGGAGGGAAGCGATGCCGTCGCATCGCGCCGGACGGCATAGGCCGCGGCCGGTTCCGGGCCGCGGCAGAGCAAGATGACCGGCGGCCGGCACCGGGCCACCGGTGACGGCGAAGGAAGGACCGTCTATCGCCGGTCCTTGCTGGCGAAACCGGCCGACCAGTGTGGGCCGACCGGATAGTGGCGACCGGGGGAATTAATTTCCCCCGGCCGGGTCTCAAAAGAGGCCCAAGTTAAGGGGCCACGGTTCTCAAAGGGGGGCTTTGCCCCCCGCGTGCGGCACCCGAACGGTGCCCAGGCCGCGCCGCCGTGCCGGTCCGCGCCGCCGCGCCGGACCGCGTCGCCGCACCGGCCTGCGCCGCCGGCCGGGCCGGGTTTTCCGAGCCGGGCCAGGTCGTCGGGCCGGGCCGCCGCCCGGGGCGGGTCGACCCGGTGCGACCGACCTAGGGGGCGGGGGGGGGGGGGGGGGGGGGGGTCGGCCCTGGCCCAGACCCCCCAGTTTCGGACCACTTTCGGTCAAATGCCCGTATCTTGGGCTACGGGCCACCAAACGACTCGCCGTCAGCGGCAACGCGATCCTTGGATCGAGACGGTCATTTCGGTATACTATACTCAAGGTGCACCTTCCTTTTCGGGAGCCTACGTGGTTAAAACTCCATAGTTAAGTTTGATTGGCCTAGAGTAGTGATCAGGATGGGTGATCTCCTGGGAAGTTTCCCAGGGTGGGTGTGAGACGGAAAGGCCAATAACCAACAGACCGGGCGTCCGATTGACGTGCCGTCTGTTTCGTTGAATTCCTCTAAGTGAGGCGGATCTTTTGGATTACTCCGCTCGAGGTTTGGATGCCGACGGAGTGCGGTCGGGTTGGTTCGCTCATAAAATCAACCGGGCCCCTGGAACAAAAACGCCAATAACTCTCAGACCGGGCGTCCGATTGACGCGCCGTCTGTTGCGTTGAGTTCCTGTTGATGATACGGAACTTTTGGCATCCTTTGCCATGTTTTGGATGCAGATGGATAGTGGCCGTGTTGGATCGCACCGAAATCCAACCGGGCCCCTAGAACGGAAAAGCTGATATCTTTCAGACCAGACGTCCGTTTGACGAACCGTCAGCGGCATTGGTGATCACGTTGAGTATCGGTCCCTATGAGTATACCCTATGGGAGTTCGGGGTACAGTTGAGATACGGCCGGGTTGGTTCACTCACAAAACCAACCGGGCCCCTAGGATGAAAATGCTAATAACTCACAGACCGGGCGTCCGATTGACACGCCATCTGTTGCATTGAGACCCCTATGACGAGGTGGTCCTTTGAGATACTTCTTCGTGGGACTTTGAGATACTCGAAGTATCGACTTGTAGCTCGTGGAGCAGACCCTCCCAGAGACGAGCGTACGGAGTACGGAGACCGTGTAGCCGACAGAGACCTGAAGACTGCTTGTCCGATTCGATTCAGAGTGACTTACGTAGCCCAGTGGGGAGCACTAATTTGTGAGGTGGCAGACCCACATCAGAGGAGCACTACTATGTGAGGTGGAAGACCCGTGGTACTCGACAGGAGGAGAACCTCTGCAGGCTATGAGGAGGGGAGCACTACTGTGTTAGGTGGCAGACCCCGGCGGGAAGCACTACTGTGTGAGGTGGCAGGCCCACGGTACTCGATAGGAGGAGTACCTCAGCAGTCTTAGGTTAGTGAGCAGTACCTCGGAGTCGTGACAGGACCACTGTACACTCTAGAGGCGGAGCTCTTCAGCAGTTACGGTTTCGATAATGAAAATCCTGGTTTGAGCTGAGACTTTTGACCTTGGGTTTACCTCATGATTGATATGGGTCACTTGATAACTTAGGTATATGTATGTGCATATACCTGGGTAGTGGTTATCCGTTGATTTCACAATCCTTGTGTTTCCTCATGATTGAGATGGGTTACTTGATAACTTAGGTATATGTATGGGCATATACCTATGTAGAGGTTATCTGTTGAGATATTCTTTGTGGTTATCCTTGTTGGTTTTAGTGAGACCTTGAGGGTCTCGGGGTCCCTACTGAGTATCGTTATACTCACCCCTGCATGGGCTATGCCCGCACATCGTTGTGTTGGTTGCAGACGACGGGCAGTGCTGACGGAGGCCGAGTGTTCGAGGACTGGACGGTACCCGGAGGTGGACTACACAATGAGCCAGTACCCAGAGGTGGACTACACGACGTGACGTCTCACAGAGGAGGTTGACGGATGAGAGCGTGGAGGAGGCTATCTGTACCTACCCTTCAGGTAGGATCCGAGGAGGACGACCCAGGAGCTGCTTCCTTCTTCCATCTATTTGTCTTTTTGCTGTTGTACCTTGTTCAGTTGTAGTCGTACTTTCTTTTGGGTTTGTATTCTGGCCCATTTACTTTTCAGCTTTTCTTTTGTACTTAGTGTTTGTTTCCTTTTGTACTCTGTGGTGCTTGTTTTCTTTTATAAAGGCAATGCCTTCCAAGTTATCGTGATTTTATGCCTTTGGTGCTAGTCGCCAGCCCCTGGCCTATGGAAGGCGGGCTTGGGGTAGTCACAACACGGGCCCCAAGGGCGGGTCGTGACAAATTGGTATTAGAGGAGTTTAGTTCTACCACAGAACTTATAACTCTGATGTTTCTTTCTGTGAAGAAATAGTGTTGAGAGTACCGAGTGTGGTTTTCAGTTCAGGGAGTCCAGTATTGGTGCGGGCGGCCAACGTATCCATACACCAGGACCCTGACAACTGATTTCCGACTTTGTGCACGAAAACACTGATTGCGTGTGTGTTTTCAAAGATTTTCCCTTAAAACAGCTCAAACCAGGTCAGTTCACCAGGTATAAACGTTTGACCATGTCACGATGTTTCTTTCAGGATGCCTTTTCATGGACGACCAGCTAGAGCCCAGAGGGATGTTCATGCTGACAGCCTGTCGAGCTACAAGGCTTCGGTATAGGGCTCTCTTGCAGTTGAGGCACCAGCGGTACTGCTACCCGTTGGGCCACCGATGCCACCAGCCCCAGCAGTAGGCGATGCACGATGCCTGAGCGCGCTACACGAGTTCCAGTGCCAGAGGCCACCCAGGTTCTGGGGAGAGATGGACCTGCAAGCGGCTGAGGTTTGGCTGGAGGCTGTGGTGAGAGTCTTCAGGCTAGTGGGGACACCGGCAGACTTCATGGTGATCTTTTCTGCCAACCTCCTTCAGGCCGCAGTAGGAAGGTGGTGGAGCCACTTGTTTTAGTTTTGCGACGGGATGACCTTCGCATGGGAAGACTTCGAGACCTTCTTCAGGGTGGAGTTTGTGCCAGTAGCTCTACATCCCGAGTGTGTACGGGAGATTCTGCCTTTGCCGCATGTTTTTCGATTAGTATCCGAGTCATTTGTGGGAAGTAGACAGATGATGCAGAGGTCCAGGAGGACCAGACTAGCAGTTGGATGATCTCAGGTTTTAGGACTGGTGGTGCAGGGCACCCGGGGTGGGAAGAGAGCTAGGCGTGCCAGAAGCAGGTTGTATTACTCATGCGGCGGAAAGGGTCACCTGGCATGTGACTGTCCGACTCCTCGTACAGTTGATCCGCAGGTGTTGGAGGAGCCACCGATCCAGAAGCAGCGACGAGTGCTTGAGCAACAGCCGAGTAGTGGACAAAGCAGTAGAGCTCCGAGAGCAGGTGGGCAGGAGAGGAACTAGTGGATACGTCCTTTGTACTTCTAGTTCCATGTTGCTTGTGTATTCGTGTCTTTGTACTATGAGCTGCAATAATAAAAAGACACTTATATTTGTCTTCTTTCCTATCCTTTTGTTTGGTTGATACTGAGTGGTCCCAGTTAAACTGTTGACTTGACCCTCACTTTTGAGATTTCAACTGGAGGGGACCCAGTGAACTCACACTGATGCTGACAGTGTGACTCGACCCTTGGAGGCGAGAGTGACAGTTGGATCTCTTAGTAGTTATGTCGAGGCCTTACGACGTCATCCATGGCATGAATGCATCATTCATGTCAGGATTGACTTTATAAGGCAACGAATGTGGTTCATCCAGAGGATGAGACCAGATATCTCTTATCGAAAAAGAAGAAATCATAGCAGCTCTTGTGAGACTAAAGGAGGTGCAGTTCATCCAGGAGCGGATGAAGACTGCACAGTGTAGTAAGAAACAGGAAACCGATACCAGTCTTAGAGACTCGGGCATGTTAAATGTTTCAAGAAGAGGAAGCTTAAAGGAGAGATGAGTCTACAAAGCAGTAGACGTGGAGGCAGAGCTAGGAGAGCAACATGAGGTGGTGCAAATCCGAACATGGTACCACCACCCACCTTAGTTATTCCCGCCAGGCTGAGGGAGCTGGAGGTCGGAGGAAGAGTGCGGCTGCATGTGGTCAAGGAGTGTGACCCAATGGCTATAGAAATGATTCAAGGGACAGTCTGTGTCCACTACTAGCTGCTGTAGTAACAGACGTCGATATGAATCATTCCTCACTTTCACAAATCTTGTTCCAGATCTAGAGTTTTCGGTAAGCCGTGGACTTGACCCTCACGTCTGGAGATACCTTGGGAGGAGACTCGATAATCACACATACGCCGACGGTGTGGTCAGAACATCGAGGCGAGAGTTTTGGTTGGAATCTCTTGGTGGCAGTGTCGAGGCCTTACGACGTTAGTTTGAGTATAGAATGGGTAATAAATGTTCATACTCAAATTGACAGTTTTAGGAAAACGTCGGGATGGGTTTTACTTGGTCGGCCGGAAAGGAAACCCCAGGCACAGCAGGGTAACTCTTGCACAGGAGGGTGCGGCCGATCACTCTTGAGTCGGTCAACCTTACCCTTGTGGCAGCTGTCATTTTGAGTTTCAGTTCTAACAGAAATGGAGACCTCTGGAGTTCGAGGATGACGACCACGTCTTCTTATGGGTCTCACCTTGACGAGGTTTACGGAGATGTGGCCTGGGAGGCAAGTTATCTCCGAGGTTCAACGGACCTTTCTAGGTCCTCAGCTGGGTAGGCGAGGTGGTTTACCGCTTGGCCCATCCACTTCAGTTGCACTAGGTGCACGACGTTTTCCACGTATCCCAACTGAGGAGATACGTGCTCTACCACTTCGCATATCATCGACCATGAGGAGCTGGACGGTGGTGATGATTGTCTTCTACTGAGGTTCCTGTGGGGATTGAGGATCGACAGGAGCGGATCCTAGGAGGATGGTTGATTCCTCTTGTGCACTTTCTTTGGCAGCGCTGGAACTTCCAGGTGAGCACATGGGAGCGGAAGGCTCCGATGCGTGCTCAGTACTGCATTGATTCCCTAAGTTTGTGGTGAAGCTTTACGGGGACGTAAAGCACTGTGGTGGGAGTAATGTAAAGACCCGTAAATTCCAAGGAAATTTTTTTCTTAATTTTCTTTGGAATTTTACAAGAACACAGTTTCTGATGACGCCTGATTCCGAGGCCCGGTGTGCCCGGAATCAATTTCCGAAGTTTGGCTCGGGTACGTTCAGTGAACGGACGGGCAGGTTTTTCTAACTTTTGAACCGGTGCCCGGAATCAAATTCTGAGGGCACTGATGAAATCACAGCGCCGGTATTTGCTTAGAAATTCCTCTTCCGGAGTTGCGTTTGCTCGGGTGTGGTTTTTAAATTTTCGGGCTTAAGGTTAAGAAATAAAATAATTTTTCGACAACTTTATTTTATTTCACTTAAGCCACATGGAAGCCACTTGAAGCCACTTAAAAGTGGCTTAAACTGAGTTGAACTGGATAGGGTACTATCCAGAAATATCCTACCCTCTTGGTAGGATATTTGTGAGGTGGGGCCCGCACGAGCCCCGCCGTTTCTTTCCGCTAAGTAACGCACCCGCGAAAACCCGTCATTATGAAAGTCAACTGACACATTTTCGTAAATTCTTAATAGACCATTTAATTGGGCGGTTTATTTCGTAAATTAAATGAGCTGTTTCTTTCGTTGAATTAATTCTACGAATTAATGGTTCATTTCTTATCTTTTGAAATTCAAATGTTTAGTTGTGTAAATAAAATAAGGCTTAAGCTTATTTTATTTTGGGTTGGTCTCCTTTACCACCTTGAGAGATTTTGAGAAGCTCTCTCCATCTTCTTCAACCTCGACGAAGAACACGAAGAACACTTAAGCTCCGACGAAGAGCGCCGCTTCTCTTCTTCGTAGCCGATGTGTTTCCAAAGATCGACGACGCCGCTTATTCGATCTTCTTCCCGTGTCAATGAAAGGAGACGCCGTTTCCACCTCGGACTATCTCCGTCAGCTTACGAAGCTTCTCCAGCGACGTACCTCTTCGGACGCACCTCGACGTCAACGGAAACGACGTTCGATTTCCGCGACGCCCGACCTCCCCGACGCTAGTCTTCCGCGGCTTGATTGGTGTGCTCCGCACTTGAATCCGAGGTAAGGGATTGTTGATATTTTATTTATTTATTTTTCCATTCATGATTCTAGAATGTCGAACTTAGAGGATAAAGGATTAAATGTTATTGTCTAACGAGAGGGGGGCCCGGACCGCACCAACACGGCCAAACCCCCCTCCTATGTTCATAATTTTTTTTCCTTGCAGATGGAACGGGATGGCGTGGTGTCGTCGCACCACGCGGGAATGGCACGGCAATTATTACGCGGCGCCGTCGCGCCCCGCCGTGGATAGAAATCCAAGAACGCGACGCCGTCGCGTCGCGTCAAAGAAAGTCAAAGGCGCCACGGCCGGAGCGGGGCCGCGACGGAGGGAAGCGATGCCGTCGCATCGCGCCAGACGACATAGGCCGTGGCCGGTTCTGGGCCGCCGCGGAACAAGATGACCGGTGGCCGGCACCGGGCCCCCGGTGTCGGCGAAGGAAGGACCGGCCATCGCCGATCCTTGCTGGCGAAACAGGCCGGCCAGTGCGGGCCGGCCGGACAGTGGTGACCGGGGGAATTATTTTCCCCCGGCCGGGTCTCAAAAGCGGCCCCAGTTAAGGGGCCGCGGTTCTCAAAGGGTGGCTTTGCCCCCCGTGCACGACACCCGAACGGTGCCCAGGCCGTGCCGCCGTGCCGGTCCGCGCCGCCGCGCCGGACCGCGCCGGACCGCGCCGCCGCACCGGCCCGCGCCTCCGCCCCGCCGGCCGGGACGGGTTTTCCGAGCCGGTCCGGGTCGCCGCCCGGGGCGGGTCGACCCGGTGCGGCCGACCTAGGGGGGGGGGGGGGGGGGGGGGGTCGGCCCGGGCCCAAACCCCCCAGTTTCGGACCACTTTCGGTCAAATGCCTGTATCTTGGGCTACGGGCCTCCAAACGACTCGCCGTCAGCGGCAACGCGATCCTTGGATCGAGACGGTCGTTTCGGTATACTATACTCAAGGTGAACCTTCCTTTTCGGGAGCCTATGTGGTTAAAACTCCATAGTTAAGCGTGTTTGGCCTAGAGTAGTGATCAGGATGGGTGACCTCCTGGGATTTTTTAAGGTGGGTGTCAGACGGAAAGGCCAATAACTAACAGACCGGGCGTCCGATTGACGTGCCGTCTGTTTCGTTGAATTTCTATAAGTGAGACGGATCTTTTGGATTACTCCAATCGAGGTTTGGATGCCGACGAAGTGCAGTCGGGTTGGTTCGCTCACAAAATCAACCAGGCCCCTGGAACGAAAAAGACAATAACTCTCAGACCGGGCGTCCGATTGATGCGCCGTCTGTTGCGTTGAGTTCCTGTTGATGATACGGAACTTTTAGCATCCTTCTCCGATTTTTGGATGCAGATGGATAGTGGTCGGGTTGGATCGCACCAAAATCCAACCGGGCCCCTGGAACGGAAAAGCTGATATCTTTCAGACCAGACATCCGTTTGACGAACCATCAGTGGTGTTTGTGATCACGTTGAGTATCGGTCCCTAGGAGTATACCCTATGAGAGTTCGGGGTATAGTTGAGATACGGCCGGGTTGGTTCACTCACGAAACCAACCGGGCCCCTAGGACGAAAAGGCTAATAACTCATAGACCGGGCGTCCGATTGACGCGATGTATGTTGCGTTAAGACCCCTATGACAAGGCGGTCCTTTGAGATACTTCTTCGTGGGACTTTGAGATACTCGGAGTATCGACTTGTAGCTCGTGGAGCGGACCCTCCCAGAGACGAGCGCACGGAGTACGGAGACCGTGTAGCCGGCAGAGACCTGAAGACTGCTTGTCCGATTCGATTCGGAGTGACTTACGTAGCCCAGTGGGGAGCACTACTTTGTGAGGTGGCAGACCCACAGCGGAGGAGCACTACTATGTGAGGTGGCAGACCCGCGGTACTCGACAGGAGGAATAATACTGCAGTCTATGAGGGGGGAGCACTACTGTGTTGGGTGGCATACCCCGGCGGGAAACACTGCTGTGTGAGGTGGCAGGCCCGCGATACTCGACAGGAGGAGTACCTCAGCAGTCTTAGGTTAGTGAGCAGTACCTCAGAGTCGTGATAGGACCACTGTACACTCCAGAGACGGAGCTCTTCAGTAGTTACTGTTTCGATAATGAAAATCCTGGTTTGAGCTGAGACTTTTGACCTTGTGTTTACCTCATGATTGAGGTGGGTCACTTGATAACTTAGGTATATGTATGGGCATATATCTGGGTAGTGGTTATCCATTGATTTCACAATCCTTGTGTTTCCTCATGATTGAGATGGGTTACATGATAACTTAGGCATATGTATGGGCATATACCTAAGTAGAGGTTATCTGTTGAGATCTTCTTTGTGGTTATCCTTGTTGGTTTTAGTGAGACCTTGAGGGTCTCGAGGTCCCTACTGAGTATCGTTATACTCACCCCTGCACGGGCTATGCCCGCACCTCGTTGTGTTGGCTGCAGACGACGGGCAGTGCTGACGAAGGCCGAGTGTTCGAGGACTGGACGGTACCCGGAGGTGGACTACACAACGAGCCAGTACCCGGAGGTGGACTACACGACGTGACATCTCACAGAGGAGGTTGACGGACGAGAGCGTGGAGGAGTCTATCTGTACCTACCCTTCAGGTAGGATCTGAGGAGGACGACACAGGAGCTGCTTCCTTCTTCCAGCTGTTTGTCTTTTTGCTGTTGTACCTTGTTCAGTTGTAGTCGTACTTTCTTTTGGGTTTGTATTCTGGCCCATTTACTTTTCAGCTTTTCATTTGTACTTAGTGTTTGTTTCCGTTTGTACTCTGGGGTGCTTGTTTTATTTTATAAAGGCAATGCCTTCCCAGTTATCGGGATTTTATGCCTTTGGTGCTAGTCGCCAGCCCTTGGCCTATGGAAGACGGGCTTGGGGTAGTCACGGCACGGGCCCCGAGGGCGGGTCGTGACATACCCGTTATGAATAGTAATACCCACTTTTTGAAATTTTATACAATTTATCATTCCAAGATGAATTCATTTTTGGATTCATAATATCGAAATTAGCTTAGGGTGAATTTTTGGTACTTTTCTAATAACTTTTATATTTTGATGAATAGTGAAAATTACTAAATTTTATTTAAAAAAAACTTTTTTAATCGAAATAATTAATAGTGATAAATTATGAATTTGAGTGGTTTTAAAGTATAATTAGATTATATTTTTACCATTTAATCCAATTTTGGTCGTTGGACATAATTTCACATTTAAACTGAACATAAACAAGTGTCAATCTTTTGATAGTTATTATTTTCTAAAAACATGCTTTTTGTTTTGACAATGAGAATTAATTTTAAATTAATTTTTGCCACTTCTGTGTTATTAATTTATAAAAATGGATTCAATATTCACAATCATGAGGTCCAAATTTTTTAAACAGGTAACTATTATTTTTAGATATTTTGAATAATTATTTCTGTAAATATTTTATTTACTATGGTTAAAAGGTAAATTCAGTAAATAAGGGTAAAAATATAATATTATAATAATATAAAATTACCCTAAAACGTGTCTTAAACCCATTTTATGATACATGTCCGACCATGGACATCTTTTGGTAGATTTGGGGACCCCATGTAGCCACTTTTAAGTGATAATGACCCTTTATATTAATTAAGTTAAAGTAAATACAAAAATGAGATAAGCATATATCTTTTAGTAAAACAATTTTTACATAGGGTTATACATGTTATCTATTCGACTATAAGTATTCATTAGAAATATTAAAAAATTTACTACATAATGGTATTTTATTTATAATTATTAGAAATTGAATAAGTAAATTTATTTATGACACAATGATGAAGCTGTATTTTCTTTATTAATAAAAAAATAAAATAAATGATATTATAAATAATAAAATAAATATAAAATGACGGTTTTTATGACATACAAGAATTTTATTGGTGACTATGACATGTTAGGGTTCATTAAATGTATTTATGTCGAAGTAATATATTTGTTATAACTTTAAAAAAAATCAATTATTAAATTATCTCAGAATTGACATAAAAGAGTTTAAAAAAATATATTATTAATTGATATTATATTCCTAAAAATCTAAGGTTAGTCCAAAGGACATATAGAATGATATATGTATCATTAATTAACCTCTTGGGGTTCTTTTTCAAGTATATAGTATTTTTATTAACCATATAATATAAAAATACAAAGAGAAATGCTAAATGTCAAACTATTTATCTAAGAGTTAAATCTAAAAGATAAGGGTAAAATAGTGACCCAAACCTATCTAAAACCTATTGGTTTAGTGGTTTTCGACCCATACCCACCATATCATTAAAATAATCCTTTCATATCCATTAGAAACTGAAAATTATTTTATTATAAAATAATATTTCAATATTTTCCTATGGTTCCCATCACCCCTCATTTAAAAGGGCACTCCCCATTCTCTCCAATTCACACATTCAAAGCCATTTGAATCATCCAAAATCTTCCCAAATACCCTCTCAAATGTCCTCCCTTCATCCTGGAGGCCTTACCTTAGTCATAAATCCAATTTAAAGATCCCTTTTGATCAAATCCAAACGAATAACCCGAAGAAGAAGTAATGATTTAACAACCCTCTTTTAATTTCCTTTCTTCTTACACTTCATTTTTCATTGTTTTTTCCATTATAAAATAATAACTATAGAATATTATATATACTATAATGTTATTATATATATGTTACAACCAAATTCATTATTCTATCCATCTATTGAATGACATGTCACCAAACGTGTGTACGCACGACTTACCGTCTCCACGTCGTGGTGTAAGTGTTATTCAATAATTTATTATTTGTAGGGGTATAATAATGATGTTTATTTGATGTAAATAATAAATATAAATTGATAAAAAAGTCTTTATATATGATATAAAAACCAATTATATATTATTTTAATATCAAAAGAATGATATTGTCACTCGTGCGTACGTACAGATTATCGTCTCCACAAACGCAATGAGATTCTTTCTCAATCATATCCATTCAAGAATAATTTTCATTTTATGATTAAAAATAATGTTTAAGGAATTCATATAATTCTGGGTATGAATAATATACAACCTATCCATAATAAACACAACTTATGTAACAAAACATATAAAAGAAAATGAGTAAGTGAACAACCGAAGCCACGATAATTCTAAAATATTATTAAAAAAAGAAATATTAAAAGATCATATATGATATAATATTAATTTATATGATTATTTTATAATTTAATAACAATTATTTAACTATTATACATGAGGTTAGCGTACCCTCGATCAAGGAAAAGTACAAGGTAATGGTTTATTTCACAATCTCTTTATTATCCGAGGTTGTTTATACATAATTATCTACTTGGAACTCTTTATCATCCACATACATGTTTCTTAAAAATGTATTTCAAAACATTCTTACTATTTTATAGACTATGGTTTAAATTCATTTATACCCTTGTTTTAATTTTTATAAGATTTTTATAGAGAAATCATTCCGTAGTTTTCAAAAGAAGGTCCTTTTTAACCTTTTTGACAAAATTAAGGTTAGAATGTATTTGTTTAACTTATTCAGCGGGTGTGACTATTTTTCACCATAATAATATCACTGAAGCTTACCTTACAAGATTATAATAATATATTCAAAATAAATGTTTTCTTTTATTATTATTTAACAATAAATTATTTAAAAAAAAGAAATAGGTATTTCTCTAAAATAGTTTTGATTTCATCTATGTCAACATCCTTTGATGAATTTTTTACTTGTTGGAAGTAGATTCATTATAATACAAATATTCCATATTGTATTGATGGTTTTGTGATATGTTTGACTATCGATTTGTTATTTTTATACCATTCATGGTTTATGGTTAAAGTATTGACACTTATTATATTAGTTTTTATACAAATGTTTATGTTATATTTCAACCTTTTCACTTGAGGAATGTATTAGACTTAGTATGTGATGGGTGGAGCCCACTATATCTCCTCGATGAATCGGTAGGTCCCATGAGACAACTAGACGTGGAACTTTCCAAGGCCATTTCCCAAATTGATATGTGGTTTTGGCTAAGGCCTTATACATTTTTAGATGTCTTTGATGAGGCCTTGACAAAATGTATCAGAATGTCTGACATTATACAATCCCTCATTATGAAAATAATGTTGATGGTTCAAGTGGTCATTTGACTAGTAGAATACCCATGATTATGTTTTATTATGGCATTATTTACTCAGTTCATATTCCTGCAATAAAAGTATACATGTTTATTATTGGTAAAGGCATGTGGTTTCAATTATTTAACATGATTAATATTTATGTTATCTTAAGCTATATTGCTTACCCTTACTGAGTGCTTGATCTCACCCATTTTATAAGTTTTATTTTCACAGGATATGAAAAAGTTAGTTATGAGTGAAATGTAGGAATAATCTAGGATGCTTGGATGTTTCTAATGGAATAAATTTTTGTTGTATTTATTTTCATGTTGTAATTTTGAACTTATGTATGAATCTTGTTTCCAATAAAACTAAACGGATCAGTATTTTGAGATGTTATTTCATTATGATCATTCCAATGTTATGTAATAATGAACAAAATCTGGGTAACTAGGGTCGGGGTGTTACAATTGGTATCCGAGGATGTTTAGTACAAACCTTGTAAACTACATTTAGATAAACTCTGAATAGAGCACATAGCCCTATGATAGACTTTAAAGATTAGTATAGAATAACTTCCTAGAATTTTGGTATTGTATAGATTTTCTGAGTTTTCCATGAAATAAATCTCGGTCGAGAAATGAGCAGGTAGAGGCAGCTCTGGTACAGATATACCTAGGGGTGAAACCTGAAAACACATCTTTGAGCTAGACTCGAACAAGAACTGGTGTATGACAACGGGCCTTGCTTCTCTTTTGGTTACGACACTCCCAGGGGATATTCGTAGGATAATTCTCATTTTATTTATAAACCATTATTAAGGGTTTATGAGTATATACATCCACAAAGAAAACATTTTAATGATTATGGATTATATACATAAACTTTTATATTTTTGTTAAGTGTTTTACAAGTTTGGATTTATGTATTGTGATTCATAAACTAATCTAGTGTATGCCATTGTTTATAAATGGCTTCTAGTGGAAGGAATGGAAACTGTATCAATGCATGCACTCCAGGTCGGGATTTCCCTCCTATTCATGATAATTATATTGGAGATACTAATTCAAAAGTTGAGGATCAACTTATCACTATGCTGGGACAACTCACTCAAGTTATGAATAATATCCTTACCCGTATGGAGCACCCTGATCCACAGCGTTGAGGATCAATGTTAGATTGCTTCATGAGGAAATAACCACCGACATTCAATGGGAATACAAATACATTGGTAGATGAGCAATGAATAAGTTCCCTAGAGAAAAATATTTCAGGCTTTAGGGAGTAAGGAACGAGAAAAAGTTGTCATGGGAGTTTATCACCTCACTGAAGATGCCGATCAATGGTGGTCATTGATTCAAAACACAAAGGAGGATGAATAAGTATCAATTATGGAATGGAGGGAGATTAAAGGGATTTTCATAAAAAAATACTTTCCTCATGACCATCAAGTGGATTCTGATATAAAATTTCTCAGTTTGAAGAAAAAGGAGGATGAGAATGTTGCAAAGTATGATGCTAACTTTACAAGGATATCATGGAATGCTGCAGATTATATACGTAACCCAAGAAGTAAGATTGATCATTTATTTGATGGGTTAAAACCATTTATCTGTCATACTTTAGTATCACAGTCCTTATCATCATAAGAAGATATTGTATCATGTGCTATCAAGACCGAGAAGAAATTCACTAAGTCCTACGACTTTAAAGAAAATCAAGAGAAGAGATCTGCTGAACACTTTGGGAAATGAAATAAAGAAATAGGGAAAAAGGAAGAGTTGAATTTCCACCATGTGATTATTGTTGAAGGAAGAACCCTGGTTCCTATATAAAAGGAAAAGGAGTATGCTACAAATGTGGACAGAAAGGCCATCTTGGTTGTGATAATAAGTGGAAAAAAGACACTACCAATGTTCAATACTACAATTGCAGGGATATGGGACATTATGAAAAGGAATATCCTAAGAGTCAGGGAAACTTACCTCAGAAATGGACAAGGGATCAAGGCCAAGCTTATGTGATCACTACTACTAAGGTTTAAGCATCGAAAGACGTGTTGGCTGGTAATTTAATGGTTTCCTCATGTTTAGAAAATAATTTTTTTGATTTTGGATCATCACATTGTTTCATATCTTTCTAGTTTTCTAAGAGAATTAGATATTTCCAATTTTATTTTACAAGGGAGTTGTCAGTTAAAACTCCTAAGGGAAGTATCATCGCAACAATGTTTTTTGAATCCGTTCCCATTAGAGCATATAAATGTTTTTTTGATGATATCATCGTCATACCTATGATGGAATTTGATATAATCCTCAGTTAGGATTGGATTTCAGATAATGATGAAAAAAAATTTGTAACAAGAAGGAGGTTACTATTTTTTATGACGATGATAAGGAACACGTTATCTTTAGAGAAGAATCATCACCACCTAATTCTTATCTAGATCCACCACCAGTAGCTCATCTAAACTCAATAATTGGGGAGGAAGATAATGAAATAAATGTGGGTGAGTAATGAATGTTAAAATAGAGGATGTACCTACTGTTTAAAAGTATGTTGATGTATTTCTACAGGATTTACCTGGACATCCTCTTGATCGAGAAATTGAGTTTCCCATTGATTTAATTCATGGATCAATGCCCGTATCGAAGACCCCTTATAGAATGGCCACTGTGTAATTAGTTGAACTAAAGAAACAACAAGTGGAATTGACTAATAAGGGATTTATCCACCCTTGTGTTTCTCCATGGAAATCCCCTTCCCTTATTGTGAAGAAGAAAGATGGATCTATGCAGTTTTGCATTGACTACAGGGATATCAATACTATATCAATAAATAAAAAGTATCCCCTACCTCACATTGATGATTTATTCGAACAACTTCATGGAGATTAATACTTTTTAAATAATGACCTTCGATCTGGATATCATCAGTTTTGTTTAAAGAAGGATGAAATTCTGAAGACAAAATTTCAAACTAGGTACAAGCATTATGATTTTACAGTAATGCCTTTTGGATTGTCTAATGTACCCTCTATATTCATGGTTCTAATGTATAGAGTTTTCAAGTAATATCATGATGATTTTGTTGTGGTATTTATTGGTGATATCTTGGTATACTCCAAAAGCTATGAAGATCATGAAAATCACTTGACCATTATCCTGAAGACTCTTAGAAGACATTAATTATATGGGATGTTTAGCAAGTGTGAATTCTGGATTTAAAAGATTTCTTTTCTGGCTTTAAAGGATTTCTTTTCTTGGCTATATTGTCTCCAAGGATGGAATCTCTGCCGATCATTCAAAAACCAAGGTAATCCAAGAATTTCCAGCACCGATGAGTATAACTGAGGTACGCAATTTTATTGGTTTAACAGGTTATTATCGGCATTTTGTCTAGATTTTTTCCCGATTGGCTAACCCTTTAACAAAGCTCACATGTAAAGGGGTTAAATTTGTTTGGAGAAAAGTGTGTGAAGTATGTTTTGAAGAACTGAAGAGATGATTAGTCAATTATCTTATTTTGAATCTACCATTGGGGAATGGTGGGTTTATTATTTATAGTGATGCATCGAAGAAACTACTTGGTTTTTTCCTTATGTTGAATGATAGGGTTATTGCCTATGCATCACGACAACTAAAAATTCATGAGAAAAAAGATCTTACTCATGATCTTGACTTAGAAGATGTAATCTATTCATTGAAGATATGAAGTCATTATATCTATCGTGAAAATGCGAGATTTATACTGATCACATGAGTTTGAAGTATATTTTCTCACAAAAAGAACTCAACATGAGGCAAAGTATATGGCTTGATATAATCAATGATTATGATTGCACGATACACTACCACCTAGGGAAGGTAAATAAGGTGGAAGATACTTTGAGTAGAAAAGATCATGGTGTTTTGAACAAGATGAGAGTTGAAAGGGATCCTATTTTCATTGATCTAGTGAAGATGGATTTTGGAATTTCAATGGAAGGTGAAACATCAATACTTTTTCAAATGGTTGCAAAACCATATTTACTAGAAAAGATTAAAAGTTCTCGGGCTGATGATGATGGGTTTCAAAAAAAATTAAAGTTGTGAATAATGGGAGATTGAGTGACTTTGTATACAAAGATGGAATTTTGAAATTTGGGAAGAGACTTTGTGTTACCGATATACCTAATCTATAAAGAGAATTTTTCGATGATTCTCATAGTTAAAAATTTTCTATACACCCTGGGGGCACCAAAATGTATAAATAGTTGAAAAAACATTTTTTGTGGGACAACATGAAGAGGGAGATTGATGATTTTGTGTCAAGATGTATGGTTGGTCAACAAGTCAAAGCTGGAAGGTAATATCCTGGAAGAGTTATTCAACCTCTTCCAATACCTGAGTTGAAATGGGATAATATTATGATGGACTTTGTCATGGGACTACCAAAGACTCATCGAATGAACGATGGAATATTGGTCATTTTTGATCGTCTTACCATGTCAGCACATTTTATTGAAATAATGGAAGATTTACCACTTGAACGTATAGAAAGACTATATATTAATGAAGTTGTAAGACTTCATAGAGTACACCTATTGATTTTTTCTGATCATGATCCACGTTTTACTTCAAGATTCTTGAAAAGTCTTCAGAAATCCTTGGATACTGAACCTTTTTTGAGCACTGCCTACCACCCTCAAACTGATGGACAATCAGAACTAACTATTAAAACCTTAGAAGACATGTCGATATTATGTTCACTTGACTTTCAAGGTATGTGGGATCATAATTACCTCTAGTAGAATTTTCCTATGACAATAGCTTCCAATCATGTATTCATATGGCACCATATGAAGCATTATACAAAAAGAGGTGTCGCACACCAACATGTTGGAATGATGTTGGTGAAAGAAAACTCATAGGCCCAGAACATGTAGTGGAAATTATAGAAAAGGTAAAGGTAATCCAAACCCACATCAAAGAAGCTCAAAGTAGACAGAAGAGCTATGCCGATAACAGAAGGAAGGATTTGAAATTTTAGGTAAGAGATCATGTTTTATTGAAGGTATCTCCATGTAAGTGTGTTATACATTTCGGTATGAAGGAAAAATTGACTCCCAGGTACATCAGACCTTTCGAAATTCTAGAACGAATTGGGGCTATAGCTTACCATCTGGCAATGCTGCCAAGTCTTTCCAAAGGCCACGATGTGTTCCACGTATCACTATTGAGAAAATACATGCATGACCTAACACATATACTCACCTATGAAGAAGTAGAACTAGAACCTGATCTGTCTTATTATGAAGATCCCATCAGGATTCTTGATACAAGAGAACAAGTATTGAAAATCGAATGACTCGTATGGTAAATGTTCTATGGAGAAACCATAAGATGGAAGGGGCAACGTGGGAACCTGAGGAACTTATGATGAAGAACCACCAATGTCTTTTTATGCATTAGTATTCTATAAATTTCAAGGGTGAAATTATTTGAAGGATGGGAGAATGTAACACCCCAAGCTTCCACAGTATGCTTCTCTTTGAAGAATACAATAGTGTGTGTTGTACGCAACTTCGAATTCTAACACACACCACAACCAATCAAACTAGCTATTATGAATAGTAATACACACTTTTTAAAATTTTATACATTTTATCTTTCAAAATGGACTTCATTTTTGGATTTGGAATACCAAAATTATCTTTGGGTGTTTTTTTAGTACTTTTCTGATAACTTTCATATTTTGATGAATAGTAAAAATTACTAAATTTTAATTAAAATCAATATTTTTAATTGAAAAAATTAATAGTGTCAAATTATACATTTGAGTGGTTTTAAAGTAAAATTATATTATATTTTTACCATTTAATCCAATTTTGATCATGGGACATAATTTCACAATTTAAATGGACATAAGCAAGTGTTAATCTTTTGATAGTTATTATTTTTAAAAACATGCTTTTTTGTTTTGACAATGAGAATTGATTTTAAATTAGTTTCTGAAAATTTTTTGTTTCGAATTTATAAAAATGGATTACGTATTTAGAATCAGGAGGTCTAAATTTTGAAAATTGGTAACTTTTATTTTTGGTCATTTTGAATAATTAATTTGGTATATATTTTATTTACCATTGTTAAAGGGTAAATATTGAAAATAAGGGTAAATAAATAATATTATAATAAAATTAAATTACCCAAAAACGTTTCCTAACCCAATTTTATGATACATGTCCCACCATGGGATTCATTGGGTTGATTTTTGGACCCCATGGAGCCACATATAAGTGAAAATGGAATATTATATTAATTAAGTTAAAGTAAATACCAAAAGGACCTAAGCAAATATCTTTTAGTAAAACAATATTTACATAGGCTTATAATTGTTTTCACTTGGAGTATAAATATTAATTAGAAAGATAAAATTCTTTATCAAATAATCTTATTTTATTTATTATTTTTAGACATCGAATAAGTAAATTTATTTATGACACAATGATGGTGCAATGGTATCCTTATTAATGAAAAAATCAAATAAATTATATTATAAATACTAAAAAAATTGAAAGTTTTTATAACATCCAATACTTTTATAGGTGAATATGACATGTTATAGTTAATTAAATATATTTAGGTATAAGTAATAATGTTGTTTGGACTTTAACACAAATCAATTATTAAATAATCTCAAAATTGACAAAAAAGAGTTTTTAAAACAAATATTATAATATTAATTGATATTCTATTCCTAAAAATATAAGGTTTCCCCAAAGGACTAATATAATGATATATGCATCATTAATAAACCACTTGGGGTTCACTTGGACGTATATAGTATGTTTATTGAAAAAATGATATAAAAATACAAAGAGACACGGTGAATGTCAAACTATTTAACTAAGAGTAAAATCTGAGAGATAATGGTAAAATAGTGATCCAAACCTATCCAAAACCTATTGGTTGAGATTTTTCTGACCCATCCCAACAATATCATTTAAATAATCCATTTTAGAGCCATTATTTACCGAAAATGTTTTTATTATAAAATAATATAACTAGCTTTTCCTAAGGTGCCCCTCACCCCTCTTATAAAAGGGCACTCCCCATTATCTCTTATTCACACCTTCAAATCCATTTGGCTCGGCAAAACTCTTCCAAAATACCCACTAAAATATCCTCCCTTCATCTTATAGGCATTAATTTCGTCATAAAGCCAACCTATGAAGCCCATTTAATCAAATCAAAATGAAGAACCAGAAGAAGAGGTAATGATTTCACCACTCTCTTTCAAGTTTGTTTCTTCTTCCACTTCCTTTTATTTGTTGTTTCCATTATAAAATTATAATAACAGTATCTTATATAAAATATTATTTTATTATAAATATGTTACAACCAAATTCATTATTCTATCCATCCATTGAATGAAATGTCACTATACATGCGTACGTACAGATTACCATCTCCACGTCGTGGTGTAATTTTCATTGAATACATTATTATTTGGATGGGTATAATAATTATGTTTAAATTATGTAAATAATAAATGTAAAATAATAATAATTCTGTATATATGATATAAAATCTAATTATATAAGATTTTACTATCAAAAGAATGATATTGTCTCTCATGCGTGCGTACAGATTACCGTCTCCACGAACGTGATGAGATTCATTCCCCGCCATATCAATTCAAGAATAATTTTTATTTTATTATTAAAAATAATGTTTAAGGACATTATATAATTCATTATATGAATAATATACAACCTATACATAACAAACACACCTTATGTAACAAAACATATAAAATAAAATGAGTATGTGAACACCCGAAATGACGATAATACTAAAATATTATTAACAAAGAAATATTAAAAGATCATATATGATATCATATTAATGTATATGATTTTTTATAGTTTAATGACAATTATTTCACCATTATACAAGAGGTTAATCTACCCTCAATCAAGAAAAAGTACAAAGTAAGGGTTTATTTCACAATCTCTTCATTATCCGAGGTTGTTTATACCTAATTATCTACTAGGACCTCTTTATCATCCACATCCATGTTTCTTAAAAATGTATTTCAAAAAATTATTACTATTTTATAGACTATGGGTTAAAGTCATTTGTACCATTTTTTTACTTTTTATAAGATGTTTGTAATGTAATCATTTCGTCGTTTTCCAAATAAGGTCCTTTTTATCCTTTTTGACAAAATTAAGGTAAGAATGTATTTTTTAACTTATACGGAGGGTGTGACTATTTTCTATCATTATAAAATCATCGAAGCTTCCCTTAAAATATTATAATAATATTTTAAAAATAAATGTTTTCTTTTATAATTTTGTAACTTTAAATGATTTCAAAAAAATAAAGAGTTGTTTCTCTCAAATAGTTTTCATTTCATCTATCTCAACATCATTTGATGGATTTTATTCTTGTTTGAAGTATATTCCTTATAATACAAATCTTAAATATTTTATTGAAGGTTTTGTGATATGTTTGACTATAGATGTGTTATTTTTATACCATTAATAGTTTATGTCAAAGTATAGACACTTCGTATGTTAGTTTTAAAATGAATGTTTATGTAATATTTCATCCTTTTCATAAAATGAATGTATTGGAGTCAGTATGTGACAGGTGGAGCCCTCTATAGATCCTAGATTCATCGGTAGGTCTCATGAGACAACTACATGTGGAATTAGCCGAGGCCCTTTCCCAATTTGATAGGTGGTTTTGGCCGAGGCCTTAATCATTTTTAGATGTCTTGGTCGAGGGCTTGAAAAAATGTTTCAGAATGTCCAGCATTATACATTCCCTCATTCTGAAAATAATATTGATGGGTCATGTGGTCATTAGACTAGTAGAATACACATTATTATGTTTTATTATGGAATTATTTACTCTTTTCATATTCTTTCCATAAAAGTATTCATGTTTATTATTTTTTAAGGAATGTTGTTTCAATTATTCACCATGCTTAATATTTATGTTATCTTTCGCTGTATTTCTTACCCTTAATGAGAATTTGAGTTCACCCCTTTCTTAAGTTTCGTTTTACCAGGATATGAATAAGTTAGTTATGAATGACTTGCATGAATAATCTAAGAGGTTTGGATGTTTCTTATAGAATAAATTCATGTTTTATTTCTTTTCATGTTGTAAATTTGAACTTATATATAAATCTTGTTTCCAATAATACTAAACTGATCGGTCATTCTAGACATGATTTCCTTGTGATTGTTCCAATGTTATGTAATAATGCACCGACGATGGGTAACTGGGGTCAGGGTGTTACACTATATATGAGATGTGAAATAAGAGGGGTGTTGAAATACATATATGGGAATTAAGAAATGGATGAAAAAGACACAATATAAAAGAGGTTCTATTAGTTGGTGTGGTCTCTAAGTGGTAAACCCCTTAATAATGAATCCAAAAAGTGCTAGGTTTGAATATAGGTATGCCCTTTGGGTGGATTTGCAGTGCAGTTAGTGACATAGGAATGATAGGGGTAGGTAGTGATGCAAACAATAAAGCATGTTTGATGATGCAAGCATGACCCTTCTTTAGGACTCTGGGCTATGTCTATTGGCCACATGGCCTTGGGTATATTGGATATGTTATGGGTCTTCCACTATATAGTTAGAAAGATGATGTTTATTTAATTATAAAATGGGCCTTCATCCTGAACATTAAAAAATATAAATTAGGTGATTGATTAAATTAGAAAGGATAAGATCCCTTAAAATCGAGTATGATTCTAAATTTTTGGGATGAGTTTCTTGAGAGTTTTCTGGGACCATGAGATGTATATATAAAGGAAATGGATGACTAAATTTGTGATCCTTTTTTTAGTGAAGATAAATAGAATATTTTTTGGTTTTATATAGGAAAAGAGCGGGGAGATATTTTTTTATTCGTAGGTTTTGGACTATATAAAATAAATTAATCAAAATTATAATCCTTTCCAAGGCAATTCAATTGGTTTTTTTCCAAATATGAGTGGGTTTTATTTTCTTTATAAGTTAACTTCCAAAAATCTTTAAAATAATATCCTTAGTGATGTGGAACTAAATCATGTTTATAAATAATTTATTTTAAATTAATAAAATATAATATAGGATTTTGACAATTTATTAAGGGATTATATAATATTAATGAAAATTAAAGGGAAAACATAGATTTTGTTATGGATACTTTTTATAGAATATATTCCCTCACTTTTGTTCATTTTGACATAATAATAAATATTGTATATTTTTCTATATTTATTTTTGTAGTAGATAATTTTAGTGTTTGAGGAAATAATAAAAAATTCATATTTTTATAATTAAAATGTTTTTATTATGAAAATAATAATAATTTTATAAAATTATTTTTTAAAATATTATAAATTTTAATTTGAAATAAAAATCCCTATATAGTACAATATAATGTGTTTTTTTGACATTAATAGTTTTCTATCCACATAAAAACTACATTTTCACATCATAAATTATATTATAATTTATATTTAAGGTATAAAATTTAATAATATGTTTTTATTAGAATATAATTTACTTCATAAATAAAATAATTAAATAAAAATATATTATTTTTTGAAACTATATATAAACCAAAATGAATTTTTGTTTCATGATAAAAAAAAATTTAAAAATAATTATTTAGTAATTTTTAATGTAACAAATATATGGATTAAATATAATAATAATTATATTGAAAATAAAATATTCTAATTCATATAGTTATGTTCCTGATACCTAATCCCTTATTAAGAAGATAAAACTTTAAGGGTATAGTGCATAATTGTGAGATTTTCATGTAGTGGTTCAATGAACATGGTTTGGGTCATGATCTCACTGAGCTTGAACTTTTTCTATAAATTGGTTTTCTTGAAAATTATTTTTGAAACTCAGATTATTTTTGGTTGAGATTAATTCATGGTGATTCTATCTCTACAATCTCAAACAAATGGTCTTCCTATAGTACTGTCCAAGTGCTCAAGGTCATTGATTCTTTTGGTTGCTTCAATAATAATTTATCACAACCCTTAATATATACTAATAATATGTTCACTTATCTATGGCTATATTGTGAATAGTTATGATGATTACTAGTATTTTAAATTTGAAAAGATTTAATGGTCTAAAATAACAAACTTGGTGAGTGTGTATTCTATATTTACATAATGTTAATAAAGAACCTTTTCATTTAAGAGGTTGATGAGCCCATAAGGGGCTTTGGGAGATGCTAGAGTTTACTTCTCACCTCTATCTCCTACTCCATTTCAGTCCGGTTGGGATTTTCTTCTAGGTGTTTATGTTTGACTCATTCTCAGCCTGCAGTATCATCCATTGCTGCTGCATTTGTTGTCGTTTGTGGGTGTGATGGGAGAATGTGGACTTCGTGCATAGTTTGAAGCCGACATTGGGTTTTGTGGTCGTGTTAAGGTAGGCTTCTCATGATATGTCGTTCAAGAGGTCATCTCTTCAATGAATTTTTCTACTTTTTTGAACTTTTTACTGCATTTATAGGTTTTGGATGTGAGGATTTTTGGTTATGGCTTATGGTACTGACAACGCTGGGTGGACCTTCTCTATTTCTTGTTTGGTCCCCTATTGAAGGGTGGATTGCGAGTTTAGTAAGGCGAGGTTCCCTCTGGTGTTGTCTTTGACCTGTTGTTTTTATGCTTTTCTGATGTTATGTGGTGTATTTCATAATGTCGTGATTTTGGTTTTCTGTATGATATTTAATCTATATCAATTTCAAGTGGTTTCCACATCAGTGCAATGTTCTTGGTTTGATCATGAAGGTGGAACTTTAGTGTATCTAGACCGGACCACTTAGAACAAGCCCTAAAATAGGATCCATAATAGGAGGTTAATCATTATAGTGCTTTAAATATTTGGTTTCATTATAGGGTAAGGAGTTTTCCATTTGACTGGGTGTGTTCTTTGACACAAGACACTTGTATGATACATATTCTTGCAACGGTGGAGAGTTTCATCATGATCAATTACTAGAGAGGGGCATATCATTGTGTTAGTCAGTTTTTACTCTTTTTATCCTTCTGGTGTGTTTTTTCATAATTCCATGGAGTCATATTGGGTTTCCCCCTTCTTCCCATATATGGTGTCTTTATCAAAATAATAAACAACATTTGAAGGCGTTTGGGCCGTCAGATGGAAGGATGGATTTAAGAAGTGAGTTTCATTTTTAAAAATTGAGTCCTTGCATTATTTCCCCATTAAAAAATTTCTCAATCAAAATTTTTATTTCATAAACTTAAAATAATGAGGGTAATTATATATTATCACTAATTATGGTTCCCATGTTGTTTTTTCAAACTTGTGTTTCTGCCCCAACACATTGTCTTGGTGAGTTGTATTGTCTTATAGAACCTTCTCTCTACAATTTAAGAACATCACTAGATGAAAATATTATGAAATATAATTTTTCAAACTATTTCACCACTGGATTGATTAAATGTTATAAATCTAGTAAGTGCATTATCAAGAGTGATTCATTGAACACATCATGTACTAGAGATATTCTAGGTTGTAGTTTTAGATGATAGGACCCCACTCTAATGTGATCATATATCCAAATGTTTATATATATCTTGGTCTATGATTTAACACCTTCTACATAATAATTAATGCCATCCACGTAGGTATACAATAGAAAATATAATCTCTAACCTCAAACTCCATACCTCATAAATGATTATCGACATATATTTTCAGGAGAATTTTAGTGGTTTTCATATGATGTAGAATGTTTTTATCCTTCTATTCCATATACTAGAAAAGGTAATACCACATGATATTCTAAAATATGACATTACCCTATGATGTTATAGTAACACACCTCCTCTAATATAGATCCTCCAAATGTGCCATTTGAATTCAATAAAGGGAAATATTTCTATATCATAAATCTATTATACAAAGACGTTGATCCCAACATCATTGGAAATACATTGAAAATGATCCCAATATATACTCTAGAGTTTCGATGGACCTCTCAAACTAACCATCTATATGAGGGTTATTTTCAATGTTAAATATTAGTTTTCATTCAAGACTTTCTAAAGGGTTACCCAAAACATAGAGGTAATCCTTATATATTGATTTGATATAATATATATTAGAACTCCATTGAGTCTAATCACTTAGCTTGTGTATATCATTTTGAGTTAGTAAATAGGGAAGTATTAATTGATAAAAATGAAATGTTATTACTTTGTAAGTCCATTGATTACAACCTCGATGGAATTATATATTTTTGGGGTCCTAAAAACCCTATGGTGAAATCCAGTGTTATATTTTCCAATTTTCACACTAGTAAGCGAAATGTTTTCATCATACCCTCATAATTCTAACATACTTTGGTGACATGTTAGCATATCAATAATCAAGATAAAAACACCATAATTTATCTCTTCATGTTATGAATACAAAAATATTACATCAATACATTATACATATTATTTCTTCTTAGACTACTAGTGAAGGTTGAGCTTTGAACATTCTCTAGAAGTTACCTCTTTAATTACAATTCTTATAGAATGAATATATATTGGTTTCAAGACATAAAACTCCATCTTCATAAAATTTGATCCCCATATTATTTTATTCCCTTTTTGTAGTAACTCTTCATCTTTTAAATCCACCATGATCATATCAATAATTTATGGTTGATATATTATTATATCAATGTTTCATGATGTTTTATTTATTGTTCCCATATCAATACAATGTATCTCTATGTAGATTGGACCCCTTACAATTCACATAATGGATGGAGTTATAGATTCTTTTCTACTAAAAGAATATTAAACATGGTTTAATTTCCTAGGATTTATTTGGATTAAATAATAATGAACATTGATAATATATGACCACCTCAATTTGTGCATATTGAGATATATTTTTGAATATAAAATTAAGGTTTTATTGTATAATTATATGTCACATTTATCCCCATGGAGATAATGTTTCCAAATCATAAATGAAAAAAATAACAACATTCAATTATCGATCATGAATTGGGTAGTTATGCTCAATGATATTTAATTAGAGTGATGTGTAGGATATCAAATTTTCATTTTTCATTAGTACACAATCCAATCCAATTTTAGATGCATAACTATAGGTCAAGTATCCATCCCCACTAGTGGGTAATGTGAGAACATGTGAAGTGATTATCCTATTCATTTTCTCTTTAAAACATTCCTCAAAATCTTTACTCTAGAAAAAAATTAATCTCATTCAGGTTATATTTGTTATGTGAAATAATAGAAACATATATTTCTGAAAAATAAACTATAACACCTAGATAATCCACGAAAACTATATACATTCATCACTAATGTTGGTCTAGGCCACCCATCAATTTCTTATGTATTTGAAGGATCAATGAATATTCCTTTTTTGGGGATGATTTTCTCTAATAATTTTAGTTATGCAAATGATAAATCTCTTTTACATTACTTTTCATATATCTTTTCATTATGTATAGTCCTCAGTATATTATTGAAATTATCATCATGTTCCTACTTATTTTGGAGTAGATATGAATAATTTCTATAAACACCAGCAAATTTATTTGATGGAAATATCCAAATAATAAATTCATCATATCCATGAATATTTTTGGAGAATTAGTGAGTCCAAATGGAATCACTGTGTACTATTAGTGCTCACATGATTTTTGAAAATTAGTCTTGGGGATATCAATATTCTTAACCGTGACATTATAATGTATTGACAAGAAATATTTGTTAGGGAAATAATGTGTTCCATATAAATTATTGAACAAGGACTCAATCCATGGAAGAGGATAATTTTTATTTATCATGATATTGTTTATATCATGATAATCATGTAGAAGACCGTTCATATATCCTTATTATTTATGTAGAGGACTAGTGAACCCCACAGTGAATAAATCTGATATATATAACATTTACCTTGAGTATACTGTAGCTTTTTCTTTTACTTATCATGTTTTAAAAAGCCATTAGATATGGTGCCTTGGATATTATAAAACCTCTCAGTATATGATTGATTGAAAAATTGACCTCTTGGCTAAGTGGAAGACTAAGAAGCTATCTGGGAATCACATAAACATATTTCATCACAATGAGAAATACTTCATGAATGATTTTTTTTATTTTAAATCATTTTTTATAGATACGGTTCCTTACAGGGAAATAATACACACACTTGTGATGATGATACCAATTTATAATCATCCTCCCCATTAATTTGTAAATAATTAGAGGGATATTCAGGAAAAAAATGGTGACTTCATTATCTCATCAATTTAAATTAGTCATATATAAGGAACAAAATTGATACCCGTAATTGAATTTAATGTCCTTAAAGTGAGTATCACAAGGATTTTTTGGAAGTTCACCCACACATATGGAAAGAAAATGATTTAAATAATTAGGATTTAATAAGTACTGCATTTGTTTCCTCATCTATAACATGACTACCATGTTTTGTGGTGGTGTTTGATTATTTATATTAATCTTGTGTGATAAGAAATAATGTGATAAAGTAGAATAAATATGTACAAACACTATTATTGAATGAATAATAATCATAACTATGAAATAATCATTGTTGGGATCCACCTCAAGAGTTGTGACTTAATATCCCCTTTAACTACCTCTAGGCCGTGGAGGTTGTTTTCATCTGTTATTATCAATAACCTAAGACATGGTTCAAATGTTCTCATAGTTTTTATGTTCCGTATAATTGAACCATATGATGAAAATATGAGGTTTGTGTAGAAAATTTATTTCTTACATCACATTGGTGAGTTTTACCCATTGGAAATTTATAGGGTTGTCTGATTCCATCCTATACCTAA
This sequence comes from Viscum album, assembly GCA_963277665.1. Taxonomy (NCBI): domain Eukaryota; kingdom Viridiplantae; phylum Streptophyta; class Magnoliopsida; order Santalales; family Viscaceae; genus Viscum; species Viscum album. Next base: position 397,987,869 of record OY728126.1, read on the forward strand.
TCATCCCCTCATCCACATTAGGTATTTTTTGGGGTTCTTCTTCCCATACTTGTGATTAGTGGAATATTTTAATTTCATTCCAATATTAGACTTCTCAATCACACTATAAGAACTAAATATATTATTCTAATTATTATACTCATGAGACCCTTATAAATCATAGATATCAATTTTGAACTTGATGGAAAATCATAAAAATTCTTCAATGTTGTCAAATTCATGAATTTACAAGACATTTACTAAACTCAGCATCATCACACAATATAAACATTTTACTTTTCATTTAGTGGTAAAAAATTATGAATGAATATCATACATGTATTGTGATGTTTTCCCCACATTCAACGATATATTCATCATCCTTTTGATTAAGGGAAATGAAATCTCTCTTTGTTTATAGTGTGAGAGTTTCTGTAAAATATTTATTAGATAACATTCTATAATTATTTATAATCCATCATTTCAATATATTCATCTAGATTCATATTTTTATCAATGTGATCAATTTATTCAATTATCCATCGATATGATAAATATATAGAACAAAATTCTATTTTTCTATGATTTTAATAATGGAGAAAATCATCTCGGTGGAAACATTATCTTTCATTGGGGGATTTGGGTGTTCCTCCAAATTCTGGTTTTATTTAAAAACATGAGTTAATTGGTAATTTATATCCATGAGGTTCATGACTCATTTCCCATTGGTTTTCGAATATCATTTGAGGAGTCATCTAATTCCAATCAAATTTGTTGGTGACTCGGTTATTCTTATTTCCATCCATTGACTCAATGAGATGAAAATTTAGGGATAATACATTTTAAATTATTAAAAACATAAAATAAAACAAAAACCTTTAAAGTTATGAATCTTAAAAGAAATATATTCCTTAACCTATTAATTTATAGGATTGAATCTATGTTATCCAAGATGTATTTCCAAAAATAAAATCTTATAGTCATTTTTTCCCTAAATAATGATTTTCAATGATATAGTGAATTTATCAAAAAAATATCATTCATGAGTTTTGAATCATGTTTTTATCAATGATCATTATCATGCACAACTTTATGATTGATTCTAAATCAATATGCCATTTTCAGGGTTATTTCCTAAAAGAATAACTATTCCAAAGACATATCCACATGTAGAATCAATAAAGGGATATATTTTCTTAAAAACCACTTAATTTTTAAATTTACCTTATTTAGGGATTTTTTATCATTGTTAATATTATACATAAGTTTTTGACTATATTTTTATTTTCTTAATATAGAAAATTACTATAATTTTATCAGATACAAACTATGAGAACTGATATATTTAATACACCTTATTTCATGATTTATTACATATAGTAGAACACGAAAAACCAAAAATGACCATTAATAACAAATTATTTAGGAAATTTATTTCATATATCACCATCTTTATACATGCAAAAAAAATTATTGAAAACATCCACAACATGATCTTAAAAATAAATTTTTATTTTAAATATTCATGTGATAACCCGGGGACATACATATGAGATGGGTGATATATAAATCCCAGTATGTGAATAAATAAATAATAAAATAATGAATGAATTATATGTTGGTAAATTGTAAATACAATGTGACATAAAATGCATAATAAACATAATCTTGAATAGCGAGGAATGATATAACATGATAATATAAATGAAACATGGAAATGAGGAAACATCTTAAAAAATGTAATCAAAAAAATAATTATATTATAACCACCAAGATAACATATGCTATTCTATTTATAAGAACCTCCCTCAAACCGTATATGAAATTTCATGAGATTATAAAAATACCCAATAAAATAAAGAGATATATATTTATGCGAATATAGACACTTTCATTTCATTTATGTGAATTAGTGAGGCATATAGATTATAAAACATAATGATGTCTTTGATGAATTATAACCACATGATTATGTAATACTCGTTAAATACATATAAATCCACATTAAATAGAGGATATGTTCAACTAAGTTAATAACCATGAGTTGAAATGTTGAAAATAATTCACTAAAAATTTTCGATAATGGAAAAAATATAATAATATTTGTAGCATAATTATAGTAAAAATTATTTATGGGATGAAATAATGAGAGTTAATGTGGTTTCTCATCATGTTGACATCTTTATGGAAGTAATATAGGTGTGGAAAATATGGTGAACCATGTATTTCAAACATATTATTTCATGATTTTTTAAAATACATCCAGTAATTACATCCTTAAGATAATGATGTATGTTTTATTTGGAATACAAGGATCATAATTCCTCAAAGGTATATAAATCATGGAATACATATGTTTGTAATTTTCTTTAGTGACATTATAAATACATTCGAGCTCTACAAAATGTATTACATAAAATCGGGAATGTATAAAAGAAAGGTTTAAACTAAAAATACTAATAAGTAAATATAAATGATAAGGAAACATAAAATATGAGCTAATGGTATAACATGATAATATCAAGATAAGTTATATGAATAATCACAAGGAAAAGTTACATAAATAACGTGCTATCATATGAAAAAGTCATCATGGGAAATGTGTAAGAAAAATATAACATAAAATAAAAATAATTCAAGGATAACTTCTTAATAATTTCATATTTTTGAAAAGGATGCATAATGAATTTTTTTCACTCCCTTATATCATACTTGTTGTATCATGAGACTACAACATTACTGAATCAATTGGAGAAATATTTGTGCCCACCCATCATATATGATATTTCAATCTCACCCTACACTATATAATCACACAAATCAAAATATGTTCATGATATATGTTTTAAAAAAATTTAATGATTCATAATAAATAATATAATAATTTCTAATGGAAAGAGAATGAGTTTCATAATCTTGTCTCATATCATAAGAAAATGAAATTTCAAAATGAAGTCATTTGAGAGATGAACACAAGGAATGTACAACATAATCAATGTAAGGGATAGTGAGAAAAGTATATACATAATTAAATATATATAAATTATTTAAATTCATTAAATAACTTTAAATTTTATTTTTTAAAATTAATTTAATCAATTTTAGAAAGATAAAAAACCATTCTTGTGAAAAATAATCACCCCACACTGAAAATCGCATTTGAAAAAATAAAATACAAGAATATTGTTGAAATATTCCTCATATAAAATTACCATGGAAACCTATAGAATAATTTTTAAATAAAACAATAGTCATGGTGGGTGAAAATAATATTCATGACGTACATGTTAAAATAATGATTCCCTTTACATTTTTGGTAAAAAGTAATGTAGTACCATACATAGGAATTGACAAGAAGATTAATTTAATTTTTTGAAATTAAATAATACCAATAATGATATTAAATTTTCATAAAATAATATTAAAATCAATCTTTAAATTTTTTATAACATATATATTTGGATGAAATAGGGTATTCAATCAATAAGATAAATAATTCCAATTTTTATTAATACATTTTATCAATAATTTTATGTATCAAAGATGTTAAAAATTGTACAATTATATGAATTATTCTTGAAAACCCATAAGATAATAAAATATAAATATTTTATTATACATTGATTAATTTATTTCCATTATTTTAAATTCAACCAAATGAAATCACGTTTAAAATGAGATTGAAACATAAACCCTTACTACATTGGTAACATTTGAATAATAAATCCAATGAATGAATCCAATTAAATATAAATTAAAATATATTAAATAGTAAATGATTCATTATATAATATATAAGGAATCAGTATATATATTATTCAAAATAATTGGTCCATTAAAACATATGTTTCACAAGAAAATAATGTTTGAGATGAAGCCCTTATAAGGTTCTTATCAATAAGGTGAGATATAATCAATTAAGTGATTATGTGTTAAAACATTATATCCAAAAAAATAATAGTGTTAATAAAATATAAATCAATCATATTTCATTTTGAACATAATCTTGGAAAAATATAATCAACAAAGTAGATGTATTACCAAATGAATGACACTTGTATTAAGAAACCCCTTACCTCTAGTTCAACTGACTTCATATATTTTTAAACCGCATTTATAATAAATATAGGTTTATTATAAAAAATTTATAAATCCATAATTTTATATATCATACCAAATATTATTTACTTGTAAATTTTATTACACTTTTATTAATAATTCCTTGTTAAAATAACATTTTAGTAAAAATTGTTTAATTTTTCATGTTTGTTTTGATTAGGTAGTTTTGTTCATTTCCCTTTGATCATAAAAAAATTATTTAATAAATTTAAATAATTATATAAAAATAATATATATTCATTATATAGTCATTTATAGTAATTAATATATATCAATGATATATATTGAATTGCCCTATTCATAGAGATGGTATGTCATATGTACACATGAATATTGTTTAAATTTTTTCATCGGGTAAAATTAATGTAATGTAAATATTAATTCAATTATATATTACAATTATTATTTCCTATATATCATTTAAATTAATAAAATACATCCTTATTTCCATCCATGTAAAAATATAATTGAAAAAATTTCACATCGCTATGTGGAGGTAGTTGTCCATATGTACACACAAATGACATTATTGTTTTCCAAAAAAATTGGATGGAAATAATTTTTATGTGGTATTAAATTTACATATTTATTTAGGTCATAAATTTCTTTTATATTTATAAATATTATCTTTAATAAAATCTATGTAAGAATATGAAAAAATGAATAACATCGCTTTGCAAGTATTTAATATTTTGTACACACAAGCAATGTTATGATATCCCTCCCCCCCGTAGAATAGTGATAAGTTATATTTTATAACATAATTATATAATTATAATAATTTCATAAATATAATATATATTTGATAAGTAAATCATTATGAACATCCTTAAATGGTGGTGATGGAAAATGACTTATATCGGTTCGAGTGGATGTAGTATAATGCACACAAGATCAACGATTTAATTTTCCTTATAATGGATGTGGATATGGATATTGGTTATTAAAACTAACAATGAAATTATATTTTACATAATTTTTCTTTTATATTATCAATTTTGAAGAATATTTTTATATGAAATAATAACAAATAAAACAAAATGCATGTTTATAATTTTACCTTTTATTTAGAGAACCCATTTAGTTTTATACTGATAACCATTATAAGAGATTTTAATAATCAATATAATGACCCTATGATGTGGGGAGGTATGTGAGGAATATATTTATTAAGGTATTAACTAATATATTGGGTTTTGTAATTGTGAAGAAGTGTGGGGAGGGGTTGTCATTTTATAAGTTGGGGAGAAGACATACTATACATATTTGAAAATAAAAAGTTACAGCCACATAATTCACACGGAAAAGACTCCAAAGTATCCAAATTTAGATCCTTATAAGATATCAGGACAAAATATGACGAAATAAATATAAATATATATTTCTTGTTTCATTTATAACCATGAACATTATATTATAATCCCACATTAATCTTGTTGTTACCTAAACTGTAGTCATTAATTTTCTCTGTTTTTTTCAATCATTATACTCTAAAATTATGTTGATATTGTTAAATAATATTAATTATGATGATTCAAGATACTAAATCCATTTTTATAAATTTCATTGACATAATTGGATAATTTTAGTTTTAAATTTAACCAAAAATCATGATGACAATTATGTTTTCTACAAAGAAAATATTCAGAAGAAGAGAATGTTTTAATATTAATATTTAATATGAAATTTTCTCTAATAAATTAAATTGAAATAATAAATATATAATATGAATAATATATATATATATATATATATTAAATCCATATTTACATTATAACATTATAAATAATTTAATTGAAAATGTAGTTTTTAATAAATACCAGCACTTTTCACTATTAATAAAAATTAAACTTTTTAGAAAGATCCAAAAAAATAACCCTAAGAAAACTTTTATTTATTGACTCTAATATTTAAGTTAAATTTTCAAATTTATTTTATATAAGTAGTAAAAAATAATTTTATTATATTTTTTATAAAAATAATGATCATTTTTTGTGAAAAACTATATTCAATGCATATAAAGCTCTTGCCGAAAATTATGTACTTGGTAATGAATATATTTTCCTTATCTAAAACTATTTTTTTTTCCAAATTTTGTAAATCATGTTAATATCAAAAAATTTAAGGGATATTTCATAATGGATTCATTTAAATAATAATAGAAATAGTATTTTTTAGATCGTTAAAAACACAGTGTTTTGTATTATGAAATCAATTGAAATAATTGAATTTATTTAAAAAGAAATATATCCTATTGTAGTGGGGTTTTTCATTATCATATAATTTCATTGTTCCATTTATATTATTCTACAGAACATAGTTTTCTTTTAAAAAAATTGGATGTTACATTTTACCCACTTAAATAAATTGTCCCCTTGCAATTTAAACTTATACTCAATAATCAATGGTTTGATTTTTTAAAAGACTTTTGTTATAAACCTAAATTGTAATAGGGGTTAATTGAAAATACTTTTGATAATACAGAATTGGACGTATGATTTTCATCTATAATAATACATAATTGGTTTCCAAATAAGAGAAAATTCATGTAAAGTGAAGATACATACATTGATGAAATATATAAATAATTATGGAGGGTGATATGTATCATTGATAATAAGAAAATGTATAATCAATAGAATTTTATGGAACTAAAACAATAAATTTATGATAAGTTAAATGTATATTAATTACTTTGATATTGTTGTAATAGGATAAAGTTATTGTTTCATGATCCTTTTTTTGAGTTGAGGAATTCCTTTACCATATTGAGTAAGAACATAAGAAAATAAATATACTAGAAAGGTATAATTTCATGTCTTAATCAATTTCCACCACAATGTCATATTTTTTCTTAATGATATGTATTCAAGATAAATTCTTCATGCCTGAAGCACTAATATTAAAAACTATCATATTAAATAATCCCCAAATGAATAAAAATTTATTTATCTTATATTTACTAAAACCAGGCGATTTTGAACAATTAATACAATTTAATATATTAATTTTTAATACTTCAATAGTAACTTGAAATTCATTCCTCAATCCAATCCATAAGTTTCTATGATTAAAAAACTTTAACATAATTCTATAATAATCTAATAAGGTACCTTCCAAATAATATTTTATATTAAACTAAAACATTATATATATATAAAAATATATTAACCCATCAAGTAATTTATAAAAAATATATTCAACATCCCCAAATTAAAATGAATTATGACATTATATTTTCACCACAAAATGCATCAATAGTTATTTTTTTCACAGAATAAAATATTCTTAAGTAATTATATTTACCTCAACATAAAGCATGTATCAAACATTCTGTTTTCCTAAATCATGTGTTTTCCCATTAAGTATATCATTACCATAAATTCAAATAACTAGTTCAATAGTACCATTCAAAATATTAATTTAAATATTTAAGGAAAACTGTTGCAGAATAATCCCTAAATGTTTAATGATTCTTATAACTAGAAAACCGTTGATAAAAAATATTCCAACAACATGATTATTAACTTTCAACTCATAAACACTTCATGGATTTTAAGAAAATATGACCTTATAGATTAATAATTTAATTAGGGAATTGACATTGACAATGAACAAGTTCCCCACATCCTTTAAAATAATTAGTTATTAGTTCCTTAGGATGAATATTATTTCTCCACATCTTGTTAACATAATTATTAAATTTTAATCATAAATTAGCTTTTTACCCATCATTTTCTACACATAACGTATCAATCAGTTCTTTAGGGGCGTGTTCCATGGAGGCTCAAAGAATATGTCAAACATACATTACATTATGTTAGAAATATCGTTTTTTAAATCATTACATTCACACCACATTGGTTATTGGAATGCTTTCTTTTATTTCATATCCTTGACTAAAAAGATTAAAACAAACTAGATGAAAATTAATTAACATTCTCAATGGAATAATATAATCTTATATCTAATAATTATAAAAGTTAATTTAATCCTTACCATATGATTCTCTAGGTTTCGGTCAACGATAACCATGGAATCATTTTCTATTAGTTTTTCTAACATTTAAATTCATTGAATTCTTTCATAATGGTCTGAAAAGCGTTTATGAATTTTTAAAGCATATCCCCCATGGGTTTCAAACCAAGTGCTTAATAAGACCTGTTAGTGTCTACCATATGATGATCATGTCAAGACTAATATGCCTTTTCATATTTATTACCCCTGGGTAAATATATGATTAAACCACATCAACATGTATTATCTAGATAGGGTTTTAATTTTATGAGAACCACATTCTATATACTATGCCAAGATTATTGGATATTTTTCTACATATGAAAATTAGTATAGACATAACCAAATTATTGTAACTATTATTCTATCATCCAGGTTCCAAAGGATAACCAATCACTTGATCCAGTACCAACAATAGTGACTCAATACTATTACACATATTATTACATGAGTGTTAATGTAAAAATATATTAATTACACCACAAATATCATTAGGTCTACTATATTTGGAATACTATGATCATAATACATCAAATTAAACTAAAATATGGAATACTTATTTTTTCATTTCCATAGTGAGCTCTAAAATCCATATATCTTCTAAAAGATAATATGATAACATGGGGAATACATAAAAAATATGGGTCAGATAAAAGTCACAACATAATATGATAACTTAGGGAATACATAAAAAAATGGGTGAGATAAAAGTCACATTATAGTAACAAACATTATTGGAATGAATTAGAAGTAAGATAAATGTATACATGATATCAAAAAGATAAGGCACATGAAAAATCAAATAAAATCATAACATAAATATCATTATATTATAAGAACATGGAATCATAAGAAAGGTGGAATAAAAAATTAATATAATATACCACGAGTTAATGCTAACATAATTTAAAATATAACATGGTCTAAAAAATACCATAATGCATTACTTTTAATTGCTAATCCCATACAAGATGTCTCATGAGACTAAATAATTGCCTAATTCTGTGGAGTGATATTTGGGTGTACCCATCATATAAGACATATAAGGATAAACCAATGATATCTAGGTACACCCAATATAACATATTCATGATTTATATATGATAATAAATTAAATATATCATAATTAAAAATATAATAGTTAAATAAGGTATAAAAATAGAATTCATAATGTTGTCTCATATTATAATGAGTATAAAATTTTTAATGAATTATTTTAAGAGTTGAACATAAGGTATACATTACACATTCAATGTGAGGGATAGTTATAAAGATTTATATGTAAGATATATATATATATATATAATTTGTTTATAATAATTTTATAAAATTAAATTTTTTCATTGATAAAATGAAATAAATTTAAGAATATTGAAAACATTCATGTGGAAAATAAATTTTCACCTTTGAAAATTAAATTTGAAAAATTAAATTTCAAAATACTTTTTTGAAATAAATTTATTTAAAAATAAACATATTTACATATAGAGTAATGTTGAATGAAAATAATTTTCTTGATGGTGGAAAATAATATTCATGTCAAACATGTTTAAAAAATTATTCCATTCACATATCTGACAAAAATTAATGAAGTAGATCATTCAGAAAACAAAAAGAATATTAATTTTTAACATTTTTTTAAAATTTTAAATGAAAACAAATAATTTAACTAATAATAAAATAATATTAAAAAATTATTTACATTATTTTTAGAAAAAATTATATAAAAGAAAAATGATTTTTGACCAATGACATAAATAAAGTCATTTTTTCTTAAAAAAACATTTCTCAATCATTTTAAGGACCAAAGGGAGGAAAAGTAATATTGGTATATGAAAATTTCATGTATAACCAAATAAAAAATGATTTAATGTTTTTATTATACATTGATCAAATAATTTCTATTAATATAAATTTAATCCGAAATAATCCCAATTAAAATGAAATTACAATATAAACCCTTACTAATTTGATATCATTTGAATAATAACACCCACAAATTATGTAAATTAATTATAAATGAAAATATAATTAATAATCAAGTTTTTATTTTATTATATATAAAGGGTAATTATATAAACCATTTATAAGAAATTGGTTGCATAAATTAACATTATCCTTAAATAATGTTGTTTTGAAATGAAACCCACATAAGGTTAGTATCCGTAAAATGAGAGTTAATAAATCAATGGATTTTGTATAAACAAGATATATAAAAATAATTACAATTTTAAAAGCCAAATAAATCAATAAAACTTCATTTCACATATAATCCTGGCATAATGTAATCATTGATGTTGACATATAACCTAATTATTGAACATTTCATTAACAAAACCCTTACTATAGGTTTTTCATCATTCATATAAATTTTATCTTCAAGTATAATAATTTTCTTTATGAATATGGTATAGGAAAATAATTATATTTATCATACCATATAATATTTACTTTTTATCTTTTATTATTCCTTTATTATCATTTTTTTTGTAAAAACAACTTTTTGGTTATAATATTTTTCTCATGTATATTTTGATTTAGTAAACTTTTCTTTATAATTTTATCACATTCACGTAATTTAAAGAAATTAAAACATGATATTAATATCATATATATTAATTATATATTAATTTTTGGTTATCCATGTGTGTTAATTAAAGAAAATTTTTCCACAGTTAATAGAGATTGTAAGTTAGACAAACCCATGAATGATGTTTCCATTTTCTCATTAGAAGGACTGAAAGAAAAGTAAAAATTAAGTCACCAATAAAAAAATTATTTATTATAAATAATTTATATTTATAAAATATATAATTGCTACTAATTAGGTTAAAATTAAATGAAACACATTTCATATCGCTACGTAGAGAATATAGTCCACACATATGCATGGGAAATGCTATTTTTTTCAAGGGATTTGGAAAGTAATAAGTAATAAGTTATATTATATTTAAAAAAATATTTTCTATATCCTAAAAATTACATGTATTAATTATATAAATAATTAATCGATTTCCTATAATAAATAATTGAAATGAATCACAAAACCTCGTGAGGCGGTACTCTGCCGTACACACGATCAACCTTATCTCAGCCCACTAATGAAAAGAAAATAAGAATGTTTTTGTGATATAATAATATTATAAGTATATTAATTTCATAAATATATTATAAATATCTTAAATACATAATTATATTTATCCTTAAATTTTTGTGATGGATATAAAATTACATTGGGTCGTGAGCTGGTAGTTTGACAAACCCACGATTTACAGTTTCCTTTTCTATATGATGTAATTAGAGATTGACATAGGATATTAAATTAAAAATAATATAACCATAGTATATATGAGAAAATTATGTTATTATATTATCATAGTTTATTAATATTTAAATGTTTTGGATGAATACATAAAATAAATTTACAGGTGGAGAATTTTACCTCTTCTTCGGATAATCCATTTAGGTTTATACCTAAATATTTCATAGGAGGATTTCATAACAAAACTATGGAGTATCAGATATTGGGTAGAAATTAGGTAATATATTATGTCATATCTTTTTAAAACCAATGGTTTTTTAGATTGTAAATAGGAGAGAAGAGTTGCTGAATTTTTTTATGTGATGAAGAGGATACATATTAGGTTTTTGAAAATTAAAAGTGACAACACCATTTTTCACATGCAGAAAGGATAAAATATTGTATAGTTTAGATCCTTATTAGATAAAATGCCAAAATATAACAATAAAAATGGAATTATACATGTTTTGGGTCATCTATAATTATTATATGTTTCGTTTAACCCCCCTCAATAACCCCATTTTACCTTACTATTTGTAATTGATATTCACTATTTTTATTTTTCATTATGTGGAAAATTAGATTTACCTTATTAAATAACATAAAATATGATGACTAAAAATATTTAAGCTATTTTTACAACTATATTCACAAAAATGGATAATGCTAATTCAAAATTAAACCAGTAAAGTCGAAAATGTTGTGTTTCCAAAGAAAATGTTTTAATTAGTAGAAAGAGTTTTAATTTGGAAATTCAAAATAAAAATGACTAAAATAAACATAATTTTATTAAAAAATATTATAATTAAACTAATTTATATTTATAACCATTCAAAAAATGTATCCTTATAAATTAGTTAAACTAAAAAGAAGTTTTCAATAGAAGTATGATTTTTTCACTATTCATCAAAGAAAACCTATTAAGAAAAATCCCAAAAACACACCCTAAGAAAATATTGAAATTTTGATTGAAAATATGAATTTAATTTTAAAAATAAATTTTTCTAAGAGTATTGGGATTTAAATTAAATATTTTTACACTAAACTAATATCCATTTTTCTGAAAAATGTAATTTGGAAGAATTCAATGAAATTAAAAAAAATTATGTACTTATTTATTAATATATATTTATTATATAAAACTATTATAGATAAATTTAAAAATATGTTTTTCACTATTCAGAATTCCATGTTTAATTACATGTTTATAATGACTATGTTTAAAAAATAATATTAATATTATATCACAATTAAAAAAACATGGTGTTATGTGTTACGTAAGCTATCAATGAAATTGTTTTTATTTAAAAATAAATATATAATAATGACTTAGAGTGGTGAAAAATAATAGAAGTTTAGTGTTTCATGTAATGTATATTATAAAAAATAGTTTTCAATTAAAATATTAGTGAATTATATAAAGACATATCTGAACATTAGGAAATAGAAAACAAAATGCACATCATAGAGGAGGTGCTTTAATGAATAGGATAAGGAGACTATCAAAAAACATGAGAAGACACTTCTAAAATATTGTAATTGTCATCTTCAGAGCATGGGGGAACCATTAAATATATATAGTGTTATGTGAATCTTAATTTCATGCTCTATTGTTTTTAGTGAAGATAAATGGGGGATTTGGGAGGGTTTATATAGGAAAAGGGAGGGGAGATTCTTATTCTTTTATAATCTTGGGTTTTGGACTCTATATCAAAAAATATTTAAATAAAAAACCATACCATATATTTTACCATTTTTAGACCAATGAACAAATGTTCTTGTTATTTTATAAGGGAAAAACTAAACTAATTGATATAATAACCTTGGTTATGTGGATGTTAGTAAGGTTAATAAAGAATTTATTTTGAAACATCAAAACATAATATATGTTTTTAGGATTCATTAAGGGTTTATAAAGATAGTAAAATAACCTAAGTGATAAATTATTTTATATCGAACATATATATTTTTTCTTAAATAGAGTTTATGAAATTTATTACATAACTTTTTGTCCATTATGATGTCATAATACATATTGTGTATTTATTACTTATTGAATTTGTTACCTGAAATTAGACTATCTTAGAATATTAAGAAAAATTCATCATTGGGTAATTTTAACATTTTTATTACAAAATTAATATTCCTTTTTTTAAAAATAATTATCTTAGTATGAGAAATTATACTTTTTTATAAAAATCATTGTTTATTAAAATATAATATAATTTTAACAATAATATTTCTTTGGCCGAGAAAAAAATTATATTTTCTCTTCATAAAATTATATTATCATATCTAGTTAATTTTAAATATTTAATAACAATTTATAAATTTAATTTTATTTATTTAAAAATATACTAAATTAATTAATGATTGTGTCTTGATTAAAACTGTATATTACACGAAACACCGTTTTATTATCATATAAAAATATAATTTGATCAAAATAATTATTTCATCATATATAATGTAAAAAATAAAAAATAAATATAATAATAATTTTAATGAAACAAAAATATTAAAATTAATATTTATAGGATTGAGATACATACACCCTCATTACACCAACGAACAACTTTATGGTAAGGTGCACAATGGTGATATTTTCATGCGTTGGATCTATCTTCATGGTTTGGTCACGATCTTGGTATAATTGAACATATCTCATAAAGGGTTTATCTGGAGATGTATTTATTGAATCCTCATCATGGACATGGTAAAAATAACCTAATTATTATATATCCTTTGGTTTCTTTGAAAAATTGAATTTTTACTGTATGATACTACAGGTTAAGGCCATCACTTCTTTTTTCTATGTCAGTATGTTTTTATGAAAACCATTATTATAAACTAATCATATAAAAACTTTTCATTATATATATTATCAATGATTATTATTTTTAATGGTATTTAAAATCTTATAGGACATAATGATCAATAATAATCAATGTGGTGCATGTTTTATCCATTCTTACATTTCATTAGTATGCATCTTATTTGTATAAAATGGGATTTTTATTTAATAATGTTCGGGTGGATACCCTATGCATTTTTGGATTCCCACTAGAAAAACCTATTCCTCACAACCTGATGAATAATGTTCAATAAAAATTTATAAAACTACCATTTACTCCATATGTGATCTAATACAATTGAAAAAGATCTTCCTTTGAGCCAATAAAAGTATCAAACATGTTCTTTCTTATATATTCCTGATTTTTGATGTCTAATAACCATGATCAATAAAATTAGTGTCACTTAGAATCCTTATATAATCAACGGTATGGTTATTTCATAATTAAAAAAATGATTGGGAACTATAAGTCTTCTTCTTTGATTTTAAAAATCCACACCTTAAATATATCTCTCTATCAATATGTCTATTATTCGATTCTTAATATCATGTTTTTATAGTTGTTTTGTATAATACTTTCTATATATTTATTCTTGTTATTATATCATGAATAATAATTTTTAATTATTCTATTAATACACAAATTATATGAGACCTAATTCATATTCATATACTAAAATGTATTATTTTCTCATTTTATTCCATCCACACTCATTCACATGAGTAATTTCTACTTGAATTAATTTTACAATGTGATATTCATATGATAAAATATATCCTAAAATAAAACTTTGTGAACATATTATATGGGTAACACCATAGTTTTTGGGTATCGACTAAAGAAATAATTTTAAATCTAGATTATTTTCTTTTAAATATTAATTTCTCCATTACACATGTAGGGTAATATGTATTTATAGGCCACAATTAATGTTCATCGTACATGATACTTATAAACATTATTAATTGAAATTCACCCCCTTATGATTAAAAAAATATACCCTCAAGACTATGAATATATAATGTTACCAATATACGTATTTCATCTTATACAATTAATTTTGTCATGATCCTACATGGTGTGACAAAATCTCAAAGTGACTTATTCATAAAACATTTATATAAGCTAACGTTAGAAAAAAAACTTTAGAGAATTGAATACTTGTAATAATAATGTGAAAAATCTATTTCATAGAGCCCATCATGTAATTTCTTTAGACACCATGTTCATCTAAATTTTTTCAAAAATATAAGAAATGAAATTTTTCTAATTATCATTTTTCTCAGCATATATATATTATGTATATATTCCATGATAGATCGAATGGATCTTTTAAGGTGGTTAGTGAATAGTTTATTAAATTACAAGAAACTATGAGTTTCCCTTGAAAAAAAATATCTATATATAAAAGATGACATTATTGGATCATTTTTGGGAAATTAATTTTTAACTATGAATGTTAACAACCTAATATTTTCTCTTTCATTTGAATTTTGAGTAGTGATACAACTTTATTACCCATGTTCTTTGATTATAGGGAACTAAAATCATTTGGATCTCTTGAATTCTATATGTCTGTGGTCCCTCCGCAAACATAGTTCTAACATAACACTACACATCTCACCTCCTTATATGTGCTAAAATATGAACAGACTTTGTACCTTCTTTTCAACTCTTAGCTAGTTGATTTTTCATTCTCATTATTCTGTTTGAAATTATTATTATTCAAGGGTCTTGGTCTTGATAGTTGAAACATTATTTTTGGAATTTTTTCCATTATTCTTCTCAAAAGTTAGATTTTCATTATACATAGAGTAAAATATGAAATATATATAATGAAATAAAATTCCACTATGACTATTAAAACATTAATTTTTAGTTATATAAAAACCAAATTACTTCCACTGAATATTATTATATTTCCATATCATATAAAATATTCTACTAATCCTTCATAAATTTTTTATAGTTAGTGAAATCAACATATAATAACACATGGAATTATTTTACCCATAAGTTAATTTACTGAATTTTATAAATTAAATCCACAACATTCTTAATATTTATAAATTTTCACACATAATTGGATGGGAAAAATAAAACATTATCAATAATTAAATTAGTTATTAAATCCCCCAATTTGGATTCACTGTCAACTCTAACAACACCTCTTTAGAAAATAACACTATTATTAATCAAGTAATATACTTTCTAAAAAAAATTCACTCCACCAAACTATGTGATAAATTATTACCTCATAGATAATTTCATCACAGAGTTAAAGATTCTTGTTGGAAAATGGATTTGATACCCCCTGAATCATTGAACACTTTTCTCTCCCCCCTTTAATTTTCAATCATCTTTCACCATATGTTTACAAAAACCATAACTTCATATTAATTGATACATATTTTTAGGTATCCCTAAATGATATAAAAGAGGATACTATATATCTCACATTGAAAAATAAATAAATATCCTAATAGAAGATCACATACAAAAATATCTACTCAAGAATAAGAGGATGAACATATAGTTTTAAACTCAATTAAATAATATGCTCTCTTGAAATTGATTTAGTGAAGATATATATAATCTAATTTTTAGAATAAAATTATATCATTATTATATTCTAAACAAAAAATTAAAAATCTCTTTTGAGATGATCTCTAATACCAATATGACTAGACCTTGAATATATTTCCGGGTTCTCAAAAAAATCATTAACAATTTAATTATCAGCGTAGATTGTCTGTATCTGTCCCTGGTCATCCATGTAATATGATAATACACATGAATATAAAAATACGTCTATGTCCATTTATAGATTCTGTACACTCTGCATCAATTGTTCTTAGTGTCTCATATATAGTACTACCTTTTAATATACCAACGAATATAGCCATCTCCTAGAAAGGATTTCCCCCTAAATTTGATAATTATTCAGTACAATTACCAATATAAATATAATATGTTAAAAAAATAATTTTGATATCTAAATATTTTCTATATAACCTCACATTTTTCATTGTTTCATTCACATATCACATAATTATCAAGTAATATCAAAAGAGAAGAACCTTAGGATGACTTCAAAACACATCATATAAATCCAATGAAAAATTTATATCATTCCTTGATGTTTAGGTAAATAAAAATGTCATTGGTTAATTTAAATTATTTATTTAACATTACATCAACCATCATCCTTCCCAATTTGGATCAACATAAAATGTGAATTAAAACTTAATTTGATTCTCATATGGAAAATGTCTTAACAATTCTCTAGAATATTTTTGATGAGATAAAAAAATGTAATAATTTTTCATGTCATGTTATAGTAAAAAAATTACATCATCTCACACATCATAGATATATCAAATCTCTTATTCTAATAAACAAAGATTATTTAACAATGGTTTTTATTTTATCCCAAAATAGGATGTCATCTTCATACATAACGATTTTGAGATTACTTGTAGATATCTATCTCTAATATAAGTTTCTATAAATATTTACTTTTTTTATCATAATTTGACATAGACATCCACTAATTTGGAAATATTATTTTTTTTGAGCTTCTATTAGATGATACAATTCATTCTTCAACCTCTAGATCTTATATCCTCACTGTCTGAGATAAAATCCTAATATTTTTCAATGTAAATTTTTTATTCAGTATCCATGTTTAAATATTATGGCTTCACATCTATTTAAAAACTTATGTAATGGTTGAATGTTTCCATTCCCAAAATATTTCATACAATATTCATCTTCCCTTTTATTTTAATAGTTCCCATAAATCCAATGCCCTAAATTTGATAATATCCTTTGCAAAAAAGCCTAATTTTTTTTAACATCTCACCATTTAATTTTAAAATATTTTTAAAAAATTAAATGTCTCCAATCATCATTATCATCTTAATTTCTAGGAAATAAAATCCAATGTAGAGTTATTGTAAATATTATTATGTTACAATTTCATATATTATATCCATTACACATACCAAAATTATTCATCAACTATTTGATGTTCAACGTGTTAGATGAGTGAAGACTAATCATTAATTCTTAATTTCATCTTGTAATCACTGATTCATATTGATTTCAATAATATTTTTAGATAAAATATTTATATTTAATCTTTTTTATTTATTCCTCACATATAAAATAGGTTCATCTTCATCAATGGTTTATT
Source organism: Viscum album (assembly GCA_963277665.1). Taxonomy (NCBI): domain Eukaryota; kingdom Viridiplantae; phylum Streptophyta; class Magnoliopsida; order Santalales; family Viscaceae; genus Viscum; species Viscum album. The sequence goes on from OY728126.1 coordinate 398,006,338, forward strand.
AGTAATATATATAAATTGTGATGGGATCCATCTTGGATACTTACTCACTATAAAAATGTAATATCTTTATAATACATTATTTTAATGTTTATAAATTTTATATAAAGTCATAGTTAGTATTTTATGGCTTTAATTAATTATGACATAAAAACAGTCAACCATCTTGTGTAGCCATTTTTCCAAAATTGGTAACAAATTCCATTAGATCAATACCCCATTAAGATCCATATTTTTCATTTAATTTTAAATTTTCATAGATTTATGTTGCTGATCTTAATAAATAAATAAATAGAAAATATTTAACAACTATATTTCTATTATACCCCATTTCATTTGGTTCCATCAATGAATCTATCCATAGTAGAAAATAGTTATATAAGTCTAGAAAAGTACAAATATCTTCCATCTAAAAATATTTTGAAATATTTTTCTCATCCAATATAGTCATTACCATCACATGTATACTTATATTCATGCTCTTTACTACACCATTTTTCATTGTGGTATCTACTGTTCTATATTGAATCTCTATTCCATTTTTGGAGAGATATATTTCAAAAGAATAACTTGTAAAACCCATCCCATTATCTGATATGAGACTCTCTATTTATATTCACAAATCTTTATCAACTTGTATTCTAAATATTTTTATCATTTGAACCGTTTTAATATTCTAACTGATAAAAATAAAATTGGTCAAATGCTTAAATTTAATAATGAATGTAATGATATATATATATATATAAACTATTTTATTTGGTCTCATCGGACTAAATAAGTAAGTATGAATAAATCCAAATAATTTTTTATATAGAATATTCTACATTTTATTAGAACATTGATATATATTTCCCATTTATAAAATTCATAAATTTTATCCATGTATCGCTCCATCTTAAAAATGTATCTAACTATATATTTTTTTAAAAATTTAATCATACATTATTTTCCTAGATGATCAATAATTTAATTCCATAAGTATTTTTCCCTTCGTTTTCCCTCATGTAACTATATTTTGAGGGATCACAAATATGAAATCGATTAGCATTTATTTTTCTTCCTTGATAAAATATATTTTCATTACTATATATTTTGACTATAAATGAATATTTTTCAATATAACCTCATTTTAATTATCACATAGTTGATAAAAATTATGTAAATTATGATTCATCTGATCAAAAGGTTATATATAATTAGACATTATATTTTAATAATAAATTTTAACTGAGCCGAATGCTTGGATTATCATGAATAAATCATTCAAAAAAATTCATGGATCCCCCTTTATTATTCTCTTTGATTCTAAATATTTTTTTCATAATTCATATATGAGGAAAACCCACTATAAAGTATCCATGACTTGATATATTTTCATGTTTTCAATTCATCTTCAACAAAGAATAATTTTTCAATATTCAACATATGAATTTACACTATCTTATAACTATAGAAAATTTATTCATGTATAAGTTCCTTGTAATCCCCAACTATATTACCTTAGTTACAAAATCATTGAAAAATTAAAACTATGAAAAAAGAATTTGATTTTTATATTAAATGATTTTTTTCAAAACATGATTTATTTGAAATTCTAATAGGATTATCCTAGATTATGTCCCCATCTATTTATTTATTTTACCTATTAGACAGACATTGAACAAAGATGAGTTGTTTTTGTATCCAAACAAGCCACATCAGAAGAAATATCCCATCCATCATGATATTTCATATTGAATTTTTAATATCCTAATAATTTTTATATTGTGTTAATGTATAGTATGGTAGTCTTTTCTTAGTTGTAAATTAACTTCATGATGTTTTCCTCTCTAAATTTGATATTTAAGAGGGTTTTACATTGGTCTTCTTAGTCCATTGTAGTCTAAATTTGGTTTTGAAACTATATTTTCATATATTATAGGTTTTGATTGACATATATATTAATAGTATAATAATCCTACCTAAATTTAATTCTCTTATCACTAGATTATTAATATTAAACCATGATCTCAACTACCTTATTGAAGCCATCCATGATTTTTTTTTCAAATATAATTCATCTTTAAATGACATTGATTTTATCTTGGAAAACACATAATATCATTTAGAATAATTCTCTATGATTTATTTCAAATTAATAATCAAATCAAGTAAAAACATTTCATATTTATCAATCTCATCAATTTCTACGACTTCATTCTTCAGATATTTCTCATTTCACTAAAAATTATTTTATTTTTAATTATTCAAAAACAACTTATCCTACGTAATACTTTCCTTATACTGAGGAAAAGATTCTAATTCATTAATCAATATATATTCATTTTTTTCATTCACTTTCATCATATTAACTTCATTAATTATGAAAATATTTTTCCACTAATCCATAAGTTTAATTTCATAATTTGAGTGGATATATGATGACGAGTGGACTTATTTTTCATTTATAATCTATAATTTTTTCTAATTGATGAAAGAAATATTATCAACTACATTAGGTTTGGTTTCATCCTTTATGATTTTATCACATTTATATTTCTAAGGCCTCTCATTGTTTTCATTTTATTCATATTCTATGCACTTATTCTTTTGAAAATTTATAGAAATGTGTCAAATTACATTACAATTATAGTTCTTTAGTTGTATTTTACTTTTAACCATTAACTTTTCATTATTTAATAATTATGGAATATGGGAAATAATTATAATATAATACTAATATTCATCAGCATCATCATATTCAATTGATCCTATATCTTCATTATCAATGATCTTGAGCATAATAATTACATTAAATTCCATATCATCTTTGATATTTAATCTAAATGATAAAATTATTATTATTAAAAAATTTGGTATAATATTATTCAATTAATCTGAATAATTATCTTATATATCCTTTAATTATAATATCATAGGTACAAATATTATAAAAAATTATCCTCAGTATTTTTACACCAGTGGAATCATCGATCATTCTCTGAATTAATTCATATTTCTGAAAATTTCACTGAATCTTATAATAAAATCAGTAATGATCTAAATATCTTCCATTTTAGTCACTTCAAATATCCTCTTAACTTTTTAAAATTTTCCTCTTTGATTTCAAAACATTTAATAATATATTTCTAATTTGTAAAAAAAATCATTCCATAGTTGAGTCCCATGAAATTTGAATATACCTTTTCATAATGTGACATAAAATTAATGTTGTGGTCTATAATCAACATAATTTTTAATATATTATAAAATTTCATAGGTGAATCCATATATTTTATTCAAAATACAATTTTTCTATATTTATTACATTATCACTTTGAGTTAGAGGATAAGTTACCAACTTATTATTCCAACAATAATATTTTTTTAATGAATGTAGAGACCATCATAATATTTAATATACCTATATTACCAATATTCAACACATCATTGATATAAAAATGGGAATAATTTTTTTTAAACCAATTAAATATCCTAGGGTGAAATTCACCATGATGAAGGGGAGTTGGGGTGGATTAAGTCAATAGTTTCATTTATTTTTATTTCTATTAATTTAAAATCAAACTCTAAAGAAATTTTGTAATGCGATTATTTCTTATATGATTACTCTAACACTCCCAAATTTTGAATGAATTAAATAACATAGGTGCACTAAATATTTATAAGGTGTGATTGTAATGTTTGATCTAACTAATTGTTATGTGTAATTACTCTAACCCTAGTAGCTCAAAGTTGGTGTTTTTTTGTTTCATTAACATATAAGACAAGGAATAAATTCCTAAAGTACGACATTAATATTAATCTTATAAAACAAGACAGAGACATTATTAATGCATTATATTTGAATACATTAATTGGAACAGTATTTTTATAATAATATTATTCCATCGAAAATATAATTTCATATAAATAGTATTCATCTTATTGGATTATTTGGAATGGAAATAGAATAAGGGGGAGCTGAAATGCTCAGTAACTTTTTATTACAGATTAATATATCATGAATCAATTATAAAAGTGTATATTCATGTGTAAATTTTTGAATCCACAAGACATATAATCAATAAACTGACAAGGAAGTGCATCTAGAGATAAAATCAATGATAAAATATTATAGATAAAAATCAATATACCATGGAAAATATTTGATAACATATTCCATTTAATAAATAACATAACAATAACAATTAGATAAATAATAATAAATATTTAATTGAAAAAAATTGAAAACTCATGCCCTCTAATAAATAATTAAGTATGAAATTAACCAAGAGATAATTTCATTGTGAAAATATCATATATAATAATAACTAAATGTTGAATGAAATATTTTTATTGTTATTGGATATCATTTTTCCAATGAACATGATACCTATACCATCAATATCTATCCCCAAAAAAATTTCAAAAAAATTGGTATAAATCCTTTTAACTATGTTTGGACAACTGATTCGGTTCATAAAACTAAAAATTCATCAGGGGATATATATAACTAGTCCTCAACCACTTCTCTCTTTTACCAAGAAGTCATTATATTTCTACTAGTCAATTTAATTTTCAAACATTGTTCTTTATCATCAAATATCATTTTTATGTAAATAAAATAGATTTATAAATATTAACATAGAAAATAAAATTTCTTTCAATATAGAAATTAGTATATAGAATGATTATTGGATTAAAAAATAAATATATCCATGATAACAAAAAAAGACATTTATGGAAAATATAATGGCCGATTATTAGAAGAATGTGATCATTTCAAGGGGAAAACAAGAAAAATGAATCAAAGAAGTTAATTCCAATAATATCATTGTATAATATAATCATAAACCATCATGTAATTGTATAAGGATTCTATCAATATTGTATATCCTTTAAAGAGTATTTGAAAAATAAATTGGTTTTATAGTTGATGAATATAAATACAATAAATAGATATTTTATAACATTATTGAGAAAAATATGATTTTCATTTTGATATTAATTTTTTTTAAATTTTTTTTGTTAAATAATTTTCTTTTAATATAACTTTGAAAATAGTGGGTTTCAATAATATTAGTAATATTATAAAATTGAACATTTAATCTTATGTTAATGTTAGTGGGTAATTATATATATTTTATATAAGTGATAAATAATGTTTATTTTTGATAATAAAATGACTGAAAATTTACATGTTTAGAAAACCATTTGAATATTTATTTGAAATCATTTTTTCAAAAGTCCAAATGGGTAAAAATTTATTAAAAAATTAATTTTTAAATCCGTAAATAAATTTGAATATATTTTTAGATAACATGGTTTTGGAAGAATTCATATTTCTAATTGAAAATAAAATTGATTTTGTTTTTTCTTAGACACATTTTATATTTTATTTTAATCACCAAAGTGTGAGAAAAAATAAAAATTACAAAAAAATATCATGAATAACATAATTAAAATAGGGTTAAAATGGTTTAAGATAATTAGAAATCATAAAAATATTTTGGATATATTTATTTAAGTTTTAGTCATAATTTATTATATAATACATAATGTTTTTATATTTTTATTGGAATTATGAATTCAAGATTCATCTGAGGGGATATTGGAAAATTAGAAAATTGGGCATTAATTGTTAGGAAATAATGTCCCAGATGTGTTTTCCCCAAAAATATTATAATAGATATGAATTATAAGATTTTAATCCCATTTAAATGATGTGAACTGTGTACAGATAGTGAATTCCATTTATTTTTCAATAATGATACGACTTTGGATCTTGATGAAGATAAATAAGTCAACTCAATACCTAATGAGAGAAGTTTAAAATCTGAATCCTACTAAATATATAAGGAAAGAAATTCACATGATCAAAAATATATAGATGCCTTTTTAAATATGAAGTACATGACATGAAAACCATTTACATGACATGTAATAATCAAATAAGAGTCAACCTAAATAATTACACGGAATGAATTGCATAAATTTTGTGATTCTATGAGGATAATTAATATTTGACCACCTCCACTAAATATTTGGAACTGGATGCCCACAATTTTTCTCCATTTTATCCTTATTTCATTTCCCCCTTCAACTAAATTTATTTTCTGTTATATTAATATATTATTTTACTCATTCAGTGGTTAATATTTATGGATTTGAAGATTCATCATTTTTTCATTACAGTTCCAATGATGGAATCTAATTTATTTTCTATAGAACCTCTATTTCAACTATTTTTTCATTTTTTCATCATTTATGTAAGTATTAAATGGATTTTAAATGATTTCAATTGTGGATTTATTTTATTTAATTTGTTTGTTTGTTATTTTTATCATGTTTCTATCTATGTCCCATCTTTCATTCAACACTGTCAAGTAAGTCTAATTATCATAGGGTTAAGGTACCTGAGTAAGGGTTGATTTAAACCTAATGAATCAATAAATCATAAGATTGTAACCCTAGAGTTTGTAATTAAGATAAAAAAATTTAATATCACTCATTTAATTTTCCCAGATTATCGATGGTGAAATCAAAACACAATGACCTAATTTTAGTTGATCATACTATGACCAAAAGCCTGGGATACTTTATTTTTCAAATATATTCATCATGAATATTAGTTTTTGATAATATTAGGACTATGTATTAGATTCTAACATTACTAGATCTAATTTGTTTGACCAAGATAAATTAGTGACCTTTTCACTAATTCAAAACAAAATCTATAGGGTTATCCGAGCCTAGATTTAAGATTTAATTTTTCATAAACCGTAAAAATGACCCCAAATAAATCATTATTATTTGATTATAACCTAAACTATGAAATTTTGGAAAACCCAAACTAAGGAGAGACCATGTGATCTCTTTCTGAATAGTACATACCTTAATATTAATTTACCATAATACATCCATATTGGTTCGACACTCTCCTACCACTATGATTCATATTTTTTTACTAATTATATTTTTAGAAATATAAATATCAATTTGATCAATTTCCACATGTAATTAAAATAATCATGAGGGCCGGTAATATTTTGACACCATTGCTGTAGATAACTATACATGGGCACAAATACCTTAGGTACGAACCGAGGATTACCTCACTCTCACCCACATTCAATTTATCCCTTTATTTTTTACAAATTATTCACACATGAAATATTATATATTCCCACATTGCTTCAGCCTACTGTATACGTCGTGGCCCATTGACTCATTTAAGGAATATTGACACTCAATAGTTGATTTTCATTAATCATGTGATTGATAGATATCTATTTGCGTGCTCATTCGTTTCTATTTATGAACACATAAATATTTTCCCCACCACATCCCCAAAAACTACATTACGTGCCACCTAAAAATTAAGGAGACTGGCTAATATTGCAGGATCACACCATCATGGACATTGTCTTGTTGCCTTTTAGTGGGGATGTGAAAAATATCTTTCTCCCTCTATTTAAAGTGTATTAATTAAAATCAAATCAGGACTAATCCATGTGATCTTGAACCTGGGGGGGGGGGGGGGTTTAGTTGAATGCAAATAAAATATCTCCATTATAACATCTCAAAATTTCTAGGCAACTACTATTCCATTAACATCTATGGTGTATCCTCTGATTATATCAGACTAAATATCATTCCTTTATCTGTAAAAAACATAGACAGGTATTTGATAAATATCTAGGAGCATGCGTCTATCCAAGAATAAGACAATTTAGAAATGAATTTCCTAGAAAAATACCCCCAACCAATATGTACAATGATATTTTGGAAGGAGATAAAAAACATTGACCATGATGTTAGATATTCAGTCTAGTAATCTAGGGATTACTTAAAATAGATGACCCATTAATCCCCATATAATGAAATAGATACGTGGAAATAACTACAATCCTTCATCGATGGACTAAAAACTTATGGTAAAATATTTTTTTATGCATCCGCTTATAGAAGGCTCATTCTCAAGACAACCAAATTTGGAAGAGCTTCATTAGATGAGATATCTAACAATTCCAGTCTATGGTAGAGTGATCGAGGACTACCCTAGTGTATAATCTATTAGTTGGAGGAGACTACCAGCCCAGAAGACCTAGATAAATATCTAATGAAGAAGCTATATTCATTTCTGATACATACTAAAATACCACCATTGCTTCCCCTATTATATTTATTTAATCCAAAAAATTGTGTGGTGGCACTCACCCAAATCAGTATTACAAGGCAAGAATAATGAAACTCAAAGATTATATTGTAATTTAGTAAATTTTAATCAATAAACTCAATAGTTTCAAAAGAATCAACAATACCCGTTACAATTTTATTATTAGAGGCCAGATCAACTTCTACAAGAACCCAACCACGTTTTTTTATTAGTAGTGAAGTGGGAATGTACTACCCTAGAAATATGGACCACCTGATTACCCACACAAGAATCAATATCCTAGACCATAGAAAAAATTCAAATAATTATATTTTCCATTATATATGATTAGTTTCTATTTTTTCAAAAAAAAAGTAGTATTAACAAGGTCCACCAATATATAAATAGAAATCCCCATCTCTAAAATCAAATTTGAAAAAACTTCTCACTACTATCATGATAAAAACATATAAGATGATGAATACCTATGAGAATTAAGTGAAAACCTGAAGTAATTATATATGAAACATTGGCCATCATTTTGGGAAAATATAGAATACCATATCATATAAATTTTTAGTTATAATAATCGATAATATTGATAATTAACCAAGATAACTGGCATAGGCCATAGTTATTTTAGAGTTGAAGAATGATATATTTTGAGTAGCCATTTTAAATTGAGGAAAATAAGATAAAAGATATTTACATCATTCTGTAATCATCATCTTGGATTACTATGACTTCACAAATAATGTTGGTCTTGTCAAAAATTTAAAATAAAATCCAGTTGATAATGATCCAGTCCAAAATACCTAAAAAATAAAATTTTATGTCGAACCTCCACTATGAAACTCTATCTCTGAATTCAAGGATAGATGATACAATATAAAATATAGGTAAAAAATTTATTAACATTTTATGAAATTACATATCAACATCCCCTTTGTAGAAGATATTTATCATATGATTTATTGTGGTATGTTCTTGAAAGAAATTCCCGTATGTACGAATAGAATAGATGAACTAGGAGTTATCTCCTTAAATGATGAATTATATTGAACTATCTAAAAAGGATACCTAAGATTATATGAGACCCTGAAATCTTGTCAATTCCTTGCACTAAAGAAATATTTAATTCTTATAGGGCCTTCTGTGATCTTGGAAAAAGTATTAATATCATGCCTATGAGTATCCTAAAAAAGATGAGGCTTAGAGAATGGAAACCAATGAGAGTGTCACATCAATTACCTGAATGATTAGTAAAGTGAATTTGATGTCTTCTAGAGGATGTATTTTTTAGGGATGGTAAGGTTATACTTGAAAATTATTTCATTGTCCTTTATATGGAGGAAGACAGTGATGTCCCCATAATTCTTTTTTGTCCATTTTTCACACTTGAGAATGTTTTGATTGAAGTAAATTGTTGATGGATGATATTTAGAGTCGTCTTTAAATTTGTTTTTTAACAACTAACTAAAATACCTCATGAATATAAATGATTAATTTGATTGGAAATTAATCTTTCTAAATGATAGAGAAGTTTATTATATGACTAGTATGGTAGATAGAGAGAACCTATCTCTGGATGAAGATGAATGTTGTAACAACCAGGGAGTAAATTACACTACACCTCTGATGAAGGATTTCATCCCACCATTTGTACCATATATTATCAAGAACCATTGAAATATGTGTGTGTCCTTATTTTTATGTACATTTAAATGGAATCATCTGCTACTAATGAAAATAAGTGAAGTTCTTCCTAAGTGGAAACCCATGAATGATTTAATATGTTTGGATATATTTCCTAAAAACTAGGTAATATGAAAAAATGGAGTATTTTTGGAGGTTTTCTTCCATATATATTAAAAATTTATATTACAAAAATAAAAATACAAAAAAAATATTGTAAACAAATATAAAGTGTGAAAATTTTCCAAATAGAAAATATTAATTTCCTACATTTTTCATTCCTTATAAATTTAAAACAGTGATAGAACATTGTTATTTTTACAAAAAATATGATCCTTTGGTTTAAGAGAGACACCACCTAGAACCACTGCTCCAACGTACCAGTTCATCAACCAACCACTACTCCCTCCTCCCATCTTCTCCTATAGTTACCATTATCCAGTCACCCATCTTTATCCTCTCTTTCTATCCCACTCAACCATTCTTTCCAATTCTAGTTCCTACACCACACAACCATTCAACATGGACCATACCAAAACCATGAAATATAAGGCTTAATGGGATGACGATCCTCCCTTACCCTAGAATCCAAATTACATAAAGGGCACTCCCAATAGTTTATGTAGGTTGTTGATGAAGTTTTAGCTGATGGGTGTCCCTGAATGATTTGTTTCTATGGATATACAGCTAAGAAGATCTTTGTTACAATTTAATAGGAGGTTGAATTTATATATATATATATATATATATAATTTTTATACTATTTATTTAGTTTATTTTGAACATTGTTTTTAAAATAAAATTTTATTCATCGACCATACAAAACAGATTTTTTTTCATTTCATATATTTATCTGATATTCTTTCATCTACTATTAACTGTGTTCACCTTCTTATTTGTTAAATCTATATTTCATAACCAATTTTCAATAATTTTAATATATTGTATGTATTTGTTGTATCTAAAACGTTTTTTATGTGGAAAATTTTACCATTATAATTAAACAACCACCTAGAATGAATTTTATTATTGGGATATCTCAATTCCCTATTTTATATTTTCAATTTTCATGTAATTTTTTCTATACTAAATTTTCTATTTATCCTATGTCACTTTCCAGAATAGTGCATAAACAATGTCATTTTAAGTGTGGGGGAGTCTTTTTTAATCTTAAATATCTAAACACTTGGATTTATTCTTATTTTTAATAGTCTAATAGTCAATTTTTTATTAATGAAGATACATTGAAATGAAATATTGTGACTCCTATTTATATAAATGAAAATATTTGGTTGAGGATTTCTGAAATATTTTATTATTTATTTCCATGATTCTATATTTCAGTAATTAAATTTATTTATATATAATTTAATTTTTTTTTTGAATTATTTATTGATGACATTAAATGAGTGATTGAATGTTATTTTTTTATTTCCAGTCCTTAGAGTTTTATAGAACTAAATTTTCATTTGGTTATCTGATCATTTTTCTTGAGAGATACATTGGGCATGTAAACCTATCAAAACATGCATTGGAATCTTACTGAGGCTGTGTATGAATAAATGAACTGTTAAACTGATTGAGGTAATATTTTTTGAGCAAGTTATCTTGAGACCCACTAAAAAATCTCTGATTTCTAACCTATATGTTCAATGAAATGCCCTATTATTATTGAACCATTTCATGAGTATTATCCTTCCATACCATACTCTTGGTATTATGGATGAATTTATTTTTAAAAATTGGTTTTCTGGTATTTTTTATCTTTTCCATACACTATATGTTTAATGGTGAGAAGACTTACAAAGGAATTTTCACCAGATTAATATGACATGGTTCATTATTACCATTTAATTTTTCAATTCAATGAATATAATTAGAAATAATATATATATATAACATGGGTTGTGTATTATGATGGTTAAAAATCACCATTAACATACCGATGAATCTTATGATGGATCATATGTGTCTAGGTGATGGATGTGAGATATTCTCTATGAATTATTTTGGAAAAAATAAATAAAATGAAAAGAATAAAGGAATATGGAACTTTATTTATTCTTTCTTAACATATCCAAGGACCCACAATGATTAGTTAAGAGCATGGATATATCATTTTCTCCCAAATGGGTTAAATTATTGCAATGTTCAAGATTATCATGATTTATGATATAGATATTTCCCTCATTTTAATCTATATTTTATTCATGTACACACATGTATGTATCCTTAAATCTATTTGAACTTTATTGTTGAATCCTTATTTATTTATTTTTTATTTTTCATTGTGAAGTAAGGTTATTAGATCTAATGAAATCTTATTTTTATGATCATGTTATCAGGTTATGATCATAAACCATGATACATTTCTACCTTGAGTGATAAAAAAATTATTTTGAGGTAAATTGCGAAAGGGGTATATCTTATAAAGAAAAATTATGAAATTGTAATTAAAAGAAGAAAGAATATGAATAAAAAATTCATCTATGATTCATGGATTATTTTTTGTGAATAGTTTATTCATAAGGACTATATTCTTCCACATGAACAATGTTTTTTTCCTTGGTTGTTATGCACATTTCTTTTTTAAAAATTGTTTGATTTGGGTACTCTATTTATATTAATTTTTAGTGAGGATAAAAAATTTGTTTATGTGTAAGAGAATTTGATAATATAAATTCATATAAATTTTATGAATATATTTATTTATGTTTTGATAAATATTTATTTGATAATACACCGGATTTTGAGGTTTTCTCATAGGAATTTTGAATTTAAGACTTAGTGGTAAGTTGTTCTAAAATTGGAAAATTGGAAATTACATATCGTAAATCTGTAGTACTTGAAAAGTACACCATGGGTAGACCACCATTGAGATGAATTACAAGTTGAAAATATTATTTGTATTATATAAACTAGGTATGTGACATTTATTCCATGTACACATCATGAAATATTCTTAGTCTAAACTTCATGAATATACATGGTGTGATCTCAATACATAATGTGAAAGTTTAAAATGTGAATCTTAATAAAGATGCATGCCATGAAATCCTTGAGATGCAAAATATTCATATAATGTTATTTATTTTATGTGAACAATGTGAAAACCATTTAAACATAATGTATATATCGATGAATAAGTATCATAATATATACATAACGTGAATTACTTATACATCATGACCATTTAGGATAATAAATATTTGTGCACCTTCAAATGAATGTGGGAGATGGATATTGATAATTTTTTTTTTCATCATTTATTTTACCCCTTAATTTAAATTTGTTTATATTTTATTCATTTATTATTTTATTCATTCTTTGGTTACCACATATCAATTCCAAGACTCTTTATTTATGCAATGTTTTTAGAATTATTGAATCCAATTGCACTTTCCATAAAACATTGATTATCATTTTTTTTCACTATTCTTTCACTCTAGTTATTATTTAGTTTATTTTTTATTATTTTGATAGTGTATTATTTCAATATATGTGGATTATTTGCTGCTATGATCAGGTATCCATATGTTTTAATAACATCTTTCGAAACTATCATGTGTGGCTAATCGACTTAGGGTTTGGGTCCAAAAGTAATTGTGTATTTAAATATAACAAATATCTAAAATAGAAAATTGATAACACTAGGGATTGTAATTTGGTTAATGACAGTTAATATCATTTGTTTTCAATTATCCTGACCAAATTTATGTTGATCAGGCTAGGACCAATAGTCTCGGATATTCTCTTCCTGGTAGATAATTTTTTTTCAAATTGTATGTTGACTATCTTTAGACCACTGATTCTTTTCCATCTTATTTATATCCTATTTTTTGGAACAAGAATAATAGGGGACATTTTCACTGCTTCACACCCAAATTAACAGGTTTATCTCATGATAGATTTATATTTTTTTTACTAAACTCTAAAATATACCACATAACATTATATCTCAATTTATTAAAACCCAAACTGTATTTTCCAAGAAATACTAAACTAAATATATATCAATAAGAATCCTTTTAAATGGTTATTACTATATGGTTTACATCCAAAAAATTTGACCCTTTGAGTTATCACCCATACGACCAGTGTCTTATGACCTGGTAGATATCTGTAGTTTAGGAAATAAAATTTTCTATTAGATCAACACTTATGCATTATAAAATATAATTTTCATCCAGGTAAGAATATTATAGAATGATCAAAAACATTTCTCCAACTATGATTTAAAAATAAATAATCTTGATTAAAATGAGATTTTAAAATAACTACTTACAAAGGAAATGACTTTGAAGTGATAATTTTTAATTAATAGATTGTGCTTATGTCACGAACCGTCCCCTGGGGCCCGTGCCGTGACTACCCCAAGCCTTCCATCCATAGGCAACGGGCTGGAGACTAGCAACAAAGGCGTAAATCCCTAAATGTGGGAAGGCATTACCATTATAAATTGTAAACACACACAACAGAGTACGATCTAGAAGTAAAAAACTAAGAAAAACTGTTTAGAAAGGAGTGATGAAAAGTAAAATTTGCCGAAAATACAAGCCCAATAGGAAGAAACAAGTAAAACTGAAAAACAAGTACAAATGAAGAAAATTAAAGCAACTACTAGGTATTCCTCTATGAATTCCTACCTAAACGGTAGGTAAAGATAGCCTCCTTACCACTCCATGTCTGTCAGTCTCCTCTGTGTACCGACTCATCGTAAGATCTACCTCTTAGTACCTTCCAATCTTGCTACTCTGATCCCCAGTCAGCACTATCCGTCATCTGCAACCAACACAACAAGGTTCCAGCATAGCCTGTGCAGGGGTGAGTATAAAGATACTCAGTAAGGACCCCGAGACCCTCAAGGTCTCACAAAATCTAACAAGTATAAAACACAAAGTAATAAAACAACATAAAACCACACTTAGATATATACCCATACGTATAACTAAGTTATCAAGTAATCCCTCTCAATCAGGAGGTAAACTCAAAAGTAACTAAGTCAGCTCAACCAGGATTTTTATTCACATTGTTGAAACCATGACTGGTGGAGAACTCCTCCTCTATAGAGTAAAGTGGGCATACCACAAACTACAAGGCGCTTCCCACTAACCTTGGATTGTGGAGGTGCTCTTCCTGTTGAGTACTGTGGGACTGTCGCACTCACACAGAGGCGCTTCCCAATGTTGGTCTGCCACCAACCACCAGGCACTTCCCTGATATTGGTCTCCTCCAACTACTAGGCGCTCCCCACGAGGCTAGTCAAAACACTCCGAGTCAAATTGGTCAAGTAGTTGTCAGGTCTCAGTAAGATATTATGTCACCGTACTCCGTTCGCTCACCTCCGGGAGGTCCTCTCCATGAGCTACAGGTCGATACTCCAACTCTCATGATGTCCCATGTAGAAGTATCTCAACGTTCTGCCTTGTCATAGAGGTCTCAACGCAAAAGACAGTGCTTTAATCGGACACCCGGTCTGGGAGTTATAAGTATTTTAGTCCAAGGGGCCCGGTTCGATTCGTGTACGATCCAACCTGGCCTTATCTCGACATTACCCCGAACTTCAGTGGGGTATACTCAAAGGGACTATCGAGTTCCAAGAATACCAATGCCACCGAGTGTTCATCAAATAAAAGTTTAATGCCAAAGATATGACCAAAGAAAGTAAACGGTCTGTAATGGGCCTGGGACCGGTCCACCCAGTCGGACCGACTCGTCCCAACCAAGACTGGGCGACGCGGTCTGGGTCGACATGGCTAGACCCACTCGGTCTGACCTGGCCCGTTGGGTGGATCATCCCACTAGGTCCGACCCAGTCTGTTGAGCCCGAACCAGTAGACTATGGGGGTGGTTCAGCCCAGAGGTCACCACATAGGCAGATCAGACCTGAGGTCGGGGCCGGTTCGGCCAGCACTACGAGGGGCGTTGCTTGGTGGTTCGGCCAGGGAGGTCAGCAGGGTGTCGATAGATTTATGGGAGGCCGCGCTTGGCACGGTCAGGTCGGTGGTGGGCCAAGAAGGGCTCTTGGAGGCCGCTCGGGGCGCGAGGTTACTTTCAGGGCACGGGCTGGCCTCACTGGGCAGGCCAGCAGGTTGCTGGGAAGGCTGGCTGGGCGCCAGGTAGGCCTGCGGGGCGACGAGCAGGGCGCACGGGAGGTCACGTGGGGCACGGGCAGGGTGCTGGGAGGCCGCGTTGGGGCATGGACAAGGCAAAGGAAGGCCGGTGCGGCACCGGGCAGGCCGACAGGGCGCGCGAGTGGCCGCAGGCAAGCCAGGATGGTCGGATCGGTGCAACACGGCCCAGGGCGGGCTGGCGGTGTTTGGCTGGCAGAGCATCGGTGCACCGCAGGGTGGCGCGATTCACAGAGGACGCAGGTCATGAAACCTTTTTCATTGAATCCTTTATCACCATCGCTTAATCGCCATGCCGAAGAAACATCACAAAAGATCGGCTGAGGGAGTCGGGCCATGCTAGTTTAACCCACACAGTCCGCATTTAGAGGTGATAGCAATTGTTTCATCAAAGGAGAACGTTGAAAAACAATTTCTTTTAATCCTTCACATTGATTCCTTTCAAACAAGGATGAGTAAAAGAAAGGTATACTACTCAAAGTAAACCCCATACCTTTGTTGGATGTTCGTCATTCGTTGACAAAGCTGCGGGAAGAAGAAAAAGAGGATGGTTATTCGTCACGTCTGCCAAGAACTTCCAAATCCGAGTTGCGTCGGCTCATGGAAGACTCACCACATCGATAAGTGTCTGTGAATGAAGTCCGAGGAAGAAGTCCATGGAAGATCGTTTCCAGTGTTTTTCATTGGGAGAATGGTTCTTCGTTGGGAGCATTCTACCAATGATCCTCTAATCATCATTTTCCAACAAAATGAAAATCTTGACCCTCCAAATAAAATATTGTCATTTATTATAGATTATTGAGTTTAAAATTAAAATTTTGGGGATTAATTAAATAATATTACCCATTTAATTAATCGGGTGAAGTTGTCATAATAAACTATGCATTAACTCCATTAATTAATGGGGAGGTCAAGAGGCTCCCCCCCGTTAATGAGGGGAGTTGAGATGATTTCATCTCCTCCCATTAAAATGGTGGTTAAGCTCTATGTGGTCATTATCTCATTTATCCACAAATGGGACGTGGAGTTTGGGTGGGACCCACTACCATAACCTTTCACGGGAGGATAGGTGTGGTGGACCCACCACCAACATCCATGAAGACGTTTTAACCACCCAACAGTTACTTTGCAGCTCAAATAAAATATAGTGTTGCACACTTTATTTTTTTTAAGAAAACGCAAAAAATTAACTTCTATTCTCTATACACTGATGTCGAAGTGAAAGTCACATTAAGAGAATATCGGCATTGCGAGTTCAAAAATTCCCTCAGATTTCCATTCTGATCACCGTTTCAAACTTTATTAAAACTCACTCGTACGTTTAATGAACGTACCCAAACAAAACTTCAGAAATTGATTTCAGGCACACAGAGCCATGGAATCGTGCACCATCAGTTTTTGTGGACTCCTAAAATTCCCATGTATTTAATAAAAAAAATTCATGGGAATTTTGGGTCTTTACATTCCTTCCTCATCGGGGCTTTATGTCGCTGTAAGCTACAAATAGAACTATGGGAACAAATGGGGGTACTAAGCATGAATCTACGCCTCCCCCTTCCAGGTGCTCTCCTGGAGGTTCCCGGGCTGCCAACAAATGCACACCAGAGGTATCAACCATCCATGTAGTACCTGCTCCTATCAATCCTCAATCTCTACTGGAACCCCTGTGAAAGTTTCCCAATCATCGACATCCACCTCTCCATGGTCGATGATGTGAGTAGGGTCGTGCACGTATCTCCTCAGCAGAGATACGTAGAAGATGTCTTGCACCCGGTTCAATTGAGGTGGAAGAGATAAGCGGTAAAACACCTTGACATCTCTGCTAAGGACCTGAAAAGGTATGATGAATCTTGGAGATAACATGTCGCCTTGGCCAAATCAATGTAGGACTCACCGAGGTGAGACCCACAGAAAGACGTGGTCACCATCCTCAAACTCTAGAGGCCTCCATCTCCAGTCAGCATATGACTTCTTCCTACTTTTTGGAGTCTTTATCCTTTCTTAGATGATTTGTACCTACTCTGTAGTAGCCCTTACCATCTATGGTCCCACCAGTGCATACTCCCCTGGGTCTGTCCATCACAATGGTGATCTGCAAGGTCGCCCATACAATGCCTGAAAAGGGGCCATCCTGATGGTGGAGTGATAATTGTTGTTGTAGAAAAACTCCACTAATGGAAAGTGATTCTCCCAGCTACGACTGAAGTTGAGGATACAAGCACGTATCATGTCCTCAAGGGTCTGAATGGTCTTCTCAGTCTGGCCATATATTTTAGGATGGAAGGCAGTGCTCAGAGGAAGCTGGTTCTCGAAAGCTTCCTACAATCCCTTCCATAACCGGAAATTAAATCATGTGTCATGATCAGAGAAAATAGATGAAGGTACTCCATGTAGCCACAAAATCTCTAGCACATAGAGGAATCCCATGCTCTCTACTAAACCATGCTCTTTGATTGGTAGGAAGTGGTCCGACTTGGTGAGTCGGTCAACAATCACTCAAATAGAGATCTGAACTAAGCATATACATGGAAGACCCATCAAGACATCCATGGATATCCCATACCACTTCCACTTTGGGACCTCTAAGGGCTGAACCAATAATGTTGTTTCTTATTTCTCTACCTTCACTTGCTGATAAGTGAGGAATCATGAGAAAAACTCAGCTACTGCCTTCTTCATATCTGGCCACCAGTGCTGTCATCGAAGGTCCTGATACTTCTTTTCCTGTCGTGGATGTACCACTAGAGAGGATGTGTGGAACTCCCTCAACACATCCTCTTGAAGTGACACTGGTACTATGGTACGTCCTATGAAGAGAATGACATGATCCCCACCTTCTGAAAATTCCTCAGGTGACTACCCTATGGATATCTGAGCACATCACGTCTCGCAGTCAGCATCTCCACGCTGCGCCACCCTGACTCGCTAAAAAAGTGGGGGGAGTGACTGTAATAGAATTTAGAAAAGATACTTCATCTCTATCCACAAAGGACATCTATAAAGCAGTTAGATACTCTATCACCTCACCTAGTAGTTGTATACTAGTTCTCATGTTGAGTGCATCTACAACACTGTTCCCCTTCCCATGATTATAGACTATCTTGAAGTCATAGTCCTGGAGGAACTCAAGCCAACATCATTGTCTCAGGTTCAGGTCCTTCCGAGAGAAGATATACCTGATACTCTTGTGATCAGAGAACACGGTAAAATGCTCGCCCATCAGATAGGGTAACCACATCTTCAAGGCGACGAACACAACTGCTAATTCTAGGTCATGGGTAGCATAGTTCTGCTCAGGCTGTCTCAACTGCCGAGAAGTATACGTGATCACTACTCAATATTGCATTAGGACACACCTGAGTCCGGTCCCTGATGTTTCATGGTAGATTACTTACCCTACACCTTTTTCTGGAAGCCACAAGATGGGGGCACTAGTCATTCTCTGCCTCATCTCCTCAATGATCTGTTGGAATCTTTCCAACTACATGAAGCGTTGCCCCTTCTTCACCAAGGATGATAGTTGTGCTGTAACTCTGGAGAATTCTGGAATGAATCTTCAGTAGTAACCAGCCAAATGTAGGAAACTTCATACCTCCATCACAAACCTGGGTGGAACCCAAGTAAGTACCGCCTCAATATTCACTGGATCTACTGCAACACTAGCCTCCGAGTTGACATGTCCCAAAATGTGAAACTCTCGGATCCAGAACTGACACTTCGAGAGCTTACCATAAAGGTGTTTCTCTCGGAGTGTGTCTAGTACTGCCCGCAAATGATAGGAATGCTGCTCCTCAGTAGTCGAGTAGATCAGAATTTCGTCGATGAAGATCCCGAAAACGTGATCAAGGTATGGCTGGAGGATCCTGTTCATGAATCCCATGAACATTTCAAGAGCATTGGTTACTCCAGAAGGCATAACCAAGAACTCATAATGGCCATACCATCATCTGAAGGCCATCTTTTGCACATCATCATATTGAACTCTAATCTAGTGATAGCCTGATATGAGGTCTATCTTCGAGAACCATTATGCTCCCTTCAACTGACCAAAGAGGTTGTCAATCCTCAGGAGTGGGTACTTGTTCTTCACGATCACCTAGTTCAGGCGACGGTAGTCGACACAAAGCATCAAGATCCTATCCGCCATCTTAGTGAACATAATCGGGGTTACCCAAAGAGAATCATTGGGCCTGATGAATCCATTCCCCTACATGTCCTCCAGCCATACTCACAACTCACGAATATGAGCGAGATCCATCAGATATTCTGGTATAGATATTGGTTCCTTCTTAGGGTATAGGTCAATGTATAAGTCCACCTCTCTATGAGGAGGTAGTCGTGGAACATCGTCAGGGAAAACATCCGCCTACTAGTCCACCACTACAAGATAGCTTGGACTCTCTACATAAACTGCTCTGAGGGTAAGGCAGGCCAACTGATTAGTGATCAACTGCACCCTTCTTTGAGTATGTATGTCCTACACTTTAAAGGCTCCCTTCTTTCTAGTGAAGGTAAAACTTGTACCATCCATGTGGACACACAAAACTTTGCGCCTAATACAATCGATCTATGCATGGACTGTAGATAAACAATTTATACCCAAGATGATGCCATAAGGCCTCCACGTTGCTACGAGGAGATCTTAGCCGAAGCTCTTACCTCCTAGAGTAATCTCACACTGCATGTACCAGTGTATAATCATATATTCTTCTCCCGTAGAAGTCTTTACCCGTAAGGATATAGCCAATGTCATAGTCGAAATCTCGGAGCTCCGAACGAGGGAAGTGGCAATGAAAGAGTGACTAGAACATGTGTCTATAAGAACTGTATCTATGGTAGAGTAGACACAGATCGTACCTCAAATCATCTCTGAAGTGCCGTGATCGTAGGCCTCAGCTACCTGGAGTTGAGCTCTCCCCTTCCCACATTCTCCCTACGGTCGGGGTGGACCTCTTGGTGGTCATGGTTGTGACACCTCTAAACGTTGTCCACCGCCACCTGCACACCTAGCTCCTCTGCCACGTCCGCCTGCTCCCTACAGACCACCTCAATTGAATCTCTGTCTCTGCATGGGTGGTGCTTCGACCGTCTGCTGATCATCTGAACGGCGGGTTGGATAGTCACGAGCCATGTGACCATGCCCTATTCATGAGTAACACTATCCGATCTGGGAATGACTGGCTTTGCCTCCCCTCTGGGTGCCCCAAACAACCGATTATGAGTCGTGCAGTCTTCCACCCATGGGTCTAGTTCTCTTGGACCTCTGCATCATATGTCTACTTCCAATTGCTGAAGACTCTACTACATGTCGACTAGTGGTGGGTCTCACTGCTGGAGACTGCTCAACAAAGAAACTCTCCATTAAGAGGGCTCACTCCAACACCCCTTCCAGCGTCGAGATGATGAGGGAGATCGTCGAAGCCATGATCTCTCACCTTAGTCCCTTTTTAAGGGTTCCGGCTCTGAAGAATGGGTGTCGCACCATATCTGTGGAGTAGAGCGAGAGATCTATGAACCACACTGAGTACTGAGCTACAGTCATGCTACCCATCTGTATATGTAGTAGATCCTGTATCTGCACCTCTTGTAGGGTGGATGGGAAAACATCCACCTGAAATAGGCTCTCAAATTCTTTATATAGTAGCGTCATCTCTTCATGAACCTATAGTATCATGTTCCACCATCCTGCCGCAGCTGCCTGTAGAAGGCTGGTAGCAAGAATCACCATGATGTCTTCTGGTGTCCCTACCAGTCTGAAGACACTCACCACAACCTCCAGCCAATCATCATCTACCTATGGGTCCATCTCTCCCATGAACCTAGGTGGCCTTTGGTGCTGGAACTCATGTAATGTGCTCAAGCGGCGTGTATTGTCTGATTCTAGGGCTGGTGGCATCGGTGGACCAATAGGTAGTGGTGCCATTGGTGCCTCCTAATAGAGAAAATATTTTCAATTAATTTATATTGAATATCAATGTTTTAAACCCACAAAAGTGTTCTTTTAAGATGAATTGTTTCATTTTTATGATATTAGTGTTATTTTTGAACTGAATAGTAAAAATGGGCAATTTTAGATTTTTAACAGTTTTAAATTATTTCTATAGTTTGGCCATAACATTGACTACACTAATCCAAATTGAAAAATTCTTTCTTTTCCATATTCTACACATCTAGGGATTCATTTTCTATTTTTAGAATAAAAGCAGAATCTTCTATATAGAAGCTCCATAGAAGCTCACATTTTGGCTCAAGAAAACTGTTTGCAGTTCTAATTAGTTTTGGTGTGGGATTCATAACTCATCCCTGGTGGGCCCAAATTTTTGTGGTATTCAGTGGGTGGATGCAAAAGGAGTTGTGGAGCATCTGTTATGAAGGAAGGGCCACATGAATTGGCCGTTTATGGGGCCATTAAATCACCCTAATTCAGAGGATTGCGTTTTGGAGAGTCTGACTGGACTGAATAAATGCTCAGAGTAAAACAGCCATAACTCTCGGAATACATGTCAAAATTTGATAAGACTTTTAGGGTACACGTCCAAGGGTATTATGAAAAACATTCAAGAAGGTATCAACACGTGAAGATGTTATTTAATGTTGCTACAACGCGTCAACATCCGGGAGACAAATTCCAGCTATAAAAGGAGGAGAGTTCCACCCTCTCAAAGCATCCCATTCTCCATCCCAATCTTTCCAGGACACCAAGAAGGAGATATTTTCGCCTTTATCTTTTATTTCTTTTCTTTTTCATAGTTTTTTAATGCCTTCATTTTCCCCATTCATCTCGATTACCATTACCATGGTGGGGTAAACTTTTAGAGTGATTGGGGAAGGGTTGGTTTTCTACATTATATTGTTTGAGTTCTTGGACGCAATTGAATATATTTCTTTCTTCTTCAAAGTTGTTTTCAATTTCTTATAGTGGATTTTATTATCAAGTTTGATCTTTCATGAATATTAATTCCGTTATTGATATTTTCCTTAGTAAAATAATCATAATCTCCCTCTACTGATTTCTTGTTTATATAAGATGGAATAGACTAGGGATTAGTGGTGAAGTACTTGACGATCGTCAGTACGTGTACAAGGTGTAGTGAATGCTCTTGATTGTTTGGGGTAAACATAACACGATCAGGTATTTCCCATTTCAATTATGTATATTTAATACAACTATTTTAGACATAGAAGGAGAGTTGACCAAACCGAAATCTTGGTAAGGTTTTCTCTCACTTTCATAATTTCACCAAGGACGTGAGAGGAAATGATTGTGGAAACTAACTTTAATCAAAAATGAATATGAGGTTTGAATTAAATTGAACAAGGATATAATTACAATTAAGAAACTGACCTGGACCTAATCACCATTTTTAATATCATAGTTTTTCAATCATTTTAATTTCAAATATCATTTCAAAAAAAACACAACATTTTTACACCCATTTTAATGTGACAACCCATTTTGTGTGCTCTCCTCTTCGGGAGAAAAAATAGGTAAACCACATTACTACATTTTAACTTAGGAAATAATTATTTTACCATGCCTTAGAAAAGGCGTGCGTCAATCTTGGCGTTATTGTTGGGGAGGCAGTTCCTCAAAACTTTTTTTTGTCAATATATTTTTTTCATTCAGAAAAGTCTCTAAAAAATATTCTTTTTTCCATGATGTATTATAATTAAAATTTTTATGCATGGGAATATTAATCGCATGTGAAATATCAAGAACCAAAAGTTGATTATTTTGATCTAAATGACCGGGTTGAAATCATTAGTAATAATTTGGATGATTTGGGGAGGAAAATAGAAAGGGAATAGGACTATGTTCTTGCAAGG
This sequence comes from Viscum album, assembly GCA_963277665.1. NCBI lineage: Eukaryota > Viridiplantae > Streptophyta > Magnoliopsida > Santalales > Viscaceae > Viscum > Viscum album. The sequence continues at coordinate 398,030,128 of OY728126.1, forward strand.
ATAGAGAATCCTAACCCTAAGCCAGAGAAAGAACCTAAGATAGTGGTGGATGAAATTTCACCACTCATCATTAAAGAACTAGGGGAGGTAAATGTCTGGGTACCTGAAGACTCATTCATCCTCACCCAACCAATTCAACCTGAGATAAATGAAAAGGTTGATGACTTTCCTGCTAAGCCAAATGTGGGAGATCAAAAAGAATTGGATAAATTCTGGAATGAATGTGAGGAGATGCTTGATCTCCCCAAGCCTTGAAAATATGAAAAGCCAAAACTAATGAAAGAAGACCCCACCCAATTGGTGTAATTTGAAGTCAAGATGGAGGAGACTGACTACCTACCTCTATCAAGTGATAATAAACACCAAGAGGCACTTTCTACTGAAGAAGTGATTGAACCCGAACCAACTCAGGGATATGATCTTTCCATGAACTATACCTTTTATGATTTCATTCAATTCGATTTGAGGATCACTCCCTAAAATTTTGAATTTTCAGATTTGATCAATCCTTATATTTCCTTAATAGAAGATGGAAAAGAACATGCACCTATTGAGGAACACTTGATGCTCTCAAAAGACATTGAATATTCATTAGAGGGAATATAAGAAGAGAAGAAGAATATCTCACAAGTAGCAACAAATGAAGAGGAGGATCCCTTCTTCATCCTACCGACACCATAAAAGTTGTACCAAATTGTGAAGGGGGGGGGGGGATTTAGTACACTCTGTCTATGGAGTCCTCCTCAACAAGAACAAAGAACTTCTAGCTGGGAATATCCACATGTGCTGGTTCAAATCAAAGAAGCTTCATCCACCAATAGATTATGGATAAAAGCTAGAACTGCCCCTCTGGAGGTAGTAAAAACCCAATCCCACTTGGGGGATTAAACCATGATTTATCTTTCTTTTCTTAATCAATATCTATTTTCATTTCTTTTAATAAATTTCTTATGTTATCTTTTTTTACCTTTTTAGGTTTTCAGAGATCAACACTTAGAAGCTTATCTCAACGTTTCCTTGCCAATAAGTCAGGTCGTAACTATCCTTTACATTTTCTTTCTTTTTTGATTCATTTTCAAATATACATACATGTTTAATCCATTTGAATTCACTAAGGACACTGCATCATTTAAGTGTGGGGGAGGTAACCTTTGTAGTTTACTATTTTCATTTTGTTTTTGTTTTCACACAAATAAAAAAATTTGTGTTTTTAAATTTTTGTGTGTTTATTTTTCAATTTTTGGTGTGTTTCTGAAACTTTTGAGCTGAAATGATTATCAATACCATTTTTGAAACCCATTTCAATGAGTGAACTAATCTATTTCATGATGCAGAGCTTAAATTAATGCTGAAATTACTTTTGTTTCAAGTTCATATCTTTTGTAATTTCCGGAATAGTACAATAATTTTTGAAACCCATGCCATATTTTACTGTATATATCTTTGAAATCACATTCATGTGAAGCTTCTGAACCATTTTTGACATATTCTTTTCATTCACCTCATTTCTTGAGAGAACCAGATCATGCTTTCTTTAACCAGAATTTGATTTCTTCCTTTCAAAACTGGAGGGCTTGGGGTACGTTTGTTTTAAATGAGTTAGGAATTGATTTGGTTTCAATCCCCCTTTTTAAAATAATCCTTTTCCGTATGGGCCACCATTACATTTAACCTTCATTTTGGCCCCTCGAAGACAAAAATAGCTTGTTAGGTTAGCCTCATTACAAGCCAATTTTCCCTATCCTACCAGCTCTTGAAGTGAAATTTCATGATGTAGTTGAAATTAAGTGTGGGGGAAGATGTCTTGTGGTGTACTACCTTGTTTGGTGATACTTTTGTTGGAATAATAAATTTTGAAGAGTTGATGTTCCTACTGAATATTTCAATTTGTTAAAAGCTGTGGCTTTCTGGAGATTTCATGATAAGTGAAGTTGTGTCTTTCTGGAGCTTCCGATGTAAAAAAAAGTTGTTCCCATCTAGAGATTTCAAGAAAAATCATGTTTGAAAAGATTGAATTTTTTTTACTAAAATCTTGAGCTCATTGAATGATTATGGAGCTGAGATTCTACAAAGGGGAATATAAGGAGACCATACTTGAGTGAAAATTAGAATCTTGAAATTTTGCTTCAAAAATAGCCAAGCCCTCCTTTTTCAGCCTCATAATTTTTAACATCTAAATCCTACCAACCGGAAGCCACAAAACAACCCTTAAAAGTCCTCATGAGAGACACATGTCCTTGACTCACATCGGGTGGAGAAGTATAAATTTATCACACCTATGGTTACTCTTGTGTGAGTATGGATGAGAAAAGCCTTGTTCAATATTTACATTTGTGAGATGAGAGAAAATTCAGGTGAGGTAGGTTTTTTGGGTGCATGGGACAAGAAATGAAGTGGAAATATATTAAAATCTAAAATATAGAACTTGAAATAATGGTTTTTTATGAGGCATGATATCTTTTTGTTTCATGTAATTGATTTGGTAGATCTCATTGATTTGTGTTTTGGATTTGATTTGATTTGACTTTTACTTGTCCAGAATTCCAAGTTCTAAGTGTAGGGGAATTGATAGAAAAAATATTTTCAATTAATTTATATTTAATATCAATGTTTTAAACCAACGAAAGTGTTCTTTTAAGATGAATTGTTTCATTTTTATGATATTAGTGTTATTTTGAGCTAAATAGTTAAAATGGGCCATTTTGGATTTTTAATAGTTTTAAATTATTTCTGTAGTTTGGCCCTAACATTAACTACAGTAATACAAATGGAATAATTCTTTCTTTTCCAGATTCTACACATCTAGGGATTCATTTTCTATTATTAGAATAAAAGCCGAATCATATATATGGAAGCTCCATAAAATCTCACAAGTTGGCTCAAGAAAACTGTTTACAATTCTACCTAGTTTTGGTGTGGGCTTCATAACTCATCCATGGTGAGCTCAAATGTTGTGGTATTCAGTGGGTGGATGCGAAAGGTGATTTAGAGCATCTGTTGTAAATGAAGGGCCACGTGAATTGGCCGTTTATGGGGCCCTTAAGTCACCCTAATCTGGAGGATTGTGTTTTGGAGTGTCTAATTGGACAGAATAAATGCTCAGAGTTAAATGGCCATAACTCTCGAAATACATGTCCAAATCCACTGAGCATTTTAGGGGACATGGAAAAGGGAATTATGAACAAAATTCAATTATGGATCAACACGTGAAGATGTTATTTAATGGGGCTACAACTCATCAACATCATGGGGACAAATTCTGGCAATAAAAGGAGGAGAGATCCACCCCCTCAAAGCCACCCATTCTCCACCCCAATCCTTCTGGGACACCAAGAAAGAGATCTTTTCTGCTTTCTATTTTATTTAATTTATTTTTCATAGTTTTTTAGTGCCTTTATCTTCCCCATTCATCTCAATTACCCTTACTATTGTGGGGTAGACTTTTCGAGTGATTGGGGAAGGGTTGGTTTTCAGCATTGTAATGCATGAGTTCTTGGATGCAATTAGAAAAATTTATTTCTTCTTCAAAGTTTTTTTCAATTTATTATAGTGGATTTTATTATCAAGTGTGATCATTCTTGAATATTAATTCCGTTATTGATATTTTCCTTGGTAAAATAATCATAATCCCCCTCCACTGATTTCTGGTTTATATACGATGGAATAGACCAGAGATTAGTGGTGAAGTACTCGACAATCGCCAGTATGTGTAAAAGGTGTAGTTAATGTTCATGATTGTTTAGGATAAACAAAACCTGATTAGGTACTCCCATTTCAATTAAGTATATTAAATACAACTATTTTACAAATGGAAGGAGATTTGACCAAACCGAGATCTTGGTAAGGTTTTCTCTCACCATCATAATTTCACCATCGAAGTGTGAGGAAACGATTGTGGAAACACACATTAATCAACAAATAAGATGAGGTTTGAATTAAATAGAACAAGGATATCATTACAATTAAGAAACCGACCAAGGCTTAATCACCCTTTCTAAAATCATAGTTTTCAATCATTTTAATTTAAAATTTCATTTCAAAAAAACAAAATATTTTTACCCTCATTTTAATGTGAAAACCCGTTTTGTGTGCACTCCTCTTCGGGAGACATCCTAATTCAGCCACATTACTAAATTTCAAAAGAAGAAATAATTGTTTTACCACGCCCTACGACAAGCGTGTGTCACCTCCGTTGGACGAGGGCCCTGCACCGAGGCCTTGTGGATCGGTGGGATGTCTGTGTGTATGACTCTCGGGGCTCTAACTGGTCATCTATGGGGAGGCATACTGTAAGAAACAGATGCGACATGGTCAAAATACTATACTGGGTGAGTTGACCTGGTTGAGATGACTTAAAGAAAACTTTTTAAAACAGAAACACAATCTGTGTTTTCATGAAATGAGTTGGAAATCAGTAGTCAGGGTCCGAGTGTATGGATACATTGGCCGCCGCACCAACACTGGACTCCATGAACTGAAAACCACACTTAGTACCCATAACACTATTTCTTCACAGAAAATAAATATCAGAGTCCTATGTTTTGTGGTAGAACCGAATCCTCTTATGCCAATTTGTCACGTCCCGTCCCCCAGGGCCTGTGGCAGGACTACCCCAAGCTCGCCTTCCATACACCAGGGGCTAGAAACTAGCATCAAAGGAATAAATCCCTAAAACTGGGAAGGAATTACCTTTATAAAGTGTAAAAACACACAAAAGATTATGAGTAGGTAGTAAAACACTAAGAAAAATTGTATACAAAGGAGTGCTGAAAAGTAAAAGGGGTCGGACATACAATCCCTACAAGAAGAAACAAGTACAGTTGAAAAAAAGTACAACAGAAGAAAAGTAAAGTAGCTACTGGGTCATCCTATGGGAAATCCTACCTGAAGGGTAGGTATAGATAGCCTCCTCATCACTCCATGTCCGCCAGTCTGCTCCGTGTACCAACTCATCATAAGGTCTACCTCTGTGTACCGTCCTGTCCGGCTACTCTAATCCCCAGCCAGTACTGTCCGTCGTCTGCAACCCACACAATGAGGTGCGGGCATATCCCATGTAGGTGTGAGTATAACAATACAAAGTAGGGACCCAGAGACCCTCAATTTATCACAAAATTAAACAAGGATAAACCACAATGAATGACCAAACAGATAACCACACTTAGGTATATGCCCATACATATACCAAAGTTATCAAGTCATTTGTCTCAATCATGAGATAAACTCAAAAGTTACTGACTGAGTTGAACTAGGATTTTTATTCACATTTTTGAACCCATGACTACTGGATATCTCCCCCTCTGTTGGGTACAGTGTGCCTGCCGCCTACTACCAGACACTTCCCACTAACCATGGACTACTGAGGTACTTCTCTTTTTGAGTACTGTAGGCCGGTCGTGCTCACACAGAGGTGCTTCCCACTGTGGGTCTGCCACCAAATACCAAGAACTCCCCCTAATATCCTTCAGAGTTACTCCTCCTGTCGGGTACTAAAGGTCTGCCGCCAACTACTAGGCGATCCTCCACCATGGTTCTGCCACCAACTACTAGGCGCTCTCCAATGGGCTAGTCGAAACACTCCTAGTCAAATCAGTCAAGCAGTTGTCAGATCTCAGCAAGATACTAGGTCTCTATACTCCGCTCTCTCTCCTCCGAGAGGTCTGCTCCATGAGCTACAGGTCGATACTCCAACTTTCACTAAGTCCCACGTAGAAGTGTCTCAAAGGTCCGCCTTGTCATAGGGGCCTCAACACAACAGATGGTGGATCAATTGGATGCTCGGTCTATGAGTTATAAGCTTTTTAGTCCTAGGGGCCTGGTTGGATTCATGTATGATCCAACCTGACCGTATCTCAACATTACTCCAGACTCCAGTGGGGTATACTCAATGGGACTATTGCATTCCCTGAATAATAGCGTCGCAGATGGTTCATCAAATGAACGTCCGGTGCCAAATATTTGACCAAAGAATGTAAAGGGTTAGTGTTGGTTCAGGGACTGGTCTGACCCAGTCGGACCAACTTGTCCCAACCCAGACTAGGCTGACCCGGTCTAGGTCGACCCGGTCAGACCCGCTGGGTCTATCTCGGCCCATTGGGCGGGTTAGCCTGGTCCGCTGGGCCCGACCCCGCGGACTGCAGGGGTGGTTTGGCCTAAAGGTTGCCACGTAGGATGCTCGGACCGATGACCGGGGCCGGTTCGGCGAGCGCCATGAGGGGCATGGCTCGACGGTTCAGCCCGGAAGGTCGGATGGGTGCCGATAGGGCGCTAAGATGCTGCGTGGGGCGCAGGCAGGCCGGCCGGGTACCGAGCATGGTGCGGGATGCCGCGCGGGGCGTAGGGGAGGCATTCAGGGCACCTGGAAGGCCGGCTAGGCGCCAGGCAAGCCGGCTTGGCACCAGGCAGGCCAGCGGGGCACCTGGAAGGCCGCACGAGAGGCCGCGTGGGGCATGGTTAGGGCACTGTGAGGCCTCGTGGGGCGCATGCAGGGCACATGCAGGCCATCAGGGTGCCATGAAAGGTGTGGGTAGGCTGGCGGGGCACACGGGAGGCCATGATAAAGCTAGGTGGTCTGGTTCAGCGCAGATCTGGCCGGCGTGGGCCTGAGGTGTTTGGACGGCAGAGCATCGGTGCGCCGCGCGGGTGGCGTGATTCACGAAGGCTGTGGTTCACGCAGCCTTTTTCATTTCCACCATCATCTCCATCACCTCATCTCTATGCTGAAGAAACATCACATAATATCATTGGAGGGTGTCGGTCCGTGTTAGTTTGGCCTGCACCCTCCATGTTTAGAGGTGATAGTAATTGGTTCAGCAAAGGAGAATGATGAACAACAATTTCTTACAAACCTTCGCATCGATTCCATTCAATCAAAGATGAGAAAAAGAAAGGGATACTACTCAATGTAAACCCCCTTCCTTTTTTGGCCATTCCTCATTCGTTGACGGAGTTTCTGGAAGAAGACGAAGAGGATCGTCGTTCGTCGCGTCCGCCAAGCACTTCCAAACCCGAGTTGGGTCGGCTCGTGGAAGACTCTCCATGTCCAAAGGTGTCTGGAAAATAAGTCTGAGTAAGAAGTCCGTGGAAGATCGTTGTCGGCGTTCTTTGTTGGGATAATGGTTCATCGTTGGGATCATTTTCCAAATGATCCTCTAATCCTCTTTTTCGAACAAAATGAATAGCTAGTCCCTCCAAATCAAAGATTGTCTTTTATTTTAGATTATTGAGTTTAAAATTCAAATTGTGGCGATTAATTAAATGAGATGACCCATTTAATTAATGGGGTGAACTTGGCATAATAAACAATGTGTTGGCTCTATTAATTAATAGGGCGGTCAAGAGCCCCCCCCCACTTATTAATGAGGGGAGTTGAGAGGTTTTCCTCTCCTCCCATTAATAGGGGGGTTAAGCCCTGTGTGGTCCCAATCTCATTTATCTTCACATAGGAGGTTGAGTTCGTGTGGGCACCACCACCATAACCTCTCATGGGAGGTTAAGGTGTGGTTTCCCCACATACAACTTCAATGAGGAGGTTTTCACCACCCAAAACTTACTTGGCGGCTCAGATAAAACAAAGTGGTGCACATTTTATTTTAATGTTATTATTTTAAGAAAACCCAAAAAAATTAACTTCCATTATCGACTCACTACTGTTGAAGTGAATGTATCCTTAAGAGAATAATGACGCTGCAAGTTCAATAGTGCCCTCAGATTTCAATTCCAAGAACCGGTTCAAAAGTTATTAAAACTCGCTTGTACTTTTAATGAACTTACCCGAACAAAACAAAAAAAAAAATGATTCCAGGCACACCGGGCATTGGAATCACGTGCCACTAGTATTCTTGGACTCATAAAATTCAAATTTATTTAAGAAAAAAATAATTTCCATGGGAATTCCGGGTCTTTACATTAAATAAAATATAAATCGAAATAAAAAAGTGAAAAAACAATATATTATAATAACATGTAGTTATGCACATAATTTATGAATATCCATTACAATGAAGAAGTAATATAACTCTATAAAAAAATCGAGTTATGAAATTTATTATGACATAAAAATTTTCTATTAGAATAACCTATGATGAAATAAGAAAATTGGACCATAAAATACCATGAATTACTAATTATGCATGATATATAATGTCAAAGGGGAATTATATACTCTATATAAAGTAAATTAGTGTATAATAATAAAAAAGTGTCAATGGAATGTAAATTGAGAAGAAATATTTTACCTCACACTTCATTTTAGTTGATCATTATTCAACATCGTATATGGTTGTTTTATAAAATTTATTACCTTATTACATAACCATATTATTATTTATAATTCCACATATAATCCTTTTAAAACATGTAATCACATATTCATTAATAATAATTCATTAATTTCATTGATTCGTTTGTTAATATTATTTATTTTTACATGTCTTTTTTGTTATAAAAGAATCGCTGCTTTGAAATATTTGATAGATCTATAATCTCATGATAAAAAATAATGAAAAAATTATCCTATTTAGAAATAAAATACTCGTTTAAAACCAATCATGAAATATGGGTTTGAGAAATTAATTATATTATGATCTTGGAGAGAGTATGTCTTATGTATGCATGAGTAACATTTTCTTTTTTCAATGATCATTATAAAATGGAGAAAAGTAATATTTTATTTTTAAATAATTGTAATAATAATATATATTAGATAATAATTCTTAAAATATACTTATATATCACATTCATGTTGTGGGTTGATGAAAATAGTTTCACATCATTTCATGATGGTGGTAGAACGTACATACACGAACAACATTATCATCTTTTGTTGAGTGAAAAGGTAACAAAGACACAGACACAGAAACATATATATATATATTATTTAAAGAATGACAATATTTCTTGAATATCATAATTATTTCACACATATCACATATAATAATTAACTTTGTCCTTATAAAAATATATATAATGCATTAGTCAAAAACAAATCACATTGAATAGACAGGTGGTGGTCTGTCGTAATAATGAGGGACATTATCATATCTTATACAAAATGGAAATTAAAGAATATATATGATATAATTACTCATGATGTAAAATTATCTTGTAAATATGATATATATATATATATATATAATATTTATCCATCATCATACCCATCCATGAATTGTGGTAATGGAAACACGAATGACATCAGGTCACAAGATGATAGCTCGTTGTACACATAAACCATGATTTTATAGACCATTTGATGGATGTAGAGGTATTTGTCGACAATTAATCAAAAATAAAGACATATTAGTATATTTAAGTTAATTAATTTACTAAATATTTATGGTTTAACAATAATTAAATGATTTGGAGTATGAAATTAAATATTAACTCTCATTGAAGAAGTTTACCTCTTATTCAGGTGTCCTCCTTATGTTTTCATAAAATACTTCCTAGGATAGATTTATGACCAAAATAAGGATTATAATGTGAGATTATGGATGATTAAATGTGATATGGGCAAGTATTGGCTGAACCAAAATGGTGTAAAGGTATGGAGAACAAAAGATTGGGGTGACCTTTTACAAATTTGGTGAGTGGCATAATTTTAATTTTTTTTTGAAAATATTCAGTCATAAGAGTGCTTTTATCATGGAAAATGACTTCAAAATGGGAAATTATCTAGAATATAAGAGATATAATTGAAATATTTTCATATTATGGGTATCATATAATTTTTTGTGTCATATTTTACCTTTATCTTCTTATTTTAACACACTGGTAAATCAGTTCATACATTAATTATGATAATTAATCTTTTAACCTTTTCGAAGAATTTTTTTGCCAAAAATTAAGATGAACTTATTTTAAAATATAAAATTTTTGGATTCAGAATATGGACCCTATTTTTGAAAATTCAATTCACATATTTTTAAATGAATAATTTAAAATTTATCCCACATATGTGATGAGTAAGTGAGTGTTTGCAATGAAAATGTTCAAATGTTTACGATGTTTTTATAATAAAATTATAGATGAATGTGATTGAAATAAAATAATTTGGATTAATTGATATATAATTGAATAAATTTAATTTTAAAAATATTTCATAATATAATTTTGAAATATAATTTATTTATCTTAAAATGAAGTTTTCAATTAAAATTTAGTATTTTTCACTATTAATCAAAACATAAAACATATTAGAAAATTGTAAAAAATAACAATAAGATAATTTTAATATTATAAATTTTAATTGTAATTTTATTTATTCAAATAAAATTCTCTAAATTTGTTAAAATATTATTTTAAATTATGCGTACATATCATTACTTGACCATATTTTAGAAAAATACAGCTTTAAAAAAATATTGTTTTATTTTAAATGAATCATATTTTATTAGTAATTAATAGATAACATAACAAAAATGTAAAATATTTATTTTCATAAGATATTGAATCATATTCATACCATTTTTTCCAATTTCTTAGTGATAACTATCATTTTAATTAATAAAATTAATAATATATTATTGTTTTGTAAAACTTGATCCTGTTGTGATGCAAGATATCAAATAATCTCATTGGGGTGTGCAATGAAAGATTAAATTAGAATTTTGAGTAATATATTAAAACAAATAAATTGTTATTAAATTAAAATTATCTCATTATTATGTTTTACATAAATAAATAACTTATTTTCATTAAATTTTATTTTGATCTTGGTAATCATGGGTTTGACATTTTAAAATTCTATTATTCAAATACTATAAGGACCCATCGTTAAACACGATATAATTCAGTGTTAAATAATGAATTGACATTGGGGATCTTTTCCGTTTATATTTTTAGAGAATTATGAAATAATCTTAAAATGTAAAAGCATATATTTCAAGTGTAAAGTTATACTAAGTATCTATTTTTCACCAAAGAAAACCCTATTAAAATAAAACATGATTTATTTTCATGACACATTTTAAATTCATTCATCAATACATATGCATTTTCCATACCAATATTTATTCATGTGAAAAATATTTAATAATTAGGATGAGCAAAAAATCTCAGTAAGGGACATAAAGAATGTTAATCATTTGTCCAATGAAAGTATTAAACCCCATTATAACATTCTCTTAAAAACTCATTAGTACATATAAAAAAATAAGATAGGTGGCTTGGAAAATAATTACCATATACCTATTAAATTGACCCTTAAAAATATGATAACCATGCGGTAAACTTATATATCCGTAATAACCAATGCATTGAAGATATATTATTGGCCTCACCCTTTGTATAATTTATATGAGGCTCACTAATTTTTCATGAGCAATAATGGTGGTAAACCTTTTCTACAATCTATATCTAGCTCACTCATGAGATATAACGTGGATCAACACTTCATATAAGCTCTATCAAGATCACTTGTTTAATTTCTATGTATGAACTCATAAATGATTTAAATTTTGATAATTTCACTCATAAAATTTTATATTCATTCATACGAAAAAAAATAAATTTTATAAATCAAATTAAAAAATTTACAATAGTGACTTTTGAATAAAAGTGTCCCATAACTCTTTTAAAAATTCAAAATAAATTTAATAATTATCTTTTTAAAACACTTATTTTTATAAAACAATTTTCGAAACATGTACATGAATGAAAAATTATTCAAAGAACAAATCAATAAAACACATAACAGAATGTTTTAAATAAAGATTGTCTTACCATTTGAAAAACACCTGAATAAAAATAATTATGGAATAAAATTAAAAAAGCCTTTATAAATCATGATAATATACTTATTCATAATATAAATTTTCCAAAGGGTTTTATATACACCTTATAATATAATAAAGCTCTCAAACATCAAGATATTCCTCAATTAACAGAGATTGAGATTAAGTCCCATACCTTGAGTCCGACTCATCTCGTACATTCTTTATAATTCTAGATTATAAATTTAGGTCAATTATTTAAATTATTAGGAATGTTAAAAATGTTTATTATTATTTATATATTACTATTATCATTTCATAACAATTATATAATCCTTTATGTTCAAATCAGGTTTTTTTCGATATTCGGTACTCGAGTTGAAAATGAACATGGTATGATGCCTATAGTCCTTGTGATAATAAGTCAATCATCTGCTGAATGACATTAATTACATAATAATAACTTTCCTAAATTAATTAACCTTTTAAATAAAACCATTTATTTGTGGTATGAAAAATTAACAACATTATAACCATCGAAAGGGTAGGTCATACGTATGCATGAGGAATGTTTTCCTATTTCATTGATCATTTTAGAAATAACGTAATTATTCATTCAAATTTCTATAATAAACATAATGTTTTTAACATCATAATAATAATTTAAATACACTTATCATATAAGTGATGTGTTTAATAAAAACGATTCACATCACTTCATGGAGGTGAAATTTCACAGATACACACAAACGACATTATAATTTTTATGTTCTTAGTGTTTAAGAATATAAATCATATTTTTTATATTATAATGATTAATATTTAATGAAAATAATATATAAAAATTATTTCCATCATTATGACCAATATTGAAAGACTATGATGAATATAAACTACATCGGTTTGTGAGGCTGTAGTCCTCCGTACACACGAAAGACAATTTCATTTCAAATTTTATGAAATTGGAGATTGATTCAGGTGATGATATTAACATAATAACATATCATTATATTTACAATATTGTAGTTATTAGTTAATCTTGGAATAAGGATATCGAAAGGAAGTGGAAGAATAAATAAAATAGAAAGATATAAATAAAACAATACCTATTCATCGGTTGATCACATTTAAAGAACACCATAAAACATATAAGGAGGGTGTTCTTCCTAAAAATTCTTTAATAATGTGGGGAGGGTTTTTCAGAAGGGTTTTGATTAGAAATTGGCCAAATATTTTATGTTTGTGTATTAGAAAAGAGTGCGTAAATTTTTATAGGAGAGGGAAGGGGTATCATTGTAAACTCTTAAAGTAATAATTTAATATAAATTAATATTTAAATAAAAATGACTTCAACATGAGTTACATTAATGATAAGATGTGGATAGTTCTAAATCATCCCAAAAAATAATTTATAGACATGTTTTTTTTCATTTTAAACCTTATCAATTCTTTTTCACCTTAATTATTATTCTAGTTTAATTTTAATTTCGGTAATAAATTATTAAATTTTAAAAGCCTATAAATTTGATTTATATCTGATAAATATCAAATAAATGGACACTTTATGAAATTTTAGACCGTATAATATTGAATTTTTAATTTCTAAATATTTTTATAATTTTCTAAATAATTGTATTCATTATTATTTTTATATAATATCAATAGTTTCAATTTTGACACTATTCATTTCATTGAATTGAAATAAAATCTAAACAAAGAGATAAATTTGAAATAAACTATTGAATAGAATTATAACATGTCATAAAATCCTAAAAATTCATGTATTACCCTAATTAATTATAATTATATTTATTTTAATATTTTTTATATCATATATTTGATATTTATATTAATAAAGTAATTACCGTATCACTGTGGTGTCTGTATTTAGGGTAATCATTAATCTATAAAAACATATATTTAAATTCTCATGATTTAGATAATTTCATTATATTTCAAAACACTATTTATGATCTAAGTTTATCAATTTTATCCTTATATTTAAATTAATTTAATTATAATAAATAAGTGGGTGACATGTTGTCACACTCATTTTTGAATAATATTTATATCAAATTCAGGAACAAAAGTCTATTAAATTAGTGAATTATGATCCTTATGTGTTAAGTGTTTACTTTTATTCATTAGTTGTTATTTTTTCAGGATATAGGGTAATTTTATTATCCTTATCATATTATTTATTACCATAACTAACATGATTTACCTTCAACTGGGGTGAATAAAAATTTCTAAATCAATATTCATGAAATTCAAAAAATAAAAGGAATGTATTTACATAATTCTGACTCAGTGATTTAAAATATGGAATAATTTTTTTCAAAAATTAAAGCTCATAAATTGTAGTGATTCATTTAAAATTAATCCCCTTTTTCAAAACGACAAAAAAAATTTTAAAAATATTAACCATCAAAAGATTGAAATGCGTTTATATCTAATTTCAATGTCAAATTACATACAATGACTAAAATTAGATTAAATGATAAAAATTAATCTACTTATAAATTAAAATCATATAAAATTATTATATAATTATATTAAAATTTTAGATGTGAAACATTTTAGAATTAAAATTGAGTAATTTTCACTATTCATTAAAATAAACAAGTTATCAGAAAAATAAAAATAAATCAATGCAAGTAAATTTTTATGTCATGATTATAAATAATAAGTTTACTTTTGTCAAATAAAAAAATTATTAAAAAAATATTTTTAATGGGTTATCCATCGAAAGCCGTTAAAAACCATTTTTTGAAAAATGCTAATTTTGTTCTTAAAATAATATTTATTCTTATATTAGGAATAAAAAATTGATACGATAAATTTTAAAAATGAAATTAATAATATAATATAAATAAATATTTCGTCAATATAATAAAATAAGTGTGGATTTATTATTTTATAAGCATAATTTGGTGTACTTAAATAGTTTATCATAAAACACATCCTTTATATTCCATTGGTTTTTATTTTAATTTCTAATTATGTTTTCAACCAATGAATCATTATATAAATATTTAAAAACCCTTTTTTCATAATTCATCTAAAACTATTCATTACCATGATTCTAATGAATATGTTATAAGATAATCATTAAAATAATAATATTTATTTGTTCATTTAAACTTGATGTGGCGTGTCGTGCATGATATTAGAAATCATCTTTTTTTACATGGGATGTTATATTCTCCCCCAATTTGGAAATTTATTCTTTGAAATTTTGAATTCATTGTCAATAAATAAGCTATTACTTTTTAAAAAACCTTTATTGTAACCCCATATCATAAAAAGGATTACTAAAATGTCAACATTAAAAGAATAAAATGAATGTACGATGGTCACCTGAGATAAAACATATTATAATTAAATGTAGTAAAACATGGATTTGGAAGAAAACTAACCATCTTGTTCTAATGGAGATTGATGGAAAAATATTTTAGGAAAATTTTAACAATCACAAGGCTATAAATTTTTTATAGGTTAAACAGTCTTTGATATTGTATTGGGAAAAGTAAACAAAAAACGTTTTTCTTTTAAGATATGTTTCATAATGTTGAGGAATTATATTACTACATGGACTAAGATCATATGGAATCATACTTATATGGAATATTGATATTAATCCTTTAATCAATTTACACCATAGACTCATATTTTTCTCCAATCGAAAAGTATTCAAGATGAATCAACTTCTATAGAATCACAAATTCCAAAAAAGATTAAATATCCAGTTATCCTATCTGGAAACATTAACCAAAACCAATATATTTTGGACAAAATAATTTAATTCCCATAAATATTAAACCATTTTATTATGAAAAACTGCTTTTAAACTCCAAAATTCAGTAGTAACACCCATGTTCTATAATAAGCATTCAATAAAAAACTATCCTTAAAATTATTCAAAATAATACCAACTAATATTTAACTTAAAAATAGAAGGATTTGAAAACATATTCATCTAATATAAATTTTATCTTTTACCTCCAAATATCATCAATTACAAAAAGTAATTTTCTTAATAATATTCAAGATATGATAACTTTTACAATTAAAAATTCAAATCACCATAAGTCTATCATATATAATTCCAATATATAATGAAAACTGTATTCCTATAATAAAATTTCATAGTATTTTGTTTACCTTGATTGTAAAGGGTTCAGAATATATTAAATGTCTTCCCAAATAACATTTATCACTTAATCACTAAATAATTTTCCAAAATCCGAGTTATCCATATGATAAAACAGAAGTTATGAACTTGACTAATTATTATTTCATCAACTATTTTGATTAAAATAAAAATTCATACAAACTTGGGACTTCACATAGGCAAGTGGTAGGTGATAAAGCCTTGTTATACTTCTATTTGGGGTTCGATTCCTGTTAACGTGTCTTATGCAATGGGTTTGTACCCATCCCAATGGTTTTATTTTCTAAAACTATATTATTATTATAAAATTCTCCAAATATGAGGTAACATCCTATAAAATAACAATATAATGTTTCAACCTCAAATGTTATTTCTTACTTCTCATTTTGGATCCCAGAAAGTAATAACCCATAATTAACTCAAAGGTCAATGTATCCAAAAATAACATTAGTCACCATAAAAATTCCTAAAATATTGTATCAAAAGATATTTTATGACCTTAACTTATAATAAAACAAAAAATTATAAAATCATGATGATATCCCTTAGTCGTTAGAAAATAACATAATCTGCATAGTTTCATAAATCATCCACTAATACAAACTGAAAGGAACTAACCTTAAAAATTAAATAATTTTGAATTAAACCCGGAGTTTACATTAAGGATATTTTTAATTTAGAGTTTTAGAGAAACATAAAAACCTCATAAAAATTATGCTCGTACATTACAAGTGGACACTTATACTCAATGCCAATTTTTTCACCAATGGAAACCTTTTTAAAATAGAACATTATTTTTTTTCATGAAACATATTCAATACAATCATCAAGGAATCTTCTTTGTCCTTACCCATCTTTGTACCATTGAAAAACATATTAAAACTTGGGATGAGTAAAAAATATAATTAAAGGACATAAATAAAGTTAATTTTTAGTCCAGTGAAGACATGAAGTCCCATTAAATCAAATTCTTAAAAAATCATTAGTAAGAATAGAAAAATCACACGGGTGCCCCAGGACATAATTACCATATCACTCTTATATTCACCCTGAAAAATGGAAGAACCATATGGTATACTTTTATCTATGGATTACCCAATGAATTAGAGAGTTATAATGAGGCTCACCGTTCATATAATCTATATCCGGATCACTCTTTTTTCATGAGCTATAATGTGGGTCAAAACATAATATAATATATATCAATCTCACCTATTTAATATCTATGTACCAACACAAAAAGCATTAAATTATCTATATGTCACTCATAAATGTTTTTTTATTTATAAGATAACCAAATAGATTTGTAAAACGAATTTAAGGAATTTATAAATGATATTTTTGAAAAATTTCCCTATAAAACATTGAATCATTTAAAATAAATTATAAAATTATCTTTTTAAAACATTTATTTCCAAATAAACATTTTAAAAATATTTATATTATTGAGAAAAAACTTAAAGAATAAATAATTAAAAGATATAAAATGATTTTTTAATTAAAGAGTCCCTTACCACTTGAGAAACACTTGCATAACATCATTAAGGAATAGCATTGATAAAAATATTAAATACCCTAATAATATACTAATACATGATATAATGTTTAAAAATTGTTTTATATTCACCTTATTGGATAATATCGGTGAATAACATCAACACATGCCTCCATAAAAAGATATTGAGATAAAGTACCTTACCTTGAGACCAAATAATATTGTTTGTTATTTATCTTCATAAATAATAATTTTAAGAACATTATTTAATTTAATAATTAGATTTATAAATTTTATTTTGCTTTTAATATTTCTAATAATTTTCCACCACAATTACGCAATTATTTATGTTCACATTGGGTTTTTTCTTGATATTTGGTACTCAAGTCAAAAATGAACATTTTATGATGTATATTGTATTTGCTGTAATAATTAAATCATCTAGAGAATAACATTAAAGATATAATAATCAATTTTATTCTACAATTATACTTTTATATCAATCCATTATATATTTTCTATGAAAAGTGAACAACATTTTAATCATGGAGTTGGTAGCCCGTACATATGCACGAGTAGAGATTTTATTTTTCATTGATATTTATAGAAATAGGAAATTATTATATTATATTTATAGAATGGTCATAATATTATCAACCTAATAATAATAATTTCAATATACATACCATACATGTGATTTGGTGAATAAAAACGATTCACATTGCTTTGTTATGGTGATAATTCAATTGTACCTACGTACAACATTATGATTTTTATGTGAATGGAATGTAAAAAAATAATCGATATATTATTCTTTATAATTATATATATGTCATGAAAATAATATTTAAAAATTAATTCCATCATTATGACTTGTGTTGAGATACTATAATAAAAAATTAATAATATCGGTTTGGGATGCAGTAGTCCACCTTACACATGAACGAAAAGGTGATTTTCCTTTTGATGAAATTGGAGATGGATTAAAGAGATTATAATAACATAATTAAATATTATTATTTTAAGGACAATATATTTATTATTTAATCACGGATTATGGAGATTTAATAGAATTGGTAGAATAAATAATAAATAAACACATAAAGAAAACAATACATCTTCTTCAGTAAATCACCTTTGAAGAACACCTTAACACATATAAAATAACTTTTATGCATAAAATAAAGCCTTAGGAATTTGGGTATGGGTTTTAAGAATGTATTAGGTTAGTTAATGGATGAAAAAAATATATTTTTTCAGTGTTATTATAAGAGAATAGTGGGAACATTTTTATAAGAGAGGGGAGTGGCACCCATGGAAACTATTCAAATATTAATTTAATATAAATTAATTTTTAAATCCAAATGAATAATACTAGAGTTATTTACAAGATAAAATTATTATAATTAGAATTAATTATAAATAATAATTTTTATATATGTTTTTATTTCAGTTATACCATATCATTTTATTTTACTTTAATTATTCTCTTTTAATTTAAAATATAGTAACAACATTTAGAATGTCAAAAGGTTAGAAATTTTACATATATGTGATAAATTTAACATAGGTGGAAACATTATTAACCTTTTGAACTTATCATATCAACTTTTTAATTTTAAATAATTTTTTTTATTTTTCAAAAAATTTAAAAATTGGTATTTTTATAAAATATCAATAGTGTCAATTTTTACCCTATTAATTTCATTAAATTTATATAAAATATAATTAGAGAGATAAATTATAAATAAACCATTGAATAAACATATAATATTATTTTCTCACCTAAAAAATTCATGGATTACCCCAATTAATTCGAATTATATTTATTGTAATAATTTTTGTATCATTTAATTGATATTTCTGTTCAAATAATAACTGTTGTATCGTTGTTTTGTATGTATTTATGGTATTGAATTGATCTCTAAAAAACTTTTTATAAATTACCATAATATCGATAATATCATTAAACTTATAGATACTATTTATGATATAGTTTTTATCATTTATATCCCTATATTTAAAGTATTATAATTATAATAAATAATAGGATGACATGTTGACACCTTGTATTATTTTAATAATATTTATATCTCTTTTAGGATAAAAATACCATTAAAATAGTGAATTAAGATACTTATGTGTTAATAATTTACATTAATTCAAAAAATATTATTTTAATGGTTTTAGGATAATTTTAATACCCTTATCATTTTATTTATTACCTTACTTTACCTAATTAACCATTAGTCATGGTAAATAAAGATTACTAAAATTACTACTAATAAATTCTAAAAATTAATGGAACCTGTTTACATAATTTATATAAACTAATTACAAATATTTAATAAAATTTTTAAAATTTAAAATACATATATTATATGCAATTAATTTAAAGTTAATCCCCATTGTCAAAACCAGAAGAAGAGTTTTTAAAAGTAAAGACCATCAAAAGATTGACACACACACAGATATATATATATATATATATATATATATATATATATATATATATCTAATTTACATATAAAATTAATTCCAATGACTAAAATTTTATTAAATGATTTTAAAATATAATCTATTTATACATAAAAACCAATTACAAGGTTAATATAACTTTAATAATAAATTAGATGAATAATTAGTTTTGAAATAAAATACAGTATTTTTCGCCATTCATTAAAATATGAAAGTAATCATAAAAACCCCAAAAACTAAACTGAAGAAAATTTTTATTCCCAAATTAAATAGAAGAAGTTAATTATTGGAAATAAAACTTATAAAAGTGTTAAAAAATAAATTTTAAATGGGTTCTCCATTAAAAGACTAAAAAACATTATATTTTGAAAATACTAATTGTATTCATAACAAAGTATTTGTTCTTATATTAGGACCTTAAAATACATAAGATAAAATTTATAAATTAAATTAAATATAGTACATATATAAATTCCAATAATATAATAAAAATCTAGTGATTAGAATATTTTATAAACAAAATTTTTCTTACTTAAATTGTTTTTCATAAATACATCTTTTATAATCAATTGGTTTTTAATTTAATTTGTTAAAAATTTTCAAACCAATGAATCATTATATAGACATGTATAAACCCAATTTTCATAATTCAATTAATAATACTCATTCTCACCATTCTAATCAATATGTTATAATGGTTGCATTTAAATAATAATAATAATTAATTGTTAATTTAAACATGATGTGGGATATCATGTATGCTATCGAACATAGTCATTCTTTTATTCAAATCTAAAAATGTTAAAAATACAATATCGTGATAAGGATTGATAAAAAGTACCTTAGAAATATTGAATGGAATGTATAGAGTTTCAATGGAATAATATAGTAATAGGATTTGAAATAAGAGATCAATAGTGGTAAGTGATGTTATGGACATGAAATAAATGTGTAAATAAAAATAAGGAGTGATTGAGGTAATTGATCATAAGTATGTGAATGGTAAATTGAATTTTAATGTCATATAAACCACATGTATATAATTATTTAATTTCCTATTTTATTCATCATGTATGAAGTTAAAAGGATTATGTTTTCTAATTTATTTTTCCTATAGTTGAGGGGTTATTTTACTCTCTAGGAATATAAGGATATAAAATTACATGAAATTGACCTACTTCATAATATCAATTTCATTAATGGGGTATTATTTTATTAATTTATTATTCATATCTTACTCTATGAAATTAATATCCAATTTTTTTATTCTTGGAGCACTAAAATTCCCTTACGGCGGATCAAAAGATTTATAAATGAGTGAACAATCTATCTGTATATCTCTAGATATTTTCCAAAACCCACATCATTTTTCACAAGTTATCCAATAAATAAATAATTTTATAATACTCAAAAGTACTAAAAATGGTTCATCATTAGTGTTTATTTTTAGAATAATTTGAGTAAATATTTTTATATATTAACTAGTATATCCCATAGTCTAGTTATAGGTTCTAAACCAATATATTACTTCAATCATGGGTTCAAGACCCATATTCTTGCCAAACTTTATTGGGTTTCACCCATAAAGATGGTTTTAATTTTTATAAACCATATTAGTATTATTCTTATAATGTTTCTAAATAAAATTTCTTGGACATCTTTAAAATATAATCAATAATTAAATAACCTTCTGACAAAATTTTTTAACACAATATGTATTATTTTGGACTATGTCTACTTATAATATATTTCAATTATTAAAATTTTATTAACGATTATATTAACCATAATGTTTTTAATACCTTTAACCTTATGTCAATATAAAGGATTTTAATTTTCCCTCAAAAACTATTTTTTCACTAAAATGTATACTAAATCGATGGGTTGTATTTCAAAAAATTTATCCCAATATATCGTTAATATTTATAGACACCCATCACATAAAACCCAAATGATGTGTTTAATTCTTCATGTTTGTAATAAATAATTTATATAAATACCATGAGGGTATACATAATACAAATTCTTTTAAAATTTAACACAATTCTTATATGTTTCATGATTCATATAACCAATATACCCCCAGTAAAATACTTTAAAGATTTAATTATTTAATCCCAATATATAAATACATCATCTATTTTTTTTTCAAAATATGGTCTTATTTCTTATCAGGGTTATCATTTATGAGAGGACATTGATTAGAATGATCCTCTAGATCCAAAAAATTAAGAAAAATAAATATAAATTGATCCCTTTGATGTGATTTATTTACATTCATCATACTTTTAATTTTTTATTATACATTATATTATTTAACCCCTTAATTTCCGTATATATTGAATTTTAATTTTTCTATTGATAAAATTTAATGGGTTTCTTCTTAAACATTTCTTACATGATGGAAACTAATATTTATTTCTCACATAGTATCTATTATTCGAGCTACTAGTAAACTTCATATATCTCTTATTTGGTGAATCTAGAGTTTTTAAGGAATATGTTGTTAATTGTATTCAATGGAAACTGATTAAGAATTATCACAATATCAATCATTATAGTCATCATCTCATTTGTTTTCTCACAATCCCCACCCTTTACTTCATATTAAATATTAACATCATTTTTTCAGGTTCTATCCATTGACTAAAACAAAAAGGCATAGTTTGAGAAATAATAAACATAGTGGGAAAACCGAAGAATAATTATTAGTGTGTCCAAATCATGACACCATGTTTTTCATTTTAATATGCCTTGGGTTTAACCATTTCGATTCAATTATATTATCTATTAAAATCCTTCATAATTGTTTTAAAGAAAATGTGAGTTATCCTAAGAATATCCTAAAGGAGGGTCAAACAAAGTGCACAGTATGGAATTTTTCATACCCCAGGTGATGATCGGGTTAATCCCTATTAACACTTTTTAGTATAATTACCCTTAAAAACCTATGTTCGATAACCATGTCCACTTATAGTATTCAAAAAGAATTATATTTCTAGAAAAAATCATATAATATTTTCTTTGTCAAAAATTATATTGTTCCCATATAATTATCCTTAAATCCTACCATTGGTTTATTTTTTATAATCAATGTTATTATTAATCTAGTTGCCAATGTTTCAATTATTTTTCCTCTTATAGAAACTATAATGTCCCTAAAACCCTATATCCAAGATCCAGTTTCTACTTTATTACATTGGCATAAGATAAAAATAGTCTCTTTAAGATGGATTGAATAATGTGGTAGTGTTTCTAAACTAGATGCAGACATGATCTTTGAAT
Source organism: Viscum album (assembly GCA_963277665.1). Lineage (NCBI taxonomy): Eukaryota > Viridiplantae > Streptophyta > Magnoliopsida > Santalales > Viscaceae > Viscum > Viscum album. The sequence continues at coordinate 398,053,271 of OY728126.1, forward strand.
GATATTTGAATATAAAAATTAAAACAACTTTTTGGAGAATAAATTTATTTTATCAAGTATATCCTTTCATATAAATCATAGTAAACCTCTTGGATTCTCAGATTGTAAAAAATAAGGGTGAGATGAAATGATTAGTAATGGCGATTTACTGTGAAAGCAATCATGAATTAAAGAAAATAATTAATATTAAAGATAAATAACTGATCCCAAATTCCATGAAATCAATAAACTGATAAATAAGTGAATATAGAGAAAATATCAATGAAAAAAACTCATTTATAATAATCAATATATGAAATTAAATAACAAAAAACAACTCGAATTTAACCAATAACATTACTATCATAACTATATAATGAATAATAAATATGGAAAGGTAAATAATTAAAAGCTGAAAGAATCTAATCAATAACTGAGAATGAAATAGATCTAGTAATAATTTCCTTGTGAAAATATCTTGGATAATAATAACATAAATATGAATTAATAAAAAATTTATTTATTAGAATTCATGCTTCCCCAAAACATGATAGCTCTGCTTTCAAGATATATCTCGAAGACAATTTGAAACATAAGGGTTGAAACCCATTTAACTAAAGATAACCATGTAATATATCCCATAAGACTACCAATACATCAAGTGGTTATTTATAATGAGGCCCTCAGTATTATTCATTTCCAATTAATTCCTCATATATCAAATAATATATTTTATTCAAAAATTATTATCCCTTATAATTATATATCAGAATTGAGTAAATAATATGGTTTATCAATATATCCCTTGATAAAAAATTACTACCAATATAAAACACCATATTTATATATTGAAAATATTAAAAAAACATATCCATTATAAAATATAATGATATTTATAAGGAATTTAATGTTTAAGGATCCTTGGAATGCGAGTATTTCAAATGAAATTTGTTGAATAAAAAAATTAATTAGAAAAGTTATTATCCATACTGTCCTTGGAAAATATAATCCTAAACCATAAACTAGAAGAATAAATATGGTATCATTTCAACATACCTTTAATGGATTATATTTAATATTAGGGGTTGTTTGTAGCAGCCTAAGGATTTACTCATAAATTTAAAATCTAATTCAAAAAACACTGAGTCTCTATGGAACAAACACTCTGTTACTATATATGATAATTATAACCTACTTGTTAGAAATAATTTTCCCCTTCAGTGTTTTGAATTTTTATAAAATTACATACATCAATATATGGTTATAGTGAATTGTATTGATTTTTCTAAAATACATGAATTTTTAGTGAATAGTAAAATATGATAATTAATGATAATTGCAAAATACATGATTTATTAAGTCATGTGTAAAATATGGATGATGTAATCACACTTGGTGAAAAATAATATGAAATTTTTAATATATTTTTTCTAAAGGATCATCACTATTTATTTTCATGGGAAAAATAATGAAATCATGAATAAGATATTCAAAAATCACCCCTCTCCTCCACTATAAAAGCCATCCCTTACCCCATTTTCTCCTCACTCCTATAAGACTTGAATATTCTCAATGTTATACCCTCATATTATTCCCTATCCTCTCCCCACTTCATAGAGATCTTGGTCTGTCAAAAATACCCAAATCCCTTCCCTTAAGGAGGTTCTCATGGAGGGTATTTCCAGAGGCAAACCCTCTTCCTTTTACATTTAATTCTACTTCATTTTTTTATTTTTTTATTATATTCCCTCTTAAATGGTGAAATTGATCATGACAACTCCAATATCATTAATAAATTGTAATTATATCATTTTAATTTAATAACCATAATCAATATACTTACTCTCTCTCCCTTTAAAAAAATGAAATCATCATCTGGGAAGTGCCGATTTACAACCATCATGGATGATGAAGTTTTTTTCATAAATTTATCCATATAGTATTTTAATTAAAAAATATTAACGGATGAAATATATTATAAAATTATTATTTAAACTCCTTCTATGTTTTTTATGTAACTTATTTACATATTACTTAGTGATATTAAAAAATGAGTTTTTTATGATCAACAACTACCGTAATAATCTAATCGATTATCACGAAATGTATTTTCTAATGATTCATCATAATAATATATAACCAAAAGATATTTATTACCATTTAGACCTCTTTATTATCATTATAAACATTCTATTAAAATGACGTAGAATAATACCAATTTTAAATGAACTTCATTACTTATAATCAAGCGAACTGATCATGATGTCAAGGAAACAACCACTTTGGAATGAAGGAATTCAATAATATAACTTATAAATATTGACATGAACATGATAAAATATTAATGAATAAAATATATGTATATAACGTTTTAAGTAATTAATTAATGGATTTAATATGATTATCTATTATGATAAGGTCATGTGTATAACAAGTTCTAATATAAGGATAGAGTTTTCAACTCGATCCTCCATTTTATTTAGGGTTACTATTATTCTCTACCTACCTCAATTAAAATATTAATTATTCTTATATAATCATCATGAATTATTTTTTATTTCTTTATATATATGTACAAAATATAATCCCTCTTTATTTTATGGGTAGTTTATTGTTTTAAAAGGATCTTTCAAAAATTCTTCCTGATAAACAAGCCTATTTCAAAAGAACTACTCAAATTCATTGCTATTTTTAAATTAAATATATAATATGATTTATCTAAAAAAAATTCCGAAATCAATAATTTTATTATGTAAAATATCATTAAATCACTCGTTGTTTTATGCAATTATTTTTTCAAAATAACTCTTCATTTCATTGTAAAAGAGTATTTATATCAATAATTATTCAATGATTTTGTATTAGTATTTTCATATATTAGAAAACCATTATTTATTGTTATGTCTAAATGGTATTAGTCATTAATGATATAATCAACCTTATATTAAGGAATGGTTTATGATTAGTTTTATTTTAGAAGCTATCTTGATATCATTCACCATAATACTCTGAATGGATAGTGTTTATGTTTAATGATGGGAGAATGTTAATTACATTTAATATGTTAGTTTTAATATGAATTTGTATGTTGTTATGTATATCTACAACCATATAAGTAATGAATTAGACTTATTATTAAATTTGTGGGGCCTGCTATAGCCCCTCAATGAATCGGTATGTCTCATGAGACAAACTAGATGATACTTTTTACCCATTATGTATGGTGTCTTGGATGAGGCCTTGAAGGTATGATTATGATGTTGTGAATTATTAATTACCTCATTATAAAAATTGATATTTATTGTACATTTGATTATTCTACTAGTATAATATCCATGGTGATATTTTGTGGCATTATTTAATCAGTTCTTAATCCTTATATATTATGATCATGTTTATTTTTAAAGGCATGTGTTTTTAGTTATTTGAATTCCCTAGTGTTTATGTATATGATTGCATTAACTGAATTATTTACCCTTATAGGTAGTCTGAGATCACCCATTTCATATGTTTAATATTTACCCAGGATATGAAGAGGTGTATTATGAATTCTTTTTTGGGATAATCTAGGAGTTATGGGAGTTACTAATGGATATTATATATTTTATTTCAGTTCATGTTGTAAGGATGAACTTATGTATATATTTGCTCTTCCAAAACTACTAAATTATTCATTCCTTCAGGATAAAACCTTATTTTATCAAGTTAATATAATAAAAAAATCATCCAGCTCTAGGGAACAATGGTTGTGGCTTTATATTTGGTATAAAAGAAATTTTAGTATAAAACATGGAAACAAGATCTAGAAAACATGGATTATATAACAAATCACTAAGGCAGAAATTGAGGATAATAATACAAAAACCAACAAGAATTCTGGATGGAAAAGATTCTATGGATCTTCCTACAAATACATCCTCATATGGATGCTAAAAATGTACATGGTTCTGGAACATATGTACCTTGGAGTAAAAAATTTAATAAGGTGTTCCAAGCTTGAATCGGGGTAACCAGGTAGATGACCATGGGCCTTAATATGCACCTAGTTTGACAATCCTAGGGGATATTCTTGGGATAATTAGAATCCACATTAAAATCCATTATAAAGGATTTAAAATTAATTTTTTCTTCAAAGAAGCCATGTTTGTGATTATTAGATTAGTTATGAATAGGATTTCAATTTTTGTTATGCATATTTCTAGTTGAGATGAAACATTATGATTAATAACCAAACCAGTATATTCCATTACATAGAGATGAATCCATGTGTGAGAAATGTAAACCACATGAATTCATGTATCTTGTGTAGGGATTGACCTCTTATGCATGATAATGATGATGTGACTGGTGCGGAGAATCTTATAACTACACTGGGAAAATTGACTCAGGTTATGAACAGTTTCCTTACCCATATTGAGCATCTTGTTCCACAACGTGGAGGGGCAATGTAAAACCACTTTATGTGACAAATAACTCTATCATTTAATGGGTCTAAAAACCTCTTCGTAGTAGAGTAGTGGATAAGTTCCATAGAGAAGATATTTCTCACATTGGGAAGTAAGGTAAGGTATATGTTTTTCATGAAATTTTATCATCTATCGGGATATGGTGATCAATGGTGGTGTTTGATTCAAACCAAAAATTAAGAGGATGTCATGACTCATTCCCTGGGAACCATGTCCTGACTACACCATGCCTTCCTTCCATAGGCCAGGGGCTAGTGACTAGCACTGAGAAAGAGTATCCCTATAACGAGAAGGCATTGCCTTTAAACCTGTACAAACACACAATCCATTAACACAACAAGAAGAGACCATGATGTAAACTGCTATAGTAAAAAGTGTACTGAAAGTAATTGGGATGGAATACAAGACCAACTATAAAGTACAAGTACAACTAAAAAGGTAAAATGGATCCATGATCATCCATTGATGATCCTACCTAAAGTTTTGGTACAAATCACAATCAATAGTCACCACATCATGTCACGTCAAATGGTCCACCTCTTAGCATGGCCCAGTGCTTCCTCCCTCAGCCTCGATCAATGTTTTCTTTTGTATGCACAAGACACACCAAGGTGCGGGCATAACCTGTGTTGGGGTGAGTATAACAATACTTTGTAGGGACCCCCGAGACCCCCGAAGGAATCCGAGAGTACCACAACGGATAAACCCATAAACAAGGCCTCAAACACAAAGCACGATGTAGTCACCAACTATACTTAGGTATATGACCATACATATACGGGAATTATCATGATATACTCATCACATACATAGTGAAACATAAGGCTCCATCTTTTAAGCTTTAGGACAACTGATCCATAGGAGAATAAAACCAAAAAGGTAAAAACACGAAGGTAAAAGTACCACAAAGGTAACACCATTAAAGTAATACCACAAATGTAAAATTAACAAAAAGGTAACACCATGAAGGTAACACAAAAAGTTAAAATTGCCACAATGGTAAACACTCAGCTCCCACTAGGAATATAACTCAAGTACAAAAGCACAGATTATTAGTCGTAAAACTATATCATCTTATCTTGATGAGAGGTTCTGCTACTAACCCACACAAGATCAATAGATGATGAACCACACATGATATCTAGGTGTTGACCCATAAATGATCGATAGATACTAACCCACATAAGATCGCTAAGCAGTGACCCACACAATATCAATATATGTTAACCCAAATAGGATTGATGTTCATTCTTCACGTTACAACCAACCACGAGATTCCTGCACTATTCACGCTTGTTTCTGGGAGGATCTGTTCCTTAAGACATCGGTTATAAATCAACCACCCCAATGTTACACAAAGAATTATCCCAAAGGACCTCCATGTTGTACGGGTTAAAATGCGAGAGACAAAGCGTCAATCAGACGCCCGGTCTGTGACTTATAAGCATTATAGTACCGAGGGCCCAGTTGGATTTGTGTTCCTTCCCTCTTTTCCATAATCCAACATTCTCTAGAACAAAAGTAGAGTCTATCAAAATAAAGTTTTCACTCCCAGGATCCTAGCACCGTATACAATTCATCAAACGGACACCCAGTACATAAGTTATGGCTTGTTTAGCAAAACAGGGCCTAGAAGGGGATGGGTCCGGCTGACCCAACCAGACAGACCCAAACAAACCCAGTTTGGGCCGACAATAACTGGTCTGGTTCTGACCCGTAAATGCCTGAATTGGACTGGGCCGGCCCTATTGGGCTGGGCAGTAGACCGACCCTACCCTCTTGGGTGGCGCGACCAGATGGGCTCACGCGTCCCGACCCACAAAGGGGCATGACCCACTGGAATCACACGGCCCGCCGGCTAGGGCCCACCCTTGCTAGAACTGGGGGGAGGCATTTTTACCTAGTTTTTGAATGGCACAATTATTCAGAATAAAATTTTTGACACCACGTCGCACCGCCAGGTCATCGCAGAACCCACAGTGGTGGCTCCCTCCACCTTTGACATGGCTTCGAGTCACGACCCTCTCGCGAAGTGCATGACAATGCACCACTCAGCCTCCACCCAGAGTCAGCCAGTGAGAGCTACAACTTTCCGTCATGTCTACGGTTGTGGACTCTCTACTAGGGGCATGCAGCCATGAGCCATTATCTCTTCTGCGGTAGGCCGTTGTCTGCCGCCGTCGTCACCCGCCGGCGCCAGTGCTGTCATGACAGTGTCAGACCTATAGTCTTTTACAAGTCATCGGGTGAGATCTGGTGGCCAGTTTTTTTATCTGAAGGTACCAACAGCCTCCCCAGGATTCCCTCTTTACAACTTGACCATACGTTCTGGGTTCAGTTCAACCCGAGTAATAATTCTGCAAAGAGTGAATAGATTAACAATGTAGCAGAGGGTTTGGGCCTTGATTGTTTGGACCAAAACATCTGTGTTATCTCAATAACATGAGGTATGAATAGGATTATACAATTTCTTTATATTAAAACAAGATAAATCCCTACCTATGTATCTTTGTAAAATGTTCGCGTTTGAGGAAATGTTGGTGTTCGTCGATTCGTTATTCAGTGGCACTTGTCACTGTTCATTGGAACTGTTCTCATATTCTAATTATTTGGTGACGAAGTATTTTACCAGATATTTTTCGCTTGGTTAATTTGTTCCAATACCCCTCCCCAAGCTCCATATAAATAAAAGGTGGAATAGGTGGGTAAAGCCATTGGGAATTTATCAGGTTCATTTAACAATTAACCTTCCCAATTCAAATGGTACAATTAAAAATATTGAGCAGTCAAGATAATTAATGTCATGAAATGTCATTGGTCCCACCACCGCCGCTTGTCCATTAGAGTAAAAGAAAAAGAAATGTAAAATAACTTTGTTATTTTATTATTTTTTAAATTTCCAAAATCTATCTTTTTCTCCTGACCTACAGTGTTCAAATTGAATCCTTCTATAAGAGAATCTCAGCACTACAGATTCAACGGTGCTCTCAGATTTTTAATCTGAGCACCGGTTCAAAATTTTTGAAACACTGCTCGCGTGTTTAATGATGGTACCTTAAAAAATGTTTAAAAATTAATTCCATCACACCAGGTTTCCAAATCACACATCTTCAATTTTTTCAGAATCATATTAATTGCATATAATTTAAAAAATTACATGGAAAATCTGGGTCATTACATTGTCCTCGCCTTAGGGATTTTCATCCCTAAAAACCACAACACAGACTAAAGAAACAAAAGGGAATACTGAGAAGGAATCTGAGCCTCCCACTCCCATTTTATCTCTTGAATGTTTACGTGCTTCCAGAGAATGCGCACTAGAGGTATCTATCGTCCATGAAGGCCCTGCTCTTGTCGATCCTCAATCTCCACTAGAACCTCTGTAAATGTCGCCCCATCATCAAAGTCCAGCTCACCATGGTCAATGACATGATATTTTTCATGAATGAATCTCCTCAGCTGGGATACGTGGAAGGCGTCATGCACCCTCTCTAAATGCGGTGGTAGTACCTAGTGGTATTGCACCTCTCCAATCCTCTAAAGTAGTAGAAATGGCCTGATAAACCTCGGTGAGTGTTTTCCACCTTGGCCAAATATCTGTAGTCCTCATCGAGGGGAGACTATCAAGAATACGTAGTCCCCCCCATAGAACTCCAAAGGTATCCGTCTCCTATCAGCATAAGACTTTTGTCTTCATTGGGAAGTATTCGTCTACTCCCTGATGATATGCATCTTCTCAATGGTGGGTTGTACCAACTCTGGGCCCAGATGTGTTGACTCCCCTAGGACTATCCAGCATAGAGGTGATCAGAATGGTTAACCGTACAATGCCTCAAATGGTTCCATACCGACGGTGGAGTGATAAAAGTTGTTGTATGAGAACCCCACCATGGTTAAGTGACCATCTCAACTACGGAAAAAAACTAGGATGCAAGAACGAAGAATATTCTCCAGTGTCTATATTGTTCGCTCCATCTAACCATCCGTATGAGGACGAAACACTGTGCTAAAACATTTCTGAGTTCCGAATTCTTCTTGTAATCCCTTCCATAACCATGATGTAAAATGTTCATCATAGTCAAAGATGATCATCAATGGCACCCCATGAAGTCATACGATCTCTTGTATATAGATACATCCCAAGCCCTCTTCTAATCCCTGCTCTCAAATGGGTAGGAAGTGGGATAACTTGTCAAGTCAGTCAACGATCACCTAGATAGAATCATGTACCCTTGATGTATGTGGAAACCCTCTCACAAATTCCATAGAGATACCATCCCAAATCTACTACAGAACCTCTAGTGGATGAGCTAACCCTACTAGAACCAGATGCTCTACCATCACTTCTTGACAAGTGAGGCATCATGAAACAATCTATTCCATTGCTTTCCTTATCTCTGCCCACTAGTGCTGATACCGGAGGTACTGGTACATCTTTGACACACCATGATGTACCATTATAGGGGATTTATGGAACTCCCTCAAAACCTCCTCGCATAGCTCCACTAGTACCATTGTGCATCCTCTAAAAAGGATGACATGTTCCCCATCTTCAGAAAATCAATCAGGTGTTTATCCTAAGGATGTCTTTGTATGTCGAGACTCCTAGTCAATGTCCCCAACATGTTCCTCCAAAACTCCTTGATGAAGTAGTGGAGCGACAGTCAAAGACCAGATGTATGCTTGTCCATATCTATCCACAATGAATATCCGCAACGCAACTAGCTGCTCTGTCACCTCACTCAGAAGCTGTAACCCAGAACACCTAATAAGCATATCTGCTACTATGTTCCCCATCCTAGAAGTGTATACTATATCAATGTACTAGTCATGGAGAACTCTTTCCAATTTTGATATCTTAGGTTTAGGTCCTTCTATGAGAATATATACCCGAGACTCTTGTGGTAAGTGTGAACAGTAAATAGTTCTCCCATCAAGTATTGTTGCCATATTTTCAAGGTGAAGACCACTATTGTTAACCCTAGGTCCTTGGTGGCTTAGTTTTTCTCATGATGTATCAGCTGTCGTGATCCATAAATGATCATAGCTAGCTCCTACATCAGAACCCATCCATGTTTAGTCCCTGATGAGTCGTAGTAGACTACATACCAAACGCCATATTCTGGTAGCCATTAGATGGGGGAACTCATTAGTCCTTGCCTAATATTTTGAAAAATATTCTTGTATCTCTCCGTCTATTCAAATAGTTTTCCCTTATTTTTCAACACTGATAAGGGTGTCGCAACTCTGGAAACATCAGGTATAGATCTCATATAGTACCCATCCAATCCCAAGAAACTCTGCACCTCGGTCACACTTCTGGGTGGCTCTGATGAAAACACATCATCTATCTTCATTAGATCTACCACAACTCCAACCTCCAAGATAACGTATACAAGAAAGTGGACCTCCCTTATACCGATCTAGCACATCGAGAGCTTTCCATAAAGTTGGTGATATTGGGGTGTATCAAGAACTATCTGTGGATTATACGCATGCTCCTCCTCTGATGTCGAGTATACCATGATTTCATCATTGAAAATAACCACAAAGAAATCAAGGTATTGGATGAAAGATCCTGTTCTTTAGTCCCATGAACACTGTAGGGGCGTTGGTCAGGCCGAATGGCATAACCAAGAACTCATAGTGTCTATACCAACATCTGAAGGATGTCTTCTGCACATCCTCATCTCATACCCTAAGCTGATGATATCTTGATCTATGGCCTATCTTCTAAAATATTCGATATCCCTTCAGCTGATTGATGAAATCATCAATCCTCAGAAGTAGATAGATTTTCTTCATGGTCACCTAGTTTAGGCACCGATAGTCTACAAAAAAGTGTCAAACTCTCATTTTCCTTTTTAAGAGAACTAAATCATGGATTCCCATGGAGAAACATTGGGCCTTTTGAACCCCTTATGATGCAAGTCCTCCAGCCATACCCGTAACTCATGAAGCTCTGTGGGAGCCATCCGATATACTGTTTCAGATATCAGTGTTGTTCTAAGGGTACATGTTGATGTAAAATCTGCCTCTCTACGTCGAGGTTGTCCAAGAACATCATCCAGAAAGAAATCAACATACTAGTCCACCACTATGGGATAACATAGACCCTCAACATCAACTACTACGAGGGTAAGTCTAGCCAACTGATGTGTGATCAGCTACACCCTCATCCAGGTAAGTCCATCTTCTGCTTCAAATGTTCCCTTCTCGTCGGTGAAGGAAAACATAGTCTCATTTACATGGACACACCGCACTTTTTTTCATAATATTTTCTATATGAGCATGGATTGTGGATAACCAATCCATACCCAAGTTGATGTTGTAAGGCCTCAATGCCACTACTAGAAGATATCAGTCGAAGATCTCACCTCCAAGAGCAAGCTCACACTACCAGAACCAGTGTGTAATCATCGAATCCCCTCCTCTGGAGTCTTTATCCATAAGGATCGAGCCAATGGCTGCAAAAGAATCTACATGCCCCGAATCAGTGTCATGCCAAGGAAAGAGTGACTGGAACCTGTGTCTATAAGTTCGACAGCATAGGGGGAGTAGACCTAGATTTTACATTTAATCATATCCCAACTGCTATGGTCATAGGCCTCAGCTTCCAGGAGATGAGATCGTCCATGTCAAACCGATTCTTCCGGTTGCGGTGGACCACCTCGAGGTGGTGTTGGTAGATCCTTGAATCGCCACCTACTGTTGAGTCAATAAGGTTTTCCTTATGACTTTTCCATTCCTTCTTGTTTTGAAAATCACAAACACCTTATCTTTAAGGAAAATCGCTTTTGTAAGAAAAAATGCTTTCTTAAGGAAAATCGCTTTTATAAGGAAAATTGCTTTCTTAAGGAAAATCGCTTTTATAAGAAAAATTATCCTTATCATATTTTCATTCATATTTTTCTTAAGTATGAGATTCAGATTCATTTTCTCGGAATCATTGAAACTTTGATATAAAGCATTCTGTTTTAGGGTTCGGTTCTGGACAAGAACTATAAGAAAGTTTCATTCCAAATTCCGGATATGAACTCTGACTAAGTTCTATTCCAGATTCAGGATACGAATTCTGAAGAAGAATTCTCATTACGAATTCTAATGAAGAAATTCCATTCCGAATTCTCATTACGAATTCTGAAGAAGAATTCTCATTACGAATTCCAATGAAGAATTTCCATTACGAATTCTAATGAATAAATCTCATTCCGAATTCCTATTAAGAATTCTGATGATGAATTCTCATTACGAATTCTGAAGATAAATTTTCATTACGAATTCTGATGACGAATTCTCATTACGATTTCTGATGACGAATTCCTATTCCGAATTCCTATTCCGAATTCTCATTCCGAATTCACCTATTAAACAGAATCTGATTATCATTGTTTTATACACTCTGAATTTATTCACTCCGAACTTTCACTCCGAAATTTCTATTCCGAACTTTTATGTTAGAGTTTAAAACGATGTCGTGCATTCTGTTACACTCACTTTGTTATAAAACGATGTCGTCCATTTTGTTATAAACTAACCGTTGTCTAAGTGACACGTGTACAGGTCCCTCCGAACTTTAAGGAAAATATGACCGTTGGAGAGGTGCCGACTACCTTAAAGATCGAGGGCTTTCTTGCTAAGAAAGACAGAGGTGCCGACTACCTTAAAGATCGAGGGCTTTCTTGCTGAGAAAGACAGAGGTGCCGAATACCTTAAAGATCGAGGGCTTTCTTGCTGAGAAAGACAGAGGTGCCGACTACCTTAAAGATCGAGGGCTTTCTAGATGAGAAAGACATAGGTGCCAACTACCATAAAGATCGAGGGCTTTCTTGCTGAGAAAGACAGAGGTGCCGACTACCTTGAAGTTGAGGGCTTGCGGGGATAGCAAGACAGAGACTCCGATCTTCGTATCGAGGGCTTACCCTGGTGTGGGTAAGACAGAATTGCTTGAAAGTATAAATCAAGGGACCTTTATCCAAGGTTGTTGGATACCCTTCTCTTTGGGTTAAAAGACTATTATCTTGTTACTAGTAGTTTTACTACTTGTCTTTATTCCGCTGCAATTTGTATCTTAAGGAAAGTATAACTTTCTTATACTTCCTTACTTACTCTGATTCATTTAGATTCTATACGCTTTAAGGTAGAATCTCATATTGTAACTTTTGTTAAGTTTCAATTTCCGGAACCATATTTCCGGAACCTACTTTTGGATTCTCTTTCCAAGTTTAGTTCGGTGTTAGAGGTGTTGTGAACTTACTTAGTTTAACTTTGTTAAACTTAGTCCTTTCCTTTTCTTAAGGAAACTTTAGTTATTCATAACTAACTTTAAAGTTTCCAAAGGAATTTTTAAAGTATACAATTCACCCCCCTCTTGTATATTGAGCATCTCATATTATATTTCGATCCTACAATTGGTATCAGAGGTTGGAAACCTCTTACTCTATATCATTCTTACATTTGGTATCAGAGCCAAGGTTACTGAAATACTTGTACTCACATACAAGTTTTTCTTGCTCAACTTTTTCATTCCGAACTCTTTCATTCCGATTTATTCATTCCGAAATTTTCCCATTCCGAACTTTTTGATTACGAATCTTTGCTACTAACAAGTTTTGTGTGCAAAGTTATTTTTGAGTATGGCAGGAATTAATGTTGGTTCGATTGACAATCTAAATCCTACAAGACCACCTATCTTTGATGGTAATGATTATGAATACTGGAGAGATCGTATGAAGAATTTTGTTATCAATACTGGTGTAGATAACTTTGTCATGCTTACTGGTGACTATAAAATTCCTGACAAGGAAGTCAGAACCTTTACTAACCAGGAAAAGCAAGAATATCAACTCAACTATAAGGTACGCAATACTTTATTATGTTCAATGACCAGAAATATATATAGCCAAATTTCTTCTTGTGAAGCAGCTAATTGTATATGGAAGAAGTTAGAGGTTACACACTTTGGGACTTCTAAAGTGATTGAGACTAGAAGAGCTATGCTTAGAGCTGAATATCATGGCTTCAATTTTCCTTATGGAGAACCCATCTGTAAAGTTCAACAACGGTTTATGACTATCATCAACAGTCTAAAATATATTGGAGAGAAAGGTTTAGATGATGAAGCTCTTGTGGACAAGATAATTGACATTATGCCCAATGAGTGGGAATCCAAGAGAACAGCTATAGATGAGAACAGAAAGGTCACTCAAATTACTCTTGATGAGCTTTTTGGAACTCTTCTACAACATGAAACTAGAATGAAGAGAGATGCTGACAACATCAAGAAGAAGAATGGAAATGGTACTGTTGCTTTTACTACAACTTCAAATCAGATGAAAGCTAAGACTCCTGAAAGAGTTACTAGATCCAAATCTAAGAAAGTCATTTTCCAATCCGAATCTAGTGAGAGTGAAGTTTCAGAAAATGAATTAGCCAATCTTGCTCGAAGGATGAACAAGATAGCTGGACAGAGAAACTTTCAATACAAGTATAAGAAGAAGGACAGGAAAGACAAGAAAGATGGAGAAGTTACTTGTTACGAATGTAAAAGAGCTGGACATATTAGACCTGATTGCCCTATGTTCAGAAAGAAAGAAAGAAAGGAAAGACATTCAGACAGAAACAGGAAGAAGTATTACAAAGCCAAAGCTAAGAAAGTTCTGAAAGCTAATGACACCTGGAGTGCCAGTGGTGGTGACTCTTCAGATGAATCTTCTGACTATGAATCTTCAGGACAGAAGAATCTTGGTCTTATAGCCAGATTACCTATTGATAATCATTGTCTTATGGCTAAGGTACGAAATGCTGAATCATTGACCAATGTTTCTTTAAATCCTAATGATAGTAAATATTATAACTCTTCTGATGAAGAATCATATTCTGATGAGGAAAATACTTTACCTACTTATGAAGAAGTCTCTAGATTTGCTGAACTTTTTGAGATTGAGAATTCCAAACTCAACAAGAAACTTGATAAGGCAAACTCTAGAAATTCTATTCTTACTAAAGAGATATCAGATCTTTCTAAAGATCTTGATAAGAAAAATGCTGATTTTGAAAATATTTCAAAAGATCTTGAGGAAGTAAGTTCTGAGAAGAACAAACTTTCCAAAGAGTTAGAAAAAGTAATTTCTAATAAAAATGTTTTCGAGCCTAACTCTAGTTCTAAAACTAATGATTTTGAGGATAAAAACTTGGTTGTAAAACTCAAGTCCGAAATTTTTTCCTTAAAGAAGTGTTTATCAAACTTTACCCATGGTAAAGAAAATTTTGATAAAATGTATTCTCAAATACGACCATTAAGGAATAAATCCGGATTTGGTTATACCCATGCAAAACCTATTTTCAGTAACAATTATTTTGTTCCTCAAAGTGCCCCATTTTGCACTAAGTGTCAATGTGGTGGTCACTGGGCAAGAAGTTGTTCCTTAAACAAAACCCAATCTCTAGGTTTTCATAAAGCTTATTTTTCTAAGAAAATGTGGGTTCCAAAAATTTTATTGTCTGGAAATCTCGGATCCAAACAAGTTTGGATTCCGAAAATCTAACTTTGTTCTTAATTTCAGGAAAATAAAGAAAGTTCCAGCAACAATATTTGGTACATGGATAGTGGTTGTTCCCGGCACATGACTGGTAACAAAAGATTTTTTGAAAAGATTATCAAAACGAAAGGAGATATTATTTTTCAGTTTATCGGAACGCAAGATCAACTTGCTGATATATTCACAAAATCTTTGCCTTCTGATAGATTTGAATATATTAAACAGAAGTTAGGAATGATAACCGTAAGGTAATCTTCTATAATTAACTTTCTATTGAAAAAATCTCCTTACAGTAATAAACTTCTTTTCATAGGGGGAGTACATTTGGTTGTTTTAAAAAAAGAGTTTTTCAAAATTTGTTTTCAAACTTTTCGGAATGAAGATTTCCGGAATGAAAACATCCGGAATGAAACTTTTCCAGAATGGATATTTTCGTACAGAATACTTCTGGAATGAAAGTATTCGTATTGAAAATTTCAGGAATGGACAACTTTCGTACTGGGACTTTCATAACCAGATTTTCGTACCAAGTTTTGTTTTTCATATTTACTTTTTCGTATTAACTTTTTGGTATTGACTTTTTCGTATTGAGTTTTTCGTATTTAGTTTTTCGTATTGAGTTTTTCTTAGTCGTCTTTATATTATCCATTACGAATAACTTTGCTAAGCTAATCCGAAAGGTATGATTTCCTTACTGAAGTTTTCGTAATCATATTTTACTTGCTGGCAATTTCTTATAGTTTGTTTTCGGTTTTTGGATTTCTTAATTCTTTACTTTAATAAAAACCTCAAAAAGATCGGATTCAAGCTCTCAACCGTCAGATTTAATCTCAGATCATTCTAAACCGTTAGATCAACCGTGGAAGGTGAAACGTCATCTCGTTGCCTATATAAAGGGGACCCTATTTTTGAGTCCCACATCGATTTCAAGCTTTTGCGTGCTGAAGCTCTGACTCTCTGATTTAAGGCCATTCCGAACTTCAGTCTTCTCGATTCCGAACTTCTCAGAGACTTCAGATCCGAATGTCTGCAGAGTTATCTTCTCAAGAAATGTCTTCAACTAAGCCTATTTCTCAGTGGTTAGTCTACAGAGAAAGGTTAGTTCATCCGACTTTCTTCAGCAACTACGATTCTATTATTTCAAAGAATATCAAGTTGAATGGCTGGGAAGATGTTGCGGTATCAAAAACTGGCAACCAAGATGAAGTCTACTCTGATTTGCTTGTTGAGTTTTATGAGTCAGTTGCTTTCTTCGAGGAAGATAATAGAGAAAAATTTTCTTTCAAATTGTATGGCAAGACATATAAGCTTTCTTACACCAAGGCTGCAAGCTTGGCAGGATTATCCTATGAAGGAGAAGCCAAGTTTATTTCACACGTATTGCCAGATTCTTTGGGTAGTTTCAACAAGGAGAAAGCCTTAGAAATTCTCGGATTGAATTATGACAAGGCTCCGAAAATAGCAAGCCTATCTACAAACTTCCGGATGCGGGAGTTATGGGTGCAAGGGCTTATTGTACCGAGAAAAGGAGATAAGGATAGCCGGAAGAAAAGTGAGATATATATCTTAGATTTCCTGATAAATCTAAGGAAGTTCAACTTGATGAAGCATATTCTTCTTAATATTGAGAATTTGAAGAAGGGGAATCTGAGAGCTCAGATCGTGATGTACCCTGCAATATTGTCGAAGCTTATAGTTCGGTGCCTGGAATCTTTTAAGGTAGCCTGTAGTTCCAAACCAAGGGTGTGCAAGATCATGCTAGTCAGCGATGCCACTCTTAAGAGAATGAATGTAGCTTTCGACAAGAAGTCTGGAATCTTTATTGATCTACCTCCTCAAGAAGAAGTGGCTCCGAAATCTGCTGATCCGGAATCTTCCAAGCCAGTAAGGAAGAGGAAGCTGAAAGAAATGGTAGTCGAAGCTGAGGAAACCAAGTCTAAGGAAGTCCACTCCGCACCTCCTAAGCCTAAGAAGAAGAAGACCTATACTGATGAGGTTGCAGCGAAGTGGAGAGCTGACAAGGAGAAGAGGAAAGAAGGGGATCTGCAGTTCGGATTGGATCCTGCAGAGGATAATGCTCTGAAAGAGAAGGCTGCTGATGAGCTCGAGAAACAAGTAAAGGAGAAGAAGCTGAAGAAGAAAATGTCAGAAGCCGAGGCTGTGCAAGCATTGTTAAAGTTCAATGAAATGGTTTCAGCAACCATTCCCGTTCCGAGATCTTTCTCTCTGGAATCTCTACCTGAGACTCCAGGAAGAAATCTTGCTGCTCCGGAAGAGGCTGTTGCTACGATTTCTGAGGTAGAAGAGCAAGTGGAACAAATTGAAGAAGCTGCTGAAGGAAGTGGTGAGACAAGAGATGTGCTCAAACAAGTAGATGAATACAAGGGAACTCCTTCGGAACACATGTCGCTCCGAACGTCTGAAGCTGAATCTTCAAAGTTAGTTACTCCAGTAGTGGAAGAAGAGAAAGGAGAGGAAGAAGTTTCTTATCATGGAGAAGAAGAACAACTTTTACTTGATGTTGCTCAGAAGGAAAGTGTAGAAGTTGCTGCTGAGGAAGATGATCTTGTTCAAGTTTCTGATAGCGAGAAGAAATCTCTGGAACAGGTTTCTATTCCAGGAAAAGATAAGGGAAAGAAAGTTCTTGCTGATACCCCAAGTTCAGAAAAGAGGATGAAGAAGGAAGCTGGTAGTTCTTCGAAGAGGAAGTTGGAGCTTATTGAGGAAGAAAATTCTCCCAGCAAGATTTCAGATTCGGAGTCATCTTCGTTGGGGCATGACTTTGTTGTCCAGTCATTGAAGAAGTTGGTGGGAACCATTCCGACCTTCTCCAGTATAGACTCCAGATGCCAGATGCTTCAACATGCGCTGAATCAGAAACCGACTCCGTATCAATGGTTATGGATAAATGTGTTGAGATTGAAGCCCAGTTCAAAACTTTCTTTATTGGTTACGAAGCACATAAAATATCTTGTAAGAGGATGAAAAGCTGGTCTAAGAAAACTGTGGAAGAGTTGAGGTCGCTTGATGAGTTTCAGGATAATGTTAAGGATGCATTTGAAACCGAAGACAAGAAGTTTCATGAGCTGACTGCGTCATTCGAAGAGAAATTGACAGAGGAAAAGAACCTTCGGATTCAGGAAGTAAGAGATCTGAATGGAAAGCTCAACTCCGTTAATCAAAGTTGGAAATATGAAAGGGATTATCGGATCAGGTTTGAAGAAAGGATGAAGGCTCAGGAAGAGAAGATGAAATCTCAGGAAGAAAAGTTTGAAAGCTCAGGAAGAAATCATTGAAGCTCAGTCAGCAATAATAGTCGTCTTAGAGAAGCACGCAGAGGAAGATCACAAAGACTTAAAGAAGATCAAGACGATTCTTAAGGGGCTCATGTCAAAGGAGAAAGATCCGAAATGACCAGTCCGATCTTTTTGTTGTATTTTTTTCCTTTGTTGTCGAGATTCTAAATTTAATGAGAATTGTGCTTGTTGTTACTATTGTTGTCATTACTAATATCTCAGGTACTTTGTTATTTTTTCCATTCCCTCCAAATTCTTTTTGAAAATCACAAAGGGGGAGAAGGAAAAGATCCTTAAGAAAAAGAGAAAATCTGATAAGTGCTTATCAAAGGGGGAGAAAGGAAAATACCCAAGGAAAAAGAACTCTAATAAGAGTTTGTTTAAGGGGGAGTTTTTCTTAAAGAAACATCACTCCGGAAATATGAATACGATCCTTAGAGTTTCAAAGCCTAAGGGGGAGTTAGTCGTATTCATCTATATTCTTAAACCAAGGGAGATAAGCTTTAATGTGTTTATTTCTTCTTAGAATAGCTTTTTCGTAAGGATGTTTGTGCTTTCCAAAAAGGGGGAGATTGTTGAGTCAATAAGGTTTTCTTTATGACTTTTCCATTCCTTCTTGTTTTGAAAATCACAAACACCTTATCTTTAAGGAAAATTGCTTTTGTAAGAAAAAATGCTTTCTTAAGGAAAATCGCTTTTATAAGGAAAATTGCTTTCTTAAGGAAAATCGCTTTTATAAGAAAAATTATCCTTATCATATTTTCATACATATTTTTCTTAAGTATGAGATTCGGATTCATTTTCTCGGAATCATTGAAACTTTGATATAAAGCATTCTGTTTTAGGGTTCGGTTCTGGACAAGAACTATAAGAAAGTTTCATTCCAAATTCCGGATATGAACTCTGACTAAGTTCTATTCCAGATTCAGGATACGAATTCTGAAGAAGAATTCTCATTACGAATTCTAATGAAGAAATTCCATTCTGAATTCTCATTACGAATTCTGAAGAAGAATTCTCATTACGAATTCCAATGAAGAATTTCCATTACGAATTCTAATGAAGAAATCTCATTCCGAATTCCTATTACGAATTCTGATGATGAATTCTCATTACGAATTCTGAAGATAAATTCTCATTACGAATTCTGATGACGAATTCTCATTACGATTTCTGATGATGAATTCCTATTCCGAATTCCTATTCCGAATTCTCATTCTGAATTCACCTATTAAACAGAATCTGATTATCATTGTTTTATACACTCTGAATTTATTCACTCCGAACTTTCACTCCGAAATTTCTATTCCGAACTTTTATGTTATAGTTTAAAACGATGTCGTGCATTCTGTTACACCCACTTTGTTATAAAACGATGTCGTCCATTTTGTTATAAACTAACCGTTGTCTAAGTGACACGTGTACAGGTCCCTCCGATCTTTAAGGAAAATATGACCGTTGGAGAGGTGCCGACTACCTTAAAGATCGAGGGCTTTCTTGCTGAGAAAGACAGAGGTGCCGACTACCTTAAAGATCGAGGGCTTTCTTGCTGAGAAAGACAGAGGTGTCGAATACCTTAAAGATCGAGGGCTTTCTTGCTGAGAAAGACAGAGGTGCCGACTACCTTAAAGATCGAGGGCTTTCTTGCTGAGAAAGACAGAGGTGCCGACTACCTTAAAGATCGAGGGCTTTCTTGCTGAGAAAGACAGAGGTTCCGACTACCTTGAAGTTGAGGGCTTGCGGGGATAGCAAGACAGAGACTCCGATCTTCGTATCGAGGGCTTACCCTGGTGTGGGTAAGAGAGACTTGCTTGAAAGTATAAATCAAGGGACCTTTATCCAAGGTTGTTGGATACCCTTCTCTTTGGGTTAAAAGACTATTATCTTGTTACTAGTAGTTTTACTACTTGTCTTTATTCCGCTGCAATTTGTATCTTAAGGAAAGTATAACTTTCTTATACTTCCTTACTTACTCTGATTCATTTAGATTCTATACGCTTTAAGGTAGAATCTCATATTGTAACTTTTGTTAAGTTTCAATTTCCAGAACCATATTTCCGGAACCTACTTTTGGATTCTCTTTCCAAGTTTAGTTCGGTGTTAGAGGTGTTGTGAACTTACTTAGTTTAACTTTGTTAAACTTTGTCCTTTCCTTTTCTTAAGAGAACTTTAGTTATTCATAACTGACATTAAAGGTTCCAAAGGAATTTTAAAAGTATACAATTCACCCCCCCTCTTGTATATTGAGCATCTCATATTATATTTCGATCCTACACCTACCACCTACTACATGGAAAGCTCCCCTGACCCATCTACCTGCTACCTACAGACCTCCTCAATCAAACCTATGATTCTACCTCAGTGGTTCCATGGGTGTATACTAGTCACCCATAAGGCAGGTTGGGAAGTCACAACCCACTTAACCCTGCCCGCTACACGAGTAGCATTGCCTGCTCCTCATCTTATCCTCCTATGTCCCATGATCCCCTCAACAATGACCCTATATCTTGTAGTTATCCAATATATGTTCTGGCCCACTTGGGCACCTACGTTGTCTGTTTGCTACCTACTTTAGATGACTGTACTACCTAATGTCCATTGGTGGCTCTCGCTGTCAGTTCCTGCTCAGCTATGGAGTCCTCCACCAAAAGCGCTCAGTCTAGCTCCCCAGCCTGCGTCAGAATAATGAGTGATATCATCATTGCTCTGATCTCCCATCGAAGACCATTACCAAAGGCTCGGGCCCTGAAGACAGGGTCTCATACCATCTATTGAGTAGTGGGAGAGATCAATGAACCCCACCGAGTACTAGGCCATGAGCATGCTGCCCTACTATAAGTGTAGCACCTCCTATATACGCACCAATATTCGGCACGCTGGGACGAACACTACCCTGAAAAGGCCCTCGAAGTCTGAACAGATGAGGGTTACCTCATCGTGTAACTAGAGTGTTAGAATCCAAATTCTCCTAGCTACTCCCTGAAACTTGTGATTTGTGCTTAGTTGGCATGCACACTCTATTGGTGGGGCTGGTGGAATGTTCTTCCCAATGGGTGGTGGTGCTACTCATGCACCACCCGATGGTAAAATCATTGTAAGAGGGCCCTCTACCAAAGCCTCATCACATAGTGGGATATCATAGTGTAATCACATGGGAATCCTTGATGGTTATCTGTGAGGGGGCACCCTGAAAGAAAATAGGTGTCCCGTGATCAATAAGTTATACCTAGTGAGATGGCTCAAAGATATCATAAGAAATTTTTTTCCAAAACAGAAGCAATCAGTTTTTTCTTACACTTAGTCAAAAATCAGAATTCAGGGTCCTAGTGTAAGGATACTTCATCCACCGCACCAACACTGGATTCCAAAAAATAAAAACCACACTCATTACACTTAACACTATTTCCATATAAAAAAAGATCAGAGTCTTAGTTATTCGGTAGAACCAAATCCTCTCATAACACTATTTTACGACCCGTCCCCCAGGGAACGTGTCATTACTACCCCAATCCCACCTTCCATAGTCTAGGGGCTGGAAACTAGCACAAAAAAGGCATAACCCTATAATGGGAAAACATTACCATTAAACCTGTACAAACAAACAATCCATGAACACCCCCAGAAGCAACCACAAGGTAAACTACTCTAGTATAAAGTGTACTAAAAGTAAAGGGTCTATAATACATGCCCAACATGAACGTACAAGTACAAATGAAAATAGAAAATGGATATTGGATCATCCATTGAGGATCCTACATGAAGGGTATGTACATCTCATGATCAGTAGTCACCGCAAAACATTAGGTCAAAATTTCCACCTCTGAGCACCATCATGTCCGGGATCCCTCATACATGATTATTTCTATCCATTTTCTACATGAGACACATCATGATTCGGGCATTGTTCATGAAGGGGTGAGTATAAAAATACTCAGTAGAGACCCCATGACACCTGAAGGTCTCCCAGAGTTGAACAAAAGATAAACCAAAAAGCATCAAGCAGTCACCAACTCTAATTAGGTATATTAACATACATATATCTATGTTATCAATATATACTTGACTCATAAATGATGAAACATAAGACTCTAACTTTTATGCCATTAGCACAACTGATCCATGGGGTAAAATGCAACAAAGGTAACACCACAATGGTAACACATGGAAGGGAAAAGTAACACCAAGGTGACACCGTGAAGGTAACACAACAAAGGTAAAAGTATCAGAAAGGTAAAGACTCAACTCACACTAGGTATACAACTCAAGTACATAAGTACATATGATTATTCATAAAACTAGATCATCTTTTTCTATTGAGAGGCTCTAATGTTGACTCACATTGGATCAATAGATGCTGAACCACACAAGATCACTAGGGTCTGACACACACATGATCGATAGATGCTGACCAATATAGAATCTCAAATTGCTAACCCACATAGGGTCTATATATACTGACCCACATAGTATCAATGTTCTTTCTTCACGTTACATCCAGCCATGATATTCCTGCACTATTCCCACTTTATTTCGACAGAATCCAATCCTAAAGTCATCATTCATACATCAACTGCAATGAAGGAAAATAAAAAATCATCCCAATGGATCGCCATGTCGTAAGGGTTCCATCGCGATAGACAACGCGTCAATCGGACATCAAGTCTATGATTTACAAGCATTTTGTACCATGGGCCCGGTTGGATTTGGGTTTGATCAAGCCCAGACATACTCAAACATTCTCAAAAATAGGAGTGGAGTATATCAAAAGGACCATCTTGCTCCAAGGATCCTAGTGCCATAGAAGGTTCATCAAATGGACACCAGATTCACATGTTAAAGCCCTTTTATCGAAATTGGGCCTGGAATGGTCGGGGTCCGGTCTGACCAGACCCACCAAGTATGGGCCGACCCGAGCCAGCTTGGGCTAACATAGCCTAGTTCGGGTATAACCTGGCCTAGCCCAAACCGACCTGGACTGGCCCGACCCACCTCAGTGGCTCGACCCGCCGGGCTGGCACAACCCGACCCATGGAGGGGTGCGGACTTCTATGCTCACATGGCCTAACCTGTAGAGGGGCATGGGATGACCCATGAAGTGGAGTGACTCGGACCATGTAGGGGTGAGGCCCAACATGCGAACAGGTGTGAACCAGCCCACAAAGGGGTGTGACCCATTCTGCGAAGCGGCGCAGCCTACTGGGATCGTGCGGCCCGACCTGCGGAACGTCGTGGTCCGCTGGATGGGGCCCGACCTAGATGGTGCCGGTGGGGGGGGGGGGGGGTGGTGAATTTCACTCTATTTTCTAAATGTAATAACCACTTGGAATAATAGTAGAGACCCCCTGTGGCACTGCTAGGTCTTCTCGGGACCTGTATGGGTGAGTCCCTACCTCTCCTCTGCGGCTTCGAGCTGCGGCCATCTCTAGTGGCACACGACGGCGCGACGCTCAGCCTCTCCTTGCGGTCGGTCGATGACGACTACCGTTGTCCATTTTAGCATTCTCTGTAGGCAGTGCACAATAGTACACCACCCTCTCTTCTACAGCCAGCTGTAGCCGACCGTCATTTTCACTCGTCGACGCCAATCGTGGGTGTTGTCATGCCTGTGCTGCATCGGTGGTCTTCCACAGGTCACTGGCTGAGATCCAGTGGCCCATTTTTACATCTAAAGATACCAACCGCTTCCCCATGGAACCATATTCACTTCTTGACCCTCTGTTCTAGATTTTGTACAAACTGAATAAAAATTCCATGAAGAAATCATAGATAAAAAATGTAGCGGAGGGTTTGAGCCTTGTTCATTTCACCCGCTCCCTCTCCATTAGCACGATGACATCCTTGAAGAATAGAATTAAACAATCTCTTGAAATTAAAACATGATAAATCTTAGCCTTCGTCTCATTGGAGAACATCCAAATTTGAAGAAGAGTCAGTGTTTGTCAATTCATGATTCGATGGCGCTCATCACCATTCTATATTACCAGTCATATCCTCCAAGAGGATGGCATCATGGTATTTTACCAGAGCTTCGTCGCTCGGTGAATCCGTGCCAATAACCCTCCCCAAGAATCATATAAATAAAAGGGGGAAGTGGTGGGAAAATCCATTGGGAATTTATGAGGTTCATTTAAAAATGATCCTTCCCAATTGAAAAGGGAACATTTACAAATATTAAAGAGTTAAGATAATTAATGGCTGGACATTTTATTGGTCCCGCCACTACCGCTTGTCCGTTAGAGTAAAATAAAAGGATAAATAAAATAACGTTTTTATCTTATTATTCTTTTAAATGTCATAAATCTATCATTTTCTACCAAACTACTTCTGTCGAAGTGAATCATTCCTTATTTGAATCCCGAAAATATGGATTCAATGATGCCCTCAGATTTTTAATCTGAGAACCGGTTCAAAAGTTGTAAAATTACAATCATGCATTTACTGAACATGCATTAAAAAAGTTCAGAAATCTATTCCGGGCATGCCGGGCATCAGAATCAGGATACTTAAATTTTTTTAGAATCGAAATAATTTCATATATATAAAAAATTTACATTATCAATTCAGGTCTTTACAAATAAAGAGATTAAAAATATGGAATAAAGGGATTTTAAGGAAATACTCTTAGAAAAATACTTTACTCATGAACAATGAGAAGATATGGAAAAGATATTTCTAAATTAGAGGCAAAAGGAGGATGAGAATGTTGTAACATATGAATCTAAATTTAAAATGTTAGAAAGGAATGTTGTGGATTACATAAGTAATCAAATGATAAAGATTTATCGATTCATGGATGGTTTAAAACCATTATTTTGAAGGGTGATACTCTCCCAGTTTTCTCATCATACGAAGATATATTCTCATGTTATATCAAGATAGAAATATAATTATCTATGCATTATGACTTTAAAGTAATAAAGAAGAATAAAAGTTCTTCTAAACACTCTCAAAAAAGAAAATAAGGAAAAGGGGAATAATAGAATATTTTATTTTCCATCCTTTGATAATTGTGAGAGGAATCATGTCTAGTACATGACTAAAGGTTATTTGTGTTTATTGTTAAGGTGGAAGAAAAGGTCACCAATCCCTTGATTTTACTGGAAAAAAATAAGCCACCAATTTTCAATGCTACAATTCTGATGAGATTAGAAATTATGAAAATGTTTTTCCAAAGCGTAAGGGAACCATTCCCAAGAGAAGGTAAAGGGATCAAGGAAAAGATTATATGATCACAACTGATGCGGTAGATATTTCTAATGTTGTGGTGGAAGGTACATTAATCATTTCCTCAAACTTATCTAATTATTTATTTGACTCTAGATCATCACATTCTGTTATATCTTCCATGTCTGTCAAAAAAAGAAGAATACATTTATAATATGATTTAATAAAGGAGTAGTTAGACCAAAATCCTATGGGAAGTATCATTGAAACAACGATGTGTTAATCAGTCCCCTTAATGACATAGAAACATAATTTAGTTGCTAACCTTATCATTATACCCACGATTTACTTTGATAAAATTTTGGGTATAAATTGGATTTCAAACTACGATATGAAAATCTTTTGCAGGATGAAAGAGGTTATAATTTTTAGAATCGATTAGAATCCCTTATCTTTAGAGAAGAACCCTCATAATTTTATTCTTATCAAGATCCACACCCAGTAGCTCTACAGAATTCATTTATTTGGGTGGATGAGAAAGAAATATTCATGGGTGAGGAATGAAAACATAAAATTGATTATGTACCTATTATTGAATAATACATTTATTTCTTTCTATAGGATTTACCTAGAAATCCTCCAGTGCATGAAGATGAGTTTACTATTAATTTAATTCCTAGTTCAAGACTGGTAACAATGAATTCTTATATAATCATCGCAGTAGAGTCACTAGAACTGAAGAAAAAAAATTTAGGAATTGAGTGACTAGGAAATTATCCACCCTAGTGTCTCTCCATGGGAAACCATGTTCATTTTGGGATGAATAAGGATGGATCCAAGAGGCTTTTCATTGACTACTATGATATCAATGCTGTTATGATAATGAATAATTTTCCTTTTACTTGAAATAATGATTTAATAAATCAACTTTATAAAGATCAATATTTTTGAATGAATTTCCTTTAATATGGATACCATCAATTGCATGTGAGGAAGGAAGATATTCCAAAACAACCTTTCAAACCAGTTATGGGAATTATTTGTATACATTAATGCATTTTGGAATTCCTAATGCACCCTATGTGTTCATGGATCAAATGAAAATAGTTTTCAAGGAATATATTTATGACATTGTTTTGGTATTTATTAATGATATCTTAGTATACTCCAAAAGGTATGAAGATCATGGGAATTACTTGTGTAGTTTATGAATAAAATACACTAATGAATATTACTAGGGTATATAGCTTTGTTAGTTTAGGAGATTATTATCAACATTTAAATTAAAACACCTCTCAATTAGCCAACCCTTTTTCTAAGCTTACTCATAGTGGGGTTATATTTATATGGAACAAATAATGTGAAGAACGTTTTGAAAAATTTAAGAGGAGATTAGTAAAAGATCCTATATTGACTCTACCATCATGGAATGGTGGATTTTCAATCTTTAGTGATGTGTGAAAAAAAAGTCACAGGGGGTGTCTTTATGCATAATGATAGAGTTATTTATAATTAATCAAGGTAGTTAAAAATTCATGAACATAACTATCCAACTCATGATATTGAGTTTGAATATATGGTATTTTCTTTGAATATATAGAGGAAATATCTCTATGGATAAATATGTGAGATATATATGGATCACAAGAGAATAAAATATATCTTCTCACATAAAGAACTCAACCTGAGGGAATGGTGATGGCTCAAGATACTCAAGAATTTTGATTTTTTTTATAGAATACACCCTATGGAAAGAAAAATATGGTACATAATGGATTGAGAAGTAATTATCATGGAGTATTATACAAAATGAGAATTAACCAAGATCCTTTGTATATGGATATATAGAGGATAGATATGGGAATTATTAAAAATGGTGAAACATCACTACTTTATCAATTGGATGCCCAATGATCTTTAATGAAAATAATTAAAAGTTCTTAATATGATGATAAGAATATTCAAAAGAAAATTAAAGATGAAATTAATGGGAAGTTGGCTGACATCATGTGTGAGGATGGAATTCTAAAATCTGGAAAGTGGTTATGTGTTACATATTTCCCCGACCTAAAAAGGGAGTTATTGGATGATGAATATAGTTCAAATTTCTGTATACACCCTAATATCACTAAAATGTATATATATTTGATGGAACAATTTTGTTTTGACAACTTGAAGCTGGATATTTTTGATTATGTATTAATATGTTTAGTCCATCTATATGTAAATCCTAAAAGATGACATCCTAGAAGAGTAATGAAACATATTCATATTTTTACATGGGAATGGGATGACATCCCTATGGATTTTATTATTGGATTACCAAAAAATCCAAGGAATAATAATGAAATATGAGTTATTTTTGATTAAATTAAAAAATCTACACTTTTCCTCACTATAAGGGTGGATTTACCTCTAGAAGACCTTGAAAAAAATTATATTAATGAATTTTTTAGAATTAATGGAGAAGGTCTCTCAATTTTTTCGATCTTGATCCATGATTTACATCAAACATCTTGAAAATTCATTATTATTAATTGGATATTGATATTTGATTAAGTATTTCTTATCACCCTCAAGATGAAGGGCTATCATAAAGGATGATACAAACATTAGAAGTCATGTTTAGATCATCCACTCATGATTTTCATGGTATATGGTATCATTATTTACTCATGGTGGAGTTTTCCTTCAATAATAGTTTCTTTTAAATTATTCAAATAGAAATGTATGTAGCATTTTATGAATGAGATACCATACAACAATATGTTTTGATGAAGTAGATAAATGAAATCATGTAGTCCAAGAGCTTGTGGAGGAAACAACAGTAAAGGACTGACAAATCAAACCCGTATCAAAGATTCTCAAAAAAGGATGATGATATATGTTGATAATATAATAATGACTTGAATTTCAAGTGGGGATCATGAATTCTTGAAATTATCTGCATGGAAGGGAATTATAATATTTGGAATGAAATAGAAATTGAGGCCCAGGTACATTGGACCTTTTGAAATTCTATATAGAATTTTAGATTTGTATTATCATTTGGAAATGCCACCTAGACATTGTAAAGTAAACAATGTGTTCCATATATCATTGTTAAGGAAGTACATGCCATACACAACACATGTACACACTTATAAAGGTATATAATTGGAACCTGGATTATTTTATTGTGATTTGCATATTTGGATTCTAGAAACTAATGAATACATGTTGAGGAATTAGATGGATCGGTTGTTAAAGGTACTTTGAATAAATAATAAAATAGAGGAGGCGTTATGGGAGCCTATGGAGCTTGTGATTATGAACTACCCAAATATTTTTATAAGGTACAATTTTGGTAATTTCGATGAGGAAATTTTTATTGGGGGTGTGAGAATGTAGCACCCCAAGGAATTAAAAATAAGTTTAATATAGAATGCATGAAATGTTGTGTATCTATGAGATATACACTTTGTTATTTTAGAAGATTGTTACAACCTATGATCAACTGAAATTTTTGGTGAATATTTACATGAAACTTATGAATATAAATATTCATTTATGAATATTAATATGACTCTTATGAATAAAAATCTCACCCATGTATATTTAAATAATACTGAGGAACCTTATAAATGAGAGTGAATATTTTAGAAAGTAATAATTAAGTGTTGATATTTTTTTAGTAATAAATATTTAATTATAATTTCAAATTAACAATTTTACATAATTTTAAATTCATCTTCATAAAATATATTCTTAAATAATTATTTTATTTTCCAATGATTTTAAGATAATTTTATGAGACCTCCATTAAATTTTGAAAGGATTATAATATCAGTTTTAAATATTAAATATGTATTTGTTAATTACATAAATATTTTATTTTATTATTAAAATTATTGTATTTATGAAATTATTTTGATATAATGGATTCTATTTTTGAGTTTTAAACATAGATAAATGGCTTCGGTGATTTTTTTGGATTTTTATAAAATACATGAATTTTTATTTAAAGTCAAATACAATAATTAATGAAAAATACTAAAAACAAGATTTATTGAGTCATAGGTGATTTATGGATGATTTAAGAAAACATGGTTAAAACTCTCATTAAATTATTACTATTTTTGGAAACAATATTCAACAATATTTCTTATCTTGAGAAAAATAATAAAATAATGAATAAGATATTCAAAGATCAGCATTCTCCTCAAATATAAAAGTCACCCCTCACCCCTTCTTATCCTCCCTCATATATTCCTTGACTTTTCTCAATATTCTACCCAAATACACTTTACAAACCTCTGGCCACATCTATTATATCTTTGTGTTTCCAAAATTCTAAAATCTCATTCCTTAAGAAGGTTCTCACGAAGGATTTTGGTAGTGGTAAAACCTCTTCCTTTTTCATTTAATTTCACTTCATTTTATTTTCTTTTATTATTCTATCATCACATACTCTATCGAAATGATCATGATAACTCTAGTATAATTTATTTACAATAATTATATCATGTTTATGGAATAACCTTCAACAATATTTTTAATCAGTCTCTTTTCTGTTTTAAAAATGAAATCATGGTCCAGGATGTGCATATTTACAAACTTCGTGGATGACGAAGTTTTATTCTTCATTTCCACTTCATGGATGTACATTAAAACATTTTAATGGTTGAAATAAATTGTAAAATTAATATTAAATCATTTTTAATGTTTTTGATATAAGAAATTTACATAATGCCAAGAGATAATATAGAATGAGTTTGTCATGATCAATAACCACCGTAATCATCTAAATAATTACAACTAAAAGTATTATCGAATGATTCATCCTCAGAATATATAAATAAATTATATATATATATATAACAATTTATACACATATACTCCCCTTAATGACATGAACTTGCAATTCTAGATAACTATACCAATTTAAAATTAACTCTAATACTTATAATCATGAAAACCGATCATGAAATCAAGGAAAGGAACACTCTAGAAAGATGTAATTCAATCATATAACTTATCAATAAAGAAATCAATGAACTATTTAATACTATAAATAATCAAACATATATAGATAATGTGTTTAATTAATTATGTATTTAATTTTATTATTTGGAATGTTAAGGTCATGTGTAGAACACATTCGGACATATGGTCGGGGTTTTCTACCCGATCCTCCATTTTCTTTGTGGTTTCTATTATTTTCAACACACATCAATGAAATTATTAATTATTATTATGTATTCGAAAAGAATTATTTTTTTATTATATATATATTTTTACTAAAGGTAACCATTCTATATTTTATTGGGTGTTACATCTTTTAAAAGGATCATCAAAAAATAATTCACGATATACTATCCTATTTGAAATGAACTACTCAAATTATTAACTATTTCAAAATTAAATATATAATCTATTTTTAGAAAACATTATTTTTATAAAATAAATCCTTTAAATATGAAAAAACTACATTAATTAATATTTGGTTTTATGTAATTAGTTTTCCAAAAGAAATTTTCTATTCATAGAAAAATAGTATCTATCTTAAAAATTACTCAATTATTTTATATTAGTATTTTTATATATTTCAAAAATATTGTTTATTCTATAGTTTAATTGGGATTAATATTTTATTATTTCTTCTATAATTTTTTTTAATTTTGTATGATTAGTTTCTATGTGGAAGTTCTATCTTGATACTATTGACTATATTACTCTAAATGGTTATTTTTTATGTTAAATGATTAGTGGAATCTTAATTACATTTCATATGTTAGTTTCAATATGAAGTCATATGTTTTTTATGTTTATCTCCATATATATGTGGAATGAATTGGAACTATTATGTGATGGGTGTGGCCTTTTATATCCCCACGATGCATCGATTTGTCTCATGAGACAAACTGAACCGGTTTTTTGTCAATTATGTAGGGTGTCTTAGTTGAGGCCATGATAGTATGATTATGATTTATGACAATATGAATTTCCCCATTACAAAACTACAATTGATATTCCATGTGAGTATTCATCTAGTAGAATATACATTGTTATGTTCTATGGAATTATTTAATCATTTTTTCCGAACATATTAATCTCATGTTTATTTTTTATGGAATGCATTTTTTGTAATTAATGATTCTAATTGTTTATGTTTATGATTATTTATGATGTATTATTCAACCTTACAGAGAATATGAGCTCACCCTATTATTTATGTTCCCTATTACCCAAGGATGAAAAGAATGTATTATTAATGACTTAGAGGGATAACCTAAATGTTTTGGGAGTTACTAATTAATCTTTTATATTTCATTTCATTTCAATTAGTAATTTTGAAATAGTTTATCTATCTGGTGTTCCAAAACTACTTAACTATTTAATCCTTCGTGATATTAATTTATTGTAATCAAGACCATGAAAAAAGAATAATTCATTGGCTCTATTAAATTGTGTTCATTGTGTTACAATTATTTTATTGATGAATATAAAAAAATATAAAAAAAAAGTTAAAATAGTTTTTAATTAAATTTACTTTTCATTTTGAAAATCACACTTCAAGAAAAATAATATTTAGAAAAAACTCTTCTTTAAACCCACTATTAAAAATAATAATTTCAAGAATACTATTTAATAGATTTTTTTAAAATATACTTGTCAACATTCAAAGGATGATTCAAAGAAATTACTGTTATATCGGTGGATAAGTTCATATATCAAATAAAAGATAATAAAGAGGTTCATTTTTTACTACCAAAGGTTAGAAAAGTGCTTTGAGCCAAAAATGACAACATGATTCGTGGAAAAAAATTTCAAAAATAAAAATTGGTCAATAATGAAAATATTAAATAAATTTTAAAGGGTTAAAAACATTATTGAAATAATTTTTAGAAATCATGGTTTTTGAGGAAAATAGATTTTTGAACGAAAATAGATATAATATTAGATTTAATTAAATACATTTTATCAATTATTTTAAACACCAAGGAGTAATAAAATGGTACTATTTCTAAAAAAATATACTAAATCACTATCTAAAAATAGAATAAATTTATTTGATTAGATAATGATCGAATAATTTCCTACAATTAAAATTCAATAATAGATAATCTCGATTAGAATGAGATAAAGAAATAAAACCATTTAATGATCATATTGATGAATTAAGAGTTAATAAATGATTCAATAATGAGTATTAGTTCTAAATCCACAAAAAAGTGGAAATACAACATAAGATCATCCAAATTAGTTAAACACGTACTTTTAGAATATGAAAAATTATAAATAAGTAATACGATCAAGTTAAAAGAAATTTTGTTATAAAATGCATTACAACTGGGTAATTTTCAATTAAATTCTACTTGGATGAAATCATTCAAATTAAAAAATAAAAATAAATGAATCATTTAATAATCATTATATAAAATTTCAAATGGGATGTATTCACACTATATTTAATTGAATTGATGGAAAAAAACGTGTCATAATATAATGTAAATTGAGTTTAAATACCTTACCTCATTAATCTATTTGGTTTATAATTATCCTCCATAATATCACGTGATAAACTTGACTCCTTAGATTTTGATTTCACAACTTGTATTAAGAGTATTCCTTGATTTAGTGCCTCTCTCACAACCTGCACCGAAACAATTCTTTACACCTATATTTCTAGTCAACAATTATTCCTTGATGCATTTCGTAGAGAACCAACTAGCTCTATATTCGAGTGTAATTTCACCCAAAATCACAACTAGTACTCTTTGTCTTTCACATCAGTCATTTTAGATATCCATATTGTTTTGCACAAGCCTCATCCAATTTGTGGATAAGTCATCTAGGTGTGGGTCTATGAAAAATAGAAATGTTTTAATGAAAATGATATATTTACTTATAAGAAAACAATATTCACATTTATAAAGTCATATATGATAATTTAATAAAAACCTATCACTCAATAATTAATAATCCTTCATTATTTTCATTGATTCATGTGTTAATTGTGATTTTATTATCATACATTTTTTTATGAAAGATCTTATTATTGAGTATATTATATAGTATTATAATATATTGAATAATAATCATGAAATAATAACCCTTTATTTACATAAAATATACTTCTAAAACTAATAATGAATGAAATTATTTGAAATTATTTTTCTTACGATCATGGAGATGGAGGTTATACGTACACCTAAGAAACATTTTCATTTTTCAGTAATAAATATGAAATGGAGGTTAGTAAAATTTTATCTTGTTATATTGATCATAATATAATGTATATCATGTTATTATTTTTTAAATATACTTATATATATCATACATGTGTGTGGTGATAAAAAGAGATTCACACTGTTTCATGAAGTTGGTTGTCCACACATATATATAAAATGATATCAACATTCATTAAGTGAAAATGTATGGAGGAAAATAATATCTATTATATTTTCATAAATATAAATATAAAATTAATATAATAATTTTTTAATGACATCACATATAATCATTACCATTATCCTTATTTATGTTGATGTAATGTGTTAGTGAAAAAACAATAACATCTCTTAGTGAGGTGGTAGTCCACATACACACGTGATTCATTATCATATACTCTATAGAATGGAATTATATATATATATATATATATATATAATATTATATAATGGACCCAAAT
Organism: Viscum album; assembly: GCA_963277665.1. Taxonomy (NCBI): domain Eukaryota; kingdom Viridiplantae; phylum Streptophyta; class Magnoliopsida; order Santalales; family Viscaceae; genus Viscum; species Viscum album. The sequence goes on from OY728126.1 coordinate 398,087,391, forward strand.
GTATAATTATATTAATAATATAATATATATTATTTATACCCATAATTTTCCCAATCGAGAAAGGTGGCAGTGGAAAAACTAATGACATCAGTTCGCGAGACAGTAGTTCGTCCAACAAATAAATAACAATTTCATAACAAAATTTTCTAATGTGGTCAAGAATTTACATCACAACTTTAACAAAAAACATATTAATATATTAATTAATTTAATGTTACAGTATCATTATGGTTTAATAATAATTTATCTAGGTAGTGAAAGAAATAAAATAAAAACACCCATTGAAGAACTTTACCTTTCTTCAGGTGTCTTCTATAGGTTTGTACGAAAATCCATCCTAAGTTTGAATTATTATCCATATTTTGATTGCTAGATGATAGGAAAGAATTTGAGATGTTATATTGGTAGGGATTCAAGGAACCAAAAGAGATTTATGTTTTAAATAATAGAGGACATGGGTGTCCTTTTCTAGGTGGTGTGAGTGGGACATTTGTAATGTTTTGAAAAGTTCATATAATACCCATGTCTTTGTCCTGAAAAATTCCAAAAAAAATCTATTTGATAAAATATTAGAAATAATATAGATATATTTCCATCTAATGGGTGTTGTATAATTTGGTTGGTTACTTTAAATCATATATTCATAGTTTAACACCAATGTAAATGATTTTTTACAATAATCGACGTAAATAATTTTTAATGAATTCAGTATTCAATTTTATCAAAATTATTTTGATCTTTTTGGAAATTATAAATAATTAAATTTTCAAATGTTTAATCCATTTATAAAAATAAAATTCATATTAGTGGAATTTTTTAATTTAAAATTAATCATGAAGACGCACTCAGAAATAAGATTTTTAATGTTAAAATGTTCAAAAGATTATAAGGTTTTTATATTAAAATTAATTCTAAAAGTTATTATAATAAACTAAATTGTATTAATATATATATATAATTGAAATAATTATACTTTAAAAACTATTAAACATGTAATTTAATATTATACATTACTTTAATGAAAATTTATTTTTCATTAAAAATTATTTATTTCTAACTATTAATAGAAAAATAAAATTTTCATAGAAAGATAAAAAATTCACTACAAAAAAATTAATATTTTAATTTAAAAAATAACTATATTTTTTAAAAAAATTCTTAAAAGTGGAAGAAATTTTGTTTAAACAATGTGCACAATGAACGACTAAACCTTCTTTTAGAGAAATATATATTTCCAAAAAATATTTCAGTTTTATTTCAGGTGATTCTCATTTTATAACTAATAAATAGATATTAATAAACACGTGTAAAATATATATTTTCATAAATTTTTTATCTTTTTCATACAAATCATTCAAATAACATGGTGATGATTGTTGCATTAAATAAAAATATTAATAGTATTTTGTTGTTTGGTAAAACTCAACCTTACATGTGATATATGATATCAAAGAATGTTCGCCCTTATCCTTTTCCTTGTTTACTGCACTTTTATTTCTTTTAATAAATGGTCAGAGGTTTTTCCTCTGACTGAACTTTCCTGGTATGATATCAAAGAAACTAATTATTTCATGCAATTAAATATAAAATATTTACTATATGTAATGTATTATATAAAATAAAATATTATATTTTTATATTTTTTGGGTGTTACATTATGAATGTTTACATACCCCAATAATAAATTCTACACTACAAACATAAGTAGTTATAAAAATCATATATACCACTTAATAAATATCTCAAAAAATGTCATGCTATTTGTTTTTGTATTCCCATTGAAAAAACAACATATATCTTTCTGATAAAATATTTTTTGACAAAATTAATAGTGATCTCTTTTCTTTCTTATTATTTCAGAATCAGAGGAAATATAAATTCCCTTAAAACCCTCAAAGGGTAGTAGATATATGTGTAAAAAAGTCTTAAAGATTAAAATCAAGCCGACTTAGTATCATTATATATTCAATGTTCAGTTACATTCTATGTTCACTAAATTATCAAGTTAATCAAGTACTCTTATTCCCATTTTTAAAACTCTGAGATCCAATATATTTTTCCATTTCTCCCAATTATTCATTTCTAAATATCATTGTTTTTAAAAATTCATTATAAAATAAAATATTAGAAGTTATTCAGGTAATTAAATCATTAATAATACTATAAATTATTCATTAAAACCCAAAAATATATAGAATTTATATGTAAAAATATAATTAAATATATTTTGATTGCATTACATTTCATCAACATTCATTCACATGGGTTATTTATTCCTAAATTCACTTCATGAAGTGAAATTCATATAAAAATTCCATAAAAAACAATTCTTTTGAGAAAAAATATTTAAAGATTCATATTAGTAAATTGAATTTAACTCGAGTAGAAAAATACATATTTTGAGAAATATCAGCTAAAAACCCATGTTCACCTTTAACAATAAGGTTAAATTTTATTTATTAGTTAAATTGATTTTTTGGATAACATGATTCTTCAAAATAATATGGTTCACCAATAATCCTCTAAAGACACCAAAATATATTTCCTCAAACATTCATAAATTTCGTGTTTGTGTACTGCCTAGTGAAACAAATAATTCATGTATGTTAAGGAGGAAAATTTGTGTTGAAACATTGTGAAGTGATGTTTCATTAAAATTTCATCAGACTATATTTACACATAAACTCAAATTAATTTTACTAAAAAAACTATACTTGGGAATAATAATTTATATATATCCTATTTCATACTTAATTCACATACTAGATACATGTACTGTAGTTCATAAAATTCTGAACATAATAATTTTTTATTTTTTCCAACACATTCTAATTTAATAGATCTTGCATGATACATCACCAATAATTTTAAGGGATATTAGTTTTCTATTTCTCACACTACACGAAACCATGATCTTTTTTGAAAAATATTTATACGGATATATGAAAAATAAAAATAGATAGAGATCCATTTTATTAAGTGAGCACAATTATGTTCAATTGTGAACAATATCTTAATATTTCCACCAATATATGTCATTCAAATAGGAAGGGGGTGTTTTCTTACCATAACCCTTAATTACAGTCATAAATCCATTAAAATATTCATATTCTAAAAATATGGGATGTTTTCAAACACATTTTTTCTAACCCACTATAGTTCTATTCTTTTCTAAGCATGTTATGGCCAACACAAGTGATATAGACCTCCCCTACAACTATTATCTAGAGCCTTTGTCCGCCTCAGCCACACCATTAGAAGTTGACTTCTTAAAAAGTATCAACCATGAGGGATATCCATTTTTTATACTCACTTATATTACATAGATTCATTATAATAATCCCTCATTATAATTTTTTCCACAAAAGCATTATATTTAATGAAAACAAATTATGTCAGAAAATTTTAAAGAAAATTTTTGAGGCATACCAAACACTGAAATATCATTAATGAAATATGAGGATATTTCCATTGAATAATAAATACTTTACACAAGAGCTTTAAATATATTCTTAAGGTAATTCAACATCCAATGGAAAATTAAATTCATTTACACATATTATAATTTCATATATCATCCAAATTAAATAAAAAACATCCATTAGACAAAAAATATTCACACTTTACTATTTGAAAAAAAATATCTACATTAAAAATTACAGGTGTAAATAATAAATATATGGGATTAATATATGATAGATATAGAGATATATAAATTTAAACAGATGATGGAGAAATAATAGGAGGGGGCTAGTTTTTATATGTGTTTAGTGTGCAATTTCATTGAATAATATACTGAATATTTTATTTTTCCATTATCATAATTACTACACTACTCCCATAGTGACCCATTAAATCCATTAATTCTCCACCATATTTCTATGTTATATAATTAGGCCTTAGTATCTAAAATAGATGTTTGGTTTCATATATATATGTATAATTTCATATTTACTTTATGATACCAATGTTTCTAGATTAATGATATCTCAGTATTTTACCTAAAATAAAAAATTAAAACTTGTAACTAATTTTGATATCTGAAATCATAATATTTTACCCAATTTTTAAAATTCATGTCCCAATCATATGAATTTTTTCTTTTCATGAAATACATTTGAAAATATTTTTAGTGTGAAAAACCTTACAAAAAACAACAATATGGATATTGCAATGAAAACAATTATTTTTATAATGAATACCTTATCCAAAATTGAAATAAAATTTATGACAATATTATTCTGAGAATTTATATGTAAATTTTAATATAAAATAAATAATTGTTTTCAAAAAATAATTTCTATGTAAATTATTTTTCTAATCAATTTTTGATTAATTTTTAGCATTTCAAGAAAATTATCACTAATCATCATACTAGTTTTTATATGGTTTTAAAATTTTATTTAAATGTAAAATAAATAAAAATTACACATAATATATTCATTTATTATAATATATATTATTTAACTATTTAATGGAATATTATTTTTTATCATCTGACCCACATCAAATGCTATATAAAATTATAAGGTAGATAAAATATTATTATTTTTTAAAGGGTGTCTATTATAATTAATATTTAAATATTTAAAATAAATTGATGATAATTATATCCTAATGAAATAATTTCTATTATTAGAATCATTTGAAAAAAAATCAAATTAAATTCAATAATAGTATTCTTTATAGAATTGTTAATTAAAATATATATTTTATACAAATACATTATGAGATAAATATAATTTCGAGATATATGAATACCAATCCATTATTAATTGGCTACTAATTAGAGTGAATAAATAATAAATTTCCATGTAAAAAATGATGAACATGTATACTATAATACTATAATTTTATTAATGTGGATCCTTGATCCATATTTTTAATTTTATTTAAATAATTACAATATTTTTTTTCCATGATTATAATTTCTTATATATTTTATATAAATCATTTATTCCATCTATTATGTGTTACACTGACTCTACCATTGGTCTATTTTTAGCATTCTCTTTAAAATTTTGAAAAGTATAGAATTTTATTTGAGTAAAATTTTTGAAAATTACAAAATATATAATAAGAATAAAAATAAATTCTGCACAATAATAAAAATGAAATAAACAAAAAAATAAAATCAATTTTCATGGAGTATAAAAATTAATATACTAAAACAAAAAATGAAATCACTATAAGAGGAAAATTGAAGAAATTATTCAAAGAATAATAAACTAACAACCAGAAAAAAATAATAACCTCTCACAATATGAAAAATGATCATACAATAAGATGGAAAATAATTCAACCATATGAAGTAAATTATTTTAATTATATTGAACCTATATTATGAAATTAAATAAATTAATGAATTTCTAATATTTTTATCATTACATTAACTTTTTATTTATTATTTTAAATTATGAACTAGGACTTGTTTGTTTAATTTTTTCTCTTGATTTAATAATTCCATAAACAATCAATATTTATATTGTTCTAACGAAAATTTAATTAGGTGTATTATATGGTCTATATAATGTGAATTAAATATTATCACATGTTTATTAATATACAAATTTTTTTACTAGAACATGAAATTAATAAATTTCAATTAACTAAAATATGAAATTTTTCCTCACTTGTATTATGGGATGTTTATAGGAAAATTAATATAGGTTTTTATAATATAATTACCTATTTTAATAAATATTATAACCAATGAGGTTCCACAACCTTTTTTACTTTTACACATTATAAAAGTAAAACCACATGTGAATAATTTTCATGATCATTCAGTAAATAAATTAATCATTTCTTTGGGAAGAGTGAAAAGAAAAAAGATTCTTGCAATTAATTTTATTTGTATGAATGTAATATATAATATTTATTCATAAAAAAGAAATAGTTAACATGGTTATGAATATTTTAGAAATGTATAATAAAAGAAACCTTGGTGATAAATTTCATCTATTAACTAAACATCAATTATTTGTCCCATTACTAATTGAGTGAAACATGCTATATTGGAACTATACTAATTATTTGTTCATTTTTTGATAAATTAATGACTTATTTCTTTTGATGAATTTTCATAAGAGTTTTGGGTTATACTACACATAAAAGGTAGGTAGATGAGTTTAATTCATAGAAAAATGGTTTGTGTTTTACAGTATATAGTAATAGAAAATTTGATCTGTTGTTCCTTGGTCTGGGAAAATAGAAGGGCCCTATTCTTCCTCCACATTAAATGGTATAATTTAGCTTGTGCCATAGGATGTAAAAAAGGTATATAGTTTTACTTAATCAATAGTGAGTTCATTAATATTTTTTGGGTTTTTACATACATGGATTGAAATGGATATTGCAAAGGTTTGTGACACCCTTCTATATTTTGAGATCTAATATACTTGGTGCTACCTCTAACTAAATATATTATCTGTGTATAGTTTAGTTTCATACTTTAGATCAAAAATACTATAAAAATCTCAATGGTCATTTCTCTTTTTATTTCCCTTGTATTAATCATATATTTTTAAGTGGTAAGAAATTTTCAAAAGGTTAATTCACCCCCACCACTTCAACCTTACACCATTATCATCTATATAGAAAAATTTATATTAGAACATGTTCCATGTGATTAGGATATTTATATATTATTTTTTATAAACAATACATGTGAAAAATTGTTATAGGGAAAATATCAATTTTGAGATAGCATAAATTATTTTGAATGTTGGTGGACAACTAAAATACCTCTTGTATTTTTGGAACATAATTTAAATATTTGACGTATGACATAAAGGATTATTATAAACATCAAAGAATTATTAACTAGATACTATTGGTAAAACCATGTAATTTTTCCAATATAGATATTAAAATGTTCAGATAATGATGCGGTACAATGTGTATAATGTTTCAAGGTGATAAATATTATTTACTGTATTCCTAATAATAATTTTTATGGTTATATTTATTCAGGTAAAACAATACATGAAACTTTTAAAATATCACAAGAAACTCTTCTCTATAAAATAAATCAATAAGAACTACATTATGATTCATAGAAGTTGAGTATAAGGAATTCATAATGAGAGAATATCAAATATTTAATCAAATGATTTTAAATTTTAATTATTGAATATGGAAAGGGTTATTTGGGAGGAGTTTTAGATAAATTTATTCTAGTATTTTTTGTTTTTATAGATAAATTGATTCTGAACTACAATGTAGTGAAAGAACCCAATTTGTATAATTTTACCAAGAGAGATGAAATAACAGGTACTCCTAGAAAAGAGAAAGGAATTACCCATAGAGTAAAAATTGAAACAAAGGAAATGATGATGGTGAAGATATAATTTCGAATGAAGATAATGTGGGGAAATCAACCCAATATTTCCAAGTCTAATGTATACTAAAAAGAAGATACGACATTATAAAATGAAATGGAATAAAATTGGAAATTAATATAGTTATAGTTTAGATTCAGATTTATGTGATAAATTTGGTAATGGAATATAATCTAAAAATATATTTTTAATGGATTCATAAAGATGGTTTATTGATTATAATTCAACAACCAATTCTGAATCAAATTCTGACCACTCTAATTAAATTTCTATGAAGATATTGATAATCTAAATCTTAAATATCCAAAATTACCAAAAAATTCATGATAATAAGATTTATAACAATAGTCTTATATATGATAATGAAATATTAAAAAATAATCCTTAAAGTCAAAATAAATTTTTTTCTTAGAATGAATGTTTTCTAAATGAAAATAAAATATTTAAATATTATCAGTCAAAATGTGAATAATGTCAAGGTATTATATTCAATTTTATTTTTGATGAAGGTGATAAAATTTTAAATTAAATTTTAAATTTAAATGAAAATATAACCCTTTGTGATCAGGGAAGAAAATTTTATGATACAATAATGAATTTGAATAAAATATTAAAAATAATATTTGTATTGGATATTTTAATATATTGATGAATATATGTAAACACCTCATTTATAATTGTTCATGTGTAAATCTTTCAATTGTCACATAAAATAGATGTTAAATGAAGGTGTATTTAGTAGATGAATGTTCCTTAAGATATCCATAGTCTTGTAGTAACATATAATATTCTATATAAAAAGAATTGTATTCTAGATTTCCTATATAGTCTTTCATGAAATCATTTTGGGTTCCTGGGAATTAATTTTCTAATCTAATAGCCCCAAAATACATATGGTCACTAATGAAATTTTAAATCTATCTATATTGTACATTTTTCATGGAATTATCAAAAAGTATTTCTAGTACAAGATATTTTTTTCTATAATATATGACCTATGATATCCCAAGATTTATAAATACTAATAAGTGTGATATAGTTAGTGCTAATTTTGGTGATAATTCAATGGGGAAAGTAATATTTTATTTAGAGTATCTGGAATTTAATATTGTTATTTTATTTCAAAGGCTTTGTTTTATGAAATAATCTGATAAAACATAATAATTATCTCACATATTTCGAATGATAATGGGAATATATGAAAAATAAAATAAAAAATGAAATGTTTTCAAAAAAATATGTCTTGTTAAATGAAATAAATAATGAACAATATTAAATAAATTAAATTTTCTAAGATAACTTCACATAATATAAAATTATAAACAATAGTACAACCAAAAAATTATATGCGGATTAGAATATTTTTCTATTCAAATGTCAAGTTGTTACAAAAGATTTCTAAAAATAAAAAGGTGTTGAATCTAGCTGAGTTTATACTGGACAATAAGTGTGTAGGTGATTCATATTTAAATGGTAAGAAACATAAATTGTATTCATGTTTTCACACTTATTGAATAATCTATCTTTTATATTTGGATTTATTTAGAGCCATTCAAAGTAGTTGAAATGTAGTAAAAAGTTTGTGATTGTTATTATTGAAGACTATAGTAAATTTTAGCAGTCTTATTATATGAAACATAAATATGAATCTTTGTATAAATTCATTTAAAACATTCAATTTGTTTAAAAACATATAATTTTTTTAAATTTAATATATTTTATATAACAAATGGCATGATTTAAAAAAATTACTTCAACATATTATTAGAAAATAATTATTGAAATCATAATTTTTCATCCCATAGGTCTCCAAACCAAAATTTGGTGGTAGAAAAAGACAATTAATGATAAAAATAATTAATAGGGAATTATTAAATGTGTAATATTTTAAAATATAATTTATCAGAGAATATTTTAATAAATATTATCATGATCTTAATCGAGTTAAATTTTAATAACTATTTTAAATGAAACATATGAAATATGGAAAGGAAGGAAGCTTAAAAATATTTTTTACCAAGTATTTGGTCGTACGTTTTCATTCATAATACAAATGATTCACTAAAAAATTTTATTCATTATTATTGATGTTATAATTTAGGGTTTTGAAATTATTGGGAGGAATATATAATTTATATAAAGATAAAATTGTTATTTCATGCATATGTGCATGTTTTATTTGATGAATATCATTTAAATGAATGAAAATATAATTTGTTAATTTTTTAGGAAAAGTTTATAGAATTTAACATTGTAGATCCAGAATATTTTTATTTTGATTCATATATTGATGGGGAAAGTATATATCATGATGAAACAATGAAAATATATAAAGATCATCTAGTTGCAAATGAAATTAGTGATATAACTGTTAGTGTTACAACAACAAAACTATAAAAAATGTTTCTTCTTACCATTATTTTATTAAGCATTTTCTATATTTGAATTTTAATAAACCCATGTATAACTCTAAATATGTTACATAAATGTATGATGAATTAAATATTTTTAATAGGAATTATTTCTCAAACTTATTTAAACCCCTAAAAGACCAAAATATTATAATCCAGAAATAGATTTATTGAAAAATTTTATATTTCTATGGACATCTTGTTAGAAAGAAATCTTGGTTAGCCACTCAAGGGTAAAATTAAGAATAAAAAATTGATTTTGAAGAATCATTTTAATGGGTTCTTGATTAGAGTATTTATAAATTCATCAGTCAAATATTTCACATTCTAGAATTAAACATTTCCAACTATATTTCCAAAATTCATTTTTGAATTGATATATTTCAAAAAATTTACATTCCAAAATATCTCTCATGTCTTGAAAATGAACCAAAGACATACCATGTTTTAAAACTTTTAAAAGTTCATTTCACTTTTATAAATATCCTTGAGTTATGTATGATAGGTTTCAATTATTTCATTGGATTAATTTTTCAAAATATGGAAATGTTTATCCAAATTTATATATGATAAAAATATTAAAGGATAAATAAAATTTTCAAATACAAGGTAATGATATTATATGTGGATCCAATAGGTATTAATTTATAGTGACTTTTAAAATATAATGACTTCAATGTTTGGAATATTTCATGTGGGAGAACATATGTTGTTTTTGGGTTTTGAAATAGTTCAATGGAAATATGGAATATTACTTAATAAATCGAATTATGTATAAGAATTTGTAGAATTATTTTTTAATAAAAACTATTACAATGATGTATTCTAATGATAATATATTATAAAATAATTTATTTAAATGTTTTGAATTTTGTTTATAATAATATTTTTAGAGAAATAATTGATAGATTATATTATTTGAAATTATTTATACCAGATTTAAAGCTTATTGTGTGTGCATGTGATAGATTTCAAACATATAATTTATAGATCTATTTTAAGTATGTTAAAACTTTAATTATGTATTTAAAAGTAATAATGAATCTAATATTATTTTATAATCTATATATATCATTTTAAATAACATGTTTTTCAAATTCATCTTTGTGTGGTTGAAAAATTGATAGAAAAATAGATATGTGTCACAATCCTTATAAATGTTTTATTTCATGGAGTTATATGAAATAATATTTAGTAGATTTATCTAATATTGAGATTAAGTATGTTGTTTTTGCATCCTATAGTTCAATGTATTTTTATAATAAAGAATTAATTTTTGATTTTGATTTGAATTTTGAAACAATCATGAGTAGTATCATAATACTTATTCAATTTTTCTCTCTAATGATCACCCCCAACACTCTATGAATAAAATCATTTATTCCATAATACACTTTAATGGAGACCATATTCAAAAAGACAATTTTATTTTGGAATCTATTTTTTGAAATGATCATTATTCCAAATTTTTTACAAAATACATTGATCTTTCTAGTTTTAAAAAATCAACTTTGAACTACGTGTGATTGGAATATAAATATATATTACAATTTTAGTGGTTTTTTAATTGTATTTTATTTTTATTATTGTAATTATATTATTATTCTTGATAAAATATTATACTTGTCACCATCTTGTCCTATAATCATTAGTAACCATTAAAATTTATTGAATATCCTTATTTTTTATTCTTTGAAAATTTTCAAGAGTTCTCATTGATCCATGGGTATTATAAAATAATATTTTAAATGAGTTCATACTATTACAAAAACATTTTATTAAGTATTCATATAATTTGTTAAAAATAATCTATTTAGAGGATTCGAAGTGTTTTTTTAGTTTTTATTGTTATGTTTTTTTTTAAAATATTTTAATCATTCAAGGGGGTTTTTTGTAATCAATTTTAATTAAAATGTGTAGTCCATTTCATATTATTATCTACATATATCATGGATATAATAATAAACCGAAATTAATTTTAGTATTTAATGTTAACTATTTTATTATTTTTTATCTATATCAAAATGGGGGAGAATTTTTTTAGTATAAAATTTAATAGAAATTAAAAAACATGGATAAATTTTATGTGGGTTGATATAGTTTATATTTTATTTGAATGTTAAATTATTTTTCAGTACATAATTATAATTTCACATTACTTTTATTTCGATCCTTTAATCCCTATAACATGAGTATAAGTGAGTTTGATGTTTGTCTATTTTAATCATATTATAGAAAATATTGATATCTATTGAAATTACCAAGAAAGAAAATTTTGAAATTTCTATAAATAACTATATATTGAAAATAATCAAACCAAAAAATAAAATGAAAATACAATAAGATGAAAAATAAATAGATCATATAAAGAAAAATGAAATGTTCTTTTGATGAAAAATGAATGGGCTATAAGAAGAAAAAAAGACATTTCCCATGAATAAATATGATGATTCTTTGAGGAAAAAAATAAAGCAAACTTTTTTATGTTGAAATTTAAAAAATTATCCTTGAATAATTGTTACGTAACGAGATTTTAAATATTATAGTTTAACAAATTCTATTTTTTACATATAATGTAATATTATGTATTATTATATTTTTGTTTCCACTATTTCGCCTGGTTAAATTATTCAAAAATTACTCAATAAATATCATGATCCTATGGAAATTTATTCAGGGTAATTTTATGTTTTATTTAATGTCCACAACATAAGATCATACATGGATTAATAAATTTTTTTTCCTAGAACATGACCAATTTAAATTCTAATAATTCAAAATATGAATATTTTGGGTCAAATATGATGTGTAATATTTCTAAGAATATTAATATTAGTTTGTATATGTTTATTTATTATTCTTTTAAATTATATAATTTTTTTTGTATTATATCATTTTTTAGTTTTATAAATTATCCAGGTAAACCCTTGTATGAATAATTTCCACGATCATTCAATGAATAAATCACTTCTTTTGAGGGGAATTAAAGAATAAAATGGAATTCTGAATTAATTATGCATCACATGAATGAAATATATAAACTGAGTTCGACAGAACCAGATATAGTTAATGGGGTTAAGGATATTTTAGAAACTATATTTTGTGACGCACCTTAGTGATTGATAACTACTCCAAATTAGACATAAATTTATTTACCCATTACTCTTATAGGTAACTATACTGCTATGACAAAAACAGATCCATTTGGACTCATATGGTTTTGATAGTTCATAAATAATTAATTATTGTATTCTCTCAACCATGTTATGTTATACTAGTCATAAAAGATATGAGTTGTGTTGTACCACCTTATATAAGTCGTAATTGTTTATCCATAATGAGAAAATGGAAAGGGGATTGGTTGTACCTCGGTCTGAGTTATGGAAGTGGTTTATGCAACACCCTTGGATTTTATAATATACATGAATTTAATGTTAATATAAGAGTTAAGTATATTTCTACATAGAAAACATTGAGTCCACATGAATTATTATATAGTAAACCTTTATTAGAATTCCATAAAATCGGATGGTATGAAGAGTAATAACCACATTATAAAAAAAAATTGTCACTATTTTAAATAATAAAATTATATTGATTAATTCAAAATAAATAATTACTCAATTTATAGTAAAATAACTTTATTCTTTAAAAATATGTTTTAATCAAAAGGTGGGGTCATCAGAAATTTTCATGTGAAATTTATAATTAATGTAATCATTTTTAAAATCCTTTTTAGAAGATGAATATATTTATTGAAAAAATATTTTCAACATTAATTTTCGGTGAATATATTTTAATTTTTAAATGTTATTTTTAAATAAATATTGAAACATTTGAAATAAAGATAAACTATCCTTAATTTTCATTTAAACATTCCTTTATGTTTTTTATTTTATATTAAATTAATATAAGAATCTATTAATTATAAATATTATAATTAATTACATAATAATCATGATGATACATTATTTCTAAACTATATCATTATTATTCTAAAAGAACATATTTTTAAAAGTTATTTGTATGCACACAATGTGGTTTTTTCTTAATAATTAAATTTATAACTATTTATTAATGTTTTTAATTAATTTTACATACAATATATAAATTGATATAATTTATCATTCATTTTATGGATTTTATAAGGTAAGGAATGTAGATAAATTTTGATTTATACTTAAAGATTCATTATTCTAAAACCTGTTTTTTTGCAGGTTACACACTTATTCATAATTAAATATTGTAACTTATAAAAATTTAATCTTGTAAAATGGATTACATATATCTAATTATATTATTTAATTTAACACAATACTATCAAATTGTTTTTTTCATAGTTAATAGTGAAAACACTAAAAAGTTATTGTGGTTATGGTTAAAAATGGATTACCATAGGTTTAAACCTCGAGATAATGGTAAATTTTCTATAAAAACCAATATAAATCTTATTTTTTATATATATTTAAACCTTTTATTATATTACCTTTAAAAACCAGGCTATTTGGATTTTCTTTTCCCTTAAAGTGACCGTATATAATTAAAATATTTTATGAATTTACATGTGTGTCCCTCCTTTCACATGTAAAAGGGAATCCCTTGTTCTCCCTTATTCATGCCATTTGATCATTAAATCATGAAATATACCAACAAAAAACCTTCCAATAATCCATAAAATCATCTTACATCTTATGGTATTATCAAAATACGTAGCCTTTAATTCTTATAGTGTATGGTAAATGAGGACTCTACATGAAGAATTATTGATCTTAATCTGGGATGTTCAATTTTATATCTTATTATAATTTTCTTAAAATATATTATATATAAAAAAAATTATGATTAAATTATCATTTATATATTGATATGTTATTATTATAAATGAATATCCATTTACTACATGTTATGAATCAAATGAGAGATGAAAATTTTGTCTACTATAGCTGTTATCTACAACCTCCATGAAGTAATATAATTGATATTTCACCACTATCATTCACAGATGGTTACTATGATTAATTTAATGTTTTTATATATATTTTTTATTTTATTAAAATTATTATTTATGGTTTAAATAATATTTACCTTTCATACATTCAATCCATCAAAAATGGATACATGACTCATCATTACATACATACTACCCTTTCTAGGTAGTGGTGTAATTCATTTTTCATCACTGAGTTATATAAATGTTCATAAATATTTTTGTAATGAATAATATATATATATATATATATATATATATATATAATTATTAAAATTTTCATGTTTAGGGAACAATGAAAAATTTTTAAGGACCATAATCTCTGAAATAAAATGTACAGGAAATAATGATCTTTTTTAACACCTTAAATAACGAGGATAAAGAAATATAGTTAATGAACATGTGAATATATTTCATAAGTATAAAATCTATGGTATTATTGATGTTATTTTTTGTTTTATTATATATTTAATATAAAATTTGATTTATATAAAATAAGTTTTTTCCCTTATAATGCATAACAGACCTGAGGTTAGGGTTTCACCATAATTTCTCATCACTAAGACATTTTTTAATAGTATTACCTATTTTATAGATTATATGTTGTATATATATAATGAATCTATTTATACTCTAGGATTTAATTAATTTTATATATATATATATATGATTTTATTATTCTTTGATTGATGATAGGTTCAAACATTACTAATGGCATAAGGGTTCAATGTTTTAGTTTTGTTTGGTTGAGATTTGTTTAGTGTTATACACGATTTTTTATGATGTTTATTTAATGATAATTTTACATGTTATGGTATTTATCATTTTTAATTAAAGAAATACAATATTAACAACTCAAATTACTTAATCCATGGGTTTTTTATTCTAATTTTTCTAAAGTGGTAAGTGTTTATTGTCTCAAATTATGTTTATGGGATATATGTTATTTTATACACCTATATTATTTTATGATATCAATATACAATCTATTTGATATGTTATATCAAAAATATCATTATATTTAAGGTATTAAAATTTTAATTTGATGTTATTTATTTAATGGGGGTTATGATTCATAAGTTACCAATGTAGTATGGGTTTTATATGAAAATATTATTTTAACTATGATTATTAATGATTAATAAAAAATGATTAAATAATATGATCTATCTTTCCAATGAGTATAATATTTTATTATCCTCTTATCAATGATATATATTATATGTTTTGTTTTCATTTTATTATATTTAATAACTAATGAAAATTAGAGAACATTTTAAAAGAATATCGACTTAATTTCTCTCTTTGAACAATGATATTTCATTCCATCTTCAAATTTTCATTATAATGTTACCAATAATATTTTATTATTATGAAAATATTTATTTCATTAATTTGTAACCATGTTTTTAATTTTATAAAAATTTTCTAAAGGAATCATCATTTTTTCCAAATTAATTATTTTTACGTTTTATCAAAAACGTGAACGCGATTTTTTTTAATGTACACCGCATGAATGAATTTTCTAGCCATCATGCATAATTAATTTCTTAAAGGTTCATTATAATATTCATTTTTTTAGAATATAATAAATTTATTAATTGTATCATGTCCTCATTGATATATAACTCTACCTTATAAAATTCCTTGAGTAATCATGATGATACTAATGAAGATAAGTCATTTAGAAGATGTCAAGGATCTGGACTAGCATTGGTGGAAGAACGAACCAAATATAAGCCTCCCCAACATGACTAAACACATCTAAAGTAAAAATAATGTGGTGTGAGATTTTACTCAACCCTATAGGACTTAAACTACCCATTATTATGAGAAACATTCAAGAAAATGTTCTCACCCACTAAAAATTTGAAGTGCCTCCAACTAGGATTAAAACCACACTTTAGATGATATTGCATAATCTTAGTCCTATTACAAATGAATTGTTTTTTCTCTTACATGATCAATATTGCACTATAATAAAGAATTTACAACACTCTACCCTTCTCCTAGTACAAGAGATAAGGAAACATGCTCCTACACAAATAATCAAATGGGATCATATTGACGGATGAGTAATAGTAATTTTTATATGATTTTTTGACTGAGAAAAGGTTATTTTACTAATATCATTTGAATTCTAGGATGCATTAATGCATCATATCTTTGTATTTTTGAATGGTCTACTTGGTCTACCTATCTGTTTAATATGGAAATTAGTGTGGAGATTTAATTTTTCATTAAATAGATAATTAAATCTTTTCTAGACTTTCATGGTAAAATGAGTATCATGGTAAAAGGTAATGGAATTCTTAACTCTATGTTTCTACACAAGTCCATCCACATATATCCTTTCCAAAACATCCACAATGTCTGAATCATTGATCTCTTGTATTTGATAAATAAATTCAACCTATATTCAATTACATATAAAAAATATCATCCTCATTAATATGGGGTGAAATCTATAATGATATTCATTGAGAAGTTAGCCTAAATATACATATAAACATATAAGGGATACAAAAAATCATAAATGAAATCATGTTCTATATTTACCTTCTAGAAAACAAGACATCATGCTTCGAACTCTACCTCTGTCCTGTAGTGGAAAGTGAATTGAATTTTATTTTTTTTCAATAAATATGATTTGAAATTATTTTAATTTGATATAAATCTATCATTCGTAATTATGTAATGGTGAATATGGTTTAAAATATATCATCAACATTAATTGTGATGAATTCTGAACTACTTTTTATTTTATAAAAACATGTTTCATTGAAAGTTTGAGTGGACACAAATTTTATAATAGTTGATGGAGTCAAAATAATAAGAATTCTTATATGAAGAGGATTTTATATCGATTTAATAGACCATGAATGAGGGGAATTTAAATTATAAATTAAATATTAAGTTGTTTGGGTTTCTTTTTTTGTGGATATTGGTTTTCTTTTTACTATATCATTGATTATAGAATTACCACACATACCAGATAGACTTGGGGAGAACCACCACACTAAGAAGCTTAAAACAACCGTAAATCGGTCATCATAATTAGGCCATATCCTTGGAAATCTACTATGAGGGGTGTTCCTATATGAGGGAGAGGTGGGTAAGAGAGCCACCTTTCCGAGCTGAATAATAGTGGGGCCAGACCCAACCAAAAGTGGTCCTAGGGAGTTATTGGGGAAGACAAATAACTTGTTCTGGTCTGATGTCCACCTAGATTATAATATAAAAGATTGTTTATTTTTATTCTTTTTTTGATGTGGGATTCAAAAAATTAGTGCAGAATGAATCTCAACCATTGGATGCTTTTAGGGAGTTATCATGAACATCAATCATCTTACTAGAGGTTTGAATAAATTATAGATTTATTATGAAATCCATATTAAATTCATGGTTATTTGACCTGTCAGGTACCATCTCAACAACATTGGTTCCCATCTAAGATCTTATGCTACCTCAAGCTGGTTTGAGAAGCTTTTTATCATCATATTTTAGTGACCATGACAACATCAGCTCTATCTTATATCTCTAGAATTCATATTAGTGTTTTAATGATATAAAGATGATAAAAAATAGATGATAATTTTGTTTATATAATATTTAGATGAATAAATATAAGAATTTCAGTGTGCAGAAGATAGTTTTTTTTGTGATCGTGTTCTATTCTATAAGAATGGGGAGGTTGTACGCTTTGAAATGAGTATTGAAAATGATCACCATGATTATATAATATTTTTCTACATAAAAAATTTCCTATAAATATCAAAGGGTGGGTTCATTTTTTGATGTTGACAAATTGATATGTCCTATAGTTTTTTTGAACAAAATAGAGACTCTATGATCCTATTATTCATAAAGAATAAATCATTCTCACATGATAATATTACATGAGGTAGAATAATTATCTAGAGTCTTTCGATAAGTGTTTTACACTATCAATGTTTCTTTATGAAGAATAGAATTTTGAAATAGTAATATTATTGCATGATATTATTATGCATTGTTCTTATGGTTTTTGAGAATCCATTGAAATAATGTGATATATTTCACATTAATTCTCTTTACTTGTGTGAAATACCACATATCATTTCTATATACCTTCATGGTGTTTTACAAGAAGGATATAAGTTATATCATCTTCGAGAGAAATAGGAATGTGAAAAAAGGTGTGCATGATATAGTGAGTGTAGTTCATGTTGTATATGGATGTAGTTTTTCCTAATTGCAAGTATTAAATTTCTATAAAGGTGAGTTCATAAAAGACTGTTTATATCTATGCATAAATTTGAACAATGGAGAATAATTATTGTGATAATGTATGTGTGTATGTTTGTGTATATACTTATACACATGGGATTATATTTTCAATTAATGAAACAAAAAGGAATTGTATATTTTCTAAGGTAATGTACAATTAAAAAGGTTGTCTCCTTGCACATGAATTAATACATGCATATAATAATATTTCCATGAAATGTTATAAATACATGTATTATGTTTTGAAAAATGGAAATGCAATATACATTACAAGTGAACAGTGATGTTTGAGAATAGAGTCGGGGCATTATTTCCATTAGTGATTTTGAAGAATTTTTTTATCATAGTTTTTAGTACATAGTGAGGTCAGGTATTTAGTATAATAAATTATTATTTCACAACCATTTTTTTACTAAAGAATAAAATTATATAAAAGTAATTCATATTTAGTATGTTGAGTCATGTTTTGGAAAGTTGATGATTAGTGGATAGTGAATTGAATCAGATAATTATTAATCAGCAATAAATATTCATGAGTAGTTGATACAAATAGACTAGGAAATTCAGTGTTTCAATGAAGAAAGATATCATCTAATGTTAGTAATATATTAGTCAAAATTTGACAGAGATCTTTTCAAGCTGTGGATCATATCTAGGTTGATTCAATTTTAGTTGAATAATTCGGCGAGATTCTCTAGTAGGATGGTGGGATGATGGTAACACTATGTGAGACATTATAAATAACCTCCTGTGGGACTGATGAGTCACTAGTGTAGGTTGGAACTTATAAACTCTAGGGTTACTCTAGAGTGGAATATTATTGGACATAGTGTTGATGGGAATGGGACTTTCCCTGGTTCTAATTATCTATATATAGTAAAAGATATGTAACCAGGGCTGATAACTAGTTGTAGAAAAGATGTATGTCTTAGTATCGAACCATGTAACAATCATTTCGTGTTGTTCTTTCATTTAATTTTTGTTTTCCAGGAGAAGCTGAGACTTATATACGATCAATCGTGACTTTAATCCATCTTAGAGGTTAAATTGAAAAGATGTTATTGGTAAAATCTTATCATACTGATTCACTGCCCTCTTAGTGTTACCCAACTAATACTTATACACATCAATTTGTATTAGAGAAGAAGTTACCCTATGTAGATCCAAGAATATTTATTGGAAAAGTAGAATTTGTGTTCATTGTACTGTTAAGGAGTTATTAATTTTTATGGCATGGACTACCATAGTTTAAGGAATAAGATTCTTTTTTACATTTTATCACTTATTTTAGATGTGATAGGTGTAGAAATAATTGGATTACCTCCTATAAATAAATATTTTTCTATGAGTTAATGTGAACAAGATAAATTTGGAGGTTGATTGAAAGTTTAATAAAGAGATATTTATTAATTTATCAGAAAAATTTTACTATAGTGTTATGGGTCTCTAAACTGCAAAGGAGATCCAGGATAAATAGAGAAGTAGTCAGGAAGGAAATCTTAAAGTAAGATAATCTATGATTAAAATATATAGAATAAAATTCAAATATATAAAAATGGATAATGATGAAATTATTACTGAATAATTTACAAGATTAAAAAAACTTTCAAAAATCTCATAGGTTTTAGAGAGAAGATGGATGATTCTACTATTGTCAATAATCTTATAAGAAATCTCTCAGATATATTCGACTCAAATATTTCATTATATGAAGAGGGATAAGATCTATCATTGGATGAAATTCATAATAATTTTATATCATATGAAATGAGAAAAGATTCAACATTCAAAAAAAATGATAGAGAATATATAACCATTGAGGCTATAAGATATGGAAAGTTTAATGTATTGTATGATTAGATTTCTAGTAATAGTGATGATGATGATTTTGAAGTGTATCATAGAGAAATTGTTCGTCTTATTTAAAGGAGCATAAAAAATTGAAAATGGACAGGAAAATTCAAGAAACTACTCATGTGTATCATATGTAATGGAATTGGACATTTTTCAATAAATTGTTTAATAGAAATGGATGAATAAAAATATGTTGATGAAAGTGAGGAAACTCACAAAAAGAATAAGGATACAAATTTGAAAACGTATTCCAACCAATTTTTTTTAATTTGATGGGGAAACCCGCATAATAAGATTTTCAAACTAGTTTGTCCTTAGATAATATTCTTAATTTCATTAATCATGTTTCAAAAGAATCTTGTTCATCAAGTAATTATGATGATGGTGATTTTAGAACTAAACTAGAATAAAGGATGAAAGAATATTTGGATGTTGATCTTGAGAAAAACCCTCAACTCCCGAAAGAGAAGAAAAAACAAGAAAAAGATATTAAAAAATTAGCCTCCAAAAATGGAGTGTATGATAGAAGATAAAAAGATCTTGTTAGAGAAAATAAGAAATTCATATTGGAGGTAGCTGAGCTAGAGAATATGTTTAGTGATCATAAATAAAAGATGGACCACATTTAGGGATAATTTTATGTTACACAATCCATGTATCTTACATTTGAAAATTTATTGGATAATAATAGATAATACTTTAATAAATCAATTGAGATAAAACATTGAGTCATATATATCTTATTAGGTGAAAGGTTCCAATAGATAAGGTACACTTATTTCTACACAGTTTCAAAATAGATATGATTTTACGAACAGTGTAGTTGAATTTATGAGGACCAAGATCTCAAGATAAATGTATTTGAATACATAAGATGATGAAAATATTATTCTTGGATAACAATTTACCACTATTAAATGGAAAGTGTGACCAACACCAAAACAAATTTTTAAATTTGATAATTAGATTTATCAACCGAATAGAATATCACAATTAAATATTTTTTCTAGTGTTATGGAAAATGTAGACATAAACAACATTATTACTAGTACAATAGGACATTTCTAGGAATTAGGCTTCAATCTAGGGGGAGTTTCAATGAACAAGTGAGAATAAAATTATCAATGATGTCTATCAAAGGTGTTAATAAAACAATAGATTTGAATTCCTAAAATATTTCTATTGTATATATGGATTAGAATTTCATAGAAACGAGACGTGCATGGCCAACCTACCTGGAGAGGATTACTATAATTTTAAAAGAAAAAAATAGAAGGAAAAGTGAAATAAAGACATATATATTCGTGAATCAGTGTGTAACACCCAAAAAGACTAAATATACAAAGAAAGTATATGTGACTAATTAACCATGTCAACATAAATTTGATATTAAAATGGAGAAAACTCATATTTATTCTACACATGAAGGAATAAATTTTATTTTATAAGAATATAGTATATATCAAAAGAAATCAACAAAATGGGATGAAACAGATAACTAGAAGAAGAAATCCAAACTAGTTGATTGTGACATTATGATTTTTATAAAATTAGAATAAAAAATGTTTATTTGTATACAGTAGGGAAGAAAAAAACTCTACATGAATAAATTGATTATGAGATAGAGAATTCATTAAAATATGAGATCAAAAGGGAAAAGGGAAAGACTAGGATGAGAGGAAAATCTCTTCCAGAGAGCTATTTATGAAAACAAATAGCTTCCTACTTATTCTATTATTTTAATACTTTTTTAATAACATGTAGGGAATTTAAGGATATGAATGAACCCATTTATAGGGACAATTAAATAATTTTTTGTGCTAAAACGGGGGGAGCTATATGTATTTGTTTTCAAAATTTATGATGTGTTTATTCTGATAAGTGTAGGATAAATATTATCTAATGAATTGATTAAATATATAACATCAATTTGGGAAGATTAATTTATCTATGATTGGTATCATATGTATGATTTTTTTATGGGAAACATTTATGAAACACCCCGAGCTTCCACGATACGCTTCTCATTCAATAATGCAATAGCTTGCATTGTACGCAAGTTCGAGTTCTAACACACCGCGACTAATCAAAGTAGCCGTTATGAATAGTAATAACCACTTTTTAAAATTATAGAAATTTTATATTTCAAAATGGACTTCACGTTTGTATTTGTAATATCGAAATTATCCTAAGTTGAATTTTTTGTAACTTTCTGAGAACTTCCATTTTTTTATGAATAGTGCAAAATACTTAATACAACTTTTTTAATAAAAATAATTTATTGTGATAAATTATACTATTTAGTGGTTTTAAAGTATAATTAGAATATATTTTTACCATTTTATCCAATGGTGGTCATTAGAATTAATTTAACATTGAAATTGGACATAAATAATTGCCAATCTTTTGATATAAATTGTTTCTTAAAAACACGCTATTTGTTGTGACAGCGGAAAATAATTATAAAATTAATTAATTCAACTTATATGTTTGGAATTTTTTAAAATAGACATCATTTTTGAATTCGGAATATCAATTATAGCTTAGGGTGAAATTTTGGCATTGTTCTGAAAAACTTCAATTTTTGATGAATAGTGAAACCACTAAGCGGTAGTTAAATAACTGATTTTTCGTTTAAATGAAATATTACCACTTCTGTGAATTGATTTTCAAAAATCCGATATACATGGTTGTCATTAAGAAGTAAAATGTGGTTCAATGAGATTAAAATAATTTTTTGGTGAATAGTAACTTTTAAGTTCTTAATCGCGATTAGAGGTAATTAGTGTAGTTTAAGGTAAAAATAATGTTTTAATAATATGATATGGGCTTGAAACTTGTCCTACTCCTATTGGATGAGTCATGGCCGACCAAGAAAATCCATGGGTCAACTTGGGGACCCCATGGAGCCACTTTAGTTGGAAAATGACATAAATACCTTTTATTTAATGTTAAAGTAAAAAATGACACAAACATGAAATGTTTTACTAAAACAATTTTTACATGGGGTTATACAAGTCATCATTTTTACTATAAATAGTCATTGGAAAGCTAAAACGATTTCCTACATCATAGTATTTTTTTTATAATTTTTAGACATTAAATAAATTAAATTATTTATGACATCATGATGATGCAGCGATGACCTCATTATTTAACGATTTAAATAAAATGAGAAGATAATGTAAAATACAAGGCTTACACTTGTCCAAAGCCTATTGTATGAGAATATTTCGAACCCTTATCACCTTATCCTCAAATTGTACAAGTTTGGGACCTTTAGAATCCGAAAAGAATAGTATAATAGAATAACATTTCATTACTTTCCAAAAGTGCCCCTCCTCTCCACTTATAAAAGGCCCCCACCACTCCCACCTTATTCACACCTTCAAGCCATTTGTCTCGTCCAACCTCTGCCCAAATACTCTCCCAACATCCCTCACGTACTCCTAGAAGCCTCACTTTGGGCATAATTCTTCCCAAGGAAGCCTTTGTCTCAAATCAAAAAGAGTTACCCGATTTTTTAGGTAATGTCTTCTCTAATGTTGTTTTGTTTTATTTTGCTTCTCCAACCCCTTAAACTCTTTTAATTCCTTTATTTTGTAAAAAAACAGTATCTAAAATATACTAGGATTTTGTTATGATAAGGATTTGGTTTACACTTACAAACACCTTCGTCTAATGGTTAAAGAACATACTGTTTCTGTGGGTGGCGAAATACTGCCTCACGAAACGATGATTGTTCAAATTCTTTTAACACCAATAATGGTGGCCATTTTGATGACACTATTTTCATATATGATATATATATTATGTTTATGTTTTCCTTATGCTTCTGTATTTCTCATTTATGGAATACTTTATGATTTCCATTATGGGTAAATGCGATAATTTCATTTTAGGAAGTACGGACTACCGCCCCCTCAAAGTGATGTGAATCGTTAATGCCATATGTGGGATGTATAAAAGATGGAGTAAATGATATTATATATGATATTATACTGGAACTATATTATACATTTATATAATTACGATTTCATTCCATTAAATACTAAATAGAAATGAAAGTAGCGCTCATGCGTACGTACGGCTTACCGTCTCCATGAACGGTGCATTTCATTTCTTATCTCTAAATGTTACGTAATATTATGAATGAATGTATATACTGGATATATATGATATATATGAAATCTAAATCATGAATATAATTCTGGAGATAATGGATATTCTACCACATAAACAACTTGTAATTATAAGAAGTTTATTGTTGACTCAAGTACCAAAGATCGACAAAACGATCGTTATTAACTTAAATAATTACATAATGTTCCTAACATGGTAATAAGTGATATAAAAGGAATAATGAACATAAAAAAGGTTCTTAAGTAAATAGAAATTTACTCTAGTTTATTATTCAGGAGGTTAAAGAATGGTCGAGTCAGAACAAGACGCAAGGTAAGGGAATTTCTTAACCCAACTTCCATTCTTTGGGTTAATCTCCTACTTTCAAATTATGTCATGATATTATTATGTCCTATTTTTTATTTTTACTTTATTTATGTGTGCCTATAGTGAATACACATAATAGATCTCTTTTATTTTAAAAACGATCTTTTAAGGACTTCATCTCAATCTCCTTTAATTGAGGCATATTTGGTTTTATACACAACTTTCATTTATATGGTGTATAAACCCCTTTGACATTTACGTTTATTCAAAAGGAATCTTTTTATACGAAGCATTTTACTAAACAACAAAAAGGACTGTTTTTCTTTCTGTACATATGCGGCGACAATGACTTCTTTACCGCCGTGACCGTTAATTGAGTTCCAGCTTCCTCTACAAGCCATAACTGTTTTTAAATGATTAAAAAAAAAAGAGATATTTCTCTCAAATGTATGAAAATCCAGTGAAAATATATACATATTTAACGCAAGCTTAAAAATGTTGTTAGAAAACCTGACTCTCTAGTGTGGTAGACAGGAATGGATTGGGCGTGGACCCATCATGGCCTGCAATTATTCGAGCAGTCTCAGAATTAGTTATTTTGTTTTCAGAAGCTTGCATAATGTTTTCAGAAAAACACTGGAGTATATTTGAGAAATTTTAAATGTAAGTATCTTCTAAAAATTAAACTGGTATTTTGATACCGCAATTAATTTCAAAAGGTATTTTAAAAAAATGGTATTCCTAAATGTTTATATACCATTTTTCATATAATGAATGCATTGGACTTAGTAAGTGACGGGTGGAGCCCGCTATAGCTCCTCTATGTATCGGTAGGTCTCATGAGACAACTAGACGTGGAATTGGCCGAGGCCCTTTCCCAATTTGATTTATGGTTTTGGCTGAGGCCTTAATCATTTTAGACGTCTTGGCCAAGGCCTTGACAAAATGTTTCAGAATGTCTGGCATTATGCATTCCATCATTATGAAAATGGTTATTGATATTGCATGTGATTATTGGACCAGTAGAATATCCATGTGAAGAAGTAAATGGCATTATCTCATTTTACTTTTTCCATATTATGTTGATGTTCATGTTTAAAAGGCTTTTGTTTTAGTTATACATTGCCTTAAATTTTTATGTTTATTTATGAAAGCTTCCGCAATATTGTTATCCATACTGAGAATCTGAGCTCACCCCTTTCAATGTTTTAATATTTTCCAGGATGTGAAGAAGTATTTTATGAATGACCTGCAGGGATAGTCAGAAGAGGATATGAGTGTGGACTATGAATACTTTGTTATTAGGTTTTCACTTATGAATGTATCTAGTGTTTCCAAGGCTACTAAACTAATCGGTCATTCGAGACCTGATCTTTTGTGATCATGCCAATGTTATGAAGTAATGCACCGACTCTAGGTAGCTGGGGTTGGGGCATTACAGTTGGTATCAGAGGCAGTTTAGTACTAAACTTGAAAGCTAGATTTAGATAAACTCTGATTAGAGCACATAGCCTGAAGATAGACTTTAAGGATTAGTATAGAAGGACTTCCTAAAATTTTGTTATTGTAGAGATTTTGTGAGTTTTCCGAGCAATACATCCCTGTCTGGATACGAGCAGGTAGAGGCGGCTCTGGCACAGATGTACCTAGGGGTAAAACCCGAAAACACCGCTTTGAGCTAGACTCGAACGGGAACTGGTGCACGACAATGAGCCTTGCTGCACTCTTGGTTACGACACTCCCGGGGGATATGCTTAGGATAATTCTCATTTTCTTTACAAAACACTATGAACGGTTATGAGTATATACTTCCTCAAAGAAAACCTTTTTATGATTATGGATTATATCCATAAATAGTTCAATTTATGTTAAGTATTTTATAAGTATGGAATTATGTATTCTGATTCATAAACTAATCTAGTTTATGCCATTGTTTAGAAATGGCACCTAGTGGAAGGAATGGAAACCGTATCAATGCACGCACACCGTGCAGGGATTGCCCTCCAGCTCAAGATAATTATTGTGGAGCTAGAAATACAACTAGTGCTGATCAACTTATTACCATACTGGGACAACTCACTCAGTATATGAATAATAACCTTACTCGTATGGAGCACCCTGATCCGCAACGTGGAGGATCAATGTTAGACCGCTTCATGGGGCAACAACCGCCAACATTTAATGGGGTTACAAATCCATTAGTAGATGAGCAATGGATAAACTCCTTAGAGAAAATATTCCATGTCTTGGGGAGTAGCAAAAGGGAGAAGGTTGTCATGGCAGTTTACCGCCTCACTGGAGATGCCGATCAGTGGTGGTCGCTGATTCAAAACACAAAGGAAGATGATGACGTATTGAATATGGAATGGAGGGAGTTCAAAGAGCTTTTCCTAGAAAAATACTATCCTCGTGACCATCGAGCAGATATGGAAAGACAATTTCTGAGTCTGAGGCAGAAGGAGGATGAGAATGTCGCAAATTATGAGGCCAACTTTACAAGGTTAGCGAGGTATGCTGCAGATTCTATACGTAACCCAAGGAGTAAGATTGATCGTTTCTTTGATGGGTTAAAACCATTTCTCCGTCGAGCTTTAGTATCACAATCCTTCTCATCATACAAAGATATTGTCTCGTGTGGTATCAAGACAAAAAATGAATTCTCTATGTCTTTTGAAAACAAAGTAAAGCAAGAGAAGAAGAGAACGGTGGAACAAGAGACAGATAAAGGGAAAAAGGGAAAGAAGGATTTTCCATTATGTGATAATTGTGGGAATAATCACCCTGGTACTTGCCTAAAAGGAATGGGAGTTTGTTATAAATGTGGAGAAAAAGGTCACCAGGAACGTGATTGCAAGGGAAAGAAAGAGGCTATCAAAACTGAATGCTACAATTGTAGAGAAATGGGTCATTATGCAAATGAACATACTAAGCGCCAGGGAAACTTACCTCAGAAAAGGCCAAGGGATCAAGGACTATCTTATGTTTTTACTACAGTTGAAGCAGAATAACTAATGTATTGGTGCTTTTGGACTCATGGATTATATTCTGGTTATTAGAATAATGTGATATATATTTAAGGATTGTACTGCAGTACTTGTTGATTTCAGTAAGGTTTTAATATAATGAAGGTAATTATATTTTTAGTATGTGATAATAAGAGAAACTTTACTTTGTTTGGGGAATCTGATAAATTGATTTTGGAATTAAGAGACCTTTTAGAGAAAGTCTGGACAAAGGTATTTTGGTTAACTATAAAGGTTGGAGTGGATTAAGTTGATCTTTGGATAGTATTGTTTAAGGTTAAAAAATTTATGAAGATTATTTTTGGAATATTATGATACTATAGTTTTAGGAAAAGGATAACCTGCAGGGTGGGGAATAACCCGTCGCATCGGACAAAGCTGCAGGAATCGAACCCACAATCATAGTGCGACAGGCCTTTACTTCCTACCACTAGCCTACAAGAAGTTCCTGGTTATTACAATATAATTTTACTAATCTAAATGGTATGTGTTAACATTTGGAACCTTATACAATTAGGATAAGTATAATATTTTTGAGTTCTATTATCTTTTTGAGTGAATGATGAGTTGAAGGTTGAAACTCTAATTGTCAAGCATAAATATATATATACCTATCTCTTATTCGATGAATAAATTAATTCTTAAACATTAGTAAAGGTATATTAAAACAAAAAAATGTGTTATCCTAATACCTTATGTCTTGTTGAACTGATGATATTTTAAATCAACATACATTGAAGTCTTTGAGGCCCTCAATTTGACAGTTGATTGTGATTGCTGACCTCAATCACTCCCTACAAATATTTACGTTTTTCCTCTAATTATATGTCTCTAATTGCCACCAATGTTCTCCTAATTGAGATCATAATTGGGTGATGAATTTTTCATTTCCCTTTCCCTCTTATTAAGGCTAAATTTTATTAATCTTATTTCCGATGTGGGTTTTCCTCAAAGGTATTTTCTCTTTTCAACCTTTTATTTTCAAAGAAAAATTTCAAATTTCGAGGACGCAATTTATTGAAGGAGGGGAGAATGTAACACCCTGAGCTTCCACGATACGCTTCCCATTCAATAATGCAATAGCTTGCATTGTACGCAAGTTCGAGTTCTAACACACCACGACCAATCAAAGTAGCTGTTATGAATAGTAATAACCACTTTTTAAAATTATAGAAATTTTATATTTCAAAATGGACTTCACTTTTGTATTTGTAATATCGAAATTATCCTAGGTTGAATTTTTTGTAACTTTTTGAGAACTTCCATTTTTTTATGAATAGTGAAAAATACTTAAAACAACCTTTTTAATAAAAATAATTTATTGTGATAAATTATACTATTTAGTGGTTTTAAAGTATAATTAGAATATATTTTTACCATTTTATCCAATGGTGGTCATTAGAATTAATTTAACATTGAAATTGGACATAAATAATTGCCAATATTTTGATATAAATTGTTTCTTAAAAACACGCAATTTGTTGTGACAGCGGAAATTAATTATAAAATTAATTAATGCAACTTATATGTTTGTAATTTTGTAAAATAGTCATCATTTTTGAATTCGTAATATCAATTATAGCTTAGGGTGATATTTTGGCATTGTTATGAAAAACTTCAATATTTGATGAATAGTGAAACCACTAAGTGGTAGTTAAATAACTGATTTTTCGTTTAAATGAAATATTACCACTTCTGTGAATTGATTTTCAAAAATCCTACATACATGGTTGTCATTAAGAAGTAAAATTTGTTTCAATGCGATTAAAATAATTTTTTGGTGAATAGTAACTTTTAAGTTCTTAATCGCGATTAGAGGTAATTAGTGTAGTTTAAGGTAAAAATAATGTTTTAATAATATGATATGAGCTTTACACTTGTCCTACTCCTATTGGATGAGTCATGGCCGACCAAGAAAATCCATGGGTCAACTTGGGGACCCCATGGAGCCACTTTAGTTGGAAAATGACATAAATACCTTTTATTTAATGTTAAAATAAAAAATGACACAAACATGAAATGTTTTACTAAAACAATTTTTACATGGGGTTATACAAGTCATATTTTTTACTATAAATAGTCATTGGAAAGATAAAAAGATTTCCTACATCATATTATTTTTTTATAATTTTTAGACATTAAATAAATTAAATTATTTATGACATCATGATGATGCAGCGATGACCTCATTATTTAACGATTTAAATAAAATGAGAAGATAATGAAAAATCCAAGGCTTACACTTGTCCAAAGCCTATTGTATGAGAATATTTAGAACCCTTATCACCTTAGACTCGAATTATACAAGTGTGGGACCTTTAGAATCCGAAAAGAATTGTATAATAGAATAACATTTCATTACTTTCCAAAAGTACCCCTCCTCTCCACTTATAAAAGGCCCCCACCACTCCCACCTTATTCACACCTTCAAGCCATTTGGCTCGGCCAAACTCTGGCCAAATACTCTCCCAACATCCCTCACTTACTCCTAGAAGCCTCATGTTGGGCATAATTCATCCCAAGGAAGCCTTTGTCTCAAATCAAAAAGAGTTACCTGATTTTTTAGGTAATGTCTTCTCTAATATTTTTTTGTTTTTTTTGCTTCTCCAACCCCTTAAACTCTTTTCATTCCTTTATTTTGTCACAAAAACAGTATCTAAAATATACTAGGATGTTGTTATGATAAGGATTTGGTTTACACTTACACACACCTTCGTCAAATGGTTAAAGAACATACTGTTTCTGTGGTTGGCGAAATACTGGCTCACGAAACGATGATTGTTCAAATTCTTTTAACACCTATAATGGTGGCCATTTTGATGACACTATTTTCATATATGATATATATATTATGTTTATGTTTTTCTTATGCTTCTGTATTTCTCATTTATGGCATACTTTATGATTTCCATTATGGGTAAATGCGATAATTTCATTTTTGGAAGTGCGGACTACCGCCCCCTCAAAGTGATGTGAATCGTTAATGCCATATGTGGGATGTATAAAAGATGGAGTAAATGATATTATATATGATATTATACTGGAAATATATTATACCTTTATATAATTATGATTTCATTCCATTAAATACGAAATAGAAATGAAAGTAGCGTTCATGCGTACGTACGGCTTACCGTCTCCATGAACGGTGCATTTCATTTCTTACCTCTAAATGTTACGTAATATTATGAATGAATGTATATAATGGATATATATGATATATATGAAATCTAAATCATGAATATAATTCTGGAGATAATGGATATTCTACCACATAAACAACTTGTAATTATAAGAAGTTTATTGTTGACTCAAGTACCAAAGATCGACAAAACGATCGTTATTAACTTAAATAATTACATAATGTTCATAACATGGTAATAAGTGATATAAAAGGAATAATGAACATAAAAAAGGTTCTTAAGTAAATATAAATTAACTCTAGTTTATTATTCAGGAGGTTAAAGAACGGTCGAGTCAGGACAATACGCAAGGTAAGGGAATTTCTTAACCCAACTTCCATTCTATGGGTTAATCTCCTACTTTCAAATTATGTCATGATATTATTATGTCCTATTTTGTATTTTTACTTTCTTTATGTGTGCCTATAGTGAATACACATAATAGATGTATTTTATTTTAAAAATGATCTTTTAAGGACTTCATCTCAATCTACTTTCATTGAGGCATATTTGGTTTTATACACAACATTGTTTTATATGGTGTATAAACCCCTTTGACAGTTACGTTTATTCAAAAGGAATCTTTTTATACGAAGCGTTTTACTAAACAACAAAAAGGACTGTTTTTCTTTCTGTACATATGCGGCGACAATGACTTCTCCACCGCCGTGACCGTTATTTGAGTTTCGGCTTCCTCTACAAGCCATAACTGTTTTTAAATGATTTTAAAAAAAGAGATATTTCTCTCAAATGTATGAAAATCCAGTGAAAATATATACATATTTAATGCAAGATTAAAAATGTTGTTAGAAAACCTGACTCTCGAGTGTGGTAGACAGGAAGGGATTGGGCGTGGACCCATCATGGCCTGCAATTAGTCGAGCAGTCTCAGAATTAGTTATTTTGTTTTCAGAAGCGTGCATAATGTTTTCAGAAAAACACAGGAGTATATTTGAGCAATTTTAAATGTAAGTATCTTCTAAAAATTAAACTGGTATTTTGATACCGCAATGAATTTCAAATGGTATTTTAAAAAAATGGTATTCCTAAATGTTTATATACCATTTTTCATATAAGGAATGCATTGGACTTAGTAAGTGACGGGTGGAGCCCGCTATAGCTCCTCGATGCATCGGTAGGTCTCATGAGACAACTAGACATGGAATTGGCTGAGGCCCTTTCCCAATTTGATTTATGGTTTTGGCCGAGGCCTTAATCATTTTAGATGTCTTGGCCGAGGCCTTGACAAAATGTTTCAGAATGTCTGGCATTATGCATTCCATCATTATGAAAATAGTTATTGATATTTCATGTGATTATTCGACCAGTAGAATATCTATGTGAAGAAGTAAATGGCATTATCTCATTTTACTTTTTCCATATTATGTTGATGTTTATGTTTAAAAGTATTTTGTTTTAGTTATACATTGCCTTAAAATTTTATGTTTATTTATGAAAGCTTCCGCAATATTGTTATCCTTACTGAGCATCTGAGCTCACCCCTTCCAATGTTTTAATATTTTCCAGGATGTGAAGAAGTATTTTATGAATGACCTGCAGGGATAGTCAGAAGAGGATATGAGTGTGGACTATAAAGACTTTGTTATTAGTTTTTCACTTATGAATGTATCTAGTGTTTCCAAGGCTACTAAACTAATCGGTCATTCGAGACTTGATCTTTTGTGATCATGCCAATGTTATGAAGTAATGCACCGACTCTGGGTAGCAGGGGTCGGGGTGTTACAATTTATCACTATGTTTATACAATCCTTTTCTATATACATGGTTAACCCATGTAGACGTAGTGTTTCATGTCTAAAGGATCATTGAAAAACATTATATGTGGTATCATATTTAAGAGAGTAAAAGATATTTTATGAATGATAATAATCTATGTACTATCTTTGTATTCATTTTCAATAAAGAATATAATTTTGAACATTTTTATTGATCATGTCCTTGTGGGATGGTATTGACAAAAAATTTGAATGAGGATATTGAAAAGAAATTTGAATTGAATTTCATATGTTGTCAACAATGATGAATGGAGTAGATATTAAGTTGATGTCAATATTTTAATTTGAATAGTGGAATGATTAGGATGGATATGAAAATATCCTAAACCTTAATTGGGACTATTTTCATGATGGTTTGTAGTTAATAGAAACATAATTTATTGATCATTTGATTTGAAAAAATGCTTATAATTGTTAATGTTGTATAAAGTAGAATATTCCATGCATGAAGATGACTTAAAATTTGTAAAAGAGGGCAAACATGAAGGGAATTTATATTATTTATTTTTCATTGAGTTGATTGGTTTTCACTTTATGTGGATATTGGTTAACTTTTTATTTTTTTTGTATATTAAAAAACAACACATTCCAGTAAGAGTAGGGGAGAAGAAACACAGGGTGATGTGGAGATCAATGATAAATAATCTAGCATGAGTAGGCCTTAATGGAGGAAATGTAGCATAAGGGAGAGCCTACAAGATTACGAGGTGGCAAAGAATGCCACCTTGTAGAGTAACATGACGACAATGCAAGAACGATCACGGGACAGTGACATGGAGTGATATGAGAGGAATGAAAAACAATTATGATCCAGTGTCTACATAGATTGTAATATAATCATTTTTTGAGGTCTAATATCATTTCTATGTGGGATTAAAAAAATAAGTGTAGAATGAATCTCGACCATTGGATCCTTTTGGTGAATTATCATGTTTGTTGATCATCTCACGCAAGCATTGATGAAATTATTGATGTATGATCTAATCAATCTTAAATTAATGGTAATTGGATCTATTTGTGATCATCTTAGTGGACATAGATTCAATCAGAGCTATTATCCTACGATAAGCTGGAATGAAAAGCTTCTTCTCATCAGATCACCTTGTCCATGTCGAAAATAGCTCAATTTGATAGCACCAAACATCATTTGAGTGTTTTTATGATCCTAACATGATCAAAAAACTAAGGATTTCTTATTTTTAATAGTGTGATGAATAAATAAAGTATTTTGGTGTGAATAATATTGAATTTTTAGTGACAGTGATTTATTTTATCAAAGGGGAGAGGATGTACGATTTCAAAATAGATGGTGAAAATTCTATATGTGATTCTAAATGATTAATCTATGATGAAAACTTCATATAAATATACAATGGAGGGTTCATTTTTTTTGTTAAAAAATTGATACGTGCTCTTGTTTTTTAACAAAATGGATATTATGGGAACCAATTGTTCGGAAATTAGAAATCTGTTTCTCGAGATAATCTTAAAAAATAGATAATATAGATCTGCAAGAATTTTATAAGTGTTTTACACTCTCAATTTTTCATTGAGAATAACTTAGTTTCACAATTCTAATAGAATAGTATGATATTATTCTCCTACGATAAGCTGGTATTGGAAGCTTTTTCTCATCATATCACCTTGTCCATGTAGAGAATAGCTCAGTTTGACTGCACCAGACATCATTTGTGTGTATTGATGATTGAACATGATAAAAAACTGAGTATTTCATATATATAATTGTGTGATGAATAAACAGAAGTATTTCAATGTGAAAAATATTAAATTTTCAGTGAGGGTGATTTCTTCTATAATAGTTGAGAGGATGTACAATTTCAAAAGAGATGTTGAAAATTATATATGCGATTCTAGATGATTCATATATGTTGAAAACTTCCTATAAATATACTAGGGAGGGTTCATTTTTTGTTGTTGAAAAATTGAGATGTGCTCTTGTTTTTTAACAAAATAGATACAAGGAGATTTAATTGTTCGGAAATTATAAATCCTTTTCTCGAGAATATCTTACAAAATGGATAATATAGATTTGCAAGATTTTTATAATTATTTTACACTCTCGATGTTTCTTTGAGAATAACTTAGTTTTAAAATTATAATAGAATAATGTGATATTATTACATGTTTCTCTTCTCTTCTTTGATAATCCCCTAAAATAGTGCGATATATTGTTGAATAATTATCATGAAATATGAGAAAGACTGAGGTTCCTTGATATATTTGTTCACAGTTGTTTACTCAAAAGAGACAATGCATATCAAATTTGAGTGAAAGAGAGATTCACACAAAGGTTTACATAATACAATGAGTTTGGTGTGTGTTGTATATGCATGTGGTTTATGCTAAGTGAAAATGTTCACTGTGTACAGAGGTGAGTTTATAAAAGGCTGTATATATATCCATGGATAAATTTGAAAATTAACGAAGAAGTATTGGTGTATTGTATGTGTGCATTCATGTGTATATTATTATAAACAGGTGATTATATAGTCACTTGATGAAACAAGAATGTAGTGCATATTTTCTCGGAAAATATACGATTAATAAGGGTGAAAGAAGGAACATGTATTAATTCAAGAATAAAATGTGAAGCCCATGAAATTTTTTTAATTCATGTATAATGTTTGAATAAATGAACATACCCTGTACATTTCACAGTTAGAATTAATATTTCTGAATGAAGCTCAGACATTGTTTATTTTATTGATTAAGAAGAATTTTTGTATCTGTGTTTTCAGTGATTAGGGATGTCAGGTCTTTAGTAGATGAAAAATTATTTCTTATTAATTTTATAATTAAGGCTTGTTATTATATATAGGTAGTCCGAATATAATAATATCAGTCATTTTCATATTATTTGATGATCGGTGGAAGTGATCAAGATGAAATAGTTGTTTATTAGTTGTTAATATTCTTTAATAGTGTACACAAACTGATTAGGTGTTCTAGTTTGTTTGTTGAGAATAATATTATATCAAGTAATTTTAAGAGTAATCTAAATATGATAGAGTTCATTCCATCAGAGTATCATATATTTGGTGATTCAATATTATTTTTTGTCTTTAATGTGATTCAGGAGCAGACTAGTGCGATACTTCTGGGTGTACTATTAATGTTTAGATATGAATCTCATGAATTATTATTTCTTGCATCACTACTATATAAAATCATTTAGAAGAAACATGATCTTCTTATAGAAATATTTTATATTTCCATTGAAATAATCTTCATGTCCAACACAATTGAACATGACTCCTACGTTTGAGACTCACCATTAAGTATCTTCAGACAGCTTCATCAGATAAGACTACACTATCCTCTAAAAAAGAGACTACCATCATTAACCAACATTTCATCCCTATAAATGGATTACCACACTACCATCACCCAATAAATATTCTAAGATGCTTTAAAATGACCATTCCATGTCTTCTTTTAAAAGTTCATTAGCATTGAAATTCCCATTTTCTGAGGTATAGAATATGACAAAGTCATTGATTGGGGAAAACTCCATCCACCTCCATTCATATAGATTAAGATCATAGTGAGAAAAAAAATACATAAAACTCTTCTAGTTTGGGTAGACCAAAAAGAATTATTTAATTAGACAATATTGTTAAATTTTCATTTAAAATACAAGTTAATATTTTTCTAAATCATTGGTGTAATATTTAAACCATTGGTATATTATTTTTCTAAATCCATAAAATATCATTTCCTTCTTTTGAAATAATACACATACCAACCATAGATGAGAAGCATCACAAAACACCTCAAAAATTACCCCTAACTCAAAAACAAGGTTACTAGAGAACTATTCTATTTCCAATTCATTTAGTATAACTCTACATAAAATAAACTATTCTAGATGATATCCTAGTCTTTTCATGTAATGGTTGTGAAAAAATATGTAACTCAAGAGAAATCAGTTACAATCCTCCAGTAATACTATATAATATTAAGCTAACATGCATCTTCTATAACTATACTAGGTTTTTATGCAGAAAAATATTTATAAAGAAATGATTGGTCTAAGGTAAATCCTTAAAGAGACACCACGTGCCAAATTAAATTCACCTCTCATATCCAAAACCTCCACTAGGAAAACATTATATGGAGTGGGTGGTGTCGATGGACCTGTAAGATAGTAGTAGGATAATCATCCTGTTCCTCATATACATTCAAGTATATAAGTATATAAATAATTATAAGGACTATAAACTAGTCAACGAACACATGGAGCACATAATCAATGAGAATAATCAATTCTAATGGGGTGTTCATGGTTCTGAATTATATGACCATGAACTCGAAGTACCCATACCTACCCTTTAATTCAATAATAGGGATACCATCATCCATTATAGTTCACTAGTGATACCCAGACCATATATAAATCATTGAAAATTAAATGGCTCATATAAATTAGTAAAATAAATTTTTAAATCCATAGTAGTGGGAAACTATTCTTCATCTATTATTGGTCCATCTTTATTTGATATATACAAAACCTCATACTACCACCTTCCTTATTATAAAAAATAAATGGAGAACCCACTATGACACACTGGGATGGATGAAACCTTCTTAAATTAGATCATCTATATGAATCATCATCCTAAGAATCCTATAATGTACAATCCGATAAGGATCCATCAACATCATAAGAATCATCAACCTCTAGATCTATCCTATAATTGATATCACATCATTGGGGTAGCATCAAATCCACCTCT
Organism: Viscum album; assembly: GCA_963277665.1. NCBI lineage: Eukaryota > Viridiplantae > Streptophyta > Magnoliopsida > Santalales > Viscaceae > Viscum > Viscum album. The sequence continues at coordinate 398,125,462 of OY728126.1, forward strand.
TTAAAAACTTCTAAAAACTCTCTAATGACCCTTGGATCCTCCACCATCTCAGTTTATACAAATTCCATTAAAATATTATCTATTAAGGAATGAAAGGGTTCTACATCACATTTAATAACCCCACTAGTCAACAGAAACTACACATTGCCTATCCACATATAAGAAAAAATCATTATATATTGTAGAATCTGATAAAAAATAGATAGAATGAAAAAAACCATTATTGAGGTTGGTATAATATGAATATATCTAAAGCAAGAGGATTTACTACATGAAAATTATTTCCCCACAATCAATATAATCCCATGGAAGACTACTATCAAGTTGGTTTGGCCTCTGAATAGAATATTCAACATAATGGGAACCTGAAGTCTCTCTATATTTATCCATATAGTATTGACTATAGGGGTAAAATAATGGGGAGTGGATCTCTTGAATCATACGAGGAAACAAAATGTGTGGAATACTATAAGTTCATACCTCTAACAATTAATGGCCCCACTAGTATTAGATCCTCTACTATATGAAACAATCCAAATTTGGATCCTCTTCTTTAGGGGTGGCATAAAAATCAATAATTGAAAATTGGTTCACATCCCCAGAAGATGAGCAATATATTTAGTATGAACTCTCCCTTCCCTATATAAATTAAATGTATTATATGCATGTTTCCCCAACTATTGAAATTAATTAACTCGATACTGAAATAGATTCTAACATTAAACATGTCCACTTATACCATGACATGATCTGAGAATCATTGAGAAACAATTCTAATGATGACCATGACCTCATACTTAAAAACACATTAGCCTAATCCCCCTATGAAAATTTAAAAAATAATGTCTACAAAAGGAAAAAAAATTCTGAAGTTGATTCCCCATTGGTCAAAATTTGAATGTATGTGGTTCCTAAGAACTTTTGAGAACAAATATATTCCTTATTTAATCCTTCTAGTCCCCATATCCTAGTATACATCCTTATTAATGCATTCTCTCTGTCACCATCACCATCATCTGAAAAACCAAGTTATTTGTAAATGAAAAAGGGGAAATTGTATAATGGATAGATGCATGGAGTTACTCATTAATAAAACATACATGAAACTTTACATTAGGGAAAATATCAAAGGAAAAAAGTAAAAGGTCCACAAACATTATCCCTTATTCCCATACATACATGTTTCCATAATGATGAGATATTAACTGCTGCCACTTCACTACCTTCATGGTTGAAGATTGGGACTCAACACAAAATTTCATTTGGACATCATCCCAAGAAACATCCTCCATCATTCACTATAGGAGATATGACATCCCACACCAACATGATACACCCATTATATGACATGAAGATAGTAGGATTCAATACATTTCGGAGGGTTAGATCAAATTGACGGTGATATTGATCTCTTAATATGAATTACATATCTCCATAACATATAATCTCCCCTCATAATACACCAAATCATACCTTTGAACGGTTCAAAGAATATAATTACATTGATTGTCCTTCTAAATTGGTATGATTATCAGATGAGAAATTCGGTTTGGCATATAATCCTCAACACCTTGACCTTTTATGGATGATATTCATGATCCACAACTGAATGATAAAAAAAGATTCCTTCTTCCGGCTAGTGTAGGATTTTAGTAGGACCCATTTAACTAATTTTAACTCCCAAAACCATCCAATTCGAATAAGAACCCAACATATCATGATTCAAGTACATGTCTTGGGTTTTTAGTCTACAAGAAGCATGACCTCACTTGGTAATTTTATAAACATAGAGTCCTAGATTCTAATCAGGGGGGATCTAAAATCCAATTTTCTATCAACTCTTTTTAGGACTTTGTCATGCACCAAGATCATCTGACACTGTTTACCAACCAACCAATTCATTCCTCACAAGGCCTAACTCAAAACATTATCCTATCCTTCAAAATTCCAATGAATACACAATTTATGAACCCTCCCTCTAATGGTACCCCTCATGGGATGAAAATTAATGATGAGGGAAAATCCATTGATTTCCACTTATAATGCACCCCCGATGGGATAATAGAACTAAGGGTATATAAATCTCACACGTTGAAGGCAATAACCTCATAGATTATATAATATCACAAGATATGATATCAATAATAAGGAAAATACACAATATAATATAAAATAAGAACAAAAAACACCACTTAGTTAATGTGAAAATTATACAAAAATATAGGTCCTCTATATATATTCTCAAAATAAAAATCCCAAGGAAATGACACTATCACATCCTTAATGTTTGAGCGGGTAATGATCCACACTGTCCACATAATCAACATGGAAACCTAAAATATACATTTTCTATAAAATGGGGGATCATAACCTGTATACTTAGTAGGTTCATACCCAAATTCTCTAATTTACGTCATAATATAACATACTAATTCAGCTTTTGGACAATAGAAGAAACAATCACACCTATAGTCAATAAACCATTCTTATGAAAATGATGGAATGATCACCAAATAATGTACCAAAGAAAAATTTCATAAAAAAATCCTAAAAGTCTACCCTACAGCACATTACAACTTATTTTCCATTCTCATTCCCCCAACATCGTTCATCCTATAACTCCCATCACTTCCCCTCAATCCTTCCAAAAGATAACATGTTAATTGCATCCTTCCATACAAATTAATTGTAACTAGCCATAAAATCCCTCTCAAAGACATGAAGTACACCACATAACATCTCAAAAATTTATATATATATAATATTAGGATATCATGAATATGAATGAAAAACAACCTGATCCCTATTCCAACCATGCATAACCCCCACAATGAAGAAGCTCCCTATCTCATCAAACATCGTACCAAGATCACTTTTCATTTTGGGATATCACAACTTACACATAGAAACCATTTCATGGAGGGATAAAAGAGATGTGGGGGTATCAATCCATCTTTCAACTCCTACCAAGGAATTTAAAAAAACTGCCAAAAAATTTGGGTGATATCACAAAATGCTAGATTAGGTTACGGTATGTATATAAAAAAATAAAAATAAAATATATATGTAAAGACCATATATTTTCAAGGAAATTTTTTTCGTAAAAACAACGGAATTTTACTAGTCTGTAGCATCTGACGGAACCTGATTCTGAGGCCCAGTGTGCCCGGAATAATTTTTTAAAGTTTAGCTCTGGTACGTTCAGTGAACGAATGAGCGGGTTTTTCTATCTTTTGAAATGGTGCTCAGAATTGAAAACCAAGGATACTGATGAACTCGCAGTGCCGCTAAATGCTTAAGGGGACCTTTACTGCAGTTTCGTTTGAAGCGGGTTGAGAATTATTAATTTGGAGTTTTTTTAAGAAGTTAAATAAATTTTTTGAAACAAATTTATTTCTAAGGAATTTAAATCCTCCCAAGTGTGGATATATGAGAGGTGGGGACCACACTAGCCCCATCCTCTCATATTCCCATAACTCTCTCCAACCCCCCCCCCCCCCGTTAACACCCCTTAAATTTAATGTGACAACCCCCTTAATAAAGAGGCCATCTCTCTCCCTCTTAAATGGTGCCAACACATTAATTAATTTAGTGTTTTGAATTTGAAAAGGCATGGCATGTTTATTAATAGGGGAAAACTCTTTTTAATAACGGTTGGAAAATATTTTCGAAAATCTTGTGGGAAACCTCTGGAGAATTTTAGAGAGAACATTAAACCTCCGACGAAGAATGGTTCTCCAATGACGGGCCTTCCAAGATATTGGATGAAGAACAATCCTTCAACAGAGGTCAGATTCCGATGAGTCTCCGATGCTCAAGCTCTGATATGAAGTGTGAGGCAGACGCAATGATCGACGTCAAATCCATTCTACTTCCACTGCTAAACTACTTGAAATTTCATAATCAAGGTAGGGGTTAATTTTGTTCACGTATTTTTCATCGTTATTCATTGCCTAAGGTTTGGTCGCATGATATTGTTGTAACAGGAGGAGATCAGACCACACAAACACGGTCGATTCTCCACCCCTCTTCATTTTTAATCTTTGTTGATGTTGGCGGCGGAGGCGCATGGTTTCATTGCAATGTGTTTTGATCGGCATGGAAAAGTGGCCCTGAAAGGCCGCGGTGATGGAGGAGCAGTGTCGTTGCACCGCACAGAGACGTAGAGGGCCTCGGCCAGAGCGGGCCGCAGCGGTGGTGCACGGCGACGTCACGCCCCGCCGGAGAGACCGAGGAAGGTCGCGGATGGAGCGGGCCACAGTGGAGGGACGTGGCACCGTCACACCATGCTGGTGAGATGAGCCATAGACTAAGGCCGCGACGGACTAGAATGGGCGGCCGGCAGAGCCGACCGCTTGCGTCTTTAGGAGGTGGGACCCCTTCTAGGTCCCGCGGCAGCTCACAATCTAGTCGACCTTAATGGACAGCCATTACCCGGAAACCAGGGGTGTGTAACCCCCCGACCAGCTGCTAGAGTGGACCCCACGGGGCCCTCCGTTTCCAAATACAGGGGGGGTCGTGCGCCCTTTGTGTCCCACACAGCCAGGGGCCGAGCCACGACCAGCTTCCGAGCCAGGCCGCAGGCCGCATGGGCCGAGCTGACCGCGCCCAGTGCGGCTGGGCTGGTCCAGTAGGGGCCCGGGCCACGCCGGCCGGGCTCGGCAGTGCCCTACCTGGCCTGTCCCGGACCCGGTTTGGGTCGACCCGGGTCGGGCCGACCCAAGGGGTGTTGGGCCGGGTCGGACCGGGCCCAAACCCCCTATTTTCAGACCATCTTCAGTTAAATGCCCAAAACATGAGTTGTGGACCTATGATCGACACACCATTAGTTGAGTAGGATTCCATGGATCGATATGGTCGTTTCAGTGTATTACAATTAAGGTTTCTGCGAAGTATGGGTAAGGCGGGGTTGGTTTGAACCAGAAACCAATCGGGCCCTCCGAGAAAAAACCCTTATAACATGAGCTCTAGACGACTGATTGACGTGCCGTCAACTTTGATGGATTCCTCTTGATGAGATGGTTCTTTTGGCATAGTTAACATGAGGTTTTGGAAATAGTTGGAGTATGGCCGGGATGGATTATACCTAAAATCCATCCGGGCCCCTGGAATGGAAAAGCCAATAACTCGTAGACTGGACGTCCATTTGGCGAATCGACAACGGAATTGGTAAGCACATTGAGAAACAGTTCCTTTCAGTATACCCCATGAGAGTTCGGGGTATAGTTGAGATACGGCCGGGTTGGTTCATACACGAAACCAAAAGGGCCCCTGGGATTAAAAGACTAACAACTCACAGAATGGGCGTTCGATTGATGTGCCGTCTGTTGCATTGAGACCCCTATGACGAGGTGGTCCTTTGAGATACTTCCATGTGAGATTACATGACACATGGAATTATTGACCAGTAGCTCATGGAGAACACCCTTCTAGAGACGAGTGTACGGAGTACGAAGACCTTGTAGCTGGCTGAGACCTGATGACTGCTTATCCGATTCGAGTCGAAGTAACTTGTATAGCACAGTGGGGAGCACTACTCTGTTTGGGTGGAAAACCCACGGTGGGGAGTACTACTGTGTTTTGGTGGAAGACCTGCGGTACTCAACAGAAGGAGTACCTCTTTAGGCTATGAGGGGGAGCACTACTTTGTTATGTGGCAGACCCATGGCGGGGAGAACTACTGTGTTTGGGTGGTAGACCCGTGGTGCTCGACAGAAGGAGTACCTTAGTAGTCTAAGGTTAGTGAACAGTGCCTTAGAGTTGTGATAGGATCACCATATTCGTCAGAAGAGGAGCACTTTAGCAGTTGTGGTTTCGATATAATTAATGAAAATCCTGGTTTGAGGTGAGTCAATGACCTTTGTGTTTTCCTCATGATTGAGATGGGTTACTTTACAACATAGGTATATGTACGGGCATATACCTAAGTAAAGGTTATCTATTGAGATCTTTCTTTGTGGATATCGTTGTTGGGTTTATTTAGAACTTGATGGTCTTAGGGTCCCTACTGTTTATCATTATACTCACCCCTGCACGGGCTGTGCCCGCACCTCATTGTGTTGGATGCAGACAATGAACAACGCTGACAGAGGTCGAGTGTACGAGGACTGGACGACACCTAGAGGTGGACCTCATGATGAGTCGGTAGCTAGAGGTGGACCTCATGACGAGTTGGTACCCAGAGGAGGATGACAGATGAGGGCGCTGAGGATGCTATATGTACCTACCCTTCAGGTAGGATCCGTGGTGGACGATCCAAGAGCTGCATTATCTATACCTACCCTCCAGGTAGGATCCTTGGTGGACAATCCAGGAGCTTCTTGTCACCTTCCATCTGTTTTGTCTTTTTCATTGTACTTTACAGTTGGGCTTGTATTTTCAGCCCCCTTTACTTTCAACACTTCTTTTTATTCATTTTTACTTATTTTTTATTTCATCTTGTACTCTAGATGAATGTGTTTTTGTTTTATAAAGGAAATTCCTTCCCACTTATCGGGATTTACGCCTTTGGTTCTATTCTCTAGCCCCTGGCCTATGTAAGGCGGGCTTGGGGTAGTCAGGACATCGGCCCCGAGGACAGGTCATGACAAATTGGTATCACAGGAATCAGTTATACTGCAGAACTCAAGACTCTAATCATTTTTTTCAGTGAAGGAATAGTGTTAAGGGTACCGTGTGTGGTCTTCAGTTCAGGAAGTCCAATGTTGGTGCAGTAGATGATGTATCCATACACCAGGACCCTGAATTCTGATTTCTTACTTAGTGCATGAAAAAACTGATTGCATGTGTGTTTCCAAAAGTTTTTTTAAGTCAGGTAAAACCAGGTCAACTCACTAGGTATAAATTGTTTGACCGTGTCGCATCTGTTTAGGATGCCTCCATGCAGACATTCAATTGAAATCCCGAGAGAGGGTACACGATGACGGCCCTACGAGCGATGGGGCTCTGGTGTAGTGTCCTCTTACTATTTTGGAACCTCCGGGTGGTGTTCCAGTAGCACCACCACCCATTGGGCAGCAGAAGCCACCAGTCACACTGGAAGACGGTGCACGATGACAGAGCGTGTTGCACAAATTCCAACAGCATGCGGTGGTGTACATTTCGACATGTTACAACCACCCACCTTTGTAGTCCCCGCCAGGTTTAGGGAGATGGAGGGCATGGGAATAGAATAGCTGCATGTGTTCAAGAAGTGTGACCTGAGGGATCTAAGAATGATTTGAGGTATGGTCTGTGTCTACTACTAGGTGCAGTATCAATAAAACTAGGTACCAATCATTTCTACATTCCACAAATCTTGTCCCAAACCTAGAGTTTCTGGTTAAGCTGTTGACTTGACCCTCACATATGTAGATACCTTAAGAGGAGACTCGATAATCACACTTACACCGACGGTGTGATCTGACCCTTGAGGCGAGAGTTTCAGTTTGAACCTCTTGGTGGCAGCGTCGAGGCCTTACGACGTTAGTTTGGGTATTGACTGGGAAACCATAGTTCATACACATATTGATGGTATTAGGGAAAAAGGTTGAGGTTTATCAACAACATTTGGATGGGGTTTTCCATGGTCGGTGAAAAGGTAACCCCAGGAAGAACATGGTAGAAACATGCATATGTGGGTGCAGTCGATTACTCATGAGTCGGCCAATCTTAGATTTGAGCCAGACCTCTCTAGGGATGCTACACCACTTTTAGCATTGAAAAAGAAGTGTAAAACCATTTGTGTGGTAAGAGAGATGCTAGCAGAGCTTTTGGAAGAGCTGCGGTAGAGGTTGTCCAATGCGCTCATCATGAGTCTACCGGAGAAGGTGGAGATCATCCCGGAGAAAATGAAGACTGCACAGAGAAGACAGAAGTCCTATGCTGATAGAAGATAGAGACCACTGGAGTTCAAGGAAGGAAACCATGCCTTCCTATGGGTCTCACCTCAATGAGGTCAATAGTGTTTTGGCCGGGGCGGCAAGTTATTCCCATGTTTCGTCAGACCTTTCTAGGTCCTCCACAGAGTAGGTGTTGTGGCTTACCACCTATCCCTTCCACCTCAGTTGAACTGGGTGGATGTAGTCTTCCACGTATCTCAACTGAGGAGATACGTGCATGACCCATCACACATCATTGATCATGGGAAGCTGAACATCGATGACGGGGCGACATTCATGGAAGTTCTAGTGGAGATTGAGGATTGACAGGAGAAGGTCCTATGAGGATGATCAATTCCTCTTGTGCTCTTTCGCTGGAAGCACGAGAACCTCTAGGAGAGAACATGGGAGTGGGAGTCTCAGATGTGTTCTTGGTACCCCCATTTAGTTTCCCTAGTTTTTGTTGTAGCTTTATGGGGATGTAAAGCTCTGACGTGCGAGTAATGTATAGACGCGGAAATTTCAAGGAAACTTTTTTCATAAATACTATGGAATTTTACGAGTCTGTGGCTTCTGACGGAACATGATACTGATGCCCGGTGTTCCTAAAATAATTTTCTAAAGTTTAGCTCAGGTACGTTCAATGAACGAATGAGCGGGTTTTTCTATCTTTTGAGCCAGTGCTCGGAATTGAAAACCGAGGGCACCGATTAACTCGAAGTGCTGGTAATTTCTTAAGGGGACCTTTACCGCAGTTGTGTTTGATGCGGGTTGAGAATTATTAATTTGGAGTTTAGTTAAGAAGTTAAATAAATTTGTTAAAACAAATTTATTTCTAAGGAAGATAAATCCTCACATGTGTGGATATATGCGAGGTGGGGCCAACACGAGCCCCATCCTCGCATCTTCCCATAACTCTCTCAAACCCCCCTTTAACACCCCTTAAATTTAATGTTACAACCCCCTTAATAAAGAAACCATTTCTCTACCTCTCTAATGGTGGCAACACTTTAATTAATTAAGTGTTTTGAATTTGAAAAGGAATGGAATGTTTATTAATAGGGGAAACCTATTTTTAATATGGGTTAGAAAATATTTTGAACAATCTTGTTGGAAACCTCTGGAGAATTTTAGAGATAACGCTAAACCTCTGAAAAAGAACGGTTCTCCAACGATGGGCCTTCTGAGATCTTCGACGAAGAACAATCCGTCAAAAGTGGACAGATTCCAAGAAGTCTTCGATGCTCAATCTCTGATATGAAGTGTGAGGAGGATGCAATGATCGACGTCAACTCCATTCTCTTTCCACGGCTCAATGATCTGCTGCGTCATAATCAATGTAGGGGTTATTTTTGTTCAAGCCATTATCATCATTCTTTATTTTTTAAGGTTTGGATTCATGATATCATCATAACGGGAGGAGATCAGACCGCAAAAACATGTCTGTTTCTCCTCCCCTCTTCTTTGTTAATCTTCATTGATGTTGGAGGCGGAGGCGCACGGTGCTGTTGCACCATGCGGTGATCGGCAGGGAACTGTGTCCATGCAAGGTCGCGGGGAAGGTGGTGTGGTGTTTTTGCACCCAAAAGAGACGTAGAGGGACGCGGTAGGAGCAGGATGTGGTGGTGGTGTGCAGTTCCATCGCGCCACGTCGGAGAGAATGAGGAAGGCTGCGGTTGGAGTGGGCCGTAGTGGAGGGATGTGGCGCCGTCACGACACGTCGGGGAGACGAGCCGCAACCTAAGGCCGTGATGGACTAGCATGGGTAACCGTTTCCCAAAAACTAGGGTGGTGTAACCCCCCGACTAGCTGCTAGGGCAGAACCCACTGGTTCCGCTGTTTCCAAAAATAGAGGGGGCTACACCCCCTTTGCGTCCCGCTCGGCCAGCGGTCGAGCCGTGGTCGGTTTCCGTGCCGGGTCGCAGACCGCACTGTTCGGGTGGGCCGCACCCAGCCGGGCCAGGCCATGCCAGCTGCGGGTCGGGCCGCGTCGGCCGGGTTGGACACGGTCCCAGTTCGGGTTGACCCGAGTCGGGCCGACCCAGCAGGTGTTGGGCCAGGTCAGACCGGGCCCATACCCCCTATTTTCGGACCATCTTCAGTTAAACAGACATAACTTGAGTTGTAGACCACCGATTGATTCACTATAAGTTGTGTAGGATTCCTTGGATCGAGACGGTATTTTTGGTATATTACAGTCAAGGTTATGGAAAAATATGGGTATGTCTAGGTTGGTTCAAACCTGAAACCAACTGGGCCCTCGGAGCGGAAACACTTTAAACATGAGATCCGTACGTCTAATTGTCGTGTCCTCAACTTTGTTGGATTCCTCATTATGAGATGGTTATTTTGGAATACATCACTTGAGGTTTGAACATAGTGGGAGTATGGCTAGGTTGGATTATTCCTGAAATCCACTGGGCCCCTAGAACAGAAAAGTTAATAACTCTTAGACCAGGCGTCTGTTTGACGAACCATCAGTGGCATTGGTAATCACATTGAGAAACAGTTCCTTGAAGTATACCCCATGAGAGTTCGGGGTACAGTTGAGATACGGCCGGCTTGGTTTGTACACAAAACCAACTAGGCCCCCTGGACTAAAAGGCTAATAACTCACACATTGGGTGTCTGATTGACGCATCGTATGTTTCATTGAGACCCCTATGATGAGGCGGTCCTTTGAGATACTTTCCCATGAGATTACGTGACAAATGGAAGTATCGACAAGTAGGTCGTGGAGCGGACCCTCTCGTAGGCGAGCGTACATAGTACGGAGACCTTGTACCTGGCTGAGACCTAATGACTACTTGTCCGATTCGAGTTGGAGTGACTTGTATAGCCCAGTGGGAAGCACTACTGTGTTTGGGTGAAAGACCCACGGCAGGGAGCACTACTCTGTTTGGATGGTAGACCTGCAGTACTCGACAAAAGGAGTACCTCTATAGGCTATGAGGGGGAGAACTACTTTATGTAGTGGCAAACCCATGGCGGGGAGCACTACTGTGTTTGGGTGGTAGAACTGCGGTGCTTGACAGGAGCAGTACCTTAGCAGTCTAAGGTTAGTGAGTAGCACCTTGGAGTCATGACAAGATCACTGTACTCGTCATATGAGGAGCTCTTCAGCAATTGTGGTTTCGATATCATTAATGAAAATCTTGGTTTGTGCTGAGTCACTGGCCATTGTGTTTTCCTCATGATTGAGATGGGTTACTTGATAACTTAGTTATATGTATGGGCATATACCTAAGTAAAGGTTATATGTTGAGATAGTTCTTTGTGGTTATCCTTGTTGGACTTAGTGAGACCTTGAGGGTCTCAGTGTCCCTACTTAGTATCGTTATACTCACCCCTACACAGGATATGCCCGCACCTCATTGTGTTGGATGCAGACGACAGAAAACACTAACAGAGGTCAAGTGTACATGGACTAGACGACACTTGGAGGTGGACCTCAGGACGAGTCGGTACATGGAGGTGGACCTCATGACGAGTCAGTACACGGAGGAGCTTGACAGATGAGGGCACTGAAGAGGCTATCTGTACCTACAATTTAGGTAGGATTTGTGGTGGATGATCCAGGAGCTATGCTATCTGTACCTACCCTCCAGGTAGGATCCTTGGTGGACAATTTGGGAGATGCTTGTCTCCTTCTAGCTATTTTGTCTTTTATCTTGTACTTTACAGTTGGGCTTGTATTTCTGGCCCCCTTTACTTTCAGCACTTCTGTGTATTCAGTTTTACTTAGTGTTTACTTCCGCTTATACACAGGTTGAATGTGTTTATGTTTTATAATGGCAATTCCTTCCCACTTATCAGGATTTATGCCTTTGGTGCTAGTTTCCAGCCTCTGGACTATGGAAGGTGGGCTTAGGGTAGTCACATCATGGGCCTTGAGGAAGGTTCGTGACAATATATATATTTATAACCTACATTTATGTCCTCTAGATTCAAATAAAAATGGTACCATACAAAACAGGTACACTATAATAGGACACAAAAACTATGTTACTTTCAATACCACCTCAAAATTCATTACACTAGACATGTAATCCAAAAACAATAAGACACATTTCTTCACTCTTTTAATGTGAATTTAACAACATTATTTTATCACTGCCAAATAAATTCATCTATATATCCCATTTATTTAATATTTATAAACAACCATATATTCCATGATTTCGTTTTAATTTTATAATTCCTTAATAATTTAATCCCCAAAACCAATTTATCCCATTAACAATTCCAGTCTCATCATTATCCTATAATCTCATTAGTACTGGGAATATACCATAACACATCATCCATACAATCAACCCACCTACCCATTAGAAAAATCATCACATTACCACAACCACACACCACATCTATTTCATCATCACATCCACCACTAATCATAACTATATAACATCACAGGTTCATATAACACAACCACATTTGATGTATTTAATTTTAGTTTAAAAAAAATATCACTGTTTACATTCTTTTCGTAAATTTGAGGGAATTTCCATGAATCCAATGATTATCCAAGGGAGACCAAATCATTCAACAGATATTTTTGAATATATATTTATTCAAGTTGAAGTAAAAAAATCACACAATATAGTTTCTATAACCATATCAACTAAAACAAAACAAGTATCCAAATGACCATAATTTTTTCCCAAATTCATTAATCATGTATAAGAGAAATAATATAAAATGTCATAAAAGTTTTTTTACATTTCTATCTAACTTCAATTTATTACACACCAATTAAATATCATTATTATTCCAGAACATATTTCATCCACAAAAGTATAAAAAATTATCTCTCATGAATATATATGTTGAATGAATTTAAAGGACCCCCTATTTAGATGAAAAAATATTTACACAAGTAACCTAAAATTAATGATTTATTCGTAGGATTGAATCACCGTGAAATGAACTCAAAATAATCAGTAGTAGGGTTCCATAGCTCCAAGGGAATGGATATTGAAACATAACTCTATAAATAAAGATATTATGAAATGAAAAATTAAATATCTTCATTTTATATTTAAAGATAAGAAAAATATAGATTTTAGATCACATGTAATAAATTAATTAACAATTAATGTAGATTTCATTAAATTGAATATGAAATGAATAATTTAAATTCTTGGCCATATAAAATGAAAAATATTTATATTCTCATCAAAACAGACATTAAATACACTTATTAAAATCATTAAAACCAAATTTGTTTTTAAATTTCATATTTATGACTTTTAGTGATATTTTTTTGGGAAAATGTAAATTTTAGAATTGTTTTTTTCCCCAATTAACTGCATGAATAAACCTACCAAAATAAAAATAAGGTGACGAAAAAACAAAAAATAATTAACCATACAAATTAACTACATTACCAACCAACATTTTTCTTGATCAAACAGGTGAACATGGAATGTAAATAACTGACAATGAAAACTAATCACCCTACTATGTGGCATACCACATGAATTAATAGGTAAAGACATAATGAAAACAAGAGATTATTCCAACTAACCACATGACCAACCTATCAACTATAAAAAAACAACTGGATATAAGAAGGAAACAAGTGACCATACAAACCAACCACATGACCAACCAACTAACCACAAAAACAAACAAGTGACCCCTTGAATAAATCAAGTGATCGTGCCAACTGATTCCACAACCAAAAAACCAAGCACATGAACAAAAAACTAACCTCACAAATGGAATAATTGATTGTGATAAAAAAACATATTAATATTAAGAGTAAAAAAATAATCCTAATATACTACTGAAGCCATGAGGTCTCAAAAATTATAAAGTAAATTCTTTTAGAAACTTGGGATGTTAAAGTAATAATTTTATGATAGAATATAATTTTATGGGGATTATTTATGTTTAAATTATGATGATGGAATCATATTGTCTACCACTCTAATGCATTATTTAATTTCTTCCCCATTGATTATTTCAAAATATAATTTTTTTTTCATTTATATACGTACCCAATAGATTAAAGGATTGTTTTTGTGGATAACCAAGAACATTTCTCTCTTTGGTCGACAATAATTAATTACCAATTCAATATTTTCAAAAATTTTATATCTTGAATATTTTTAATTTACTCCAATGAATTATTGAATTTATTTTTTCTGATATTATATATTTTTAAAAAATCTTAAAAAGGCATATTTTATACATTTTCTAAATGATTTAATTTTTATTTTTTACTAATAATGTTAATGTAAAATCCTTTTTAATGTACTCCACATAGAATACAATAAAATACATCATAAATAATATTTAATTTAAAAATTATTTTATAAGTTTTATTGTTTTCTTTTCACAATGAATATTTTCCTAAAAAGTTTGGAAAATATCATAATCGAAATAACCTTTTTTCATATAAGCAGGTTATTTTAGTCAAGATATGTTATGGTGATATTATAGTTGTTTTTTATCTATAATAATATATATTTATGTTTATTATGATTTAGTATATATACCATTAAATTTAACCATATTTATTCTTCTTTCAAATGGTTTATGATTACAATGATGATAAAATTATATAACCTATATCCTCTTCATGAGTTCTAATTTGATATATAATGATTGTTTTATTATCTTATGAAAAAATATTTTTTGTTTTAATTGTGATATTGGTGGGACTATAATTATATACCCCTCTAATTAATTTGGAAAATAAGGGTACTTCATGAGATAATATGATCTGATTTTGGATTGAACCAAATTGTTTAACGATAGTTGTCTAATAATAGAATTTTAAGAGTGATACTTGACTATGAAAATGATAGAAAATAGAGTTCTCTTTATCAAATATGAAAACCTTGGTAGTGATATTTTATTAAGATAATTAATTTCTATGCTTATGTGTGTAGCAAAATGTTATGTATTTTTTTTATGATATGATTTCATGGCTCATTATTGATTATTAAGGATTATACACTCTTATGTCTTTTTTTATTGAAAAAATATTATTCCATATTTCATGATTATTATCTACCATTTAATTTGTATGATTTTCAAATGTAAATGTAATGTTATCAAAACATTAAGTTTATTTTTTCTCACTCAGGACCTTGATTGATATCTCTTATGTATACACTTACTAGTCATCTGATCTCAATGTTTGTTATGCTTCCCTTCCATAGGTTGTACAGAAAATATCCAACTATGTTATGTACAAGAAGGGTTCAATTTTTGAATATATTAATGGAAAATTATTTAGAGAATTCATCTACTAATTGGTTATGTTTCAATGCTTCCAAAGAAACAAATTCATTTCAGTTATATAATGAGTCATATTCTTTATCTATCATGTTTTATCTAATAAGATGAATTATTTATGTATAAAACGATGAGTTAACTATTGCTTACTTTTAAATCCAATTCAAATTGGTGATTCTCAGTTGTTCTAGTTGGTGTGAAAAAGGTTGTGTGATCATGATAATCTAGTATGTGTGAAAAAATCATTGTTTGGGTTGTGTATCCATGAATAAAAAGATGTTATATTGGAATTTTAATTCTATCCAAGGATAATGAGTTCAAAATAGTCAGTAAAATATCACTCTACATTTGAGAGATGTGAACTAGATGAACTAATATAAAAAAAATTCTATTTATATTTTTCCACTAAAATATCATATCTTTGATAAGTAGATAAAAATGTATTTTAAAAGTCCAATTAAACCCCCCACGTGAGTATTAGACCATTATCATTAGGACCTATCTATTTTGATATAATTTTATTTATTCTGCATAAAAGCTTCATGAAATGATCTATTTTTTATAAACTATCTTACTTATATTTACATAATTTGTTAGATTATATGAGTTGAGATATTATATTTATCAACTTTGACATCATGTATTTATAGAAAAAATTATTATTTCATGGATTTATGTATATAATTTTAGTTTTATTAAATATCCAATAACAATTTTTTTCGATTAATAGAATGATATTTTTATCCCATTGCAATATTATTTACAATAATTAATTTGTAATTATATAAAAATTTATATAGAGTTAGTGAATATTATTTAAATTAATATAAATTAATTATACACGTAAAATATATTTATCTTATAATATTCATTTAACTATCAAGTATATTGCTTATTTTTAGGTTTTAAATAAAATTAATGGAATATGAAAATAACCATCTTTCAAATAAATGAAAAAATATTTACATAAATCTTAATATATTACATTACCCCACTTAATAAAATTCATTCCATAGATTTTATTAAAAAAATAAATACCTTAAAATGTTATAATTTGTAATTAATCATAGTATTTAGTATTTTTATTCCTACAATTGTTCCTTGAGAAAATTCATAATCACTATACTAATCACTATTAGGTCATAAAATGAATTGTCATATAGATAGTGGGATGTTTAGCCATATAAGTTATAAGAATAATACCAAAAATTATAATCTAAAACATTGAATTTTAAATCATATTTTTTCATTTCTAATTATCCAAATAACATCTTATTAATCAAATATAAAAAATTCATATCTTAAAATTAATTAATTTATTTATCTTGGAATTATTAACAATTTTTATCACAAATTACATGATTCTATTTCACCTATCATTATTTTTTTCTCTAATAAATGAAATACATTACTGGAAATTAAAAAAAAATACTTATAAATAAGGTAATATTCATTTAATCCATGATATTTATGTCTTATACATTTCATATAAGAATCATTTTATCTATTAATAAAACATATTTTCCTTTAACTCTCATATGGTTTTATTGTAATTCATATGAACTCAAACTATGTACGTATAATTATATTTTGTATGGATTCTTAAAAACTCACCCAAACACCAATTGTATCATGCTTGAACCTAGTCGCCTATAGTTATTGGTTTATTGAAATTTTATGTGGTAAAAATCATAAGATGTAATATTTCTCATCAATACGAGACTATAAATAATAATGACTATTACATTACATTATAATGATATAAAATAAATGATACATAAAATAATTATTGAAAATTTACATTATTATGATTATAATTATATCCATATAAATTCATACAATAAACTATTTCTCATTAACAGGCTATGTAGGGTAACTTTAAAGGGGATGAGATCAGATGATCTGTTGGGTAACAGGGTGTTATTAAATTTATCTGGTAAAGAAGACTGTAATTTATATTATACTACTACAAAAAAAAATCATATCATGTGGTAGTATAATGTTGAACCAACATGGGTTATTAATAAAGCACATTAAATGATAATTAAGGAATAGAAAAAAGAGGTTTTTTCGTCTTTAATGAATATAGAACATACCAACTATATAGAATCAATGTTCATGCAATTATAAATTTAAATTTATGAGACTAACCAAAATTTTGTCAAAATCAAATGAATTTAATTTCATGTTCTTTTTCATCACTCTTTTACAAAAAATATATCAATTTACTTTGTTAGTGTATTCTATGTAATTAATGAGAAATGTAACCCCAAAAATTATTTAAATAAAAGTACCTTATATCACATGTTTGTTATGACTGAAATAATTTTTATTGAATATAAAATAATGAACACTCCTGTTATAATAACAAATTGAGTTTTCTTATGGAATAGATATTAAATAAATTAACTGAATAAAATACATAATACACCATCTTAAATTAGTGATAAATATATAATTCCACTAATAATATAATTTTTAATTATATACATAAAACTAAAAGGTCAAACCAATCATGATATTAAATATAAACTATAAAGATAATAATAACCCAAAACATCTAGGATGTACAGTTGAAGGAAATCCATGTGTATCTTTTATCCTTCTTATTCTCCATTTTTTCAATGTCGAAGACCTCAATTTCATTTTGTAGATAGTATCCCTCAAAAACATCACCATGTATCACCCCTATATTTCAATTTGTAAATACATGTATCTTTCATGATTTTCATCGGTCTATAAATTTAATGATATAGTTAAATTACTCATGTACATATCCTCTTAAATATATCCATAAATATATTTAATAATATCAGATATATTGTAATGTCTTTACCTAAATGATTATAAACTTGTAGCCAAATTGATCACCACACAGCCTCAAGCATGCCTCCCCATATTCTAGATGCCACTAATTGGTAGTGTGGGTCTATTAGAAGTACAATGAAGACACTATACCCTCATGATCAGAGTTTCATAGTAGTATATTAGGTGTAAATAAATAAAAAATAGAAATAGTATACATAAAATATGGAGTAATAGAAGAATAATAATAACATAAGAAAAATAATAGAAATTGGACAATGCTAAATAAATCCATCTATGAAGAATATCAAGATGATGCAAAAATGTACAAGAATGATAAATTAAATATTTTGTAAAAAATAATATAACACTGTTCAAAAAATGAATAATATCTTATACTCTAATTCCACAATAATCATAAGTTCCAGCTCAGTCAGGTGCTACAAACTCCCATATACAATGCGCTTTATACGAAAAAAATCCAGGGACCTAAAAACATGAAACCTTCTAAGATATTCTTATGGAATGGAAACATGAAAAGTGTGTTACATATACTTAGTTGGAAAGTACCAAAAATTTATAAATAATAATCCATCATGTTCATTTAAATCACATCAAATTATAGGTAAATAATAAATTAAACGAAAAAAATAAATACAAACATCAGTATGGGTTCCCCACGGGATACCTAACCAACATTACATGATTCTTCCTATGTTCTATATATCTGAATGGAAAGAACCCTATGTAGAAGTGATATTGGTATAATCATAATAAGCCATCCTAGGTCTTATATAATGAGATAGACTAAACTCAATGATGTGATTTGGCTTAAAGATAATGTACTTATATAACCTTTTCAAACTATTAGTGTTCTATAATAAGGTCATCATAATAATTTAATAACAGAAACCTTGATCCCATCTATGGTAATCCAAAACATCCATATTATCACTTAATGGGAACAATAAATACCAAATACCATAACATTTTATCCAAGGTGATTCATACTCGAATATCATGTATCACTCTTAGCATGGAGTGAGGTCAATTACCTCTGAATATATCCTAATTATCTTATATGAGGCTATGAGTATCACTCATGGCGTGGGGTAACTATATTTCTTTGATCCCATCCACCAGTTCTTCCCAAAGGAACCTGTATCACTCAAGAAGGTAGAGAATCTGCATAGTGGTCCCTCCCCTGGAATTCCAAGTATCACTCCTGATATATCCCAACTAAAGTAACCTATGAATCCATCTGTGGAATCCCACAAAGAATAAACATGGTTTTTCTAATGGTACATAAAAACTCTAACATCCTATTACTGTGTCAATAGAATTATCTAAAGGGGATCCCAAGTATCACTCAAGGCGTATTATAATTCACTTTATATTTTATGTTCAAATGTAAAGGCAACTATTTTCATAAGCAGACAATATAATATTTATCAATTTTATTTACTAGATTAGGGATTAATTATTAATTATCTAAAAATAATGTACCACGATATTTAATAAATATTTAAATTTAATTATCCTAATTCATATTTTACAATGTTATGCACCTCAATGGGTGGTTTTATTAAGAAATAATTGACTAAAGAAAAAAATTCAATGGCCAGACCCCAAATGTTGGTTTGAATCTTGAGGCCAATGCCCATCAATAATTAAAACTCATTTTACAATGGATAATTACATTTGGGAATGAGGTTTGACATAAATCATTTTATATTTAATAGGTTTCTCAATGAAATATCGTTAGATGGTACAATAGAAAAATTTATAAACAATGATACTTAAATGAAAAAAACTATAGACCACCTACCATATAATAATTATAGTCTACATTTCCAATATCAATTCTTGATTTTGTATTATTTAATAAAAATTGAAAAAATGGGGAAACCCCCTAAATATTGGGATAATTGGATCACACCGTGATAACATTTTAGAGAGAAATGTAATACTATATTAGAGAAAATATGAGTACTTTCTCACTATAGTGATGAAATGAACTTGAAAATAATAAAAATAGTGGCTTTATGTGGGTGATATTCTTATACCTATAAGAAGAGAAGGAGGGATACCAAGGATATACTACTTTTGATATAAGGAGAAGAAGAGGATGAGAAAAGAAAATAGGGGAAAGGGTAAAATGGTAATTTCACCCCTTAAATAATTCCAATGGTTTTGATGCATGGTTAGACAAACAATGTTCCATCCATGACTAAGACACTACCCATGAAACCCCATCACATGGGATGGCTACAAGATTTGTCTAACCATATAAATCCCAAGAAATGGTTCGACAAACATGATTTAAATCAACCTTCAAATTTTTGACGATCCTCTATGATGGATAGTCTAACCTATTCTTGACCTCTAGATACAACATATTTTCTTCATGGTTTCTCTTCAAGGGTCTGACAGTTTCCCTGAAATCATGTTCCCCCATCAGCCAACTCTTATTTTGAGGTTTCAGGGTACGACGATCTAGAAACATGATGAAATTCCCAAGGAACATTTTTTTCATTCAATCCATTCTAGAAATAACACATTTGAGTGTTCTATCACCAAGAATTTTATGGAAAATCAGGCTCAATAGTATGTCACATCCACAAAACTGAAATTTTACAATTTCTTTAGAATTTTTATCTTATCCAGAAACATGGGATGTTACAATCTCCCAACTTTTAAAATTCTCATTCTTGAGAAGCCTTGGGGAAAAAAGAATAATTATCCAACCAAATTATGTAAAAAAGATTCACATAAAAAGTTTATTTTTACAATTTCCATTTCTTATCTGACCATCCCATCAATTGTACTACACTTGAGTTGGTAAAACATAATCCCACACTTCAATTTTAAATTGAAAAATCAAGAGTGAGTTTACTGTAGCCCATATCACATGAGATGGAATCAAACTACAGTAAATTACTTAAATTGACATATGGATCTTCCCCTATATTTTTTTATCCATTAAAATAAAAACTATGACTAACAATATCTCCACTTTTGTAATTTTCTATTTGACAATGCTCGTTACATTGTAACGAATCCTACAGAATAAGTCTCAGCTAAGAAGAATGGCTAACTCCCAATATACCTCATTTAGCATGGTTAATCTAGCGCTTTATAAAGTCCTTGACCAGTCAGAAACATATTTGACTCATCCCAAATTTTTTCCAAAAGTGGTTCCTCACATACCACATATGTAAAAAAGAGTGATATATCAAGCCGAACTATCTCAAGTCTAATACCCTCAAAACACTCATCTTAGATGACCAGAGCATTTCAACAGCTTGACCCTATTCCTATATACTATGTAACCTTTAGTTTTTCTCTAATAATACTCATATAATCCTATAACCAACATTCGATGATCTATGTAGAAAAAATTACCATTTAATATTTCATATATATGCATGACCATGGGTGCATTCCTAATCTGAAATACATTGACCACCACATTAAAAACATTTCAACCAAGATGGAATGAAGTCGAATGAAATAATAGAATCATGAATTGGAGTCCAAGGAGATCATATCTAGAAATTTCATATGTTGATGTTTACAAGTGATATGTTGATAAAAATATAAATATCCATATATATTTATCACTAATTGAGTGAAATGACATTAAATACATGGATCTAGATGGTTCCCATGATTATGTCCAAGGAATTACACCATCAGTCTCGGTTATTCGTTTAGGACAAACAACCCTTTTTGAAATCAATTAATTTAGTGGGACATATAATGAATGCTCTCTCAGTGTACCCCTAGTGATGTCAATATAAGAATCATGACCATAACTGTGAAATTGGTACATTAAAAGGATGTTACGGATTACCAAGTATACATGAGAATCATTCAGCATATTCTAATCAAATATATCAGTATGGTTTCTATCCAACAATACCAAACAATTCATGTGAAAGATAAGAAAATAATATCTCCTTAATCTTTGGGAAGAAGATAATCTTCCCATACTGATTTATAATTATTTATTAACCATGTTACCTTTACCACTCGAGCCATAATGTGATCTCTCAAGTATATCACCTGAAGTCCATCCTTGACCAAGGATGTTTTTCCAATGGTTGTGTAATAACCCAACCAAATCCTTAACATGATGTACTTCAGGAAATGGAATGATTCAAAACATGCCACACTCAAGTGAATTTAATGAAATAATAACCAATTAAAAATATAGTTTTCATTATTGTGCTCTATATACTTGGAGGTAATGATTTGACACATTTTAACTGATGTGCTACACCTTTGGAGTTTCCTATTCATCATTTTTTGTTAAATGAATCTCATCTAATGAAACATTCTCCATTGTCCACCAACAGTTGGCCATAGAGGTGTCCAACATATATCTAGAAAGTGTTAATTTTAATTAGGTGAAAAAAATCAATAATAGTATATAGATTCGATTCAAATGTTGGTATAAATGTGGAACCACTCCTCAGTTTCATTTGTGTGTACCTTAAACCCATGAAATGAATCCTAATGAATAGATTTTAGTGCCAAAATACCATATCCTTTTTGGAATATAATCCAATGAATTAGAAAAAGTTATATTTCTTTAACACCATGGAAAATCAATCTCATAGATGGTATATGATCAAATCATAACAACTCATGTCTTTATCTATTATCACCAAACTCAAATAGATCATTTAAAAATTTAAGCAACTCGTCAGTTGTTGTGTGTGTCGACACATAACACCCCAAGACGTATACAGAAAAATGAAAAATCCTTGATACTATCCATATGCATAATAACCTATGAATCCTAGTAAATAATGATCCATACAAAGAGATTTCACCAAGACTCATATTGACCCACATTATTATCAATACATATGATGATGTACTAACTCATCTATCATGGAGAAAGAAAAAATATCAGCCACATAAGCCACTATATTGGTGACTATCCCTATGAATGTATAAGAAATTGAAACATAGAATTAACTAAATAACACACTTATAATAAGGGAAAATGATATGAATGATGACACATCCAACCCAAGTGCCATTTCTGAATCAAATTGTATAATATTATACAAATTACACTTGTGTAGTACCATATATCAAAAATATCAATGCTCCAGCATGGGTTTTAATGTCCTTAGGGTGCTACCTACATTTGGATAGGCCCTTACTAAATAATAATATTTCGACCTTAAAACTAAGTAAAATATGAATTTTTTACTAGGGACTACATCCCATCACATTATTTAGAGGTAACATACGAGAAAATTTCACATTACCATTACATGAAAAAAATCTAGGAAATAGTTAACTACACTAAAAAGATGGTTAAAACTATGGTCTCTACTTTAGAAATTTAATCTCATCAAATTAATTTATTTACATTTTTTCATTAAAATTTGTAAAGGATTAATATAAACATTTTGAACAAGTTATAAGGAAAACACAACATAGAAAATTTATTTAGTTGTCCCCTTAAGGCACAGAGGAAGGTATCATCACAATTCCTCTTAAAAATTAATAATTTAACTGATATCCTATCATAAATATATATTTCATCAAAAAAATTCCATTTAACAAAATATTATTTAACAAAAGAAATCTCACAATTGGCATTGTAAATGAAAATATCAATTTCAATCAATAGAAGATTACACCCATTACATTAAAATTGGAATTTTAATTAACTAATTACACATGTAGAATTATCTAATTAGAAGAAAAAAGTTATCTATTAATTAATAAGGGGAAAGGTTTAGTAAGATTCTACCTTAAGTTTATATTTAAA
This sequence comes from Viscum album, assembly GCA_963277665.1. Taxonomy (NCBI): domain Eukaryota; kingdom Viridiplantae; phylum Streptophyta; class Magnoliopsida; order Santalales; family Viscaceae; genus Viscum; species Viscum album. Next base: position 398,149,174 of record OY728126.1, read on the forward strand.
ATAATGTAACCAGTTGTGGACACATTTAATGACCATCATATATAATATAAAGATACCCCAATAAGGATACATATTAAGGAATAATAATATATAGGAAATTGACAGGGCCCTCTTCTAGCCAATTGGGGTTCATCTATATGCAACTTGATTCTATTTAAAAATTAATACTTTCTAGAACACTCTAAATGAGATTATCTCATATTCCCATGCACTATGACCAACAAACATGGGTTGAGTCAAGTCTATATCATAATAAATATGCCCCAACTAAGCTTCTTAGGCCTAATTGTTTTTTAATAAATCAATTCATATATATTTCCATGCCATAGTCATAGAGGTAAAAGTTTTATTAAAATAAACAAAAACATTTCAATAAATTATTAATAGAGTTAATTTGTATATAAAAGTATATAGGTATATAAATATCATAAAAAGTGGTTTGATTTATATTTTTCACCATTTTTTAATTTATCTAGTTCCCATAAAATTTATAATTTGAATAATGTATCCCATTTAATTGCAACTATCATGTTTCATGCTATGTTGCCAATGGTTCACAAATCAGAAATGTCATGATTGGGTAATCAAATAGAATTCCACCATTAATATATGTATTAAAAGAAAACATATATTGATTATAATTTTTTTATGGAATCCCAGCATCGATATTATAATAGATCATCCTATCAAAATAAGGAATACACTGAAATAAGGTACCCTAATAATCAAGATAAAAAAACAAAAATCATAGAATCATGATGTACATGAAAACATACCAAATAAATAAAACATCATGTTACACAGAATGAATTAAAATGAAATAACACTGAGGGTAAAAAATTATTCATGTCACTAAAATAAATATCATGTTATATAATTGGAAGACTAATAAAATCCAAGGCACCTTAATAAATCACAAAATCCTAGAAATATAATATATATGGAATGTGAAAATATTTGTGACTATAATGATCCATGTAATGATACATCATTTATAACTAGTACAAGTGTAAATACTACAATCTCTTAAATCATTAATAGTTGGACATACACCATTTAATCGAGGTGAAATCATAATCCATTGTGAAAATGAACAATACGAACAATAATTCCATCCCTGGCCACATTAAATTTCCCCCATTAATTGGTTGATCACTCTTAGACATATCTATTTACCATGAAAAAACACATCCCAAGTCTCCTTTATACTATATTAAGATAGTAATAAGAATGTAAATAGAATACTCTTCTCATACAACTTTGTACTATCCAAAAAAGATTGTGTTTGAATCCAATAGCCAGATTGGTCACCACATCGCTCCAATCATGATTTCTCATACACAAGTGGTTTCTAACTAGGAGTGTTGTTCTAATGGTGGTACTCTGGGAAGAATATACCCTCATGATTAGAGTTACACATCGGTATAACAAGTATTAATAAATATATTTTAGAAACAACATACATAAATGACTTTATAGTGAAGAATAATAATAAATAATGAAAAATAATATAAAATTTCCAATACCAATTACAAAAATCTCTCTATGTGTTTCTATATGATTCAACAATTTATAATAACAATAAAATATAGTAAGAATTATAAAATATCACAGCACAGTGCACCAAAATAATTAAATACCAAAGGCTAACTCTATAAGAATCATGAATTCCAACTTAGTCTTGTGCTCCTAACTATCATGTACAATTCATAGCACAAACAATAATCCCTAGACATGTGAACATGATATCTGATTTGGTACCCTAGTGTAAGGGAGACCAAAATAGGCCATATGATATTCTTGATAGGCCACCACAAATGGTGTAAAAATCAAAATCTATTATGTGTATATAAATTAAATCATTGTGAAGGTACATAATAAATGAAAAGAAATAAATAAATAAATATATTATTTTAGGTTCTTCATGGGATAGCCCAACAACACTACATATATTTTTCTATTCCATATATTTCAAACTTGAAGTAAACATGTGTAGATAAGATATGTGTATAATGATAATAAACCATCCTTGATCATATAACAAGAGATAAACTAAATCCAATCATGATATGTTACATGAATGACACATCATATGTTAATAGATATGCACTATTATTATATAATATAAAGGGAATCATGTGAATTGAAGATTATACACCTTGAGCCCATCCAATTCCATCCAATAATAATCCAAAGTATCACTCTTGTGTGAATAATAAATACCCAATTCTATAAGATTCAATCCATCTTATTCCATAATGGACTCCCAATTATCCCTCCGGTCAAGCCATGAAGTGAATAAACTCTGAGTTTTTCATAGGTTCTCACATAGGGGTCTGATTATTTCTCATGAAATAGGGTAACAGTCTCAAACGTAAGTATGTCTATGAGATCCCTCATTGGGATTTAGTGTCACTCATAGAGATAGAGAATCCACCTAGAGATCCCATCCCTGGAATAAAAAATATCACACCCGACGTATCGGAAATCATGTAACCTATGATCCTATACACGGAATATAGTAAAGTGGAACCCTGGTATCATTCATGTAACGTAAAATCTCCAATAGAATATGATCCAATCTAAGGTGTTTTGTAAAGAAGAACCTGAGTATCACATAATAAGCTTCACAATAAATTTAATCATTTATGTATAAAACCAAACAACCCCATATTCATAAGAATTCCATACACAATTTAATTATTTCATTTAAATTATAATGGCTTAAATCTATCTTTGTAAAAGGTCACATGCTATCATATTTTTTAAACACATTACTTCTAATTAACACAATTATTATTCTAGATGGAAATCCACCTCAATTTGGGTTTTTTTCATAAAACAATTAATTATTTAATGAATTTAAGGGTTACACCAATTAGGGGTTTTTTTAAATATTGAGGTCAACAAACATTAACAATACCAATTAATTTTACATGCGGAATTAACATTTGGGAATTTGCTTCGAAATAATACAATTCATATTTAAGAGGTGTCGCATTAAAAAACTGGTGCATGGAACCAAATTTCATCTTATAAAGGGATATATGCTATGTGAAAAATATATATAACATAAAACATATACCATGAATGATACAAATGTCCAATATCAAGGTATTATTTGGTTGGCTTCATTAGAAATCGAAGAAATGGATACAAACCATGAAAATAATGATAATTAGCTCCTATCATGATATAATTTTAGATAGAAAATATAAGCAAGATTATATAGAAGATGACTTGAAAAATTAGTTATGGATATATGGAACACTTGAAGGTGCTTGAAATTGAAGGTATAAGTCGATGATCTCCTTGTAAATAAAGGATAAGAAGGATATATCCATAGAATGTGCTATACGTGCTAGGAGAAGAATAAAAAGAGGAGAAAATAAAATACGTTTCACGGGAAAAAAGGTTACTTTGATACCCCTTAAACGAGGAGCATGGGATTCCTTCATAGTTATCCTAAATTTCCACTGACCATGCATAAGCCACCACCCAAGGAACCCCATCGCATGGGATGATCACATATTTTGGATGAACAACTGCATCCTATACAAAATCCATATATTATTGATCTGCAGTATCCCACACACCCATGATGATCCTCTCACATGGTTAAACCAAATCACTATATAACTATAGATCCATTCTATTAGCCAAAAAATTTCTCCTAGAACATTTAATTGATTAAAATAATCATGAACTGCTATTATCCTTCACTAGTTTAATGATTTTAGGGTCTAAAACTTATGAAACTTAATAACACACCCATGGAACCTCTCATATCTTTAACCATGTCTAAAAACAAAAATATTGAGCATTCCATTTCATGTAATTTCATTCAGAAACCTGTATTTTAGTCTGAACCATCCACTAAAAATTAATGTTCATATTCCTTCATAAATTTCGCCTTGTCCAAAAACACATGACACTACCATGATAGAGGATCTAAACCATATACACAATCAATTTTTAATCATCCACTCAGAAATGAATAGTGTATCATTATAGAAATAATTGTTTTTCCAAACTATATTTTTCATGCATCTATATGGATATACAATTAACATTATTCAAAAAAGAATGAATAAAATAGCCTAAAATATTTTTGGCTCCTGCTTTCATGTATGAGACATAAACTCCACATGTTACAGTGGGAACTAAATATAGAAAATACCACCCACGATTCTTATTATGATTAAACAATGATGAAATAAATCCAATATTTTTTAATATTCATATAAAAAGAAACCTATTCATAAAAAATAATTAAAAAAATTGGTTAGGTATGAAAGTAGTTATTGTGGAAGATCTCTTTATTCTAATTTTTTAATGTCATTAAACACTACTATCTATTGAGAGGAAACTTATGAACATATCATTTTAAGCATATTAAGTCTCTATTATACCTCATAAGTGAATAACATGATCGTGGAATGAAAAAAGGTGGCATGGCATGTCCATCATTAGAATTTCCATTCATGACTACAACCACTATATAATGTAGTGATCCGTATGAATTATCATTGAATGGTATGAAATTTTATGACCAATGGATTGAAATAGAATCTTGAGGACAGGAATCCATTGTGGTTTTAACTTTTATAGAGATGACACATGATTTGACATTCTATTGTATCAATACTTCATCATCAACATTTCATATCTATAAATCCAATTTCATGTTGTAAATAGAATAATTTCATAAAATTTCATCTTATCATTTTTTTATGGTGGACCCATGCATATTGATAAATGAGGAGTTAATAATTCCTCAAAAAATATTTAATGCACGAAATTATCTCACTTATTAGTAAAAAACTAAATCATCTAGAGAAATATTAGACATTGTACTTGTTATTAGAGGTAATACCAAGATCCAATGATATGTAATAGAGGGTTTGTGCAGCATGACATGTGAGATTTATAACAATAGGAGGAAACCCCATAAATAGGGGAAATGGATGATATAAATGACCAAATAGGTCATGTTATATGGAAATGAAAATTTTTTCTACACTTAATGACTCCTCAACAATGTTTCAAACATGAAAAAATTTATTTATTACACTGAATACTCCAAATAATAATCAAATAACATCCATTTCAACTCCCCTCCGAGATGAACCATTGTTTATCACCACATGGTGGCTCTTATTCTCATATCCACCTTGTGTTGGACCATATTGGACCCTTTTATACTATGTTACCATGATACTTCCACTATAACAACTATAGTTATGATTATATGGATTCTTCTTTATGGATAAATAAATATCTTATGACTCGCTAGGATGACCTATTTTTTAGAAAACACATCACGATTCCATCACAAAATCCTTTCATGTTCGAGGATTTTATTCCTACAATAAAAAAACCCATTTTATTCTAACTTTCAACAAATATTATTCCTCCAATTAAATATATAATTTCAATTAAAATTATTAATGAAAAATTTTTTAAATAGTTAAATCAAATTATTGAATTAGAAAAATGAATTCCTGAAATATAGTTATCAATACCCTAAAAAAATTCTTTTTAATCTTAAATGAAAAGAATATTCAGCATTATAAATAAAACACACTCTTCCATGATTTGAATTTCATGTAAAAATATTAAATAACTATAAATTGGATGATAAGTTTTTTAGTATAAAAAATAATTATTATTTAACTCCTTAGATTATTATAAGATCTTGAAAATTAATAACATTGCATTCATCCTTTAAAAAATGACTAACCATAATTAGAATGATTTTTTTTTTCATTTTGACTTGGCATTAAAGTTTTTGATCTGCATCACCATGAAATTTTTCACTCATCACTCGACATAAAAATTTTTAAATGTTTTTAAATATCTCAAATACATTCATCATAATTATTTTTTTTACAATTCATCTAAAATATCAACCTCTTAATGAAAAATATCAACCTAAATTTGAATTAATGTTCAAATTATTATGAGGATTATGTATGGTATGTATTTGGTATATGAAATTTTAAATTTCAAGAATTATGTTAATTTAAAAAGAATACTCCATGGTAACTGATAAAAAAAGGTTAATGAAAATCAACTATGACTAAAATTATATCATCATACCACACTAACCAACTGAATGTATTAGAAAAAAAAAACAATAAAAAAAATAAAATCTCCAACACCATACTTTTCATAATAGTTAATTCATTCTATTGAAACTATTTCTGATTTTTTTGTATCTTATTGTTCTATATAATAGAAATTATTTCAATCCTTTTAGTTATATTAATTCATATACCCTCGTTAAAACATAATGAATAACACCCAAACTTCTCCTCATTTTAATGAATCCCATTTCATAATGGATTTAATATCACATACTATTAGACCATTAAATATATACTTAATAAACCCATAATTTTGTATGATGAATATAATTGTATTTAAATGTGGCACTTCTTAAAAAGATCATTCAAGTATTCTAGAGGAATAGAATAATAGTATTAATGAAAATGTGGATCTCAATGATATAAATGTTGAGATAAAAAATACTTCAATCATTTTAGTGTGATATTGTATAATCACTTTTTTGAAATGATCTATGGAAACTTCTTCTTGGCCAAAATTTCCCCTATATATCTGAAGAAATGTGTATTTAAGAGAATATAGAATAATTTTCATAGAAAAATCACCAGAATAGTAAATACATGATCATGAAAAATAGCTTAACATTTGTGTAAAAATTACTAACCAATCACCATTAATTTCATAAATTCACAAAATGAAACATGTTAGATGATTTGAATTAACATAAATCTACTCTTCATCCCAAATAATTATTCATATAACAAATAAACTCATGTTTACCTCTATTTATTCAATACCCACTTTAAATAATAAATCTCATTAAAAATGAAAAATAAAATAGGGAATCTTGATATTATTAGTTAAATATTTTTATGATAGATAAATATTTTATAAAAAATAAATGTTTTTCATTAAATTTACTTTAAAATAAATAACTTATATCAAAAAAATATATAGGGTAGTAGAAAATATATAACTACAAAAAATAATACATTAAATTAATTTAACCATTTTTTTACACCGTTATTATCAAAGAATAAAAAGATAAAAACTATTAGTTAAAATACATAAAAAATTATTTATTTATAAAGAAATTAGTGGATTTAAAAAAAATCTTAAAAAGGAACAAAATATTATTTCTAATGAAATACATATTAATTGTAAAAAATCCCAAATATAAATAAAGAACATAGTTTTCCTCATAGATTTACATTATTTTTGTTATATTTAAAAACCAATAAATATGTTTTATTGGATGAATGATGTTTGTAAATATGTTAATAGGTTCAAATTAATGAATTGTTGAAGTTCTAATTCCATTACAATGATAGAAAATATTCCATTTTTATAAATACCAACACTCTTCATTTGATAAGTGCATTTATCGTTTCTTTAGGGCCAATATAGTAATGTTTGGTCAGTCCCTAGATGAAAAAAATCATTTCAGGGGAAATAAAATCTTTCTTTCCCTAATTGAGCATTCCATGTTTAGTAGTAACTCTACTATCATTTATCTAAAACAAAAAAATCTAATAATTTTCGACTACATCACTTCTTTACATATTATCTACAGAATTTAGTTTTTATCTATTGTTTATCATAGAAACATCCAAATTATAAATTATTTTCTTTAATTAGATTCTCCACTTTTTTATCAAAATGATTCATCACTCAATGTATATTAATCAGAACATGCTCACCACCAACCCTTGGAGATGAATTTCTACATTGTAATTAAATAAAGGCTTTCCTTTTAGAATATTATTTCCTTAATATGATAATGATTTTTTTCTCCTCATTAATATATAAAATAATGAAGTCTATTGGAAATTAGAGCTAATACAAATTATATATAATTTCTTTAGTAATACAACCTGTAAATATCCAATTTATGTCAAGTAATAAGAGGAAAACAAATAATGGGTTTCATCTCCAACAATCATAATCTTATGAACATTGACAATGACAAGATGTTTTAACTAAATCATAGATCACAAAAATATTTTCAAAACATATAAGATACAGAATTTACCAAATTAAAAAGATAAATTAGTATTCTACCTCATTTTTTGGGACCTTGAAACATGACATGAATACTATCATATGGATAGTATGGTACTAATATCTTTTTGTTTTTTTTCATGAAATTATTTACATGAAATTATAACATGTGGGAATATTGGTGAGAGATTCTATAATTACGATCTTAAAATTTTGTTTCATAAATAATTAATGTAACTAATATCTTATTTCCCCTATATTATCTTACTAAAACCTCTTTTAAATATAATTTTGTGGAATTTTCGTTGCGTGGATTCCTCTCTATCTTATTCGTTATACTTTTTCTTATATAATTTTTATTCTTCATTATTATTTCAATTCCATTTATTTTGTTTTAATTATTTATCATATATAAAATTTATAATCTATTATAATCTATATTATAATATTTTTCCACTTATATGGGTGATATCCCTGAAATATCTAAATGGATGGACCTATATGCCATCTATTATCACTCTTATAGGACTCTCTTTATGTTGAATTTGAATACAGATGATAAGGAAATCTATATTTCACATGGATATAAATTATTAATTAATGTGGCTATTTATCTTTTTAATAGTAGAAATAGTGGATATATATAATGTTGATAAGGTTTTATGTAATTATTTTTTAGGTCACTAAGTTTTTAAAAGTGGTTTTTTTGTTCGATAGCATATGAGATAGGAAAAACTGAACTCAAACAAATAATTATTATTTAAATATTATTATGTTATATCTTTAATTAAAAATTCATATATGTTTCAAATTAACTAACTCATACAATATATAAATATTTCAAAAATATATTGATAAAATCATGTTAAATAATCAATCAGATTTTGATTATGTCCCTTTTCTCTTCATAATATGTTTTCATTAAAAATGGTTTTTATTTATTTTCATGAGAAAATTATAATTATTTTCAAGAACATTTATAAATATTATCTGATAAAATTGACTCGATTTTTTATACCAAAATTTTAAAATTAATATTGGTTAATGAATTAGAATTTTTTGAAAATAAATTTTTTCAAGTGAATTGTGAAAATGATTATTTTTTCATTTAAAATTGTCATTTATTGTACATTTATTATTTAAATTATATTTCATTTTAATATAAGTATTATTTTTTATATTGAAATCAATTAATTACATTTAATTCATCCTTATTTTGGGTTTTAACGTAAGTTTATTTTTAGAATTAAAAATACATTTTTCTAAAAAAATGTTTTCAAATTCCTACTGTTTCCTCATTAAATATAACCCAAAAATATTGACATATATAAATTAAATATATTAATTTTTATATATAATAATTAATCCAAATTAATATAATTAATATTACAAGTTATTTAGTTAATGAAGATTCATCTTTTACTTGAAAAATATTTTTTTCCAAAAAAATGCTTTCCCTCAAGCTTGTAGGTGTTATAATAAATTAAATTATTCAAAATTTGTTATATGATATTTATAAAATGTATTAAATATTAATAATAATAATAATTATTATTATTCATTTTTTATGTTAAACATAATTTTTGGACCAATATGAATAATAACTGTAGTAAATATTTACTCACACGGTAAATGGAAAATAAGTTACTTAAGGGTAAAAATACTCTTCCAAATAATAGAAATAATGTTACCATAATTTTATGAATATATATATTTTAATTAAATTCAATTATTTAAATATTTATTCCATATTATTTCACATTTTTATGTAATTATTTTGAAAAAAATTATATTTTGATTTGATAAAACACAATTTATATTTTTATGTAATATGAAAATTTAATAAACAAATTCCTTTTTATGAATAAGTGGAATTTTTAAATAAATTATATTTTTATAATATATTATTATAAAATTAGGATAAGAAAATTTTAATTTATAATATATTTTTTAATATGTATAATGTAATTTTTATACGTGTTTGAAAATTGTTATTATAAAAAACCCCCCACCATTCCTCAATTAATGCAAATTCTTACATTAAAAGTCAAAATTCCCATATTTATGAATTTATTTATTTAAAATTACTATTATCTATTGAATAAAAAAATTAAAATTATCCGATGGTAAATTTTTCATAATTAGTTGAGATAGTCAAATTTTTATGAAAAAATTAAATAAGGCATAAATATAACGTGCATATTATGAGATCATAATGACCAAAAAATGATATAATAAATACAATAAATGGTATACCTGAAAAAAAATATGTGTTTACAATTTAAAAAATATTATTTTAAGTTCATTTTAATAATTTTATAAATCTATTATGAATCTAAAAATATATATATTATATCTTCTGGTTTTAAAGTCATTTCTTTATAAAAATGAATCATTTCCACATTAGTGAGGTTATTATATTAATATGTGTGGCCATTCTGCTTTTAAAATAATGAAACCCACAACTATTTTGAAGATAAAATGGAAAATCCGATGATAAGGTTTGTGGTTTTGGTTATTTTAGTATATATAATCCAATCTCCATGATTTAGAAATAATAAAGAATTCCCCACTCATTTTCTATATAATCCCACCCATGCACCCATTTATCTTAATTAAATACCCCAGCTAACATAATTATTATTCCCTAACCTAGCTGTAGTCCTCCTAGGGTGTCCAAAATATCTCAATAAGATCCTCTCATGAATTGTTAATCACCATTTCAAGGTAAGGGATCTTCTACTATGGTTTTTATTCAGGCACCTCTTTTATGTTATGCCACTTAATTTAATTTCTTTTGAAAGAACATGTCATTAAGTATCCCCCTTATTTTCCATTTTATCAATATATGTTGATATAACCCATTACTTATTGTTAATCCCTCTCATGAAAATTTTTCTACACCTATTACAGTTCTTATATTTATTAACTAATACTCTCATTCTTCTCATTATTCATGTATCAACATTATCATATCTCTTTAATCATCATTTGCTAATGTTGAGATATGTTATTTCATATCCACTATAATTTTGATTTTACTTCCTAATGAATATTTAACCATTTCACTCTTATCAATCTCTCCCATGAGTAATCATATTCTCTCACAATGTTTCTAAAATATCATTATGATTTTTTTATACCTAAACATTATGTAGTGAATACCCATACACTTTTCATATCTACAGTGATAACCATTATGAATTAATATTTATTTATTATTGTAAAGACTTGGAAATTTAAAGGAAATTTTTTTCCTAATTTTCTTTGGAATTTTACAAGAACGCAGTTTCTGACGGCGCCTGATCCCGAGGCCCGGTGTGCCTGGAGTTATTTTCCGAAGTTTGGCTCGGGTACGTTCAGTGAACGGACGAGCGGGTTTTTCTAACTTTTGAACCGATGCTCGGAATCGAATTCTGAGGGCACCGATAGAACCGTAGCACCAGTAATTGCTTAGGAACGCCATTTCCGGAGTTTCGTTTTCATGAGAGAATATGATAAAAATTGTGGAAGTTTAATTAATAAATTAACTACAATTTTTATTTTCTTTTAGTGGTTTAAGGCTTTCGGTGGAAGTTTGGTAACTACCCAACTTTCCAAGAGAGGTTATGAGGGTGGTGGGACCCACACGAACCCCACCTCTTCATATTACTCAACCCCCCTAAACTCACCATTAGCTCTTGATAACATAAACATTAATAACTTATGTTATTAATTAATTGTGTTAAGTGTGGCTTTTTAAATTTCAAACTCTTGAAATTCAAAAGTTATGTTAATAAAATAAGAGGTGAGCTTATTTTATTTTGGGTTAGTTTCTTGTAGTGGAGTCTTGGGGAGAAAAAGGCTACGTATTAAAGATTTTCTTCATCTCTTTCGTCAAAGAACACGAAGAACGCGAAGAACATGAAGAACGCCGGATTCCTCGAAGGTCGACGTCTCCTTCCGCGACTCCGACGATGTCTTCTTTCGCAACGTCTCTTTCCGCAATGAATCCTCGTTCGACGAACCTACGTTCAAGCAACGTTGAGATAAGGAATTGTTTGTGAATATTAATGAACCCCATGTTACTTTCTTCTAAATCAAAGAACGCGGATCAACTAAACATCAAGTTGATCCGCGAAGAATATGTTGCGGGTTGGAAATTCTTGTTTGCGGGAAAACTGTAGGGGTTTATTTATTTAATTTGTTCATGATTATTTCCTTGACGGTCTTCATGAAATAAGACCAATTTCTATCAATTAACGAGAGGGGTCCGGACCGCCCAAACATGGCTGACTCTCCTCCTTATCCATGTTGGTTTCTTTTGTGGATTGAAACAGGAATAGTGCGGTGACGTCGCATCGCGCGGAATCGTGCGGCAAGGAATGCACGGTCTCATCGTGTCGCGCCGTGAAAACGAACAAGGATGCAACGCCGTCACGCCGCGTTGGAGAAACTCGAAGACATCCGCGGACGGAGTCGGGCCACGACGAAGGGTCACAGCGCCATCACGTCGAGTCAGAGAACCATGAGGACAACATGTTTTGTTGATTGATGTGCGTATTGACGGACGATGACAAATGGGGCCAAAAGGTTAATTTCAAGCTTCTGCAGTAATGTTCGAGAACCGAGATGAACGCCGGCACAGATAGTTTTGAAAACGGACCACCGGAGCAACTCCGGTGGCCCGCGGAAAACAGGGAGGCACGGGACGCCGGCGCGGCGCCGCCGGTGACTAGGGGCGGTGGCCGGAGCCGTCCGGCTGCCAGGAGGCAGCGGCGCTCGAGCACGCCACCGGAGGAATCAACCACCATGGCTTGCCATGGCGGTGCGGCACGGGGGATCCCGCGGCCGCGCGGGATCCCGGAGGATTGGTGGCGGCGTAGACTGCCACCGGATTCAATCAACGGCGAGGGGGGCTGTGCACCCCCCCCCCCCTCCCCCCACTCTGTGGCTTACGCTCGGCCACGCTGGCCGAGCCCCGGCTGGCCGGTCAGGCAGGGCCACGCCGGGCGGGTCGGGCCGCGCTCGGATCGGCCGGACCCAGACCCGGGTCGGGCCGACCCAGGGGGGGATTGGGTCGGGCCGGGCCGGGTCGGGTCGGGCCCAGATCCCCCATTTCAGATTGTTTTCGATCGAACACCGATAACGTTGGCTACGTGCCTCCGAAGGACGCGTTGTAAGTGGTGATGCGATCCTTGGATCGAGACGGTCATTTCGGTATACTACACCCAATGTTTAGTAATACTTTGAGTTAGGCCGGGTTGGTTCGTACACGAAACCATCAGGGCCCTCGGAGCGGAAACGCTCATATCTTGAGCTCCGGACGTCCGATTGACGTGCAGTCGACTTTGATTCTTTCCTCTAAATGAGACGTATCTTTTAGCTTACTCAGCTCGAGGTTTGGATGCCATCGGAGTATGGTCGGGATGGTTCGCTCACGAAACCAATCAGGCCCCTGGAATGAAAAGGCCAATAACCCACAGACCGTGCGTCCGATTGACGCGCCGTCTATCTCGTTGAATTTATTTTGATCAGACAGAACTTTTGACATACTTCTCCCAAGTTTTGTATGTATTTGGATACTGGCCATGTTAAATTGCACCTGAAATCCAACCGGGCCCCTAGAAAGGAAAACCTGATATCTTTCAGACTGGACGTCCGTTTGACGAACCGTCAGCGGCGTTGGTGATCACGTTGAGAAACGGTTCCTTTGAGTATAACCTATGATATTTTGGGGTATAGTTGAGATACGACCGGGTTGGTTCGCTCACGAAACCAACCGGGCCCCTAGGACAAAAATGCGAATAACTCACAGATCGGGAGTCCGATTGACGCGCCGTCTGTTGCGTTGAGACCCCTATGCCGAGGCGGTCCTTTTTGGTACTTATTCATGGGACATTGAGATACTTATAGTATCGACCTGTAGCTCGTGGAGCGAACCCTTTCGGAGACAAGCGTACGGAGTACGAAGACCGTGTAGCCGGCTGAGACCTGACGACTGCTTGACCGACTCAACTCGGAGTGAGTCGACTAGCCCAGTGGACGGAGCGCCCGGTATTTGGAGACTGACCCACGATGGACGGAGTGCCCGGTAGTTGGCCGCAGACCCGTGGTACTCGACAGGAGGAGTACCTCTGTAGGATATTAGGGGCAGCGCCCGATATTTGGCAACTGACCCACAGCGGACGGAGTGCCCGGTAGTTGGCCGCAGACCTGCGGTACTCGACAGGAGGAGTACCTCAGCAGTCTTAGGTTAGTGAGAAGTACCTTGGAGTCATGACATGACCACTGTACACTCCAGAGACGGAGCTCTTCAGCAGTTATAGTTTTGATAATCAAAATCTTGTTTTGAGCTGAGTCTATGAACTTTGTGTTTACCTCATGATTGAGATGGGTCACTTGATAACATAGGTATATGTATGGGCATATACCTGGGTAGTGGTTATCCGTTGATTTCATAACCCTTGTGTTTCCTCATGATTGAGATGGGTTACTTGATAACTTAGGTATATGTATGGGAATATACCTAAGTAGAGGTTATCTGTTGAAATCTTCTCTGTGGTTATCCTTGTTGGTTTTAGTGAGATATTGAGGGTCTCGGGGTCCCTACTGAGTATCGTTATACTCACCCCTACTCGGGTTATGCTTGCACCTCGTTTTGTTGGTTACAGACGGAGGGTAGTGCTGACGGAGGCTGAGTGTTCGATGACTGGATGGTACCCGGAGGGGGACTACACGATGAGTCAGTACCCAGAGGTAGACTACATGACGAGTCAGTATCCGGAGGTGGACTTCCGGGTGAGACGACACTCGGTGGAGGTTGACGGGCGAGAGCGTTGTGGAGGCTATCTGTACCTATCCTTCAGGTAGGATCCGGGGTGGACGATCCAGGAGCTGCGCCATCTGTACCTACCCTTCAGGTAGGATCCGAGGAGGACGACCCAGGAGCCACTTCCTTCCTTCCAGCTATTGTCTTTTTCTGTTGTACTTTGCTCAGTTGTAGTTGTACTTTATTTTGAGTTTTTATTCTGGCCCATTTACCTTTCAGCACATCTCTTTTTTTACTTAGTGTTTTACTTCCGCTTGAACTCTATGGTGTTTTGTTTACTTTTATAAAGGCAATGCCTTCCCAGTTTTAGGGATTTACGACTTTGGTGCTAGTCGCCAGCCCCTAGCCTATGGAAGACGGGCTTGGGGTAGTCACGGCACGGGCCCCGAGGACAGGTTATGACAAATTGGTATCAGAGGAGTCGGTTCTACCGCAGAACTTATAACTCTGATATTTTATTTTTGTGAATCAATAGTGTTAAGGGTACCGAGTGTGGTCCTCAGTTCAGGGAGTCCAGTGTTGGGGCGGGTAGCTGATATTTCCATACACCAGGACCCTGACAACTGAATTCCGACTTTGTGCACGAAAACACTGATTGCATATGTGTTTCCAGATGTTTTATTTAAATATCAACTCAAACTAGGTCAGCTCACCAGGTATAATTGTTTGACTGTGTCACGTTGTTTCCTTCAGGATGCCTTTTCACGGATGACTAGCTAGAGCCCAGAGGGATGTGTGTACTAACATCCTGCCGAGCGATGAGGCTTCGGTACAGGGCCCTCTTGCAGTTGAGGCACCAGCGGAGGCACCAGCGGTACTACCATACGTTGGGCCACCGATGCCACCAGCCCCAGCACTAGGTGATGCATGCCACTTGAGTGCGCTGCATGAGTTCTAGTGCCAGAGGCCACCCTGGTTCTGGGGAGAGACGGACCCCCAGGTGGCTGAGTTTTGGCTGGAGGCTGTGGTGAGAGTCTTCAGGCTAGTGGGGACACCTGCAGACTTCATGGTGATCTTTGCTGCTAGCCTTCTTCAGGCAGCAGCAGGCAGGTGGTAGAGCCACTTGTTCCAGTTTTGTGACGGGATGACCTTCACATGGGAAGACTTCGAGACCTTCTTCAGGGTGGAGTTTGTGCCAGTAGCTCTACACCCTGAGCGTTTTCACGAGCTGCTACCTTTTCCGCGTGTTATTCGATCAGTAGTGGAGTCATTTGTGGGTAGTAGACATATGATGCAGAGGTCCAGGAGGACCAGACTAGCAGTTGGGCGATCTTAGGTTTTAGGATCGGTGGTGCGGGGCACCCAGGGTGGGGACAGAGCTAGGCGTGCCAGAAACAGATAGTGTTACTCATGCGTCGGAAAGGGTCACCTGGCACATGACTGTCCGATTCCTCGTACAGTTGATCCGTAGGCTTTGGAGGAGCCACCGAGGCAGAAGCAGCGGCGGGTGCTTGAGCAACAGCCGAGCAGTGGACAGGGAAGTAGAGCTCCGAGAGCAGGTAGACATGAGCAGAACTGTGGATACGTCCCTTGTACTTCTAGTTCCATGTTGCTATTGTATTCGTGGCTTTGTACTATGAGCTGCAATAATAAAAAGACACTTATCTTTGTGATGTTTGCTTTCCTGTCCCTTTATTTGGTTGATACTGAGAGGTCCCGGTTAAAACTGTTGAATTGACCCTCACTTTCGAGATTTCTACTAGAGGAGACCCAGTGACCTCAAACTGATGCCGACAGTGTGACTCGACCCTTGGAGGTGAGAGTGATAGCCGGATCTCTTAGTAGTTACGTCGAGGCCTTACGACGTCATCCATGGCATGAATGTGTCATTCATGTTAGGAATGTCTGTATTAGGCAATGGGTGTGGTTCATTCAGGGGATGAGACTGAGTTTCTCTTTTCGGCAAAGGAGAAATTTTATCAGCTCTTCCAGATCATATGCAAAGAAGGTGCAGATCATCCAGGAGCAGATAAAGACTGCACAGTGCAGTAAGAAACAGGAAACCGGCACCAGGCTTAGAGACTCGAGCATGTTGAATGTTTCAAGAAGAGGAATCTTTAAGAAGAGATGAGTCTGCGGAGGAGCAGACGTGGAGGCAGAGCTAGGAGATCAGCATGAGGTGGTGTACATCTTAACATGAAACAACCACCCGCCTTAGTTATCCCTTCCTGGCTCAGGGAGCTGGAGGGCGGAGGAAGAGTGCGGCTACATGTGGTCAAGGAGTGTGACCCAATGGATCTAAAAATGATTCAAGCGATAGTCTGTGTCCACTACTAGCTCCTGTAGTTACAGACATCGATACGAATCATTCCTTCCATCCACAAATCATGTCCCAGACCTAGAGTTTTTGGTAAGCCGTAGACTTGACCCTCACGTCTAGAGATACCTTGGGAGGAGACTCGATAATCGCACTTATGCCGACAGTGTGGTCAGACCCTCGAGGCGAGAGTTTCGGTTGAAATCTCTTGGTTGCTGCGTCGAGGCCTTACGAAGTTGGTTTGAGTATTGACTAGGCAATCACAGTTCATACACAAATTTACTGTATTATGCAAAAAAGGTTGTCGTTTATCTACGACGTCAAGATGAGTTTTCCGTGGTCGGCGAAAAGAAAACCCCAGGCTGGACAGGATAAACTCTTTCACAGGAGGGTGCGACCGATCACTCTTGTGTCGGTCAACCATACCCTCATGGCAGTAGTCGTTTGAGTTTCAGTTCTAACAGGAATTGGATACCTCTAGAGTTCGAGGATGATGATCACTTCCTTATACGGGTCTCACCTCGACAAGGTTTACGTATATGTGTCTAGGGCGGCATGTTATCTCCAAGGTTCAACGGACCTTTCTAGGTGCTTAGCTGGGTTGGCGAGGTGGTTTACCGCTAGACCCATCCACCTCAGTTGCACCAGGTGCACGGCGTTTTCCAGGTATCTCAACTGAGTAGATACGCGCTTGACCCTTCGCATATCATCGACCATGAGGAGCAGGACGATGGCGCTGGGATTACTTCCACAGAGGTTCCTGTGGTAATCGAGGATCAACAGGAGTGGATCCTTTTAGGATGGTCCATTCCTTGGGTGCGCTTTCACTGGCAGTACGGGAGTCTCTAGGTGAGCACATGATATCGGGAGGCTCAGAGGCGTGCTCAATACCGCTTTTGTATCCCTAGTTTGTGTTTAAGCTTTACGAGGACGTAAAGCCCTGAGTTGGGAGTAATGTAAAGACCCGGAAATTTCAAGGAAATTTTTTTCTTAGTTTTCTATGGAATTTTACAAGAACTCAGTTTCTAACGGCACCTGATTCTGAGTCCCGGTGTGCCTGGAATCATTTTCCGAAGTTTGGCTCGAGTACGTTCAGTGAACGGACGAGCGGGTTTTTTTAACTTTTGAACCGGTGCTCGAAATCGAATTCCGAGGGCACCAATGGAACAGTAGCGCTAGTAATTGCTTAGGAACGCCATTTCCGGAGTTTCGTTTTCACAAGAAAAGAGATAAAAAATGTGGAAGTTTAATTTATAAATTAACTACAATTTTTATTTTCTTTTAGTGGGTTAAGGCTTTGGGTGGAAGTTGTGTAACTACCCAACTTCCCAAGAGAGGTTATGAGGGTGGTGGGGACCACACGAACCTCACCCCTTCAGATTCTTCAACCCCCCTCAACTCACCATTAACTCTTGATAAATTAAACATTAATAACTTATGTTATTAATTAAGTGAATTAAGTGTGGCTTTTTAAATTTTAAACTCTTGAAATTCAAAAGTTATGTTATGTTAATAAAATAAGAGGTGAGCTTATTTTATTTTGGGTTAGTTTCTTGTGGGGGAGTCTTGGGGAGAAAAAGGATAACGATTGAAGAGTTTCTTCATCTCCTTCATCAAAGAACACGAAGAACGCGAAGAATGTGAAGAACGTCGGATTCCTCGGAGGTCGACGTCTCCTTCCGCGACGCCGACGACGTCTTCTTTCACGATGTCTCTTTCCATGACTAATCCTCGTTCGACGAACCTCCTTTCAAGCAATGTCGAGGTAGGGAATTGTTTGTGAATATTAATGAACCCCATGTTACTTTCTTCTAAATCAAAGAACGCGGATCAACTAAACATCAAGTTGATCCGCGAAGAATATGTTTCGGGTTGGGATTTCTTGTTTGCGGGAAAACTGTAGTGGTTTTTTTATTTAATTTATTCGTGATTATTACCTTGACGTTCTTCATGAAATATGACCAATTTCTATCAATTAACGAGAGGGGTACGGACCGTACAAGCACGGCTGACCCTCCTCCTTATCCATGTTGGTTTCTTTTGTGGATTGAAACGGGAATAGCGCAATGTCGTTGTAGCATGCAGAATCTTGCGGCAAGGAATGCGCGATGTGTTGGAGAAACCCGAAGGCATCCGCGGATGGAGTCGGGCCACTGAGAAGGGACGTGGCACTGTCGCGCCGTGTTGGAGAAACCCGAAGGCATCCGCGGATGGAGTCGGGCCACGACGAAGGGACGTGGCACCATCGCGACGCGCCGGAGAACCGTGAGGACAATGCATTTTGTTAATTGACGTGCGGATTGACGAGTGATGACAAACGGGGCCGTAAGGTTAATTTGAATCTTCCGTAGTAAAGTTCGAGACCCGAGATGAATGACAGCACAGACGGTTTTGAAAATGTACCACCGGAGCAACTTCGGTGGTCCGCGGGAAACCAGGAGGCGCGGGTCGCCGGCGCGGCGCCACCGGTGACCGGGGGCGGCGGACAGAGCCGTCCGACCACTGAAGGAATCAACCACCACGACATACCATGGCGGTGCGGCACGGGGGATCCCAGAGAATTGGCGGTGGCACAGACCGCCGCCGGCTTCAATCAACAGGGAGGGGGGCCGCACACCCCCCCTGCTCCGCGGCTTCCGCTCAGCCACGCTGGCTGAGCCACGGCTGGCCGGCCGGGCCGGGCCGCGCCCGGATGGGCTGGACCCGGACCCGGGTCGGGCTGACCCAGGGGGGATTGGGCCGAGCCAGGCCCAGATCCCCCATTTCGGTTTGTTTCCGATCGAACACCCATAACATGGGCTACGGGCCTCCGAACGACACGCCGTCAGCGGCGTTGGTGATCATGTTGAGAAACGGTTCCTTTGAGTATACCCTAAGAGAGTTCGGGGTACAGTTGCGATACAGCCAGGCTGGTTCGCTCACGAAACCAACTGGTCCCCTAGGACGAAAAGGCTAATAACTCACAGACCGGGCGTCTGATTGACGCACCATCTGCTGCGTTGAGACCCCTATGACGAGGCGGTACTTTGTGATACTTCTTCATGGGATTTTGAGATACTTGGAGTATCGACTTGTAGATTGTGGAGAGGACCCTCCCAAAGATGAGCGTACAGAGTACAGAGACCGTGTATTCGGCTGAGACCTGACGACTGCATGACCGACTCGACTTGGAGTGAGTCGACTAGCCAAGTGGACAGAGCGCCCGATATTTGGCAATTGAACCACGGTGGACGGAGCGCCCGGTAGTTGGCCGCATAACCGCGGTACTCGACAGGAGGAGTACCTATGTAGGCTATTAGGGTGAGCGCCTGGTATTTTGCGACAGACCCACAGCGGACGGAGCGCCCGGTAGTTGGCCGCAGACCCACGGTACTCGACAGGAGGAGTACCTCAGCAGTCTTAGGTTAGTGAGCAGTATCTCGGAGTCATGACATGACCACTATACACTCCAAAGACGGAGATCTTCATCAGTTACAGTTACGATAATCAAAATCCTGGTTTGAGCTGAGTCTATGACCTTTGTGTTTACCTCATGATTGAGATGGGTCACTTGATAACATAGGTATATGTATGGTCATATACCTGGGTAGTGGTTATCCGTTGATTTCATAACCCTTGTGTTTCCTCATGACTGAGATGGGTTACTTGATAACTTAGGTATATGTATGGGCATATACCTACGTAGAGGTTATCTGTTGAGATCTTATTTGTGGTTATCCTTGTTGGTTTTACTGAGATATTGAGGGTCTCGGGGTCCCTACTGAGTATCGTTATACTCACCCCTGCACGAGCTATGCCCGCACCTCGTTGTGTTGGTTGCAGACGAAGTGCAGTGCTGACGGAGGCCGAGTGTTCGAGGACTGGACGGTACCCAGAGGTGGACTACACGACGAGTCAGTACCCGGAGGTGGACTACACGACGAGTCAGTATCCGGAGGTGGACTTCATGACGAGATGACACTCGGTGGAGGTTGATAGGTGAGAGCGTTGTGGAGGCTATCTGTACCTACCCTTCAGGTAGGATCCGTGGTGGACGATCCAGGAGCTGCGCCATCTGTACCTACCCTTCAGGTAGGATCCGAGGAGGACGACCCAGGAGCCGCTTCCGTCCTTCCAGCTATTGTCTTTTTATGTTGTAATTTGTTCAGTTGTAGTTGTACTTTCATTTGGGTTTGTATTCTGGCCCATTTACCTTTGAGCACTTCTCTTTGTACTTAGTGTTTTACTTCCGCTTGTACTCTGTGGTGTTTTGCTTACTTTTATAAAGGCAATGCCTTCCTAGTTTTTAGTATTTAATCCTTTGGTGCTAGTCGCCAGCCCCTGGCCTATGGAAGGTGGGCTTGGGGTAGTCAAGGCACGGGCCCCGAGGACGGGTCGTGACAATTATGGAATTCATGTATATATTTCACACTCCCTGATCGTGGAATAAAATATGATTGTGAATGAATACATTTTGTTTCATTAATGTTTCACACATATGTGTGACAATGAAATGAATGTAACATATGAAAAGAAAATTATATAGCGTTCTATTGAATTGGGTAATTTTTTCTTCTCACGAGACATCATAAAAGGGATTAGGTACTGAACCAAATCCATTATGGGGATTTTATCCCATTATGATGCATTGTATATTAGCCTTTAAAAATTTTAATGATTCGTTATTTTAAATGTTGCCACATTTCATGTGTCTTTTTATATTATCATGTTATATCATGCCTAATTAGTCAAGTGTATAAACCTCTCCCTAATTTCTATCTCATTAATATGCCTATTGTTTATCATGTATTATATTATTCATGTTATTCCATGTTTATTACCTTACTTGGCTTCATATATCACCCATTTTTTATTTATATCCCTAGGTTATCTCATGCAGTGGTATTTATGAAGGAGTAATTAGATCATGTTAAGGATGTTTTCAATAAATAAGATTTATTTATTATTTTATGGTGGTATGAAATGTAACTAATTCCTTAAGAAACAAAAAATATTGTTCGTATAAGTTTATTATATACAATATTATGTATTATATCATAAAAATAAATTTTAATAAAGAGACGAGTTGTCAAAGTTTCTATTAGTGGTTATGTATAATTATTTCTTGGGATTTGGATTAGATAACTCTACTAGAATACATAGAGATAAAACTATACATAAGGAAATATCTGAAAATCTTGGTAAAGTATATAGTGAATGGTTTATCAATTAAATATATCCCTATCTAGATAATACATGTGGATGGTGTTCTATCATACATGTATATATGGGTAAAACCCAATAACACCTCATTCCTCTATTCTCGACTAGAAATTATTGTTAGATATTGGGATTTACTGTAAACCTTGTTTAACACTCTATTGGGATATCTATTAGTAATTTCATAAGATATTATAGTTCACTATTAAGGGAAACAATTTTCCATTTGTTTCACTGTTAGAAAATAGATCAAGGATAACATTCATTAAATCATAAAAACTCTTAAATTGAGGAATAAACATCATTTATAAGTTATTGAAATCTAATCATTTTCAATAAATTGGTGGTCTTGTCAGCCAATATATATTTATGGTTTTTATAAACCTTTAATTTCTTTTTGAAAAATTCTCTATCACTCATTGTTAATTATTTCGTGTTAGTTTTATATGCCATGATTATTTTTTCACTTCCCACTAATGTTCTTCTACTTGGAAGCATAGTTATTTGATGGCCTTCATACTTCATGTTCTCTATTTTAATGTGGACATTTCATTAACCATTTATAAAATACGGATTTTCAATGAAGATATTTTCAATTTTATAAACATTTATTAATTATTTCATGTATAAATTTTGAGAATAGCATTTATTAAAGGGGGGAAGAATTTAATGTCCTAGTTTTTTTAAAGAATACATTGTTCCATATAATATACGATATGAAACACCAAACCCAAACAAAAATAGATTTCTCAAATGTGACCATTTTATCATCTCTATTATTTTTTTATAAATGATAAAAAATAAGTACTTCATGAAATATATTTATATTTTCTTATAATTATTTAATAATTCTAATTAAATAATAAATAATTTTTTAGGTAATTTTATATTGTTCTTCACATTATTTTTTCTTCAAAATGAATTTTATTTCCTTTTATAAAAATCTTTTATTTATATTATAAATAATATAGAAACTATTTTTGGAAAATGTAACTGCATTTTTTATATTATAAGCACAAAAATAACTTAAAGTGAAAATTTTGTACTTTTCTAAAATTATATATTTCTCATTGAATAGTGAGAAATACTATTATTATGTAAACCATTCATTTATTTAAGTAAATTAATTAATATAAAAGTTATATTATAAATTTAATTTTATTTAATGGATTAAATTTTTTATTATTTTATATTAAAATTATTGAATTACGTTTAAATGATCTTTATATTGGTTTTTAGAATAAGTTGTTAGGGTTATAACCACATTTTTCTGAAAACTATTTTAAACTACATAATGTTTCTCATAAAAAATAACCAATAATGGGGAATAATATAAATTAAATATCTTATTCATTTATATTATATTATTAATTAAATTCTATATAATTAATATTTTTAGGTATAGATTTATAAGGGAACTATATTTTCTTTGAAAAATACATATTTTAAACAGTATTCCATATTGCTTGCAAGTTTTATATTAATAATAATTATTCCACATATGATAAATGATGTTTATAAAATTTATTTCTGATTTAAAATCATCATAATTAATATTATTAAAAAATGAAATATTTATTTTTTAACAATATGAAAAGTAACTATAAAGAATATATATTACCACAGAAAATGGAAAATAGGTTTATTATCTATAAAACATACATTAAAAAATTATAAAAAATGGTCTTTCTAATAATGTGAATAAATATATAAATATATTATTATATTATTATATTTATTCCTTATTATTTTAATGTAATTAATTAATCATATTAGTAAAATTTATATTTTGATATAATAAAACCCAAATTGATTTTTTAGTAACATGAAATATCAATTTATACATTCATTTTGATGAATTAATTGATTTTATAAATAAATTATATTGTTTTGAAATATCATTATTAAATAATTATTTATTAATTTAATTGATAATATAAATTTTATGTTGTCAAAATTTATTTTTATAAGGATTAGAAAACTGATATTAACAAAAAAACATAATTTCTCAATAAATGTCAATTGTTATTTTAAAAGTGTCAATTCAAACATTTAAGAACTTATTTAGATAAAATTAATGATATATTTTATATTAAAATTTCATAATTTATAAAAAATGATTTTTTCATAATTTTCTGATACAGTAGAATTTTCTGGGAAAAAATAGATATGATATAGAAATATATTGTGTATAATAACATCACAATGACCCAAAAGTGGTGTAATAAATACTATGAATGGTATTCATGGACATATCTATGTTTTAGTATTAAAATACTTTTTTTAAGTTTATTTTATTAATTTTTTAATGCCTTTATAAATCCTATGAACCATATATTATATTTTATGGTTTTAAAATACTTTATTTATAAACATGAATCAACTCTATATAAAAAAGTGTATAATTTTAATAAGTTTGAAACCTAGACTTATAAATAATTAAAACACCCCTATTTCAAATAAACCATGTGGAACCCAATTGGTTGATTTTTTTCCTTGGTTATTTTATTCTATTGTGTTGAAAACCTATACTTAAGAAATAATAAAAAATTCCCCACTGATTTCATATATAAAATATCCCATGATTCCATTTTTCTTCACTAGAAAAACATGGATCTCATCCTTACACATTTCTCCCTCTCTAAAGTCCCCAAATTTATTCCTAATAATCATGAATCTCCTCCCAATTATTTTTATTCACTTTCTCGAGGTAACAGAAATGTAACTCTTTTTATTCAGAAACCTCCTTTATGTTATGCCTCTAAATATTAATTTTTCATGTTGTGATATGATATTCCATGTCTTATTTATTTTAAATTATATATATATATCCCATTAAACCCTCAATTTAACATGTATGTACACTAGTTACTTTGTAGAAATTTTGTAAGGGATCCTATATTTTTCATCTTTATTGGGGAATCTTCATTATCTTATATATATTATCATCATTTCATAATATTGGGATTTTTTCTTCCACACCCCCATACAGCCCGTTTAATTTCTAAATGGTGTGAGAATCCTTTCACTATCATCAATCCCTCCAAATAATATTCATATGTTCCTATTATACAGCCAAGATTTCACCATGATATTCCATACCAAACAAGTGTACGGTGAATATTCGTATGCATTTCCAATGAAGGGTGTTCACCTTTATAAAATTATACTACTTCATTGGAGACATACATGTATGTATTATCCACAACTTTATTATTGAATAAAATAATATGATTAATTAATCCATGTGGTACGATCATTGTGGCACACATAAGTATGAGAAAAAATTGAAATTGATGAGTTTACCTGAAATATTTATCCCTCCAATGCATTTTTAATTGTTTTATTCTAATGAGACATCATGCAATATATTAGGGATTAAACCTAATACATCATACGAGTTTTTTAATCCTGATATAATGACATTTATCCATGACCAATGTTTTTGATGTAGAATTTTATGTAGACTCCACATATCCCAAGTTTCTTTTTTTTCATCATGCTAAATCATGAAACATTTTTTATAATTATGTCCCTCACCACATGTTATATCTCATTAATATTGATATTTTCTAATATATATTAATTTCATCATGTTATTCCGTGTTCATTCATTTAATCGGATTTATAGGTCACCCATTTCTTTTGTATGTTCCCAAGTTATCCCTTACTATTTTAAGTATGGTGGAATAATATGATAATATTAAGGATGTTTTCAATAAAGATTTCATATTCCTTGTTTTATGTTATTATATAATGTGCATAATTCTAAAATACCCTATAAGTCTTGGTCTTCTAGGATGTATTATGTGAATTTTTTTGTGTCACATCATTATATAATGTGAAATAAATAATGATGTAGTTTAATATGTAATTTTGATTTGTAGGGGATGAAAAAATTGTTGTTTGAACCTTGATACTAATTTTTTAACAATTTATTCAGTTATTATGCCCTATATACATGAAATATATTTCTCTTACAATAATTAATATAAATTAAATCATCAATATATAATCTATGTGGTTGGTGTATGGACATCATGGAATCCACATTCATTATTAATGCATCCATTTTTTCTACAATACATTAATTTTATTCTACTATGTTCAAACATTTATTTTGAGAAACATCTCTTTTTCATTAATAAAAACCAATTCAAATATCATTTAATAATGCATATCTCTCTTCAAGAAGATTAATTTTTAGTTATCCTATAGTCATGTAATCTAATAATGACGTATTACTATAGGATATATCCTTATAAAAACCATTTTAAGGAACCAAATTTCAAACTAATGATCGGAACACTTACTAATCTACCCAAAAACCTATCCCATGTTTTCTATAATTATTCATCATTATAATTATCATATTTTAAAATATTTACATGTGTAACCATAAATTTAAAAGGATGAATGGAATTTTCCCATTATATCCTTACCAATTCATTACATTTGACTATTAAATGCGATTATAAACATTGGATCCAATATAAATATTTTTAATTAAGGTAAAATCAATGTAATTGCAGTATTATGGTATTCTTAGATTAATTTTTGAAATAGAATATTTTTCAAAGCTCAATAAATCTACATAAATGACTGTACATACCATTTCATGACATCATAATTATTTTTATGGGATTTAATAGCATTACGAAGATTAGAGTCTTAATATTAATGTTCATTTTAGTGACTAGATGCTCTATAATGCTCGGATGAACCCACATATTTAAGAGTATTTCAAATAATATTAATGATCAATCTCTCTATAATTTCCCATTCACTAACAGATAAGATCATTGTATAGATTAATCCACACTATACATTCCATCCTCAATATAATTATTTTACCTCCATATACATTTTTCAACATTAGATTATATTCTAAATTTTATTTTCATTTAAACTATGATAAACATTAGAAATGGTAATATTTTTATGTAGAATTCAAAGAGGAAAAAATACAGACCACCCATTTAATTTCCAATTACTACATTGAAATTATGTATTTAATCACCTAATTTTATGATGAAAACATTAATATCCCTCCATAAAATTATATTATAGATTTATCATGAGTGTATTAACCTTTCATTCATTGTCTAGGAATTTCTATGGACTACTCATTACTGATGGACTGCTCATATTTTAATGGTTTAAATTTTTTATTTTTTTATCAATGTTCCAACCCATCCTTTAATGTGGATTTTTAAATATGAATAAAATTTATTTTTATGAGTGTCTTCTTTCAGAAAAAGTTCAACATGAAAATCCTTGCATGTGTAGATAAAATTCCAAATAAATAATGAATAAAAAGTAAATGGAAAAATATTACAAAATCTTATGTTACCAAATTTTTAATCCATTGAAATGATACAAAAAATTATATATTTAGAATTATATGTATCACACATTTCATTGTTCTTCATCTTCTCATATAGATATAAAAAACTAATGAATGTTTCATATTAAATATATATTAGTATACATCAAAATAATCTAATGAGAATATTAATTATATATATGAAATTTTTTTAATATATTAATGGAATTAAAATTTATAAGTAGAATGATTCTATCATTTTCTTTACTATATTCTAAATTTATCTATATGTCGACTCCTCAGACATTTATTATCCAAATATTTACCAAATGTTTTAAAACATTCGTGTATTCTTCATTAACACACACAACTTGAACAAGATCTTTCATTGTGTTATCCAAAGGCCCAAAATAAATGCCTCCACTACTAACATAATCATGGAATAAAGAAACCATTTTTAAAGACAATCAAACTTATTTTAAATTAATATTATATCCTAATAGAACTAGAACTCTAAAAATTCAATACATTTATAATAACCATCTATCATAATATAAAAGTAAATAAACCTTATTAATTATTGTGTGGAAACTTATGATCTTGTATTAAAACATTACATAGTCTCCCATACACCCTATGACGGCACTGTTGTGATCATTTCATAATACAATGAGCCAAAACATGACATCCAGGAGTACTATTTTTTCATGCATAAAGAAACTCTACCATCTAGGTAAACTGATGGCTCCTTCGTGCATGATTGGATAATTTATAATCAATATAGTGTCACAAAATCACCTTCCATTGTGTTAATAATTGTTTTGAAATTTATAAAGATGAAAAAATATTCTCCACTCTATGGTATGAATACTTTAGTATCCCCATCAAAAAGAGAAAAGTCACATATAATAATGTGAGATGAATTAACACATAAATTTTAATTACATCATCTTTATAAAGTTTTCCACTTTCATGAAGATGAGTGACTACATGATAATTCATTCAAGATATTTCATACATGATTTTCACACCCTTCTTTGTTGAACATATCATAATTGTAGATAAATAATGGATGTTACGGTGGATTTTTATAGGTTGTACCTATATAAATTTCATAATTAATGAAATAAATGTGTGGAAAAAAGACATGACACGTGGTGTGAGGTGAGGAAAACCATACATTAGTGGAATATTTGAGTATTAATCCCTGATATGATGTTGTATTTTCAAGTGTACAGTGATTCCACAACTCAATATCCAAAAAAAAATTATGAGGGGAATAGTTACTATAAATTACATTGGATTATCTATTCTGACATTAGCCATGTACCATTGGGTATCATTTTTTAGAGTGTAACATAGTTCTACCACACATGGTGGGTATTATTCTCTTATCTGGTCAGTGTTAACTGTAGCTAGCACATGTTATTATATGATACAATGTTGGTTCTACTAGGATAAAATAAGTTGATATTGGTATGAAACTTCAATGTGGTCTTCCATGTATCATATGATTGGATAGGTTATAATATATTTTTTTAATCATATAAAATTTTATATTCCATGCACTTCCAAGAACCCAATTCATCTTTTTTATCTTGAAAATTATATTTTCATTCTTTTTTTTTACAAATCAAATTAATGTTATTAAAATTATATAATTAACAATAAATTTGAAGGTATAGTTACCTAAATAAAATTCCTTGAACTTAAAATAAAATATTTACAAGAAATATCGATTTAATGCCTAGTATGGGATACACATATTGGGAGATAATATTGAATAACAATGGAAAAAATATTTGGAGAATGAAAAGAAAATTATTCCAGGTAAAAGGATTTATGAAAATAATATACAAGATGTATTTGATGAAAAATTGAAAAAATAATCACATGAATAATACTAAATGTGCTCGTAAAAATTGAATCAATATTGATGGGAATCAAACAATACTATCTTGTCCAAATACATATACTTTAGGCAAAACAAGATATTTGAATGTCAAATAATCTATATATGTTTTCTCATTAGTCATATAGATCCATCAGGGGGGAATATAATATTACGATATAGTTATATCATAATAATTCCAATGCATATATCATTTTACTGTAATTAAATTAAAAATCAATAAAAAATGGTCCTGAAAGAACCAATTTTGTAAATATAGATGATTGATAAATAATTATGAATATATAATTAAAGGTAAAAAGATTGTAAATATATTCATAGTGAAAAAAATAGTTTGAATAAGCATTAAACATGTTTCAATATAAATAAGTATATATATGGTGTAATGTACTAGTTAAGATTCTAGTTACCATGTTAATAGAGATAGTTCACTAAGTGGCATTAGGAATGCCTCCACACACACCATAGTTTGTCGACTAACAGTGAACATCTGATAAAATCTATGCTGGAACTTTGCCAAATTTACTATAGATTCCCATTATCGAAAATTAAATATATAAAAACCCAAAAAATATTAGAAAATAAAATTTCCTTATTGATTCACTTCCCCAAGACTAGTTATGTTCCAACCACCATATATAATAAACATTTCATGTCATACAAGAGTCATGTATGAAAATTGATTTACAAAATAATGAAACCCAAATAGTCCCCCAAATTGGTTATACTACCAGGTTTGGTCCCCTAATAATTTATCCCTCCTATGTCCCAAACCATCAATCAATTTAAGTAATTTTTTCTAATGCCAACTTGAAACCATGATGTCTACATCGTTAACAATGGTTTCCTGAGCAGGTTGTGAGTAAAACAAAATACGACACAAAAAAATGGTTGATATAAATTTTTTATCTATACATAGTGTAATAATTTTTACATATGAATTATAAACATAAAAAATTAGTTCATCACATAAAAATATTCAATTTTCACCAAATTTTCCCTTGGGTTCAATGTGACACATGAAAAAATCAAAACTACATTGGCCCATGATGGAAGTCTAAACCATGATTATTAGGGATCAACTATATCAATAAAAAATAATTATTTTTATCATTTCCACTTAAATATTTTCCAGGGAGAATCAATAAACATACTCATATTATATAAAATACATTGGATGGTAAAACATCAGTCCATAATCCAATCCATGTAATACATAAGTGGGGAAAAGAGCATCAGTATGGATGAACCCAATGATGTGGATCCTCAGTGAAATCTCCCAACCATGATAGTTTTCACCTTTTTTAATATTTCATTATCAATTAACTATATCATTAAAATTATAAAAAGTGTTAAAAATCACATTTATCAATATTAACCTCTTTTATCTCATTCAAAAATTTAACTCATTTTCATGAATTCACCATTTTAACATTTATCAACAACTATAACCATTAAAAATTGTATTTACCCCCCCAAAAAGACAACTCTTCTTAACCTTTTATGATTTTTTTACCTTGAATAATTTTGTAACCAATTTATCTTTTTTATTTTAATCCAAACACACCGTTATATCATGTTTACAAGCCCAAGAACATTAAAATTGGTTCAATAAATTAAACCATATACTTCATCCCTTAAAAAACTAATATCACTATTTTAAGGGAGGGAACACACCATGGATGACCGTGACCTCAGTATCATAATCTCTAATTTACCCATCATTTTCCATGAAAGGTATTATAATTTATTTAAATACTAAAATAACTTTTCATAAATGTGGAGACATTTTTTCTGTAAAGAGACACATAACACAATCACAAAAACATGAATAATATCAAGACTACGGGAGAAGGACTATAGAAAACCTGCATATAGATCATTGAAAACCAATAATCCCCCAATTAACATTTATTTAGTCTATAATTTTATTAAAATAAAAAGTGAATAACTCAATATAAAATTAGATTATATGCTTTAGAAGAAGTTAAATCAACCAACAATGGGTTTCATAGAAAATAAAATAAATATGACTCATTGAATCACCCATAGCATCAATTTTTACTAAATTACACTCTAAATGTTCATAAATTGTTAGAGATTTTTCATTATTAGTGGGGAGAGATTTGGATAGTAACCCCCACTATTGGAGATAGAAAAAATAGAGAAATTAAGTGAAAACCATAAAACGGTTTGGACGGAAAAATGGGAATTTTCAAACTTTTTATGAGACACATGGATGGTTAGGCAATGAGACAACTGTGCAGTAACCTATGTACAATTGGTATCCATGATATGCTATTTCTCTATCCACCAACCTAGTTTAACAAATATTGTTGTAGCTATGTGATTGCCTCTATAAAAGAGGGATTTATTGGAATGATCTTTTGGTCCAGTGAACATAGTTAGGACTAATTGTGGATGAACTATGAACCTTCCATTATATGTCCTCTTTTCACCCTTTTTTATCTCGAACTCCAAAGAAATTATGGAGAACTTCCCAACATCTAGGAAGCATTTTTAAAATGATTTGGACCTAAATGGAGATGAATACATGCGCATCAATGGCGGAGATCATAAAACCTCCTCACTAATTGGAATATATTACAATGCCTTCTGTCATAAGAATCTATATCATTTCATGGTAACACAATAAATATAATAGGCCTTCATATTATATTCCCTTAGCCATGTATCCTCTTGAACATGTACATGATACCTTGACACTCAGACTAAAGGAATGGAAATACCCAAGAGAACATTTTAATGGTGATCTATAATACAAATCATATGCTATATAAAGAAATAATTAGCCTCAAGATAGACATTTTCAACATAAATCATATGGTTAGTGTTAGGGTGATTTGATTGAAGTTGTGACACAATAAATCTATCATACCACATAACCTAAATTATACCTTTTCATTCATATCCACTGATACTATCTATGCAGATCATGATACATTTTGGTCCCTTCAGGGTGCACTAACCATTTAATAGCATGAAAAACATGCATCATTACATCTAGCATATAATTATATAGGATAACATGGAAATGAATTTTGATGATATAATCATCATCAATAGTTTAGATAGGTGGTAGATGCCCACCTTCCAAACTAATGCATAATTCTATACACTCTAGAAAATCAAACTTACATTCCTTAATATATCTCAAATTTTTGTGATTAACTAATAAAGGAAAAAGGGTCTGATGCTCTTTTTTTACTTGAACTCAAATATGAATCTAGGTGAAAATCAATCATAGTCAACTCTAAAATGGAATCTTGGACTACTTCAGTCGATTTGTTTTATATTAATACATCCAAAACCCTATATACATTTCTTAGTTCAAAAACTAACTTAAAATTGATGTATTTCATATACTCAACTAACATATAACCTTGAATATTTTGATGATGCTTGGAAAATATTTATTTATGATTTTTTTATCGGTGTAAACCAAAAATCATACCACCCAAAAGATAATTTCACCAATTATTCATATCATAAATCAGTACATCCAATTTTATATCATGTGATGGATAGTTCTGTTTATGTGGCCTCGACAGTAAGGATCCATATTCCATGAATCAAAACCCCAGAATCAAAACTACCGCAAGTCAAGTCCCAGACACATCAAAAAACATGTTATAACCCTCTTATAGTTGGGGTTAGATTTGAATTTATAATGTGGTAAAATTTATTTTTGACTCCTATAAGCCATTATTATATACAACATTCCACCCATAATTTAAAAATGTCTTGATCAGTCATGAATTTAGTGTAGTGAAGTTGGATAATACATTAATGGACTTTCAATAGTAACTCATCAACTCTGAAATTCTCCAAATATGAAAACAATTTTAGGGATTATACTAATAATAATATACCTAAAATTTCTATGGGTCCATTAACACAACTTATTTTGAGGATATATTACCCCAAAACTATACCTTTTTTATAAAAAAACTGACCCATTTATTACTCAAATTATATCATATGGTCTCTATGTGTATATTGGATGATACCATGTTATTTGACATAATCTTAATGAGTCTACAAATACATAATGATGTAATCAAGAAAGCAAACATAAAACTAATTGAGGCATGGGTGAATGATTCAAATTATCAAATCCATAAACCTATTATAATCCTTTCATAACAAAAATAGAATCCTGAAAAATTCATCAAGTAATATCAAGTCCTAAATGTAATATGCTGTATATAATAAGGTATCACTATCAACAAATGTTACACGAATCCCTAATCAATAATTGTGAACACTTAGTCACCCCTATGATTGTCATGAATTCATTAATATGTTTAAGTTGATAGTAGTTATTAATCATTATTTTGTTTAACTTATAGTAATAAACACACAACCAAAATATTTCATCAACCTTCATAAATAATAAGACCATATGACCCCAAGATAACATACTAAATGAAATAGATCCACTAACCTCCTGATCCACTAGCTTATTCTTAAGTTATTAAAGAAATTATGGTTACATTTTATGATATGGATTAGAAATTGGATTGTCTTATAGAATATGTTCAATTGTGCTCTCAATTTCTTTCTCATGTTGTAACTCGGAGAACTCATAATTAAAAACATCCTAGAATTGATACAATATATGAGGGAAGACACTATGTTTCACTCTACAATCATTAAGAATAATAAGTTCCACCCGGGTTTTTATTTAAAAAAAATATATTATTATAACCCTATATGTCCATCAGGGATATTGCATTATCCAAGATGAACATAAAGATCACCCTTAGATGATGTAAAAGTACCCCTCCTATAATATAAATCCATATAAGACTGGTATATTACTAACCAGTCCATTCACAGTATCAAAAAAAATACTGACATCCAAAGCCCAAAAAGTACCAAAGTATATGTAACACACCAACCTTGATTGTACATTTTGTAAATTTGTGGATACCATTTTATCACACCGCTAACAATGTGTTGATCGACATAACCGTGAACTTATATTCTTCCTTCAGAGTAAAACCATTCAAAAAGACAAAAGCGATAAAAAAAGTGGATGGACCTTGTTTCAAATAAATCATTTACATTAATGGAATCTTTAAGAATCATGCCTCATGTTGTTAATGGTCCTTCCTTGCTACAATTCAAAGAAGGATTAATTGTATTTGGCTCTCACCTTACCCTACCATATGATACTTTTTGAGTATAGTGTGCTGAACTACTATGTTGGTATAGACACCATTTTTCCAAAAAACAATATCATTTACCTGAACTAGTACAACAAGTGGGACTCTAGATGTCTACCTAATATGGTGTGATAGATCCCCTATCAGTTATCTATATAATTTTAGGTCCTCCGTCAATACATATCTAACAAGGATTCCTAAAAAACATCTACATGTGACCCATCCTATAAAAATCAAGACAATCCACTAGTGGTTGAGGAAACTTACCTTTCATGTAACCTAGGATTCTATATTGATAGTGGATCCTCAATTTCTTCCTCGAGAGGATGATCCACTCCCCAAGAAACTCCTTCAACCACCTCTATGTTGACAGTTCTAAAAAATTTGTTTCCTAATATCATAATACATACCATAATACAACCTAGTTGGAAACATCATCTCACCACAAGAAGCATCCCTTAAGATCCCCTCAAGAAATGAGAGCCTGGTTCACCACCTTAGAAAACATCTTCAAATGGAATATATTAATCATGGAATTGATCTCACATATAATCCCATCATGAAAATGTCTTTTCAAAACATTATCATACCATACCTGTGTTGGAAAAAAATAATAAATCATAGTGCAGTGGAAAACATAATCCACCACGAACATAGTCTGCTAGGATAGACACCTGAACTCAAAATCTCTCAGTTATCATAAGTTCATTTGATAAAATTTCTCATATAAAATATCTTCGAATTCCACCAATTCCATTACATCTAACTGCTCTGCCTAGACATAAAAATCTCCCCATCATATCACTGGTCAATAAAATATGTATTTTTCCATCTTAACCCTCTTCATTGGGGTGTCTTTATGTTTTCCAGAATGTTCTAGAGAGAAAAAACTCATTACTCACCCATATAAAGTTCATGGTCATAGATAAACCTCAGAGGATGCTATAGTAGGAGTTCTCTCAACAAAACAAACAAACTGGACTCTAAAAAACCTTGGTCACTCTTCGTTAATGTTATAAAATGAGTGAAGGGGCCATTAAATGGATCTTCCCCTATTACATAAAACAATCATGAATTCTTTTCTAGATAATGAAGGGGAATTCATGAAAATTACCTCTTTTTACTATACCAGTAAACATCACCATGGTGGAATATCCTTAAAAATTCATCTCCATGATTCATTGAACATAAACACTTATTTCATAGTTATATAAGTTATGGTTTAAAACTATCCATAGTGATATATAACACAAATCCCATCCTAGAAGATACCACCACATTACCATATCTACACCCTTCCATCAATAATTTTTTCCATTATCACTAGAGAGTGAACCAATCGTCAAATTTTGTTTTCATGATTAAAATTAAATTCCAATTTAAAATCTAAATTTTTTTAAGTAGTTACAACTTAATCATAGTGAAATAATTTAACTTATATAGTTTATAATCATATCAATTCAAAAAAATCTGCTTTTTTATTAGGAACAAGATCTTTTTCCCATAACCCACATGCTCTTTTATGTGTACCTAATATGATTCATGTCATATAAATAAAAAAATAAATAAATTAAACATTAATAAAAATATAATACCATACAATCCCATGAGTAAAACATAAAAATTTATAATGCCACAAATATAGTGATTCACCCATGGTGAAATGAAATTTAAACAACAATAAGAAAACATTAACTGTTACTATCCCAACCTATGAACATGGGATTTACCTTACATATGGATTCGTTACTCCCATGAATTTTCACATTAACAAGTCAAGAAATATACTAGTATCATGTATACCACTTCTATATTGTAATGAAAAAAAATAATGGCTTTGATGATAGATTTTAACATCCTGAACTAGATCCCACTAAACTGGTGCCCTGAATCATAATGATACATGACCTCAAGCATGACTCCTAGTATTCTAGAGGCTTTGAACAAGAAGAGAGGGTAAAATGATGTATTTGGTAAATTATTACCACTTTACCAGAGTATACCATCATAGTAAATAAAATATAATCTGTAACAAGATGAACTATTATAAAAAAACACTTGTATTTTTATTAAATGTATTATTATATATCAAGGTTATATAAAACCCATAAAATTCATTAGTCTTAATATAATATTTGGATTTAAAATAACAATATGTATCATTAACATTTATACCATTTTCATTTAATAGTGACCACATTATCAGTATAAATATATTGTTCTAAGAAATATAATTTTTATAGAGAATGTAAGTGATTGCCTCAACTAGTAGGATTTTCCCTAGGAATCCCAATAATTATATATTATGATGGAGATAGAATTCAGAATATTTTTAAAGACCACGCCTAAGTAGACATCCCACAAGTTATGAATGAGAGAAATTATTTATGGGATATGTTAAAGTTTATCAAGATCGCGACCGAAACAATGTTGTCGAACCACACAATGAAAGTTATACCATCACACACCTTCAAGTTAAGGCCTTTACTATTGTATTAAAAGGATATGTAAAAATAACCTAGAAATATGAGTTTGTATGTTAAATTTTATATAATAATGAATATATTTTCATCTTATTTTTTTTTGCTTTATAAATGACCTTTATTTTGATTCAAGAATACAGAAATAGAAATTTTGGTTAATATTAACATTCAAATCAAAAATATATTTTGATAAACTAATGGATCATTGGAATAAATTATATTTAAATAAAATATTTTCAATTAATATATTTTATTAAACGTAAATGATCATATAATTTTTATGATGTAAAATGTAATTTTTGTAAGGGTACAAAACACATTATTGTTAAAAACCCTATCATTTTAAATAAATGAATGTTTTTTTGAAGTAAAAATTCACATATTTCAAATAAATTTGGAAACAATTAACAATAATTTTTAAATCAATACATAAAAATTTTCCAATGGGTATTTTTCTATAATTTTTTGAGATAGTCAAATTTGTGGGTAAAAACTAAACACTGTATAAATATACATTATGTTTAATGACATCAAAAGGGAAGAAAATTTATCAAATATGTAATATAAATACGATAAACGAACAAATATATGTTTTATATTTAAAATTATCTGATTTTATGTTTATTTTATTTATTTTGTAAATGCATTGTGAATCCTCCATGATCTACAATATATTTGATGATTTAAAATCAGTTCATTAAGAGTGTGACTCACCTCCACATCACCAGGAGTAATATTTTAAAAAAAATTATTTTTTCCTTATAATGTAAAAAAACTATTATTTTATTGAAAAAATGGTCAAATACCATGGGATGGTTTTTGGTTTTGGATATTTTTTTATGTAGAACCCATAACCTAAATATGAAATATTTCTCTCAATTTTCCAATGTAAAGCTACACAATATCCAATTTATCATTACATAAAAACATTTTAGAACATATTTAATCATTTTGAAACTTCCTATAGTCCTATAATGGTTCCCACAAACTTCCATAAAGCCCCTCCCAAGCAATTAGAGTCACACACTCACGTAAGGGATCTTTTACTCTCTTCTTTTGTCAAAAACTTCTTTTATGGTATGTATTTTAATTTTCATTTTATTTTGATGGGATATGATATTTTGTATTCCACATAGATTAAATTTGATGTGAAAATGATTAAATATTCCTTTAACAGTCATTAATTCTCCCATGATCTTTTACGTACACTCGTTCACATGCCGACAGATTGTAAGAAATCATTTATCTATTAATGTTTCTTCATTACCTTATGACACATATTTTGAAATTTATAATTTTGGGATATTATTTTACATGACCCTATTACTAACCATTTTATTTCTAAATAATGATATTACTCTTTCTCGCTCATCCACCATTTTTATGAATCTTTTTTTAGTGCTGTTATGCTGCTGAAATTTCACCATGATTTCCCATGCCAAAAGAATCGTGTAGTGAATACCAAATACATTATTCTATCAAGGGTATTCTTTTTTATGAACATATACATATTTTTTGTGTATTTACATGTATGAAATAGGAAATTCATTGACCATGGATTAAATTTTGATGCTGAATAAACCAATGTCGTATGATATACATGGTATACTTGATCACGAGAGTGAAATGATTATGATGGGTGTGAATAGATAGAGCTATAATGTATTGTGTAATGTTTAGTATCATTTCATGAAATGTTTGGAAATGGGTGTACCTGATTCATTTATGAATATTTATCCACCATAAATTCATATAATTTTATCCTTGAAATATATTTCTGATAATGTTTTTCATTTTGTTTCTATATTTCCCATCTTATGATTATCATGAAATACTATAACTTATTGTTCACGTTCCTCATGTTCATCATTGAAATGTATATTGACTAAAATTTATCACTAATTCCAGGTTTTTTCCTTATTGTGATTTATAGATCACCCAATTCTTATGTATGTAGCCAGTTGATCCCATGAAATGGTAATTTCAAACGATTATTTTGAGTATATTAAATAAGTTTTAAAAAATTCTTGTTATGGATTTTTTCAATAATGTTGGTGTATCCCATGTTCATGATGTAATGATATGTACCTAATTCCCCATTACACTAGACTTATTGATTATTTGGGTTTCTTTATGTTTAATTTCATGTTATAAATCATGAATTTATGTGTTATAAATAGAAGTTTTGTTATTGATTGTAACATAGGAAATGGTTAATTATTTATCATATTAGGAATAGAGAACTCTAGGTAAAGCCATAGGGATAATACTAGGTATACGAAAACACCCCTAAATTTTTGTATATATATAGTAAGTGGTTTATCAATAAAATATACATTGGATTAACAAATCGGAAAAGATGTTAAAGGACGGGACTCAGGGTAACCTAGTATATGAGAAAGGTTTTTACTACACACCTAGTTTGATAATATCAATGGATATAATTTGTTAAATTAATAAGATCATTATGAACTATTTTTATGGGACCAAAAAAATTCCCATAAAAATATATGTTAGGAAATATATCATGAATAAGATAGATTAAAACATAAAAACTCTAAAGATAAGAAGGTTAAAGTAAGTTATAAGCTATCTATTTAATTTCATTGGTTTTACCTTTATATGTTAAATTTTTCTTAATAGTCATCCAAAATTATCATTTTATTCTATCCATTAGATAGAAATATGAAAAATTGGGTAACAAATCAATGTGTCTAGCAATGAAATGACATTCATAACAAGATAACCAATCCTATGGGATTGAGAATCGAAAACATTATTATGATACCCTCTCAACTGACTATAATTTTGAATAAAATACTTGATTAGGAGGGGCTCCCAAACCCCCCTATGATAGAATAATCCACAATAAAGACATTAGTGTGACAAAGGCCTCATACATTCTATGGATCATATGTTCTTATAGTCATGGACCAATTTATCAACTCCATTAATAAGATCTTATACATTCTTTAATGATCTATAAAATAAAAGGTTCTATTAGATATTTTTCGCATGTAGGGAAAAGCTGATCAGTGGTGGGAATTGATCAAGAATATGATGCCTAAGGAAGGTATCAATGAGATAGAGTCATCATAATTTTAGAAAATGTTTTTTTGATAAATATTTTCCTCGCACTCTCTGATATAAAATAGAAATTAATTTCCTCAACCTCAATCCCCATGATGAATAATCGATCAATAGTATATAGAAAATATCATAAGACTAGCAGGATATGGATCTGTATTTTTTGATACCCCCAAATGAATGGTTGACCACTTCTTTGGAGATATAAAACCTAGTCTACCAAAATCCATTGTGATCTATGACTTTTATTGCCCTATTAAATTTTCCAACATTACCTCAAAGTCTTAATGGAGATTTTATAATTCCATAGGTATCTTGGAGTTAAAATTTGGAAAGTTGAGTTTATTTTTGTTTTTGTAATGGAGAAATATAATAGTGCAATGAAATTTTGACATACCACTTGTCAATGGAGTAGAAATAACAACCCCAGAAATTAACTAATTTGAGAAAATAAATGATGTATGTACGGGAAGTAAGTACACACAACTAATAATTATTGATAGGAGAAACTCTCTAATGCAATAGACAAAAAGAAAGATCGAGTCAATTCTTAGTAAAATTCTAATTAC
This sequence comes from Viscum album, assembly GCA_963277665.1. Classification (NCBI taxonomy): domain Eukaryota; kingdom Viridiplantae; phylum Streptophyta; class Magnoliopsida; order Santalales; family Viscaceae; genus Viscum; species Viscum album. The sequence goes on from OY728126.1 coordinate 398,190,080, forward strand.
TACAACTTCAAGTAACCAAGTCACATAGAAAACAAATACCATAATACAAGGGTTTTAGGGTGAAACTATCATCCTCCAAAGTAATAAGGGTGTTTTTTTCCATCACTACCAAAGAAGCGAATGCCAAATCTAAATTGTTGATAGATGTTCTAGTTATTAATTAAAGAATATTGACAATATTTATTTATTATGGTTCTACTCCTTCCACCATATAATGAAATTTTAGTTGAACTATTCAAACACCACCACAGGTCATTGAGTTAGAGATGTGAGGGAAAATTAAAAGTTGGGAAATTGTTCAATCCTATGCATATAACTCTTATTATTAATAATTTATGGGATAAACTTTCTAGTAAACGTTTTCAAACATACTTTTTTTCATAATTTTATGTTATTATTTTAATGGACTCACCTTTGCTATATATTCCCAACATAAACTCCCATGAGAATAAAATTACTCTCTATATGGAAAATAGACCCCCAATTCAATAAAAGTTTTAAGAGGATGATAAATATTTATTAATACCACCATCTTAAGCATTGAAATTATTTCCTTATGAGAATGAATATCTAGATGAAGTGAGTAAGTTTATGGAAAATATCATCCTTGAAGAAATGTATATTGTGAGGGAATATGCGGAAGTGTTTCCAAAGAAATTTCTTAGTCTTCCTCCTAAGAGGGATGTTGAATTTTCAATTGAGCTTATACCTAGCATGTTTCCAATATCTAAGACTCTATATAGGATGGTTTTTTGGGATCATGAGGATCTAATAAAACAACTACATGAGAATCTGGATAATGGGTTTATACACCATAGTGCCTCACCATAGGGCACACCGATCCTATTATTCAAGAAGAATAATTGGTTAATGCACCATTGAATTGATTATCATGATCTCGAAAAGATTATGATAAATAATAGGTATTATCAACCATAGATTGATTGATTGTTCGATTATCTATGTGGAGAACAATACTTTTCCAAGGTGGATCTCCTTTTTGGATAATATTTTGTATGGGTAAGGAAGGATGATATCCCCAAGGCCAATTTTTTACAAGGCCAGGGAATTATTAGTTCATATTGATTTAATTAATACACACTAATTATCCATAAATCCTCACGTATTGGATGAATAGAGTCTTTATATATTAAATCAAAAAATATTTTTTTGCATTTATATAATGTAACTCAATATACATCAATATTAATGAGGATCATGAGGATCATTCGAACACTGTGATAAAGACCATATAAATGAAGAATATTTATTCAAACTATTTAAAGTGTGAGTTATGGTTGAAGTATGTATCATTGTGGGGAATATCATAACAAGAAATGGGATATGCATGGATAATTTAAAGAAAAAATAAATTAGAGGATGGCTGAGTCCATCATCTTTGAAATATATCCATAGTTTCATTGGGTTTGTAGTGTATTTTTCCCGATTTGTGAGAAATTTCTCAGGATATTCAAACCCAATTACCAAGATAACATGTAAGGGATTAATGTTTTCTTAAAGTGATGAATGAGAACATAACATCATAGATTTTAAAAGGAGGCTTATCACTGACCATGTGATTACACAAACCATAAGTGGATCAATTTTCATAGTATTTAGTGATGTTTTAAAGAAGGTATTGGGTTATTTGTTAATGCATAATGACAAAGAAATTTACTATTCCTCATGGAAGTTGAAAGTTCAGGATAATAACTATCAAAAACATGATCTAGAGTTGGATTCTAGGATCATTGCATTGCAAATCTGGTGACATTATCTCTACATTGAGAAGTGTGATATATATACTAATAAAAATGTCCTCAAATATATATTCACATAGAAATAGATTACTTTCCTCCAATGGAGATGGTTATAGTTGATGAAGGGCTATGATAGCTCATTTCACTTCCATCCATGTAGTGATAATAATGTGTTAGACACTATATATTGAAAGAATCCAACAATTTTATCATTGATCTGAATTGAGAAGGTTTCAAACTTCTTAGAATTTAAAATTATGGACAAGGAAATAATAAAGGAAAATAATCACTCCTTTCACCAATGATTTCTCAACCTTATCTTATTAAGAGGATAAATATCTCTCTAAAATATGATGTAGGAATTCAAAATATTTTGGAAACTATTAGAAAATGTAAATCCTCATAGTACAATGTTAATGAAGAAAGAATTGTCAGATTTATGTTTATAATATGTGCTCCATAAAATCATATGTAAAATAAAGAACTGTTTGATGATTCACATAGTCTTCCTCTCTATATTAACCTTGGAAACACAAAGATGTATCGATATCTCAGAGAGCACTATTACTGAGACAACATGAAGAAAGTGATCACTAAATATACATCAAGGTGACTAGTATGTTAGAAATTGAAGACTAAATGGAATATATCTAAGGGGATGAGGAAACCATTATCCATACAAACATGGAAATTGGAAAAAATGAACTTGGAAATTTTCACCAGACTCCTGAAGACATCCAAAGGAAACACTACAATCTGGGTTATTACAAATCATCTAACAAATATTTTACACCACACTAAGATTCAAGAGGATTTATACGTCGTTCAAATTTCATGGATATACATCATAAAAGATGTGATGATACTTGGAGTACCCCTATCAACTGTGTCTGATCAGGATCCAAGATTCACTTCTATGTTTTGGAAAATTGACCAGCTTGCTCTAAACACTAAGATGAATTTGAGTAAGGCTTATAACCCTAAAAATGATTTCCAATATAACCATATTATCCATATATTTGAGGAAATGTTGAGATCATTCTTAATTGACTTTAATTGAGGATGGTATTGACATCATCCTCTGGTTGAGTTCTCTTACATCATAAGTTTCCACTCGTGCATCCAAAAGGAATTCAATTATGCACTTAATGGGGAGAGGTGCAGAACACATGAATGTTAGGATGATACTAGGGAACACAAACTACTATTTCTTAAAATGGATGATGAAATAGTGTAGTAGGTTAAACCCAACCAGCAGCATATCAAATCCACTAAGAGTTAACAAAAGATCGTTGGTGAAAACAGTCAATGAGACCAAGAGTTTGATGTTGGATACATGGTATTCCTCTTCCTATCTCAATGGAAGAATTTTGTGAGATTTGGGAAAAAAGTAATTATTAGTCTAAGGTACATCGGCCCTTCTGACAGCCTTGAGCACATAATAGTGGTGGCCTATCAACTATAACTCCCACCGAACCTATCTCAAGTACATGGTGTATTAAATGTATCCCTTGTGAGAAAGTGCACAACATAAACATCACATGTACTCTATCTAGTGGTTATACCAATGTAGAATAACCATTCGTATAAGGAGGGAATAGTGATGATTTTAGATCATAGAGAAAAATTTATACAATATAATACAATTCCCATTTTCAAAATGTTGTGGAGAAACTACATGTTTGAATATGCAATGTACGAACAAGTGAAATTGAAAAAGAAGCTTAACCCTCTTCAATTTTAGTGTGGGAAAAGAAACTTTTAAGGGTGAAATTTATTAATGTGGAATATTTCAAAGACTCAAACTATTATAAATAAAATTCCCCAATCATTTTTATTAAATGTTATATTCTATAATATGGTTTTAGAAATCACATTCACTCATTGGTCTTATGAAGCCCATTTGAATTAAAATAATATTATTTATCATTACTATTGGTAATATATCCATTAAAAATTGATATCATGATTTGTATAAATATAGGGGTTTAACATATCAAATTTTCATAAGTAAAATAAGTGATAGACTTAACCAGTACAATCATACCCTAGGAATCAGATTTATTTGAAATTTTGAGGGAGATCGCATTTTGGGATTTTATTTTGAAAAATCCCTATATGAGATCCAGCAAATTAAGCATTAAAGAAACTATTTATGGGACTAGTTCAGGATCATCAAGATCATGACCCAAACCATGTTCTCAGACCCTCCCCATGAAAATCCCACCATATCACCCATTACCTTTAGAGATATTTCTAGTTTATTAAAGGGATATATAAAAAGAAAAAATTATGAATATGTATATTTTTTTTATAGAATAATGAATATATTCCCATCCTATTATTGTTACATTAAAAATTAATTTTATTTTGATTAAATTAAACACACACTGTATTTATGGTTATTATTCATATTTAATTAAGAAATATATTTATATTAATTAGTATATCATTGAAATAAATAATAGTTCAATAATTATTTACTATTAAATGTATTTTATTAATTATAAATTATTATATAATTTTAATGAATTCTTATGTAATTTTGATATGGGTTTATGAAATGTTATTGTAAAAAACCAATGATTTTTAATAAATGTCAATTTTAATTTTAAAAGTGAAAATTCACAAATTTAGATAATTATTTACATTAATTTTTGAATTAATACATTGAATATATCCCACTGTTACTTTTTCATAATTTTTTAAGACAACCACATTTTTAGGGAAAAATTAAATACCGTATAAATATACTTTTTGTCTTATGACATCACAACGACCCAAAAGTAATTTAGTAAATAATATTAATAAGATCCATGACCAAATATATGTTTAAAATTTAAAATTATTTGATTTTTTGTTTATTTGATTTATTTTTTAATGCCATTATGAAACCCCTAAGACATATAATATATTTTAATAGAATAAAATCATTTCTTTAATAGTTGGATCACATACAAATAACCAAGGTAAATATTTTTATAATTTCATCACATTTCCTTTTAAAATAATAAATACTACTCCCCTTTGGTATAAACTATGGGGAAATGATGGTATGATTTTTGGTTTTGGATATTTTATTTGGTAAAATCTAAAACAAAAATAATAAATAAGTATATCATTTTTGGTTTATAAAAATTATGATGATTGCAATTCTCTTCACTGAAACTCCTTTTATAATGTTATTACTCTACCCTAAAATCCCTAGGTCCTCCCAATGGGCCGACAAGTTTCAATGAATCCCTGTCCAGGACTTTTAATTCACACACTCAAATAAGGGATATTGTACTCTCTTTTATGAAGAACTCATTTTATTTTCAATACTTTAATTTTTATTTTATTATGATGGTATATTATATTAAATATTTCCCTTACTGTAAATTTGATGTATAAATGATGAAATATTTCATTCACTATCATTAATCTAGTCATAGCTCTTTATGTACACCCATTAGCATGCCGAAATTTAATAAGAATTTTTTCCATATTTAGGTTTCTTCATTACTATTTTCCTTGAATAAAAAATTTCTAATGGTGGGATATTATTTTACATATCCCAATTACAGCCCATTTGGTATCCAAAAAATGATATACCCCTTTTTCTCTCATCAATCATTTTTATGAATTTTTACACAATGTCATTATGGTGCCAAAATTTCCGAATGATTTTCTATGAAAAAATATTATGTAGTGAATACCATACCCATTATTCTATAAATGGTATTCAACTTTATGAACATATACTTATTTTTTTAAGAATTACATGTATGAAATCTACATTCTTTATTCTTGGAATAAATTATAATGATGAAATAATCCTTTTAGTATAATCTATGTGTCACACTTAAGAAAAAAAATGTTATGAATATTACTATGGCACCCAAATAGTTCTCTATTACATTGTGTAATGTTGAGTATCTAGATAAATCTTAATGGGAAATGGGTGAAACTGATTTCGTTATAGTAATTTTCCCACCATGAATTATTTGTGGTTTAGAAGTGACCTATGACCAAGATTTAGTGTTTTATATTGTTTCCACATTTACCATGTTATGATTATCATATTACATCAGGCCTTGATATTCATATTCTCCTTTTCCTCATTGATAATCATATTAAATAACATTTATCACCTTTTCCAATTTTATTACATTACTGTGATTTATAGCACACCCCATTCTTATGTATGTCCCAAGGTAATCCATTAAGTTTTTAGGTTCGAAGGAATATTTTAATGATGTTAAAGAAGTTTTCAATATAGCATGTTAAGGAATTTTTTTATAATACTACCATATCCCATGTTACATATTTTGTGTTATGTACTTAATCTCCAAATAAACTAGACTTTCCAATATTTTGGGTTGTATTGATTATAATTTTATGCAATAAATCATGTATTAATTTATAATAAAGAGAATGGTTGTTAAATAAATCATAAACACAAAAATAACAATTAATAACCATGCATCAAAGAATCAATTCCCCAAAAATTTGTATGTTCCCATGACCATATATCATAAGAATTCCATGTCATAATAGTGAGAATTTACAATAGAGAACCCCAAAAAAAAAGGAACCATGAAAATCACCAAAGTGGGTCTTAATGTCATTTTTGGTCCCCTCATCCATAATCTATACTAAATCACAAAATATCCAACTAACATAAGGCCTTTACTTTATCCTGACCTACACCATTGATGAATTCTTAGGTATAAGAATCCACTAGATATGGATGTCTGTACAACTTTGTAGGCCACCACTAATGGTGAAAAATGAAAAATGTAGTTTAAAAACATTTTAAGATATAGTACATATGAAAAATAAATAAATAATAAAATAAAACATGTTTACTTTTTAATATTAATCAATTTCACCAAACATTTTTCTTCCTATTCAGTGTGACATCTAAACACATAAAACATTCTTCATCCCATACCATATTTCTAAACCATTGAAAAATGTGTTTAACACATTCAATCATGATGATTTTTTTTATAAATTCCAATTAACAATGATTCTCGGAACATCCGTCGAAGTAATCTTACATTGTCCATGTTCATTGGAACATTGAGCATCAATCCAACATCTAATGCATGAAGTACATTAGTGGTTCATATAACGTCAATTAGAACTGAACCAATACTATTTATCCTTATTCCAATATCCCAACCATAATATTTTTTACATCCTTTCAAGGATTATCATCAATGACCTATTTATCTACAATAATCACTAGGGTGAGCCATAAAATTAATAAATATTCATATTTTTCATCACATTTAACATCATACCGAAATTCTAGGACTAGATTTATTTACCATTTATCCATTACCATAAAAATTAAAAATTATACTAACCCACTAACAAAAAAATCATTCCACCTTTACTTTTTGACCAAATTTAACATTTATAACCTGATAACCCATTTTACTTTAAATATTATCCAAAAACCCCTTAGTAACATTCTCATATTTCCAAAATAATTAAAATTTGTTCAACCTCATAATCCTTATCCTTATTCATCTGAAAACTAGTTTCACCGTTTTCAAGGGAGGTAAGACCCCATAGGAGGCCTTACGTTTAGTCTGATAATCATCAAAAAAACCAATATGGTACATGAATGGTGTCATAGTTCATTTATATTTCAAATTAATTTTCGTGAACAAAGACATAATTTCAATGAAAGGTAGAGTGTTGGGAAAATCAATTTCACATGAATATTTTTAAGACAATGGAAGAAAGGTTGTAAACCATCTACCTCTTGCACATAGATATAAAATCAATGTAAAAAGATACATGATTTGAAAAAAATAAATCTCAAAACAAAATGTGAAGAACACCCTAGAAAAAGGGTTTACAAGATTCTGATAATTTTAAAAAAAAAACTATAGTTTTTTTAAAAAATGTTGAAGGAATTAGAATGTAATCTCATTGAGGGATTCTTTTCTCAGTAGACTACACATGAGATTCCTAATAATATAAGGAGGATTATTGTAACATCCCAAGTAAATAAATAATATTACATTTTAATGTTTATCAATATTTGTGAATAAAATGTTAAAATTACTTTAAAGGGAATTCTATGCTCGATGGCGTACCCAATACATAACAACAAGTTTCTTTGAAATATTACATTGCACACTAATAATATAATAATATTATAATAGTTAACGCCTAGTTTTTGTAATGTAGGTAATGAAAAAAAACAACTACAAAATTATTACATATGTTTGTTAAATATTTTTACATTTATCCAATAAATTTTAGAGGCTTAAAATCCAAATGAATCCAATTTTATGAATAAGTACTCTAAAATTTTTAAAATATTGTTTTACCGCCTTTTGATGGAGATTTTTTTTAAATATAACTTTTGAAAATTTTATAAGATTTATATGTCAAAATAAACTTATTCTTTATGATTTGTACATTGAAATTTACTTTGGATAAATTTTTGGTATTTTTCTGACAATGTTCATTTTTTTAATAGTCAAAAATACTGCATTTTACATCAAAACTACATTTTTTTATAATTTAAATATACGGTTTGATTATCTTCTTAATTGGTTTTGAAGTGTAATTAGAATATATTTTTACCATTTAATTCAATTGTGGTAATTATAATTAATTTCACTTTGAAAATGTACATTAACAGGTGCCAAACTTTTCATATATATTGTTTGAAAAAACCCGCAATTTGTTTTGACAACGGGAATTATTTTTAAATTAATTATTTCAATTTATGTGTTTGGAATTTGGAAAAATGGATTCCATATTTGGAATCATAAGGTCCAAATTAGGTAATTAGGAATCATTTTTTGGACATTATGAATAATAATGACGGTAATTCTCTCTAATAACCGTGATTAATTAGTAATCGGGTTGTTAAGGATAATAAAATAATATCATAATAACAACAAATGACCACAACATGTGTCCAAATGATACTGGTTGTGTCCTGGCCGACCATGGGATACCTTGTGCCAAACTTTGGGACCCCATCGAATCACTTTTGTGTGATAGTGACACTTTATCATTTTATTTTTAAAGAAAGGAAAATATAACAAAAGTATGTATCGCCCAAGTAAAACAATTTTAGTTTTGTCTGTGTAAATTATCTCTTTGACAATAAATATTATTGGAAATCTAAAAATATTTCTTACATCATATTTTTTTTTATAATTTTTATACATTATATAAATTTATTTATTTATGACACCATGTTGATGCAGTGATTACCTCATTAATGAACGATTTAAATAAAATGAAAAGATAATGTAAAATCTAAGACATACACTTGGAAAAAACATATTTTATGAGTATATTTCGAACAATTATCACCTTATCCTCTAAATATATCAAATTGGGACCTTTAAAATCTGAAACACATTTTCAAATAAAGTAACATTTCATGACTTTCCATGAGTGCCCCACCTCCCTCTTATAAAAGGCCCCCACCTCAACCTCCTTACTCACACCTCTCAACCCTTTTTCACGGCCAAAACCTGCCCATTTCATCTCTCCACATCCCTCTCTTCATCATTTAAGCCTAACCTTAGGCAGAAATCTCTTCAAGAAACCCTTTTGGTTCAAACCAATGGGAGTTACCGGATTTAAAGTTAATGTATTCTCTTATGTTCTTTTGTTTTATTTTACTTCTCCAACCCCCTAAAATCTTTTTATTCTTTTATTTTGTAACAAAACCAGTATATTAAATATACTATGATGTTTTTATAATAAGTATTAAATATAAACTTACACAAACATTCATCTAATGGTTAAAGATCATACTGTTTCTATGGATGACGAATTACTGCCTCACGAAATGATGATTGTTCGATATTCTTTTAACACCTTTAAAGGTGGCCATTATGATGTCACTATATTTTAGATATGATGTATATGGTTTTTTATATGCTTCTGTATTTTATATTTAAAACATACCTTTATTCTTTTCATGTTGTGCAAATGCAATAATTTCATATGAGGAAGTGTGTACTACCGCCCCCTCAAGTGATGTGACTCTTTCATGCAATACATGGAATGTATAAAGAATGAAATTAATAAAAATATGTGATCTATATAAGATATATATAATACTGGAATTGTAATATATATATATATATATCTCAATTATTTTTAATTCCATTAATATGACAAAGAAATGAAAGTAGCTTTTATGCGTACGTACGGCCTACCGTCTCCATGAATAGTGAATTTCATTTATTTTTAACTACAAATGTTATGAAATAGTATAAAATGAATATGTACTTGATATTTATGAAATTAAAATCATTAATACTATTCTGGAGATGATGTACTTATAACTACATGGATAATTCTTTTCAAACAAGTTCATTTTTGACTCATGTACCAAACATCGACAAAAACATCTGATATCAACTAACATAATTAACTAATTATTATAACATTGTAATATGTGATATGAATTGAATAATAAACTTTAAAGGATGTAATTAAGAAATTATAAATTGAAAAAAGTTTATTATTCAGGAATATAAAGAAATGAACAAGACAAGTCAGACATGAGGTAAGGGATCCTACCTCTCTCGTTGTTTTTAAGTACTCTTTTTTATGTAACTTTCTTTTAGCTCCTGTTTATTATGTTGGGGGATGTTATTTTATATTCCTCTTTCTGTAAATTTTACGTTAATATTATGAGAGAACCTATTTTATCTCATCAATCCATTTTTGGATGTTTTATGTGGCGTCGTTAGGCTACCGAATTTTCATAAGGGGATTTTCATCTCACTTTTTATTCCCATGAGATTCATGCTACATTTTCAACTATTTCCTTACATGTGGTGTATGTACTGCACATTATTTTACAAATTGTATAATATAATCTCATTTATGGGTATTTAAATGTTCATTGTATGACCCGTCTTTCAGGGGGTGTACGTTTCGAAAGTTTCCCAAATCGGTAAGGGAACCTTTCACACACCTTTTTTTAAAGACTTATTTTGTTATGTCTTTTAATTTATATATTTTTATATTGGGATATGTTTTTATATATCCTTATTGATGTAAATTTTATTTCCAAGTGATTAGATACCATTTTTTTTTTCATCAACTAATTTTATGAATTTTAAAGTGACGTCGTTAGGCTGTCAAATTTTACCAAGGGAACTTCTTAACCCAATTTCAATTTATTTGGGTTCAACATGTAGTTATTAAATATGTAATCCTTTGAATATGTGTGAATGACCATTGATTTTTTACACTTAATATCCACTTATATTGGGTGTATTTATATTTGTCACACATTATTATGAGATTGATTTATCGTTAATTTAAGGAAACCTTCGTTATAATGGATTTCATCTCATTTTATATTTCTGTTGAGTCTTAATTGTTGTTATGAACCCATTCACTATTATATGGTGTATATACTATCCTTTGGAATGTTATATCATGAATCCCTTTATTCTCATGATATTATAAATTTCTGATTAAATGTTATACCTTAATTATTGTATTCAAGTGTCTCTCATTTTGTTAAAAACCCTTAAACTAAAATATTATTTTAAATGTTTTAATGATTTATTCTTATAAATATTTATCATTAATATCCATGTCTTCAAAATTGTTTTAAGGATTTATTTATATGGATATTAATGGTTTAAAATGTTAAAATCTTCAAATTGGTATGGGACACTTTGATTCAAAAATCTCTTTATTAAATGCTTTAAATGGTTTTGAAAATGGTTTTTAGAAGGGATTCATTATTTCAATATCTTAAAATGTTAAATTGTTATTGCAGTGTAGGAATGTTATCTTTCCTCTATTTTTATGTTATGTGCTATGATTATGTTATGGTTCTTGGGAATATTTTATGAAGACGGGTGGTTCTGTGATAAACTAAGGGCGGGTGAGCCCGATATAGCTCTCCAATGCACTGGGTACCATGAAGGGGTTAAACACTGTGGTTTCTTCGAAGAGATTTAGGGAATATACTATGATGGGTACTCAAAATGTAACCATGAGGGTTACTCCCTTCTTAAGAATGTTATGAATGCCTCAAGTTACCTTTATATCTTATGATTTCAATGAGTTATTCATAAATCTTATTATTTCATGAGGTATGTTAAAGTGCTTATGTTTTATGTGTAAAGTATGATTTCATTGATTCTTATGTATACATGGACTGATGTTTTCTTTCCATATTGTAATAACCCTTACTGAGCTTTTAATTCTCATCCCATGTTTTTGAAATGTTTTTCACATGACATAATGTTGAATAGGGGCAGGGATGGGATCAAGGAAATGCCAAGCTATCTAAAACAAGGAACTAGACATGACTCTTTTGTTAAAGCGTTTTTATTTTGTGAAAAAATGGAAACTGAGTTGATGTGTCTACTTTGTAACCTTTGAGATGTAATAGTCATGTCCTAATTCTCTAAAACTCTAAACCTAAAAAGATCCTCAATGTGAATTATTCAATTTAATTCAATATTAGTAAGGTTTAAGGCCGAATCCTTATAGTTGGTATCAAAGGTATGTTTAGATAACATTAGAGGCTAGAGTGTTGTTTAATAAAAAGTGACAAGTTGTGTATAACCACAATGGTTTGGATATTAGATGGAGTCACTATTTTTTTTAATTAGAATGAGTTTGAGATAACTTGGATAAGTTTAGATTGGTGTTTATATTCCTCTTTATTATAAGATGATTTTACTGATATACTCACACTGAACTTTTTGGTTTTAGTAAATGGATGGATCTAGCAGGCACCAAAGTGAGAGTGGATTTGAAGAAAACTGTGATAGTTTAATGAAAGAACAACTGAATGATACGGGAGCTACAATGATAAATCTTGTAGTTATCCTCAACCAACTATCTGGAGTCATGATTGACCACCAGAACCTTAGTGATTTTTATAAGGCATCGTATATGCGAGAAACAAATCCCTATGGATGTTCAGGTAATATTCATAAAGGTAAGTATGTTAAAAAACCTATGTGTCAAAGATGTGGAAAGAAACACATAGGAAAATATTTCAAAGGGATATAAAGATTCTATAGTTGTGGAAATGAAGGACATAAAGCAAGAACCTACCATGGAAAAAGGAAGCATCTAGTTGACACTAGGAAAGGGAAAGATGTTCTTTCTGAAGGATCAATTGAATGTTTTAAATGTGTTGTGCATGCTCATTATGCAAACACATGTCCTATGAAGATGTTTTGGGAATCGGGTCACCAATATCGTACAAATATTCATTTACCAAGACCTAATGCCATTCCGATTGAGGATGAAGAAACTAACAATGACCAATGAAAGGTATGGATTATTTATTAACATATGTTTTTCTATTATTGGAATCTTAGGATATGATTCATGATTTTGTTTGTAGGAAAGAAGTATTTCAGAATAAGTTGAAAAGGACTGGTTAATGGAAAATGAAGAATGTTGAATGAGTAAGAAGTCATCATATAAGGGATTCAAGAGTTATGGTAGATTTTAGGATGGTGAAATTCTTAAATGTATTAAGTCTCTTTTGATGATGGGGTTGCATTAGAAGACTTTTTATAGTATATGTAACCCTGATTTTTGATATATGAAAATTTTATTCAAGGAATAATTATCCTTTATTTTGTGGATATAGTTATAAAGAACCCTTTGGGTTTATATGATCCTTGAATTTGAGGCAATTACTTGTTAATACATTTTGTGTTGTAAAATGAAATTTATTAGATAACCTTTGTGGTTAAATTAGGTTAGGGTTATTTTTGAAGAAATTACCTCCTTTTGGGGAATTTTTTAAGAATTATATAGTTTTGGAAAAAGGACAACATGCAGACCGTGTGACAACCCGTTGTGTTAGACAAAGCTACAGGAATCGAACCCACAACCAAAGTGCAACTTGTGTTTATATCCTACCACTTAACTACGTGAAGTCCCTGGTTCATTTGAATGATTATTTTTAGTTAGATGATTTTATTAATTAAGAGTAAGTTGATTTTGGGTTATCTATGGAAATGATTAGCCTATCATGGAAGATATGTGATTAGGTTAATTATTTTTCAGTATGAGACATTAAGAGTAACTGATGTTATTTTAGAGAAAAATGTTATGATTTATCTTAGGAGACTATGTGATTAAATCCTTAAGAGATTTGGGTTTCAATCATAGTTTGGTTTACATTGAATAATTTTATGGATAGATGTTTATTGAATGGTCTTTGTTGAACTTTGGGTTTTGTTTTAAAAATTTTGGAGATTAGGAGTAGTTTTTCTTTTTGTTAAAAAATTATCCTTTTTGGGTATTATCTGATCTCGTACAAAACTTTTTGGTTTTGTTTTGGTTATGGTCTAAATACATGGGAAATATATAGTTCTCTTTTGTGGATTAGTTGATTCTCATGAAGTTGATTATAGTACTCATAATGCGAACAAGTCTTCCTAAATACTCATCTTTTGAAGAAAATATGAGTTTGAGTAAAGAATCTAGTAAAATTTGAAAGTCTACATGAAAAGTAAATATGTTTCCTCATTATTTAGTTAAGCTAAAAAATATATTCCTCAAGGAAAAGTTACTTAAAACAAAAATGTTTTCTGTTAACTTTTCCTACTGGGGAATCAAATACCGTTTAACCAATCCCATTTTTGTGATTTTCTTTTGGTTAAATTTCTCCTAGACATGTTTACTATCACTCTCCATCAGAACATGACACTTATTTCTCTCCCATATCCATATTTTCCCACTTGTAATCGTAGTATGGGTTAACTCAGGTGACCTTTTTACTTCTCTACCTTTCATTTGAAGTCATAGTTTTATTAACTCTTGTTCCGATGTGGGACTTTCAATGAAGTTTAAAAGCCAAATTTTGAAATTAAGAGGACGCAATTCCCAAAAGGGGGAAGGATGTAACATACCAGGTAAATAAATAATATTACATTCTAATGTTTATCAATATTTTTGAATAAAATGTTAATATTACTTTAAAGGGAATGCTATGGTCGATGGAGTACCCAATACACAACAATTAGTTTCTTTGAAATCTTACGTTGCACACTAATAATATAATAATATTATAATAGTTAACTCCTAGTAGTTGTAATGGCAGGAATGAACAGAAATAACTACAAAATTATTACATATGTTTGTTAAATATTTTTACATTTATATAATAAATTTTAGAGGCTTAAAATCCAAATGAATCCAACTTTAAGAGTAAGTACTCTAATATATTTAAATGATTTTTTACCGCCTTTTAATGGTGAAAATTTATTTACATATATGTTTTGAAAATTTTATAATCTCTATTTTTCAAAATAAACTTTTTCTTTATGATTGGGACATTGAAATTTACTTTGGTTAAATTTTTGGTATTTTTCTGACAATGTTCATTTTTTTTGAATAGTGCAAATTACTGCATTTTACATCAAACTGATTTTTATTATAATTTAAATATATAAATAGATTATCTTTTTAATTTGTTTTAAAGTGTAATTAGAATTTATTTTTACCATTTAATTCAATTTGGGTCATTAGAATTAATTTCACTTTGAAAATGGACATAAACAAGTGCCAAACTTTTTATAGATATTACTTTAATAAAACCCTCTATTTGTTTTGACAACAGTATTTATTTTTAAATTAATTATTGCAATTTAGGTGTTTGTAATTTGTTAAAATGGATTCCATATTTGGAATCATAAATTCCAAATTATATAATTAAGGATCTTTTGTTTTTGGACATTATGAATAGTAATGATGGTAATTATCTCAAATTATCGTGATTAATTAGTAATCGAGTAGTTATGGATAATAAAATAATATCATAATAATAACAAATGACCCAAAAATGAGTCCTAATTCTACTGATTGTGTCATGTCCGAATAGAGGATGCATTGTTCCAAACTTTGGGACCCCATGGAATCACTTTTGTGTGATAGTGACACTTTATCATTTTATTTTTAAAGGAAAATATAACAAAAGTATGTATCACCCAATTTAAAAAAATTTAGTTTTATCTGTGTAAATGATATCTAAGATTATAAATATTCATTTTAAATATAAAAATATTTCCTACCTGATAGTATTTTTTTATAATTTATATACAGTTAATAAATTAATTTTTTTATGACACCATGATGATGCAGTTATTACCTCATTAATGAACGATTTAAATAAAATGAAAGATAATCTAAAATCTAAGATATAAACTTGTAAAAAACCTATTTTATGAGTATATTTAGAACCCTTATTACCTTATCTTAGAAATATATCAATTTGGTTCCTTTAAAATCCAGAAATCATTTTAAAATAAAGTAACATTTGTTGACTTTCCATGAGTGCCCCTCCTCCCTCTTATAAAAGGCCCCAAACTCTACCTCCTTACCCACACCTCTCAAGCCTTTTTCTTGACCAACCCCTTCCCATTTCATCTCTCCACATCCCTATATTATTTATTTAGGCCTCACATTAGTCATAAAGCCCTTCAAGAAACCATTTTGGTTCAAACCAAAGGGATTTACCCGATTTAAAGGTAATGTCTTGTCTTATGTTCTTTTGTATTATTTTGCTTCTACAACCCCATAAACTCTTTTTATTTCTGTATTTTGTAACAAGAACACTATCCTAAATATACTACTATGTTTTTATAATAATTTTTTGAGCTGAACTTACACACACATCCGTCTAATGGTTAAAGAACATACTATTTCTGTGAATGGAGAATTACAGCCTCACGAAACTATGATTGTTCAATATTATTTTAACACCATTAAAGGTGGCCATTATGATGTCAATGTATTTTATATATGCTATATATGGTATTTATGTTTTCTATATTATTCTTTATTTTTTATTTAAAACATACCTTTATTCTTTTCATGTTTTACAAATGCGATAATTTCATATGAAGAAGTGTGGACTACCGCCCCCTCAAGTGATGTGACTCGTTCATGCAACACATGGAATGTATAATTAATGAACTTATGTGACCTTTTTAACTTATATATTATACTGTAATTTTAATATATATATCTCTCAATTATTTTTAATTCCATTAATATGACAATGGAATGAAAGTAGCGTTCATGCGTACGTACGACTTGCCGTCTCCATGAATGGTGCATTTAATTGATTTTTATCTCTGAATGTTATGGAATCATATAAAATGAATATTTATTGGATATATATGATATTTAAATCATTAATACTATTCTGGATATGATTTAATTATGACTACATGGACAATTCTTTTCAAACAAGTTCATTTTTGGCTCATGTACCAAACATCGACAAAAACATCTGATATGAACTCAAATAATTAACTAATTATTATAACATTATAATATGTTATATGAATTGAATAATAAAATTTAAAGGAGTTACTTAAGAAATTATAAATTGAAAAAAGTTTATTATTCAATAATATAATGAAACGAACAAGACAAGTCGGACTTGAGGTAAGGGATCCTACCTCTATCTTTCTTTTTAAGTACTCTTTTTTATGAAACTTTCTTTATGCTCCTCTTTATCATGTTGGGGATGTATTTTTATATTCCTATTTCTGTAAATTTTATTTTAATATGACGAGAGACCCGATTTTATCTCATCAATCCATTTTTGGAAGTTTTAGGTGGCGTTGTTAGGCTGCCAAATTTTCATAAGGGGATTTTTATTTTACTTTTTATTCCTCTGAGATTCATGCTACATTTGCCACTATTTCCTTAAATGTGGTGTATTTAGTGCACATTATTTTACTATTTGTATAATATACTCTCATTTATTGGTATTTACATCTTCATTTTATGACCCTTCTTTCATGGGGTGTACATTTTGAAAGTTGCCCAAATCAGTAAGGGAACCTTTCACACTTATTTTTTTAAAGACTTATTTTGTTATGTATTTTAATTTAAATAATTTATGTTGGGATATGTTATTATATATCATTATTGTTGTAAATTTTATTTCCAAGTGATGAGATACCATTTTCTCTCTCATCAACTAATTCTATGAATTTTAAAGTGACGTCGTTAGGCTGTCAAATATTACGAAGGGAACATCTTAACCCAATTTTGATTTTTTGGGTTCAACATATAGTTATTGAATATGTAATACTTTGAATATGGGTGAATGACCATTGATTTTTTCCACATAATATCCACATATATTGGGTGTATTTATATTTGTTACACATAATTATGAGATTGATTTATCCTTAATTTAAGGATACCTTCTTTATAATGGATTTTATCTCATTTTACATTTATTTTGAGACATAATTGTTGTTATGCACCAATTAAATATTATATTATTTATATACTATCCTTTGGAATATTATATCATGAATACCTTTATTCTCATGATATTATAAAGTTCTGATTAAATTTTATTCCTCAATTATTGTATTCAAGTGTCTCTCATTTTCTTAAAAACCCTTTAACTAAAATATTGTTTTAAATGATTTAATGATTTATTCTTATAAATATTTCTCATTAATATCTATGTTTTCAAAATGGTTTTAAGAATTTATTTATATGGATATTAATGTTTAAAAATGTCAAAATCTTTAATGTGTTATGAGACAGTTTGATTCAAAAATCACTTTATTAAATGTTTTAAATGGTTTTTAGAATGGATTCATTATTTAAATATCTTAAAATGTTATATTGTTATTGAAATGTGGGAATGTTGTCTTTCCTTTATGCTTAAGCTATGTGCTTTTATTTTGTTATGGTTCTTGGGAATTGTTTATGAAGATGGGTGGTTCTGTGATAAACTAAGGGCGGGTGAGAACAATATAGCTCTCCAATGCATTGGGTAACGTGAAGGGGTTAAACGCTAAGGTTACCCCTGAAGAGATTTAGGGAATATACTGTGATGGGCATTCCAAACATAACCCTCAGGGTTACTCCCTACGTAATAATGTTATGAATGCCTCAAGTTACCTTTACGTCTTATGATTTCTATGAGTTATTCGTAAATATTATGATTTCATGAGGTATGTCAAAGTGCTTATGTTTTACGAGTAAAGTATGATTTCATTGATTCTTATGTACACATGGACTGATGTTTTCTTTCCGTATTGTTCTAACCCTTTCTGAGCTTCTTATGCTCATCCTATGTTTTTGAAATGTTTTTCACATGACATAAAGTTGAATATGGTCAAGGATGGGATCAAGGAAATGTGAGGCTATCTAAAACAAGGAACTAGACATGAATCTTTTGTTCAAGAGTTGTTATTTTGTGAAAAAAATGGAAACTGAGTAGATGTGTCTTCTTTGAAATCATTGATATGTAATAGTTATGTACTACTTCTCTAAAACTCTAAACTTGAAAAAATCCCCAATGTGAATTATTCAATTTAATTCAAGATTAAGTATGGTTTAAGGCCGGGTCCTTATAATTATCCTTGTAATATTGGGAATATTTTTCAATATAAAACATTCTTATGGATAAGGAAATTTTGGAGTAATTGGGTGAAAAGTGAATAAATATTCAGATAAAAAATCAGAAATTTTCCACTTTTTATGAGGCGCATGTTTTGGCATCAATGTTTTAAAAATCATGCACCATCCATAAATATTACAATAACCAAAATAGATATAAGTCATCGAGTTCTGATGGATGTTCACATTGTTAAACAATGATGTATCTATATACTCACCTTTATTCATGAGGACTCAATACACATTATGTCCTTGTCTATAGGTCATGCTTAGTACTAACTATGATCCAACCATGCACCATGCACTACATAAACTCTATAATGATTTTTTCATGTTATGAATCCCATGGACACTCATGTGATCTTCCATACTATTTGGAAACATTTCAATAATCATTTTATATAAATGATTTTTATAAAAAATCTAACAAAAACATTCCTCATCTACGTTAATGGCCTTGCATAGGGTACTCATACCAGAGAACATAAATGGATATATATGTAATTAAATATATTTTCGCATTTATTAGAATTTTATGTATATCCAATGTAGTATCCTTAAATTAAAATATTTATTCTTAGGGTTATCAATTCAGATAGAATAAATTTATATATATTCAAGATGATAGATTCATTTATCCTATTGTATTTTATGATTGTTTATATTAATTTAATTTAATTTGAATAATTAAATATCAGGTACAAAATCTATACTTAATAAAATAATTTAAATTCATGTAAATATATTTTCATTATTAATAAATTAATATGAATTTAAATGTCAAAACCTTTAGAACGTATTGGAAAAAATTATAGATACATAATGTAAAAATATATACCCTTATAATGTAAAAAAATATAGAATTGTTGTTATCGTTTAAATAAACATAATTAGATGGTCAGTGTTTATAAGGAATAAAATAAACTATTTTTAAACCAATTGAAACCATATAAATTTTATATAAATTCCAAATGAAAATTAGGTGTATCTGATTAAATATATTTTATAAGAAATAGGGATGTAAAATTTTATTATGATGAAATATCTTAGTTAGTATCCATTGATTGAAAGATGAACTTAATTTAAAATTGACTTAAATCAACTTTATAAATGATAGAGGCTCCAACAGCTAAAAGAAAAATCTCCTTATATATTCTATATAACTTGTTATAATTAATTTACATATAAAACCACACATAAATGGAATATATGTGTATTTTTTAATCATGGGTGAATATAAAATTTTAAAACTGTCAAGAAATTTTGTTAGTAATGGTTTATAGATGAAGTGTAATGTTAGTAAAAATGGATATAACATGGTTAAGATATGATAAGAATAATACATAAAATTATATAATGAAAATGTTTTTCTATGAATTTAATACATGAAAAGGTCGTTATAATAATTGGGTAAATATAAATTTAAATGGGTGAGAAAAAGGACCCTTTCCTCTGGGTGGTAACAACTATAGAATACGGGAATAATTATATAAAATGAATAATCAACCAAGTAATTTTAATAAATATAATCATAATATATTTTAAATACAATAATTTATTCATAAGAAGCTACATTAATATATTCATTAGAGTAGAGTAGTCCCAATTGGAAATGAATAGTTCTAAATTGGAACCCTTAAATTACTTAAGATACATTGCTTAGAATAGTACAATCTAACTACGGAAACATTAAAACATTAGAAAAGGGGATATGAGAGGGACTCTATTAGTGAGAGATGAATTTAAATATTTTGACCCTATGTGGAAGAAATCGTACGAGGGGTTGTGTATGTATAGGTGTGATGTGTTTAATTTCTTTGAATAAATCCTTGAATATTTTAATTTTCTATTATTTTATGTGCGTCACTTCAATCATAGTTACCCATTATCCATTTAATGGTAAAATTTAATATTTAGTGATAAATTTAGACTAATGGAATCCAATTGGTAATTTTTGGGCATGGTAACATATATATGATATCATATTTATCGTATGTTAAATTATATCACAATTTTTAACTATTTTACCCATGATTGTAATATTTAAACACCTAACTAATTTTAAAATCCTTAGTCCAAATATTTAATTTTTTTATAAAATGAATATAATAAATATAATAAATTTTTATTTTTAGTAAATAATTCAAAAAAATGAATCAATATAATGAACTATACTCAATACAGGTACAACACTATTAAAATGAAAAAATTAATTATATAATTATTACCTTATCAATATTTGATTTCTATTGTATGATATTAATCTTATAATTACATTAAAATATTTTAATTTATGGATTTTTAAAATTATAAAATATACTTATTTCTATTTAGATTAATTTTTTTAACGGTTTAAAAATAAATTTTTTCCATACAAAAAAAATATATTTTTTATTATTATATTATTTTGTAAATATGGATTTAAAAATTATACTAATTATAAAATGTACAAATATATTGATTTTTTTAATATATTATTTAACCTATAAAATATATATTATATTGTATTATTTAATACAAAAAAATATTATATGACATTTAAATATATATATATATATATATAAGTATTTTTTATTAATTTCAATAGTTCCTATTATATAATTACTATGAACGAATTTAATATATAAAGACTAAATTTTTTTCTTTTAAATAAATTAATAATATAATGATCATAGGAAAATAATTCTAAAAAATTAAAATGTATTTCCACAATGAATTGTGAAATTTGTAAAACGTTATTTTATATAAACAATTAATGAAATATATTGTATTTGTTATTATGATTTCACTGGGACCCACCTGTACATCACAATTAATGTGTGTGATGGATTTTTCCTTATTTTCCAAATTGAAATTGTGGGTGGCTTTCATCACATTCAATGACGATTTATTATCCTTGATTGAAATATGATAATGGGATGTCAGTTCCACCAACCATGGATTTTTTCATGGAGCTCGTTGGAGAGTTTGGTTGCCCCTCAGATATTAAGTCATGTTTGTGGAACTCATTCCTGGCTACATATCTCTATAAAAACCAGTTAATTACACAACTTCTTTCTTGGTAGGGTAGCAACCATCAATCAAGAGTGTAGTCGTATAGGGAATCTCTAGGCAGGTCTAGATGTTGGGTGAATTGGTTACCATTAAATATTCCACTTAATAGCTAATATAATATAACAAATCTTACGTCTGGAACCCAAGTAATCTCATATCAATCATGTGGTAACTGAAACATTGGGATTACGCTTTCCAAGTATTTTTTCTCCAGGCATCCCATTTCTATTTCATGGGGTGGGTGTTATGGATGAGGTATGAAGTTCTACACCAAGTGGACACATATCAAGGCACGAGTTTAAAATAGTGTGGAGATTTATATTTCAAATATGGTAGGGATTTAATGTGGATGTATAACCCATAGAATATAACACATATTTTTAACATTTTATTGGATGAAGCACCCTATAAGGTGGATCATGAGTTTACCAATGTGGAATAGTTTCCTTGTGAAATAGATCTAAAATGTCCATCCCATCTAGGGAAGAAGTCTCACATTAATTTATAGAGTAGATCTACTTCTCTTTGTTTTCGATATATATATTACAATTTTTGAATTAAACACCCTATGGAGGTTGATCTAGGAGGTTAATCCCAAGGATGGAAAATAATAATAGTTTACTTTTTTTGATCGAACAACTGAAGACGAGGATCTCAGAGGTTCATCCCTAAGAGGGAACACCTGGATAGTTTAATAATTTAAATCAAAATCATTTTTATATGGATCTAGGAGCGGTATCCCTAGGAGGGAACAAGTGGATAGTATACATGTTTGGATTTAACACAATGGGAGGAAGATCCAAAAGTTATGTCTACATGAGTGAACACCTATAATGTTTACCATTTTTATCAAAATCATTGTGATGGGAATCCAAGAGGTGTATAAATAATAGAGAAGATGTACAAATTAATAGTCTTATAATGGATGTATTAAATTCCCTATATAGATGGATCCTGGATGTGGATGGATCAGATTCTTTATGATGAAAATTTGGGACGTGTTTCCCTAGGAAGAAAAATGTCCCACATGATTACACAAATGTAGGGATTGAACGTCAAGGAGGTGTCTTACAAAAATTATTTTGTATAAGTGGATCAAAAACCAAGTATTTTGATTCCCCGTTTTAAGGTTATGTCACATGATCAATCCATGAAGTTCAACATTGTGTGGAAATGAAGCAGTTGTCAGGGAAGGTTCGCTGATGAGGTATGGTGTAGGTTTTATGAATAAAAGGAGCCATATATAAGAGGATCAATCATGAGAAAATAGTGTTTTCATTATACATGTAATGTTCCTAGGTGATTCTTGGACCAACAATGATATTTTTGTGGAATATGTGTAAGAGCTTTATGGGCATTGCTATGAGAAGTGATGGTGTGGTTGGGGGATTACACCTGAAAGATTACCATTATAGGTTTCCCATCACATATTGAGGAAAACGATGAAATACCTTGATGATCATACATGGGGAATCATGTGACCTTAACATGGGGGAATTATATAGTTTTATGTTTCTAGCGGAGGTTGTTGATGTGTATTTTAGTGTCTTAAAACTAGGCCACAAATCTAGGCAGTTTTACATCATGTATCTCAGATGGGGGGGGGACTGACTCCTCATCCCTTGGGATGATGTGACCACCAATAATTATCATTTTATTTTAGATTTACATTTGAACTATCATTTATGAGTGATCAATCATGAGTTCTATGTTATAGTCCCTATGCTTAGAAGAAAAAGGGGTTAGTGCGCTTATATTAAAAACCATTTGGTAGTTCAGGATCTCGGGACTGACACGGAGTGATGTGGGCATCATGAGTTTGTTGAACTAGTAACAAAGAGCCTCGATGTTTTTTTGAACGATTACTACATTTATTTGGGGGAAATGGTCATTCAAACATCGTGAAGGGGTGTCAGTAGAAGGGATTCACCATAGAGATAACCAATATAGTGTTTTTACAAATATTAGGGGATTGTATAGAATTTATTTTCCAATTCTAGGAGCCTCATAAAGGTCAAGTTGTCATTAAAGTGGTAAGATTGGCAAAAAAATGTGCCTCATTCTTGATGTGAAGTCTTGATTCTAGAAGGGGGTAGTTCTCTAAGGATGAATCGTTCATAAAGCCTAAATTTCCTTAG
The DNA here is from genome assembly GCA_963277665.1 of Viscum album. Classification (NCBI taxonomy): domain Eukaryota; kingdom Viridiplantae; phylum Streptophyta; class Magnoliopsida; order Santalales; family Viscaceae; genus Viscum; species Viscum album. The sequence goes on from OY728126.1 coordinate 398,214,453, forward strand.
AGTATATGTTTCCTTCACAAAGGAATGTGAGTATGCTAAATGAATCTCAGAATTCAGTAGAGGTTATCAAAACTAATAAAGAGGTGGATTTTTTTTGGATTATATATGATTAGTAATATATTTTTCCTTTATTCGAGATGATAAGGTGGTTTATAGAACTAAAGAGTTTTAAAAATTGGGGGAATTCTTTGAATGTGGAATGGTCACTAACGATACATAAAAAGGAATATAGAATGTGGTATTTATAGAAAAAGGATTATAAAAAATAATGGAGGTCTACATGATTATTTAATAGTTTCATGAGTGGGTATGGCTTCATGAGTCCAAGAGTAATTATCTAGGAGATACCATCCACCCTCAACACATTCATGAAGAACTCAGTGAGTTAAAAATTAGACAGAGGTACCATTAAGAAATTGTGTGGCCCGAAGAGGATACAATTATCTGGGGAGTCTCAAGAGCTCTAGCCATTCTAAATTATAATTATCTTTATGAACCCAACCCTTAGAGGTAAATTTGGGAATTTTTTGATCATATTTTTCTAGAACCCAATGTTCCTTCCTTGAATAATCCCTTGACATGAATATTTTGTCGTCAAAAAATATCTCCCATAGAATGGGATCCAACGGGGACAAAGAGGGTCTGATTCTAAAGGATAATCACCGAAAATGGTAAATCAAATATTTTTCACAAATATTGTTCTTGATTTTTATTCATGATGGTTGGTTGAAAAATACCATAGACGACCATATACCTATTAATAGTGGAGGGGCTCTTGAAAGGGACAACCTTACTCTCACAAAACAAGAAATATAATGATCAATTTTTGCAAGGCTCACACCCATAACAAGTGATTTTTTGATCTAGATACCCATTACTCACGAATCACACTATCTATAAAAGCCTTTCCCCATGACTTATTTTCAACTAAAAAGACTTTGAAAACCCAACCCCTATGAACCCTCTCATAATTAATGAAATTGAGGATAATTCTTCATGAACCCAACTCAAACGTACATTGTCTCTAATCATATGAACACTCGGGGAGTCAATGATGCTGCCATTAATGGAGTGGAAATGTATGGGAAAATGATGATTGGGGAAAGTGTTTGAAGAGCCTCAGACCATGATTCAATCACCTCTCTATAAAAATAGGCCCAAAAGGTGTACCTACTATACAAAAGGCTACATCTTTATAGAATTAGGCTGAGAGGTAATTTTATTATCCCCATAGTGAGAATATATGATCCATCCTACTAGTTTATGAGCATGCTCAGATAGTAATAGTAGAACAATGATGTTGCAAGCCACATTTGAAAGGACCATGGGACAATTAGAGAAGATACTATCTAGAACCACATGAACAATATTTATTAGAAGAATCGGGAGGTGGAGGTAACCTCTATAGTATTGGATGTTCATCAAGGTGGGTTTGGTGGATCTTCTCAAAAGATGGAACAATAAATATGACCCATTCTAGGGAAGAAATTTTAACAATGAATGGTCTTAGAACTATTGTGTATGCATATTGTGTTATGATATTGAATAATATATTAATAATTCATCTCCCTAAAACATATCATGGGCCTCATAGTATCTTGTTTACTTCCACCAATACATCACGCCTGACCATCTCAGTAGGTGGTTGTTGGGGACCAGCACATTCCATCAGAAACATGGGGAATTATTCACCAGTCTATGGGATATTTACCAAATCATATGGATCCCAATAAAAAGAGCCATTCATGATGATTTTTGATCTGCATATAATTTTTTTGGGAACTAAGAGAAAATTTTATCCCCTATTAGGGCATTGCAGCTTCTAGTGTACGTAACTAAAAAATAGAGTTCGATGATGAATGGTATCCAATTCAAGAAATGATTGTTCTATTTCAATAATGGGCTAGTGTTAAAGATAATTGAAATTCCATTAAAATTAGATGAAAAATATGAAAAATATTAGAATATATCATATTATTTAATTATGGATGAGGTATACTGGAAGTATTTGGGATAAAACATCATTCTTGAAGCCCTAGTGGTCCCGCTAGAAGAGTTTATCGTTGTCCTCTTTGACAGGTGGATAATCCATGTGAGTGACTCACATATGGTGGGTTAGACTTGAGATATTTATCATATAGAGGATACTGCCAATGTGGAATCATGTCAACTTGCCTATCATGGTATTAGAGAAACAATAAAAGGTTATTTATGCCATCAGTGAAGGAAAGACTCTACATCATGTTTGTGGGATCCTCTATTTCCAATAAAGCTATAAAAATGTGCTGATGAGGGGATATATAGAAATTGATCCCCATTAATCATTTCAAAAAAATATTGATCAATTTTTTTAAACATCCATGAGAGTCTCCCACTCATATTAGGAGTGGGGAAGTTCTGGAGATGGTTGAGTTAGAAGATCAGTTCAGTATTGACCCACACCCCCTTATAATAGAGGTAGTGAGTGATAATGGTATAACAACCATTTATTAAATATCTCATATCTTGTCATTACAATAAGAGTAACCAGTGTTGAGGCTTGACCATGAGGTGATCTACGAACTATAAAACCTGCATTAGTTAGCAAGGCAATTTTTATTCTTGTAGTGGCTGACATAGAGGGTGTACATAAAGGTTCCACAAGAGTTTCATCTCACATCTCTAAAGAACATATATAGCATGTTCAAATTTGAGGATGGTAAAATGGGAAATGGGTTATCACCACCTACCACTACCTAAAAAAATATATGTTTATATGCACAATATTGGGAGAAGATATATCAATAGGAGATGTTAAGGAACCATGATCCCTTGGCTAGAAAAGGAGTTGCTCTAGAACTATGGAGTAAGTGGAGAGTGGTTTACATTGCACAATTTGAAGGTGTGTTTACTTTGGTAGGAAGATATATTTTTTCCGAACAAGTAGTTCCTATTTTAGAAAAAGTGGCGACTGGAGGGAGAGGAGTAGGAGAATCAAGACTACTGATCTTGGGAAAGAGGTCATTGGACAAAGGGTATCCCTCTAGAGTGATCAGGGTAGTGCAACTACAAGGACTGGGGAAGTGATTATGGTTCCTCATTATTCACTATAATGTTGTGAATCAAGATTATAGGGATTCATGTGCACATAAAAATAAGATTACCATCCCATTTGGGTGTGTAAATATCTTACCATTGATGGGATATACCTCACTGCGATAGTCCCCGAAGAGGAAATATTCTATTATCCTTATGCAGATGCGATGTATTACTGGATCAAGATACATGACATGATCAAATCATTATGTAAATTGTTTCTCTTAAATGATAAATTTTGGATAATGTGGGGTATGTATTCACATCCATTTACCCCTGTGGTTCATGAGGTCGTGATAAGAACATAAATGAAGACTCAAAAGAGATATATGGAGAAGATTCTGACTGAGTTTTAGTTTGAGATAGAAATTTTGATTCTAATTAGGTAAAAACTATGAACTCATGTTATTTTGGAATTTCTCAACATTTAAAAATTATTCCTAACACCATTATTTCCTTTTCCATGAATCATAGAGCACAATGTAGGGGAATTCAATGATGATCTTTAGATATAATATAATGGAACCTCAATCCATAAAGGGGAGTGTGTGTGGGTCCACCATGATTTTAGGATCATGGGAATGCAATCAACTGTTGAAATGTAAACTAAAACCATGGGAGAATCCCTGGAGGAAACCTTGTCGGGGAGAATAATAGGTGAACCATTGGATGATCTTCGCTGGGTTTTACTACTCATATAATCCAGAGTTCATGTTACACCTATGTTAATCTTACTTCGCCTCTATATGTTTTTCTGGATCATTATTAAATAGCACTTTATGATGTGTTTGGATATTATCCCTCATCACTAATACGTGAGTTATTGGAAATTAGAGAAGTCAAGAAAGATATAGTGGGTGTTTCTACATTGATAGAGATGACCGAAGAGGATGTGGTTGTTAGGAAGATAACTGTGGTGCTACCTAAATGGACTGCTAATGTCATACCCACAATATAGGTGGATCAATATGGATCATGTGAGAATAGTGGAAATATGTATTCCAAAAAGGTTACCTGTAGTCGATGTGGAATAAAAATATCAGCTTTCATCAAAAAAAATTCTAATTAGGAATCTCAGATAATCACATCCCCCTTAGAGGCACCACAAGCGGCAGTTGATGCTTTAACTACTACTGAAGAGGATGACGATGACCTATTCACAGGGTATTCATGTAATGACCAAAACTATTATATATGGATTTTTTCCATCATATAATTATGTTATAAATACATATTTAATATAGGGATGCCAATAAATTCATTATTCTCATGAATTGATAAAGAAATAAGTAGTTGTTATATAAAATAGAGAACATAAACCAAATTAATAGTAACGTATCCAATGAAATAATATCCTTAGCATTAGGAATATTAATATTATAAAGAAGATATTAAACACACCTATGAATGTATAAATAAAATATTGGAAAATTATTAATGAAAATATTATATAATTACCTCTTTTTTTAGGTATTTTTTTAAAAAATAATTTTTTTTGATATTTTTGTAAAATGTAAATGGTTATATGAAATTTTTTAATTAATATAATGACTAAAAAGAAATATTTTTTTCATAAAATTTAAAAATCAATTTTTGTTTTCTTTAAATAGGTAATGTTATTAAAACATAATTTATTTTTCAAATGTAACAAAATCGTTTATATTTTTTAAATTTATATATTTATAATATATGATTATTTATTTAAAAATTAATTTTGTCATCTTTAGACAACCATTTTTATAAAAAGGAGTGAATTTTTGAGATATACAATTTAAAAAATGGTCTAGGTGAATTTTCTTATTTTTATAAAATAGTTTATTTGTTTGGAATAGATAAATACTATAATTTATGGTATAATATAAATACCTGAATTTTTGAGTCATGGATGATGTATGGATGATGTAATCACACTAATATTTAAATATAATTCACTATAAAATATATTTAAATATAGGGATCAAAAATATTTTTTATCTTTAGAAAAAATAAAAAACTAATGAATTTAATAATTAAAAAAACTTGTCTATTCCCCTATAAATAACAACCCACACCACCTCATCTCTTTAAAAATTTATAGACATGTAGAGTTTATAAATTTCAACCAAATCCCATTAAATTTTATCTTAGCTATGTTCAAGAGGTTTTAGTTAATTAAATACATTTATGATATTCTCAATGAGAAGATATTCAATAGGAATAATCATATTTCTTTCTCTTTTAATTTTCATTCTTTTTTTATTCAATCCATAAATCCCATATTCATAGAATAATTATTACTATAACATAATATAGATACTAGAATATTATTTTTTAATTGAATTTACATCATCAAACCTAGTCTCCTCTATTTTTATTCTAAAAATGAAACCATCACATGTGATGTGTCGATTTACCACCTTTTTGCATGGCATGTTTTCATTTTCCATTAACCCATTCATGGATGATTATAAAGCCGTTATTATGGTTCAAATTTTTAAATATTCACCTTATAACTTTTTAAATCATATGGTACATATTTTTAAACAAAATATTTAAAAGAGCCAAATTATTTCTTGATGGTTGATGAATCCTCAAGAATAAACAAAATCATTATCATTAAAATTTTATCTAATGAATATAAATCATATAAAAACGATTTATAATACCATTTAAATATTTTTATGTTCACTTTTGAGCTATAATTTCAATTTTAGAGAACTATTTTCATTTTACATCAACTTTTATACTTGTATACAAGTGAACTGATTATGAAAATGAAGAAAAATAATAGTCCGAGAATGATGAAGTTCAACTCTATAACTCATCATAATGGCCATTACTAAACTTAATAAAAAATTAGTAAATATAGTTAATGTAAAAGTGGTTACAAATTTAGTAATTAATGAATCTAATTTTATTATCCAGGATATTAATGTGAATTAAGACTTTGGACATAAGGTAATGGGATTCTCAAACCCAACTCCATTTCATTGGGTTATACATATTTCATTAACAATTTTCAGTATGGATATTATTTTAATATTAATAACATATAATTTTTTATTTTTAACTATTATTTTCAATGATAATCATTTTTTCAACTTGGATTTATGATAAATATATAATTATTCTAAAAGAAACTATTCTATCGAAAACACATGTTTACTCTTCTTGAGATAATTATCTCTTTAATCAAGATTTTTGATTCTAAAACCATGTATATTTTTCTATTTTTATTTAAGAATCTGAAAATAAATTCAGGAATGTATTTTTTAAGAAATTTTTATGAAAACCATTACATTCTATGGGTTATATTATGACTATTATATATATAAGTTCTATGAGGTATACATGATTATTTAAATTTTATGATCTGATTGGTGGTCCTAAAATTATATATCTATCTAATGCATTGGGTAATATGATTTATGTAATTATAAAATGATTAATATTGTTGAACTTGATGATATAATTATTCGTATTAAATATATAATAATCATTCAAATATGTTATGTGTAAACATGATTTTAGATCTATTCCAAACTATGTGTTCTATTTTACCATTAAGACATGATGTTTTATTTTATAATATCTACATTCCATGAATTTTTCTTATATTTCCCCATATTATTTTGATAATAATATTATTCTTAATTTATGATAATGATTAATATGTTCATTAATGTCATATTTTTTCATTTCTACATTTATCCACTTACTAAGATTTTATCCCACCACATTCTTAGATGTATATCCTTAAGTTGATACATATAATATAAAGAAAAAAAATTAGAATGACAAAACAGATGATTTTAAATAATTATTGGATTTATTATTAATAGGTTATGTATGGTTCTTATTTTCCAAAGATACAAAATATTTGGAATGTAGATTTGTAATGCTATAATTTTATTTATAATTAAATGATGTAACAACCATGTGAAAAAATGTTGGTTATATAGAATTATACATATATATTGGTTTATTTAATTATTGATTTAGGATTAAAGAATATTAGTTAAAAACCATGGGATAAGACTAAAAATATGAAGCTTCATTTAAGAAAAATGATTAAAATAAGGCTCCCAGAAGATATGGATATAGTGTTAATTTGATAAAAGGATAAATTATTTATGAAATTTTTTAATTTGTTTTTTTGGAAGTTTTTATATTTTATAAAATTGTGGGAACTAAGAGAAACCATTCCAAAAAAATATGTGAGGGAGAAGAAGTAATTTTTCAAATGATATCTGCAATTCCAAAGGAGTTGGAGTTCAAAACATTATGGTGATGCTTAACCAGCTATCTCAGGCTATGAAAAAAACATTAAAGATATAGATTTTTTGCCTTCACCTAGGAATGTGATGTTTTTCATTGAGTCCATTATGAAACAATGACCATTTCCATGTAGGGGATCTTCCAATCTACTCATTTCAGAACAGTGGATTTACATTATAAAAAATAACTTTTCTATGATATCCTATTAACAAAAGGATAACATGACTATAGAGATCTATCATGTAGATATAGAAGACGACAAATTGTGGTAATTGATAATGGTCACCCAAATAAAGGATAACATGGAAGTAATTTTTAGGTAAGACATTAAGAAAATAATTCACAAAAATTATTTCCCTCTAACTCTATGAAAAAATATATAGAGTTCTTTTAGAGAGTTGTAGAAAAATGAAGGAGGATATATCACAAAATATAAAGAGAACCTCACAAGTATTTCAAGGTACTCCAAATGTTTTTTATCAATTATGAGATTAAAATTAATGGATTCATTAGTGGTTCGAAACCACACTTTGAAAGTATGTAGTTATTCGAGAATTTGGGAATTGTGATAAAGTGGTATAAAATAATCTAGTTCTAGATATGGATCTTGATGAATTCTAAAATTATTATTATAAATATTAGAATACAAGAATTGAGTTTCCTGGTTGTGGATCAACTGACAAAGGAGTAAAGGGAATCCCACCATCCACGTGTAAAAAGTGGGGGAAAAAAGATGGAAGTTTACTAAAAGTTATACGGAAGATCATTTAGTGTTGGGTACTATTAAAAAAAGATCATAAATGTTTAAGATTCATTAAAAATCCTACCAATTTGATGTTGTAAAAGAGATCAATAGCCATGGTTCAATGATCCGGCTATAAGGATCTTGTGATCTATGAAAGCCAGTGCACTAAATCTCAAATCCGTGATGGTAATCGGTATCATAAGCCACCAAATCCAAATTAAAAAGTGAAATATTATTCCATCACTACAATTTAAGTGGATGAAAAAAATAAATCCATACAATATAAAATTCATATTTAGTCATGAATGGAAAAAGTTTTATTTGATTCTGGTTCTATTCATTCCATTATATTTTAATGATTTATAGAGATATTGAATATAATCTTCGATTCCTTGAATTATAGATATATATAAAAACACATATGGGTGTTATCATTGCAACCCAAGTGTTGTACTCTTCTCCTATTGGCATATGTGGGAGGATTATTCTGGAGAATCTCTTTGTACAACCCATAGTGTAATTTGATGATATACTGAGCATGGATAGGCACTCATTATATAGATAACATTTTAATTTTCCAAAAAAACAATCTTTTCATATTCTATACCATCCCATGTTTCTCTAATAATGAATTTAAGACCATGAATCTCATTTGGAATATACCTCAACGGTGTGGGTGTTGATTCCATGTAAATAAGTATACCTTACTCAAATGGTTGAGTTAATGGAAGGAATAAACCAAGAGAAAATTCCCATTTTGAGGGAATACAATGATGTCTTTAAGAAAGAGTTACATAATCTTACCCCATATGAGAGGAATAATTCTCAATATAACTCATAATCGTAGCTACCCCTATCTCAAAATTCCCTTACATGACTGCACTAATCTAACTACAAGAGTTAAAGAAACAACAACAAGAGAATATGGACATAGAGTTCTTAACCACAAGTCTATAACCTTGGGGGCACCATTTAGATTCTTCAAGAAAAATGACTGATCAATTCAGATATGTATAAAATACTAGGATCTGAATAATATCATCATAAAGAACAAGTATCACATTTAATGGATTAATGACATGTTTTATAAACAATTAAAATCTCAATACTTCTCAATGGTGGAAACTCTCTTTGGATATCATCATATTATGGTGGAAATTGAATATGTTCAAATGAATACATTACAAACATGTTATGAGCATATTGAGTTTCTAGTTATTCCATTAATATAATCTAATTCCCCTAAAATGGTAATGGAGTTGATGAATAGGGTCTTTATACATTACCTTCAAATTTTTTTAGTAGTGTTTATCAATGATATTATATTCTACTCCAGGAGAAATAAGGAACATTGATAATATACGACGATTGGGTTGGGGACATTAAGGAAGGATATATTTAATACCATGTTAATAAAGTGTTAAATTTAGATGAGGGATGTCGCATTATTTGGACACATGATAACTAGTGGGGGAATTTTCACGGACCCTTAAAAAAGAATGGAAATTGACGAATGGTCCAAACCAACTACTTTCATGGATATCCATAGTTATCTTGGATAATCATGGTACTACCATTTGTTTCTATGAAATTTATCATGATTTTATATCCTCGTAAATAAATTAACTTAATAGGGGTAAATAATGCTTGGATGGAAGAATGTGTGAAAATATTCAACGATCTCATGAAGAGGCTAATATCTACACATGTACTCCACTAAAAAAAGTAGAGAATTGTTTGTGATATAGATTTATTATTCAGAGAATGTTTTGGGCTGAGTACTCATGGAAAATTAAATAGTGATAGCCTATGCCTCAAGTTAGTTGAATATCCATGTGATGAAATATTTGATGCATTCTCTATATATTGGGATTGTGATTTTATCATTGAAAACATAGATGCACTGCCTCTATGCATAGAAGTGTGACATATATACTGATAAAAATATCCTGAAATATATATTCACATTAAATTAGATCAACATGTGTCAATTAATATGGTTATATATAAAAAAAATACAATGATAACTCTAATCACTATCATCCATGGAAGGTAACCAAGGTATCTTTTACCCTTAGTTTAAACGAACATTCTATTCTATCTGTGATCCGGATTGAGGAAGACCCTATCTTAATGGAAATGAAAAGGATAGATTTTGGAATTATAATGGAGGGGAATAAATCATACCTTGAACAAATGAGTACCCAACCATCTATCCATGAAAAGATCAAGGAGGCATAAATGGATGATCTAGAGTTACAAATGACGATGAATGTAGTAATGGAAGATAAAATACATGATTTTTAATTGATTATGATTGTATGATTTAGTTTGGAATAAGTCTATGTGTGAATTCATTCCTTAAGATAGATAAGGATCTATTTGATAATGAAAATATCGTAGGTATATTTATCCTTCCCATAAGAACAAATATGTATTGTGATCATATAGAACACTTCATGTGGGATAACAAGAAGAAGGAGATTATAGAGAATATCTCAAGATTTTTGATATGTATGAATGTTAAATAACAGAGAAATAATGTCCAATGGTTTGATTCAACCATTTCATATACCATATTTGAAATGGGAGAACGTCACTAGAGGACTTTTTACTCTTACTATGAAGAAATCAAAAGTAAACAAAGTGATATGGGTTGCAGTGGATCAACTAACCAAGACCACCCCCTTTACCACCATTAGGGATGATTTCTCACTTGAAAAACAATCCAATATATATGTGAATGAAGTGGTGAGGTTTTATGGGGTACCAATTTTTATCATCTTTGATAGTGATTTGTAGTTCACATCTAAATTCTAGATAAGTCTTCAACATGTTTTGAGTAGATTATTTAATTTCATCAAGGCCTATTACCCCCAAAATGATGCCCATTCTAGAAGGAATTTTAAGACAATCAAGGAAATTCTGAGAGCCTTCTGAATATTATTCAAAGTTGGGAGGGATTGTCATCTCCCATTGTAGGGTTCTCATACAAGAATAGTTTCCACTAAATTCGTTAGATGGAACTTTATTAAGGTCAATATTGTAACAAACACAAAACATCATCATGTTGGGTGAAGGTGATAAAAAAGTATACATGATCCTGATATTGAAAAGGTTATTACTAAAATGGTTCCAAAAATTTATCAACCCATAAAATATAATCAGAGTCAGAAAAAGAGTTATGTTGAAAACCATCTACATGATTTTTGGTTTTATGTTGGAGATAAAGTTTTCAATTAAATATCAACAAGGAAGAGATTCATGATGTTTGGAATAAAAAATAATAATTTTATCTCACATTACATTGGACCCTCTGAGATCCTAGATTAAATAGATGTGTTGGCCTATAGGCTTTCACTTCAACCAAATATGGATCAAGTTCAAGATATTTTTTTTCTCTAATTTAAGAACATGTATAACCCCTCAAATGTACTAAATCCAGTTGTTGTACAACTAGATAATAAATTCACTTATAAATAGATTCTATTAATGATCATTAACGGATGACACAATTGTTTATTCAAAAAGAAACCCAACTTGTATTTATGTTTTGGAGGAATTGTATGTATGAACATGAGACATGGGAAATGGAGGAAGCAATGAAGGATACGTACAATAACCTGTTCACACCATTTTAAGTAAATAAAAACATTGAGGATGAAATTTCTAAAGGGGAAATATATAACCAACCAAGGTTTTATCAAATAATTTTTACCTCCTCATAATTATTTTATAAAACACATATAAATCATATAAAACACAATAAAACCATTATTCAAAAAAATTAAGATTGAAATAAGAGGTATTTATAAAAATTAGGGAAACAATATTGATGATGTAACAGCCCACACCCTCATGGTCCATCCCTTTTCCAAATTTCGGATCCTAAAGGTGGCATCTTGGTGTGAGACCGATATGTGTGCGACCGATATGAGTGCGACTGATTGGTGTGTGACTGATCAGTGAGCGACCGATCGGCGTGCGACTGATCTGTGTGGGAACGATCAGTGTGCAGCCGATCAGTGTGCGACCGATTAGGGGGAGACTGATTGGTGTGCAACTAATCAGTGGGTGGCCAATCAGTGGGACACCATTCGATGTGAAACCGATCAGTGGGCCACCAATCGGTGTGCGACCGATCGACATGTGACTGATCGGCGTCTCAAATATTGGTGTGAAATGACCGGTGTTTCATCGATCAGTGTGACATGATCGGTGGGACACGATCGACGTCTCACTAATCAGTGTGACCAATCGGTGTGTGACCGATCAGTGTGTGACCGATCAGTGTGTGACTGATCAGTGTGCGACTGAATGGTGTGCAACCGATCGTTGTGTGACCGACCAGTGTGTCACAGATCGGTGCGACACGATCAGTGTCACATAGCCTCGTTGAGTTTTTCTACTACATTTTTTACCGTAACAATGCTTTTATACCCTTTTTACCTTTTTGAAATGGTTCAAGGCTGTTTTTATCCCCATAATCATGTTTAAATTCATAAAAGTGGGGAGACCCTCAATAGACCCAGTTGTGTGTTCGTGTAATGTTCCCCTCTTTTTATACTAAATCCTTTAAATTCACAGCTGTTACCACTTTTCCCAATGAGTGTTATTAAATAAAAATAAATCTTGTCATGTGTAACCACCCAACCGCGTGGTGAAACCATGATCCACCTTTAAAACCTTTGAAGATCTTGATATCCAGTAATGCTCGGGCTGATATATTTTATCGCATGAGCTTTCCTCCTTTTATTCTTCTTGGCTAGGTTCACTCTTCCCGTGAAGAGTTTGGAGTTCCCTTCCCGAGGAACGTGGTGCATGTGTGCTGGAGCCCTTACTACTCTTCCTTGGAGTCCCAGACACTCCCCCACAGCATGTTGTGCATCCCCAGTTTTTGGAGCATGGAGAAATACGTCGATCATTGATCATCCAAGAAGGGTTTTCCTTCGTCTCTCTTTGTTGTGTATCATGCGGGGAGGGTATGCTATTGTTTCAGCGAGATGGTTGAAACCAAACATGATTAAATATAACAAACAGACTTTTAAATAATTATGAGGGGTGTGTTCGATGTTTTTGCTATATTTTCATTACACTTGGTTATTTACATTGTGAATTGTGTGGGCCTATGACCACTAAAAGTCATGGTCGTTGGTGGTTTTTCCGTGTGCACTATTGAAGCCCTATGTTTATGGATAATTACATGATTAAATAACAGTAACATGGAAATTGGTTATTCACCTAAAATCGGTTGGTTAAATGGTTTCCCAGTGAACATCAATCCTTGTGTGTTTCACCTCGGTTAACCAACAGAAAGAAGAACCTAATAAATGATGTGCTTGAATCTAGAAGTTTCCCTACTCTATTTTGGTAGTAGGTATAGTGTTTTTCTAGATGCTTATGTGGTGATGTGGATGGGGATGGGATCCTCTGATGTGGAACGATTATTGGTTGTGAATCTGAATCCGTGTGGGGCTGTATCTCGAGGCTTGGTTTGGTTCCAGTAGTTTGAGGGATGTCACAGATCACTTTGTTGTTGTTGGGACATTACAAGAGAACTGGGTGTGAATGCTTAAATTGTTTTTTGGTTGTATCTCTTTCTATGGTTTGTGGTTATTCCTGTTAGTTTCCCAGTAGTGTAGAATTCACTTAAATGGGACCACTTGAACTTGAAACCAAAAATGGGCTCAATGGGGAATTGATATCCGGAATGATTCCTGACATGGTTGTGGCTATGGTGTTCTTATAAATGAATAGTAACAGGGTGTTTGTGTTGGGATGGTTTTTGGAATCCCAGGATGGGATAAGTTATTGCTATATATAAATATATATAATTATAGATTTTATGTTTCTTATCTGTGCCCCACCCATGTTGAGCACTTTGTTCCGAACACCCCCATTTCATGGGGGAGGGTTTTTTTCCCAACACTCCTTTGAGTGGCTGGTTGTTAGCTCCTTTTCTTCTCCCCTTCTAGAATATCCCAAGACACATCAAGCAGGTTGTGATGTCCTGAGGTCTATTATAGGCCATGTTTCTTCAGGCATGGTAGTTTTGGTGCTTGGCCTAGG